>JAWNND010000477.1:2400000-3600000 GCA_035043265.1 Drosophila testacea
AAGCGTGTGGTTTATGATCGTCGGCCTATCAAGCCAATCAATCGCCTGGTTATTTATTAATAGCTCCGCAACTAGACGCAACATGTTGCTGCCATTTGACACTGGACCACACACACACTCACACTCACACACACACACACGCAGAGATTCATGCAACTGCTGCGTTTGCCACTTGTTAGGCATTTGTCGTGTTAGTCGGCTTATTGTCTCTCTGACCTTTTGATAGTTACAGGACCTTTTTTTCTTTTTGTTGTTGTTGCTGTTGTCCTTTTTTTTCTTGGCGTCGGCTTCTTTCATGTGCAATTAGAATCAATGAGTCCGGTCAGCAAGGACACTCGCTACTCGCCACTTGGGCCCTTTGATCTTGTTTTGTGGGCCGCACAAAAGTCAAAATATTGTGATACACAGAGCCTCGTGTGTGGCTGGCCTGCCTCTTTTTTGTTTTACCCCTGCTCTTTCTCGCTTTTTTTTATTGCTGTCTTTTTCTGTTGTTGTTTGTGTGGGAAATTCTTCAGTCATGTTGTAATTTTGTAGGCAAGTTGCGGAAAATGTCAACGTAAATCACTTGAGGTATTGCAAAAATGCTGCACTCAGATAGTGCCAGCTCTTTTTTACACTCACTCTCTCTCTCTATCACACTCTTTTCTTTCTCTCTCTTAGTCTTTGCGAGAAAACTTAATTGTTTTGGCCTTTTTGGTTGGCTAACTTTTGCTGCATTGCAAGCGCATTTTCTCCGTCTCTTCTGGCAGTTTCGTTATGTTTCGGGGAAAACTGGTTGCCTGCCATAATGGCAGCAACATACATACACAAACACACACACACATACTATATACTCTCACATACACATATACAGAGAACTGCTGCTAACTTGTTGGCCGTTTCAGTTTTTCAATTAGGCCCGCGCGCAGGTTTTAACTCGGCATTTAATTCATCTTGGAGCAGGCCTGAGAAACGCTTTGGGTGTCGTATCATCAATTCGTTTAATTTGACAGGCGCAAACCTAAACATGTCAAAACAACAACAGCAACAACAACGACCACAACAACGATCACAACAACAACAATGACAACAACATGCGGTTAGTCGCCGCTTGCGGACCCGACTCGAGGTTCAGGCTTCACTTCAGAGGAGATCTCTGACTTCGGACTCGAACTCAGACTCAGACTCAGACTTGGACTCTGGGCCGGTTTCGACAATGTTGCTGCCGCTGCTTCCCATTTTTTTTTCTTCTTCTCTTTTTTGTTTTCTGTTACCACACACACACTTACACACACATACGATGGTAACGAGCTGTGTGGACTTGCAGCTTGGCTAATTTGACTGGACTGCAAAATTTGCCAACGCCTGTCAGCTTAGCGGCCCCGTTGTAAGTTGGGGAAACATGTGAAATTACGCTTGTTAGTGTCACTTCTGGCTAACTGGGTCCCCAGACCATTGCCCATTCCTCCAATTGGCATTTAACATGCCATATGCTTACCTGATTTGACAGAGCAGTAGATATGACGGCGACTAACATAGGACACCCAATCGAATCCCGCCTCGACAGCCAGTCGCGCCAACATCCCATATTTTGTCTGATCCCGATCCGAGGTGGCAATGGTAACTGCACGGCCCTCGTAGTGGAGCGACTCCAGGCCATGCTGAAGATCCTCGTCCCAGCTTTCTGTAACCAACAGACGTACGGTAGGCCATTCATTCATCACGGAGTAGGCCAACACGTTCAGTTTCTCTCTGCAGCGCTGTAAGCGAAATAAAAACAAAAATAAAATCAATATAAATATATTTGTATTATTGTATAAATTTATTTTATCTTTTACTATATTTAATTAGGACATTTATTTGCTTTCCCGAGTTACAGTAAGTATCCACCATAGTTTCTTTTTCGAAAAAAATGTTATATTAGAATAAGTATATGTATAATAGAAAAGGAATTAGACATACATTTATTAGAATAAGAAACAAATTAATAAAATTCATATTTCCAGTATAAAATCGAAAAGGTTGTTTGATATTAATAAGAGAGACTTTTTATAACTCCAGTCTGAAGAAAAGGATAATTTGAAATATTTATAATTGGAAAACGAACAATACGCACGATTTAAAATAAAATTGTTGTTTGAAATATTAATAAATTTACAAGTATAAAGTTTAAATTCGAAAAATATCTTTTTAATTGTTTATTTTAAATTTTCTTTAAATTTAATTTTAAATTGTGTCGACTGCTCACAGTTTGACAATAATTAAATATAGAGCGTTAGCTGAAAATTTAAAGGTAGCCATTTATAACAAAATTTTACTATTTTAAATGGGAATTATTTTTGCTTATTTGAAAATGAAAATATTTAAGTATCAAAGAAACAAATTGTTTAAATAAAAACTAATTACGATAGATCTCTGATTTTGTGGGGGAGTAATTTTTGCCAAGCCTGCGTAATTAATAAGGCAGTTGGCTTAAACGATTGTTGTTTTCTTTGTTATTGTGGTTGACGTAAATAAAACGGCGGCCCAAATAAAAAAAAATACGCCATATTTAACACAAATACAACCGCACGCACAATGAACGCAACGCAGAAGCTAGAGGCAAACTGAAAGAGCGTGTGAGCGAGAGAGAGGCAGAGAGACAACAGCTGTGTGTGTGCGTGAGAGAGTGTGTGTTGTAGAGAGGCGTGGTATTTAGGCATTCATTTCATGGGCTGCCCAAAAGGGAAAAGCGTTCATTTTTTGTATTTTGTGTGTGTTTTATTTTCATTCTGTTGAGCAAACGAAAGACTGAAGCAACGAACTTGGCAACTTGTTGCCTGTTTTGGTCCGTTTGTCGTTGTTGGCGTTTTGTCTGGCCGCATCCTTTGAACCTGCTATTGCCGCGAGGTCGACTCAAACCTCAACAAATACATGAGTCTGATGATTTTCCAATGTTTGCCTTTTCCTTTCTGTTTAGACCAAAGGCAAAGGCTTAGTTTTTGTTAAACGTTATTTGCCCATGTGCAGTTCAAACACTGACCCACAACACGGATTTGACCCTCTGCGCATATGCATACACACTCACACACATACATCCCACACACACACACACCTTTGCATTCTTTTATAAGTAAATATTAAAGATTAGACCTTTGTCTGACCTTTTTTTCTGCCCTTTTTTTTGCCTCCTTCGTCTGCACTTGTCTTGTTTGCCAATGCGGTGGATGCTGAATCAGTATATATATAGACATAAAATTTATATAAATATACCTATATGTATATATGTATATATATATATATATGCGCTTTATTTTTAAATTTGAATGTTGTTGTCGGCGCGTTTTTTTTGAGCTCGTTTCGTTTATTTTTCCTGCTTTTAACGCTTGCATACAAAAAACAACAAAACAACTCAAAGAAAAGGATTCAATGCAAATATTGAAATTTCATAAAACAACAAACCCAAAACTGTTGTCATTGTGTGTGCCAGTGTGTGTGTGTGCATGTGTGTGCATGACGCTCAATCGCCAGCCACAAAATCAATTATCAACGCAATCGGTCGCTGGTTTTGAGCTCTGTGTCTGTTTCTGGATATCTTTGTACCACAGGAGGCAACATACACACACACACACAATCCTGTATGCGTAATTGTGTGTGATTGTGTGCAAACATTTGGCACGCAGTTCTAGCTGGCGTAAAATCAATTTAAAAGATCCTTTTTAACAAGCCACAAAATCAGCTTGCCCCAGACCTGTGTCTCAGTATTTTGGGACTTTGTTTTGATTTTGGGTGTGCCGCATTGTGTTGTATTGTTGTTCTTGTTGTTGCTGTTGCTGTTGCTGTTGTTGTCATTTGTTTGGCAAGCAAATCGCTTTTTAATTTGTCACACCACAGTTTCTCGCTCAGTCTGTCTCTCTGTGGCGAATTGAGAATTGACTTGCGATTGCAGCACGAAAACTTTAGAGCAAAAGAAAAAACGCATTCCAGGAAGAGTTCAATGCTATTTGCATAAACGTAGCTAAATGAAGTAAATATATACAAGCTGATCTATACAAGATTTGCTTTATTAAAAGGCTTAACAAGTCGAGTATTCAACTCGTTGCTAATGAGCAGAAAAGCGTAACGCTAAACAGCAACAAGAAGAGGCATCTCTCTTTGTCTTAAGCATGCCAACAACGATGTTTACCCAACATGCTAATGCATTGAGCTCTCCTTGCTCGATCGAGATGCACAAACAAGGCCCCAGCAATCGCATTCCCATCCTCAGTCAGTCTCTTTGCCAAGTGCCAAGTGCCAAGTGCCAAGAGGAAAATGCCGACGGGTGCGTAAGGTAAACATTTAAAAAAAAAGCAACGATGTCGATGCCGCCGACATCGGCGTCGGCGGCCCAAAAAGATGGCTAAATAATGTGTTTGTATTGTAAGTGGCATGGCCGTTAGACAACACCAGCCAACAACTTGAACAACAACAGCAATTGTAAATAAGCAATGCTAGATGCATGTCTTGGCATCTAAATGCAATGCAATGAACGTCTCTTGATTATACCAATGTTTGGAGTTGGCCTGGTCAAATCCAAAATCCCATGAAAAGCTGCTGCATTAATTAGACATTAAACAAGGTGTGAACTTTGGCAGCTACAACAAACGGACACGCCCCAAACGTCAGCGATATTGTTTACACTTAGCATTTGAATTTTCTTTCTTTTTGTTTTTATTTCTCTTGATAAAGAGAGAGAGAGAGGGCGAGAGAGAGGGAGTGGGGGCTGTCTTACTTATCAACTGTCAAGAGCGTAACCCTTATGCGTTTTAGTCTCCACTGATGCGTTTTTAATTGCCGCCCTGGTCGGCAAGTTTTTATTATTGATTTAAATCGTCTGCCAGCTGCCAATTTCGAGGCGCTTAATGTCCGACATTTAGGCGTCGCGTGAAGCGCCAATGCCAAATGCCATTATTAGGCACTCATCATCATTAGGCCAAGAATAAAAGACGCATCTTGTGACGCTTGCGAGCAGTGCTTTGTTTGTTTTAGCCAGTTGGCCATTTGGCCAGTTGCAAGTTGCAAGTTGCAGTTGTTGTCGTTTCGGATTACAATGACAAAACGATTAGGAAACGACACAATTTAACGACATAATTCAAGAGCGCATCAAGTTACCTGCCGAAGTAAATCACAGTCAGAGAGGGAGAGTAGGGAGATGAAGACGGGGATGGGGACGGGGACGAAGAGGTAGTTTCACCCCTTTACTTTGCAAACCACGTGGGTTGTAAGCAGATATGCCATATCCTGATTGCGATCACAGAAGGAAGCGAAAACTTACAAATGAGGAAGCACCCCAGCTACAGGATATGCCACAAGGGGGTAAGAAACGAACGACACCCACCTCGTATACTTGCAACATATATGTGTCAACAGCCCAGTCCAAAAGAAAAAAAAAAACAAGAATGAGGGGCACTTGAGCGTGCGCCTTAGCTGTGCCACTTAGGGGCAACTTACTTGAGTAAGTTTTACTTTTGTCAAATCAATCAGCGCCCCTAAAGGTTGTTCACTATCTGTGTGTGGTCCGCCACTTGAGAGCAGATTTCCTCACTTTTAATTGGCAAATAGAGAGAACGAGGAAGAGGGAGAGAGAGAGAGAGAGAGAGAGACGACTTCTGATTGATTCAAGTACATTGAAGATCATGATCAAGATCATTGCCAGACTAAATGACGACATTTATGTTACTTTACGCTAAAAGCATCCACTTTTTGTTTATTTGTGTTGCAAATCTATTCACAGCTCTCGTCGTCGCCTTTTTCTTCTTTTTTTTGTGTATTTTTCCATTAGAAAATGGAATTTTTGTTTATCAGCTCCTCGATTGTTGATTGTTTATGCTATATGCAGCGCAATTATTCTCTCTCGTTTGTCTTTTCTTTTAATTAAGTGCATGACAAATTCAATCAGTATTCTGAATTGAGTATTGAGTATTGACAATGAGACTTGCTACCGTCATTTATTTATTGTTTGCTGTTTACGCTACGTATACGCAATATTGTGCAGCAGGAATTGCGAATGCGCTGAGAAATCTGTTTCTGTTTCTGTTTTTCTTGTTATTGTTATTGTTTCAATATAAATTGATACTCATTAAAATACATACTGTCAGCTGTCCCCCCAACACACTTGTTCTTGATCTCTCTCCTCTGTTGAGTGCCCCTTTTTGGTGGCTTGGCTTATTGGATTAATGCCAGCGCTTCTGTTGCCTGTCTGATTGTCTGACTGTCCGACTGTCTCATATCTGCCTGTTGCCTGCTGTCTGCCTGACTGCTTGTTGTAGTCCCTTTTGTTGGTCTTATTGTTGCTGTCTGCTTAAGATTGCATCTTGTCGTGCCTCCAAATATTTTGTTGTCTTGTCTCCAGGCAGCAGCAACAAGCTCCATCCATTTGGCCCTGTTTGTCATGCCCAGCTTAAGTCTTTTTATTATTAATTATGTAGGTTTTTATTACCTTTTTTTTATTAATTATTTACTTCTCTCTTCTCACTTCTTTAGTTAACATTTGTTGTGCATTTTCTATTGCCATTAATTTTATTTGGCTTTATTTTTCTCTCGGTCAATCAACGCCCATTTTCACGTTTAAATAGTCACTCAGTCAGCTTACTTAAAGCCTGCTCATTTGGTCAGTCAGTTAGTCAGTCAATCACTTAGTCTGTCTGTATGTCTGTTGGTCTGTTAGTCTCTGGCTAACGTCCCATAAATCTGTTGGCAAATAAATGTCCATAAAAAGGCGTCATTTTATTGTTATTAATTAAATGCTATTAATTTGCAGAAATCGTAAATTAAATCTAACTTTTGCTGTCTCCCTTGCACGCTTAATGTCCCACAAACACACACATACAGAGAGACACACACACAAAGTCATTTGGCGAGGTTCCAAGTCTCTTAAATGATAAGCGCCATAATCCCTGATGTGTGATTAACTTTGATGATGAGTTATGAGCCGCACATTGGCACTGATGTGATGTGCGATCCCCGATCCCGATCCTACCCCAAGACACGGCAGCCAGAGCAGTGAGCAGATGACTTGCAGGAATCTGGCCGAGAATCGCAGCATGTGAAATGTGAGTCAGTCTCGAAGTAATGTGATAGTAGCAAACGCGAAACGATCCCAATCCGCAATCCGCAATCCCCGATCGAGATCGCGATCCCAAGCGTGCAGTTCATAAAACTTTTATGCAAATAAAGCCAAAGTCAAAGCCAAGGCTAATGGCAAAAGGGGAAGACAGAGGGAGGATGACATTTCGGGTCCACAAATCCTTGAGGTTTGCGCTTGAGTGCGCTCGTAAAAGTATCAAATTGATTAATAATAATATAAAAGCTCAAAAGCCAAACAAACAAACTATAAAAATTGAAATGCCTGAAAGGGTATGCCTGACTCTCTGCTGGAGTGTATGTATGTTTGTATGCGTGTGTGTGCGTGTGTGTATCAGAGTGTTGTTCTTCTGGAGGTTCGGCAACGATTTGTCCACTTTGCTTTGACTGATGTTTGTTTGATATGTTTGATTACTTTGTGGCCTCAAAATATTCCCACGAAGTTGTGCCAAATATTGTTTTTGGCTTCATTTTTTTTTGCTTATCGCAGCATTTGACGTGATTTGATTTGAGTTGAAAACTAAAACTCCCAAAAAATATTAATGAAACTGAAACTGAAACTCTGACATCATTCAAGACAGAGAGACTCTTGTCTCAGCCTTTGTCTTTGTCTGTGTCATAATAGGATCAATTTTTGAGTCATAATTGAATGTATGTGTTCTATTAGAATGCCTTCAGTTGTGGGTTATCTTTGATTTGATGTTGAATGTTGGATGCTGGCTTCTTGATGCAGGCTGTATCTGGTTATGGTTGTGGTTCTGACTCTGCTCTGCTTTGCTCTGCTCTGCTCTGCATGCATGTCAATAATCATATCAGATTACCATTGGCTTTGCCCCATTGTTGCTACAATTTATGAAATTTTAGAACTTATGCTGCGGCTTTTTGACGCATTCTTTTGTCTGCGGTTACCACAGTTGTTGCCCCTGCCACAGTTGCCTGCCTCTCCCTCTACCTATGACTTATTGTTGCTGTGCGCAACTTTGTCTAATCTTGTGGCACGTTAAGCTAGATAGAAGACTGAGAGAGGGAGCTGTAAAAGAGGGGAGGTAATTACATTTACCTCATCTGCGGGCACAGGTGAGAGAGTGTTTGTAATAACAAACAATGACTGTCATAAGCTATACAATTTTATGATGCATCTGTTTCTATTGCAATTTTCAGTTTGTCTGGATTATTTTTAGCACTTTACGCCAATGTTCATTAATTTGTTTATGGAAATTTACAAAGTGAAATTTGTGGAATTTACCTTTTGGCGCTTTAATAGCCCAAAACGAATTGTTTACCAACTGAAATTCACGCACAGCAGCGGCAAAAAATCGACATAAAATTGCATTTAGATGCGCTGCTGCTGCTGCTGTTGCAGGGGCAACAACTGTGTCACCGTGCCACTGTGGCAACAACAAGAACAACAGCGAGTCAATGTCAGTGAGAGACACACAACGGTAGCTCGAGCAAACAGTTGTAAATATTTTTGTGACAATAACAACAGCCTTTTTATGTGCGTCGTGTCCTTGGTCAGCAGTCCATTAGCCTTGAAGCTTCACTGTCCTTGACTGTGGCCCTCACAATCATATATTTGTATGTGTTTGTGTGTGTGTGTGTGTGTGTGTGAATGTTAACTGTTTGTCAGTTCTTGCAACACTTCAATTGCATTACAAATTCAAGGTCTGCAGTTAAATCGATTTTCGTTTTTGCCCCTCGAGGCGCGTGTCAGTTGCAAATAACTCTTAAGTCAGACTGGCAACTGTTTTTCTGAATTGTATTTCCCCGTTATACTACAAAACATGAGTCGACTCTTATACATGTATATATTATCTATTAGTTCGTTTGGTAATTGATAATACTTCTGTTTAATTATGATTTGAAAAAGCAGAGCTAATAATAACACAGAATTCCCACTTCTCGGAAAGAGCTCATAAACTGAAGTATGTGCAAAATGGCAAAGCAATAATATATATATATATATATATATATACCTAATCACGAATTATTAGCCAAGGGGCCAGCTTGGTCGTATAACTCGATAATTGGCAAGTCAGCGCAGCCGTCTTATCAATACTTTAATCCGTCAAAACAAATTTGAAAAACTTTCAATTTGTATTTGTAACTCAAGGTATTTATTTGAGCCAGACTAAAGTGTAAAGAACCAAGTTTTGTAGTATATTAACTAATTAGTACTGCTGTCGCCTTAATTAGCCACTTGCTTAGCTGATTCACACCTGACCCCGCAACTGCAACCCCCTTGTTCTAAGTCCCAACTGATAATTCCCCTCACTTGGCCACTTTCGTTGCGACGAGTGCGACGACGAGTTGATAAGATAAATTGGCTATGGCTTAACACATATTTGTGTCATGTTTGCAAATATATATAATATATACATGTGTTTAGCTACTACTTGGCACACGGCTGCACTCGCCTCAGCTCACTCAGCTTTTTAGCCTCACGTTATCAGCGTGAAATGCGATAAGCGGCTAAATGCTCGCGTGCCACAGTTATACTCATAAATTGGCAGAGACAGATAGGGGGGTTTAACCAAAGGGATTGAGTCATGTAAACATGTTGAGCATTTCATATTTAGTTACTATTTATTTTTATAGTAAAATCGAAGAATGCTACTCGAAAGGTTGTTGATCGCTAATCGAACGTGGTAGACATAACGCTTAATGTGTATCTATCGGACAGGTCGAAAAGTCCATGTTTGTAAACAACATCAAAGTCATTTTAAGCTTCCTGTTTTGCACCTGCACACACACAAATGCAATCGCCGATAAGCCGCATAATTGGCACATAATAATAATGATAATAACTAATAATACCTCTGCTCAGTTTTATGGCCAAAATCGAGGACCACAATAAAAGTTAAGAGTGGTGCAACAAGCAGAACGAGGCACTCACTCACGTACTGCTTTATCAATGGCACACGATACGATACGATACTGATATTGATACTGATACTAATAATTCTCAGATAGTGGCAGAAGATAGCCTACCCTGACCACAATACCGATTAACACGAATAATTTGGCAATTCAAGAGGTAATAAAATGAAATGGCAGTTTACTTAATTTATAACCTACTTAGTTACTTACCTTGGACATAAAACGATCGGCGCCAGTGCCTTCCTCGTCTCTGAAGATTATATCCCTGTTGTAGTTCGGTACAAGATCCTTAAATTTGGGAGAATCCCGGTGAATGATACCCTCTAGTGGGCCAGAGGCACCGTTCTGATATTCGGAAAGATTTGGCACAGTTTGTTTCAGCACCAGCGGATAGAGATTGCGTTCCCGTCGACGTCCAAGTCCTCGTCCTGGACCGCAGCTATGCGCATGTCTAAAATTCAAGGCAAGCAGCAGCAGCAATAGCAATGCCATAAAGCAGCTGCCACGGGGCGTATGCGCAATGTGCTTTAGCTTTCGACAGGACGCGGCATCTGTCGAGGTTGCAGTTGCAATTGAAGTCGAAGCTGTAGTTGATTTGTTATTGGCTGTGTCCACTGTGACTTGATGACGTTTAGCATCCAGTGACAGGCAGGTTGCACTGGCACAGGACCAAAGGGCTTGGTTATCCATGTTTTATTTGTTTTTATTAATAAAAATCGTTTGGTTAATTAGCACTGCACTTTTCTTTTTTGATCTTGTGGTTGTTTGTTTAGCGACACACTTGTTAAGCTTATTGATTGAAGGACAGCTCACAGCAGTCGCAGTTGCCAAACTGATTGAATGATCGACTGTGGCTGGGGCATTTAACGGTTTAGTTAAGTTTAGTTAGTTTATAACAAATATACACAAATCACGTTTTTGTCACCGAATTATGTTTTCGATTTTCGCTCAATAAATTCTTAACTCTCTCTTTCTCTTATTTATTTCAAATTCAATTTCAATAGCGACGTTTATTTAATTTACTTTTTTTTTGTCAAATTGATCAACGTTTATTTTGTTCTCTTTCTCTTTATGTAGCTCGGACAACGACAACCGTTGCGCTCGCACTGTGATTGACAAATGACATATCCGAGCACACGAAACGAACACCCGAGCGAACGAACACAACAACGACGACGGCGACGACGACGACAACGATGTGTTCACAAGTACCGAGGGTGCTTTTGCAGAAAGAACCCTAGGCGCAGTCGACGTCGCTGCTTGAGCTGACTGCGCTGTCTACATTCATTCACACACTCTCTCACACATCCAGAAGCATATCTTGCGTTCATTTTCCATTTGATTGTGTGTGTGTGCCGCTCATTGGATCTGAGAGCTGGAATGATCATTTTGGAGTTCATTTTTATGCTGCCTGCATGTAGGGCAGAGTGAGCGGGACAACTAGCTTAACGTCGCTGTGTGGCAGAAACTATGATACAATGAGAGAGCGAGAGAGCAACAGAGAGATCTTATGTACTTATGTTGTAGTGTGTACGTACAGTGGGCAACAGATGTTGGAAGACGGTTCATTATGGCCATGGCTATGTCAGTCTGTGTTGCCAATTGGCTGCGCTTGTATATGTATGTGTGTGTGTGTGTGTGTGTATGTGCGTTGCGTTGTGTGTTGCTGCAATTTCTCTTAACACTTGCACTATTGACTCGAAATCGACTCTTGCGGCTTGTTAACTGCCGCCTGCCGCCTGCTGCCTCTGTCCCTGCTTCTGTGGCTGCCTTTGCTTTTCTGTTGTTGTTGTTGTTGTTTTTACTTTGCTTTTTTTGCGTATTGTTCACCTTTTGCCTTTCTTCATTTTTGGCTTCGCTTTATTGCTTGTAAATTAATAATGTTCCGGTTTTTTGTGTATTGTGCGCTTCAGTTTTGCTCGCCTTTGCCTCTGTTGTTGCTGCTGCTTCTTCTTCTTCAACACACACACACATTAGTTTATATATAAAATTCATATACATATGTATAAAGCTGCTCACTTTGTCATTACACCATTTTGCTGCTTACGTCTGTCTCTCAGCCTCTGCTTCTACCCTTTAGCTTAATTTAAACGAACAGCAACTTCCGTTGGAGGCGCAACAAAATGTGGCATGATCTGTTAGTAGCAGCAACATTATGTAGCATAGTTCAAATCAGTTCAATTTCATTCCTATTAAGTCATCTGCTATGACTGAACTAAAGGAAGTAAACTGAAGTCTTCTATCTGTAGGGGAAACACCTTGAAACATACCTGATAACAGTTAAATGTTATCCAAACTTTCCCACCTTCTTCCCTTAAAAATATATCATCTCTGAGTCAGTTATTGTTCAACTGACGGAAGTTAGTTTTGTTTATAAGCTTCAGATCGATTCGTAGATTAGATACGTTGGGCCACAGGATGTTTTGATATAATGGTGATTATTATGGTTTCCTGTGCTCTAAATTTACTTCATCATATAATCGAATATATACCAATACTTAAGAGTGTTAAGTTCCGTTGACGACAGAACTGATATCAACCATAAACATTGGTTCTACACGATAAAAGTAATCGTCAGATAAGGCACAAGGTAAATACAAAAAAATATTCGCAAGTCGCGAAAAATCGTTTTCGGATGAATTGCACTTAAAAGATTCGCACAAACTTAATACGCAATTGTTGCCTTTAGATAGTGACTAAGTTGGTTCAAACAATGTGCACAACTAAATCACATATTTGTGACTGTTATTCCACTTGTTGTTTGTTATATTTTCACGAAGTTCTCTTAAGCAAAGGGTACAAATATATCAAAAGTATCTTTATCTGTTTAGCTACTTATTAATTGAGAGACTGATGTGTTAACTACATGTATCTCAACCTGTTTCACTATATTTTATCTGAAGCTTTTAGTTATTGCTCCTGCCTTTCTACTTGTTGTTTACGTATCCAGATAATTGCAATAATATTGTGACTAATTTGAACTTACAAACTTCATTTTAGCTTCATTTTATTTGTATCTTATAGCTACTGCTGCTGTAATTCAACTCAATGTTTACCTATACACATTATGGCGTTTAAATTCCAACCAAGTTTGTTTATTAATATGTCACAAATATAGCACATGTATCTCCATCTATTTTCTATGTATTTGGCTTTATTCCATCTGTATCTTATAGCTATTGCTGCTATAATTATATTTACTTATCCAGATTATTGCTTTTACATTGTGACTAATATTTCAAATGTATCTTTGAGCTATAGCTTCTGATAATTGCGACTAAGTTGACACTTGCAATAGGCACAAATATAACAAATGTATCTGTACATATTAAGCTTTATTTATATCTGTATCTGTTAACTTTTATTGCTGTCATTCTACTCATTGTGTGCTTATCCAGAATTTTCTCGCTCGACTGAAGTTTGAAGTCGCCGACTTACTGTGCGCCTACCTTTCGACTGTCTGTCTGTCTGTCTCTGTGTCTACTTGCACCCCCAAGCTTGTTGACACTGTTGACACTGGCACTTATAAAGCTGCGAACACGCTTGCCGTGTTTGCCCAAGAAATTGGCACTTGAGTTATGCGATCAGCGCACTATTTTAACTGAATTTCATTTCAATTTAAAAGCAATTTTATATTCAGCCTAGTGTTTGGCGCTAAAAGCTTGACATTTGCTTAGTTTTGAAAATCAAAAACCCAGCACAAAGTGCACCTGCAACAACAACAGCAGCAGCAACTGTTGCAGTCAGCAGTTACAGCTACATTGTAACGGTTTCTAATCAGCCAAGACAGCTGCTAAACAATACCATATTTAAAGTATCTGTGTGTGTGTGTGTATGGCAAGCGAGCATAATGCAAATGCAAAGCATAGCATAATTTCAATGAGAAATAAAAATAAAAAAGAATTCAATAGTTGGCGGCAAAGATATAAGCAAAAGCAAAACGCCATCAACAAGATACACGGAACCAAATTAAAGATGAAGAAGCTGAGCCAGCGGCTGTGGCAGAGAGGCAGAGGCAACAACAGCAACATCAGAGGCAGAGGCAGAGGCAATATCTGAGAGGCAGCAAAGAAGCTGAGCCAGCAGCCAACACTCACATTTAAACAAGAACTTGCTCTCTCTAAATACGTGTATCTGTATCTTTAGCTGTAGTTGTATCTATGTGCCTGCCACATAAATTGTCTTGTATATGTGGCGTGCTCATTATATGTGTGTGTGTGTGTGTGTGTGTGTGTGTGTGGGGCGGAGCTGCTTAAGGCGCTCATTTGTGAATGAACACGCCGTGAACCATCCCCAGACGAGGCAACGATCGCTCGATCTCTGGGATGCCAAAAACTTAATGAGCATGAATAAATGGCAGCCAAGAGAGAAAACCAGAGATTCTCAACTGTTCAAGCCAAGATCGAGACTGAAACTGAGACTGAGATAGAGTCTGAGCGCAGTTAATAATGTTGATCATTGTGAAGATCGCGTTTTTGCGATCGTTAATTTTTTAGCTTACCGACAAAAATTTTGTTCGTTTTAAAACAAGCAAGAGAGAGAATCAGAGATAAAAAGCTTGAGATTAGTTTATAATTAGATTTGAGCATAGATTTATGTTAATATTAATGGACAGAGCGATTTAATGTAAGTTATAAACTGAAATTGACTTTTAATGTTGCTTGTAATACTCTCTCTGAGGGCAGGCGGCAAACATCCAAGCTCTTGATGCTGCAACAAGATGCTGCGTCTAAATTCCAATAGAAAACCGGAAATGCTTAGGCCTCGTTGTGCATTGTTGCGATTGGAAAAAGAAAAAGAGAGGAAAAAAAAGGTTGAAACAGCGCCAGACCAAGACCAAAACTAAAATCCAAGAGTCAGAGCCAAAGACGCCAACATTCAAGGCATGGAACGCCATTTTCTGCCAAGACTTTGACTTTAACTGAGGCTGCTGCTTCTGCTGCTGCTGCTGTTGATGCTCTCCGTTCGCATCCAACGGCGTTGTCTGCTTTTAATTTCTTTTAATGGAAGTTGTTAACATGGCTGCTGGCTGCTGGCTGCCTTGCTCTACCTCTCTGCCCCCCTCTTGTCCCTCTGCTGCCTTGTTGCACAGCTTCCCATAACCATTCCCATGGCCCATGCCCATTCCCACCAACGCCATGGCATTCATTGGCTTACTCATAGCCTCACTGACTGGCCTGGCTACGTTTTTTGATTTGTTCTTTTATTTTGTTGTTTTGGGCCTTTCGATCATAAAACTTCGATATGAAACTTGTATTTCGTTTGTTGCCCATTCAAAGTGCGGGGCATAATGATTATGAGTAAAGACTTGCCTCAAAGCGAAACATAAATGAAAATTAAATTTGCCATATTCCCTCAAAACATCTCTCGCTCTTTCTGACTATTGTATTAGATTTCACTTGGGTATCACTTTTCTTGTTTGTAGTTCTTGTTATTCAATTTCACTTTAAATTCATATAAATTAGGATATTTTAAGTTAATAAACTTTACTACTCCTTGTACTTTAACCATATTTACACAGTCTTCTTTCATTAATATGCAAAAGTAGAGTATAGTTTTTCATTGACATATATTAAACTTCACTAGGAATAAAACACTGCTTACAAAAAAAAAAAAAAAATACAATAATAATAGTTTAGTTTTCAATCACTAAACTCAGCTAGTCGGACTGTCAAATAATAAATATTGTAATTAGGGACAGTAAATAACAGTTATCATAAATATTTAACCAAGAATACTTGCTAGGATACTTTAGTAAACACCAAAAGACTTGTACTTTGTAATCATTATATAGATGGAATGTATATGTATATAATATTCATTTCATTTCAAAATTAATTAATTATAATAAAAAAAAAACATTTAATTATAAAGAATATTTTTTTTTTATGATTTATAGTACATCGTTTTTTATAATATAATATAAAATAGTTCAAAAATAAACAATTAAATAAATAATATACTTAATATTATTTAGAACATTTACATATTACAATTATTTAATTATAATTCATACCTTTTTAATAATTTATAATAATATTCTGTAAACATTTATAATTTTTTTGTTCGTTAATTTCGTTCAATGAGAAAAAATAATATGCCCGGAAGAATAAAACGACGTTCCCGATTTTTAAGAAGTGTCACTTTACAATGGATATATTAATCAGAAATTTGTAGATTAATAGGCTGTAATATCAGCTAAAAAAAAGAGAAGAAAGATCGTTTCTAGGTTAATAATAGAGCAACTAAATGTCGTTATAAATAACTATTTATTGGTGCAACTGTTTGGTTGACGTTTATTTGGCGTCACTATTTAATAGCTTTTTGGGACGCAAGTTTGTTGCCAAAGTCTTTTGTTTTGACTGCACAAACTTTGTGTGAATTGACGTTAGCACTGAAGCGTTCATCCCGCTGTCACATAATTAACAGCTAATGGCTATAACGCGTACCGGTTTGTCTGCCAAAATGCCGTGAAGGTCGTTATCGCTATGGTCATAATAATAATGGCATAAACGAATACCTAATACATACTAAATAATATTTATTGTGCTAACGATCAATCTGATCGCACGTGCGTTTAAACGAAAAATTCCCAAAGATATGATATGATGCTGTTTGGCGACATATACGAAATTGTACACAGGTTCAGCAGCAGCAGCAGCAGCAGCAACAACAACAGCAACAACAATAAGAAGAGCAGCAATAACAAATACAGATTTCGTACCAGTTCCAAGAAGCATCCACTCGATCATGCTGCGACTGTTGCTGTTGTGACTGTTGCCGCTGTCTGAGGCAGGGGCATGAAAGCCGCAGCGGCGTCATAGCGTGCGACAAATGCCAATAACGGTTTAAGGTCTCTAATGGATGTTGACATTTACGGCTACCAAAGAGATGAGGAGTGGGAGAGTGAGAAAGGCTGTTTAATTCACATAAATCTGAGTGAAATGCCATTGGGGAATTGTCTTAGTGCTAGAAATTAGGCAAATGGATGCGACCACAGCTTTCTAAGGAATTCGCTTACACAAGGCGACAACAATGCAGCAGCCACTGAATGGCCAATGGTCCAAAGGGGCAGGGGCAGGGGCAGTGGGCATGTAACGCACACACTCACACAAACACGCACAGTCACATAAACATTTACAAAAAGGGTCGCAGACAGAGTCCCAGATCTCAGTCATGTCTGTGGTGTGTGTATAAACATTTGTCAACTGTGCGCCTTTTGATCCTGGCCGGCACGAGGTACAGAGTGAGAGAACAAGACAGAGATAGAGGATGTAAAAGATAAAGAGGGAGAGAGAGCGAGTCAAAAAGTCGTAAGCGGCATAGTTATCATTGTTGCTCTGGGTCCATTGTGCTATCAGCTGGCAGCGATCGATGCGGTTAAACGGCAGCCGAGTAGCAGCCGAGAGGCTGTAGTCGAGCAACCGGTGAGTAAGCATCATCTGAGAGAGACCCTAAGAGTTGGAGTTTGAGTTTGTGGCAAGGGAATCGATAGAGCATACGTGTACATCGAGGCCACATGTGGCGTGTATTTTGCAAACAGTTGTCGCATGACAGACCACAAATATGCAGCAACATTTGCTCTGTTGTGTCTGCAACGCCCACGCAGCGCCACCTAGTGTGCAAAGATAACAAATCAAAATTGTGCAAATCACGAAAGATATATATTTTTATAGAAAGTGATCCATGTTGAAAATTCAACCAAATGCCATTTACTCTCTTGCCTTAAGATTAATTATAAAACTTTCGACTTGTCGATACTCTCTATACCTTATTTCTACAATATCTCAAGTGCCTCTCCACTCGCTCTGATTGCAACAAGGTCATTTATTTAAATATAATTTTAAAAACATAACTTATTATCTCTACATGAAAGTGCACATACCAAAATTTTAGTCGTATCAAATAAAACATCTACGAATGACGTAAACGTCTTGACTTGAGATTAGATTGAGTAGCTTGTCAATAATACAGACTATTTTTATTCTATAATGTCTTAAATGTTTACAGGGAAATTTCACTGATGGATCTAAAAAGCTTATCTGATAAGCAGAAAATTTAAGAATTTTTTTTGCTTGTATATAAACTAAACACTCATAACTTGTCTTCACTTGTTCTAATTCTATGTACCTCTAAGCTTATCTCTTAAATTACTTTATGCATAACGATTAGATATAACAGATATAGTTTATTGTAAACCGAAAAGAAGCATTCTGTAACTAAACTATTGAGTATATGAATATTTTTAGCTACAATCTTTGTGTTCCGAGTTTCATAGCATTTGGTTGAAAAATATATTAATTATTTAAACTGAAATTTAAAAAAAAATCGAATTTTCTATTAACTAATTGATTTTAGTTCTTTTTCATTAATAATATGATTGGTTAGTCACACATATTATTACTTCACTTGGTGTTTTAATCAAATATCATTCAATTACTCATCTGCTTTTAGGTAACATACTAAAACTAGATATGACTTAATGTCTAGAATACTACGGCCTTTCGCCTCTTTATTATCAAGAATGGGTTTTACACAGATTTAACGAGTGAGACACGAGTTCAAAGCTTAAACTTTGAATTCTATACATGCTATTGATGGATGCTAATTGAGATTACTGTAGTTCTATATGTAGACATTTGGGAATTTCTCAAATATTTATTGCTTTAAAATTTTCCCATTCGCACGTTGTATTAACAAGTTAGTATTCATTATATTTAGGCAAGATATCTAAATTAATTTTGCAGTTGCTAAAAGTAACTGAAACAATTCTATAGAATAGGAGAAAAGATAAAGCTTGATAAAAATAGTTTTTAGGAATTCGTAACGATTTATTATTATTATTAAGTTTTAACGATTTTTTTTTATTATTTATTAGTTAAAAAAGATTTCTAAATTAATTTAGCAAACGCTGAAAATAACTCAACTATTGTTATAAATTTTAAAGAGGAAGCAAGAAATAATATTATCAAATATTGTTGGGAATTTCGTTGACTTTTAAGTGATACAAAATTTAGAAACAAAGGAACGTCTTAGAATCAAATGCAATTGTCAATCAAATATAACTCTCAGCGGATTTTGTTTTGTATTTACTATACAATTTTAAACTACTTAATTTAAGTATTGCAACATACAATTTACAGTTCAGTACAATTACTTAAAATTAAAAGAAGTTAATTTTCAAATGTCTTTCTTTATTATAGTAAGTTTTACAACAAAACAAACCAAAATCGAACTCAGGACCTTAGCTGAAGAGTCGGCTACTCTATCAAGTGGTCTGCAATAAAACCTTTTTCTATTATATTAAAATGTAATTTCTACACAGACGGAAAAACTTATAGGAATCTCAATGAAATTTAATTAAAATTGTGCCCATGCCACCCAAATCTAATCCACTTGCAGTCAAAATCTCATGTCATTTCAACAAGTCTTGAAGCAGTCTTTGAGACTGGTCAGCTAGCCTAGATCGAGACCGTTTGCATCCCGTAAATTAAAGTTGATTTCATACTAGTTGCAAAACTATTGGTTTGTTTGTACAAGTTGAAAACAGGGGCAGTTCAAATCACTCAAATGTAGCCCCTTCGCAACTAATTCACGTTGCTCTTTAGCTAGAACTAGAACTATTTGATTCTTTTACGAGTTGCCCTATAACTAGTCATAAAACTATGGGTTCAGATACTAGTTAGTTTCATAATAGTTTTAGAACTTCATTTTTTATACTCGTTGACAAAATCAGGAATGCAGGAAAATTACGAGAGTAGGGGGTGGGCAACGACCCCCTGCGTTATCCCTTGCAAAGTGTTGTTTCATAGAACACACAAGGACGCACTCGACATCTTTTTGCGCAAAGAAGAGAAGAGCATGAGAAATTCTATAACTATGTAATTCGATTATAATAATGTTTGGTAATTTCCTAAAGACTTATTTCTATTTTCCAAATGGCAAACTTTTGTAACAAGTTCTAATTTTAGAGAGATTTCTGAATGAAATTTGCAAATGCTGAGAATACCTGAAATATTGTTAAAATAAATATTGTTAAAGAGGTGATGAGGAGGAGGAGATAAGAAGAAGAGGTGAAGCAAAGCAGCAGCAGCACTTACTTAAAATATTAAACATCGCTGAGCATTTGTTGGGCTCTTAAGCATCTTTCTGCATCTTGAGAATCATCTACAGCATCTCCAGCAATATTCCCATTCCCCATATGGATGCGCGCTCTCAAGTGGTGACGGCGACCGATGGCAAACATGCGAGTATTTAAATGTGTATCATGGCGTGCCGACTGAAGCGCATGCGTTGATGGACTTGAATTATATGCGACTTAAGCTTCGCGCTGCCGCTGCATCTCCAGCATCCAGCATCATCGACATTGGACATTGGACATCGGTATCCTCGGCAGCCAGTGCCATAAAAATTAAAAGTCATTATGGCCTGGAACAGCATTTAAGCCGCAACGGCGGTGTGGAGACCGTGGCACATTCCCACAGTCGCAGCTCAAAAACGAAGCTGAAGTCGGAGACGGAGTCAGAGGCAAAGTCGAAGACGCAGGCAGGTCGACGTCGACGTCGAGTGTCGCTGTGCTGTCAGAAAGTGCCATGAGACGGCAGCCACATGCGTCCACTTGGAGTGGGTTAATATTTGTTTTGCATTATCATTTTGAATTGACAGCAAAGTGGCGCTTGTTGCTGTTGTAGTTGTTGTTGCTGCTGTTGTTGTTGTCGTTGTTGCTTTTGTTGTTGTTGTTGTCTGCCCAGCGGGCGGGCAGGGCTCTGTATCTCAAGTTGTTTGTTGTCTGCGCGCCGATTATGGAAAGTTGATGACCGACAACCTAGAAGTACCAACTGCTGCCCCCCACCCTTCGTATACCCAACTCCTGACTGAACTTAGAAAATTGCCATTTTTCTTAAGTTTTCAATTTCAAAATGCTATTGCGCTGTCGCTTTTGTTGTTTTAGTTATGTGCCGCTCGTGGCCACAAAAACCGCAAACGGAATGCTGGCCCGAGCCGGGCTAGCGAGAGGCGGGGCAGGGCGGCAACACTTCGTTAAGTTGAAGCCCAAGCCAAAGCCAAAGCCCAAAGTCAACGTCAACGTCAACGCCTGTGCCAGTTAAATAGATTTTTTTTCATCTGTATTTTTATTTTTTTTACTCTCTTCTTTTTTTTTGGGTTTCTTTCGCTGTTGCCTTTCGCTTTGATCTGCTGCTGATGCTTCTGGCAGAGCCCAGAGGCGGCTGCTGCAACGTGGAGCAAATTGAAAATTGATTTCGCCTTGCCACAGCAGGCAGAGACTGGGAATGGGTCTGGGACAGGGACAGGGACGGGCTAAAGCCAAACGTTAAGACAAAGTTAGCACGCCAAGCGGCAAGTTCGTTGCCTAAGTCTTTCGTATCCGATGACTCAAAATGCGCGCCATGAAATTCCCACATAAATTGCGCGCATTGTCAAATTAAAAATGCCTAATGAGCTGTTGCTCCGTCAGTCCAACAGTCCAGCAGACCAACAGACAGTCAGCGATGCAAAAGAGCAGAAAAATGCATTAGAAGGCAGGCTGGCAGGCAGTAAGAGTAGAGTTCTCGGTCACAGTATACGAAGACGTACACGTATCCCCAACAGAAAGAGAGAAGACCCAGCATCCAAGTCAACGGCGGCGGCAAAACGTATCGTGTTACAAATCACGGCGGGATGTGCGGGCGGGGCGGGGGTGGACAGACGGGCGGACAGACTGACTGTCGGTCGGTTGGTCGACCAACACAGAAAAACAAGTTTCGAGTGGAAATGCGTGTAGCGTGCAGCGTGCGAAACACAGCCAAAAGAACATGAACATGAAAGCCCTGATGCCAAAGCTGATGTTGATGCTTTTGCTGTTGCTCTTGTCGCAAATGTTGTGTCTATAAATAGTTGGTCAAGAGGTTGGCGGGTGCGATGAAGCGATGACGGTGGCCGTTTAGCTCAACATGAAAAATGGCAACACTTTTGGGCTCATAAAAACTATTTATACGCCAGTTTTCAGAACATTTGGTATCAAAATGCATTTGCCAACTAATATGCCCGATCATGGTCAGGGCGCATGCGCGTGAGATCTCCACGCAAGATCACAAGCCAACGGGCCAACAGGCAGCAAACAGCAGGCAACCAGACAACAGGCAAGGAAGGAGTCCACACAGGGCAACCAGGCAACAGAGGCAAATGGCAGAGTCCAGTTTGAGGCCGGGACCACACAAATACAGGCACGCGTTCGCTGACAGAATAAAAATTGTTGCGCTTGTGTTTAACGCGCGAACGCTGCGATATCGCAGCAGCAACAACAACAACTATAGCAGTCGCATCGTACCTTGTTTTCAAACTGGCTCCCTGGACCTCAACTGTGTGGCTGAGGGCTCAGGTTAAAGTGGCAGCCAGGCACCGTTGTCAGTTAGCAGCGAGCGCGTTGCCAGAGCGTGAGAGAGCAGAGGGGGTGTGTGTGTGTGTGTGTGTATAGGGAAGGTGCGGGCGGGGTCTTGGGGAGAGGTGCATGGCGTTGGTTCAGGGGCATTGTCGGCTTGCTTAGCTATCACTGAACGATTATCGTGCATTTTAAAATTCTTACGAGTTTCTGCCGTTGTTGCTCAGCCTTTGCCTTTGCCTTTTTATATTGCCCTTTTCACTCTGTTGCTGCTGTTGTTGTTATTATTATTGTTGTTGGTGTTGTGTTTGCTGTTGTTGTTGCTGGGCAGATTGAAATCACGCATGGGAACCACAAGCGCCTTTGCTTTTGTCTGCTCGTCGTCGACGCTGTACACAGAAAACCGAACAATAAAATGCACAGAGCCTTTAAACACATTTTTATTAATAAGTATATCTATATAGCTATGTATATATATCTTTGTATGTATATGTATATTGTTTTCATCAATTTGTTAATTGCATAGTTTACATATATATATATATATAAATAAGTAGTACTCATCTTTGCCCTACGCTTGGCTCGTAGGTTTGTCTGTCATTGTGTTTGCTTTGAACAATTTCCATTTGTTAATACATATTTGCAAATAGTTAACTAAATAGTTACACTACACAAAATGCTTGATAATGCTGATTTTCATAATTTGAATATGTGTTAACACAATCATTGCATAACCATTTGGTTTTCTTATCTTGTTATTGATTCTGTCTGAGAGGAAATGCATTTTCTATTTCATTGTTTTATTAATTCTCTTCAGTTAAAATATATTCACACACATTTATTTATATATATATATAGTATATATTATTTAGTTAATAACTCTGCTTAACTACAACATGTGCCTGAGGGACGTGACACTCTAAGCTACAAAACACATTCGCCCTTTCTATTTTGATTTCGATCGGAAATAAAAGTTCACTGCACTTGATAATACACAATTGTTTCTAGATATATAGCCAAATCAACATTCCATTATGCTTTTAATAACGCCTTTGAAGTGTTTGCCAATTGATATATGACAGACTTGGCCATAACAGTGTTTAGCCAACACTGTGACATCGACTAAACAATTGAAAACAAAAGTTAATGAATTTAGTTTTTCTTGATTCAGAGAGCGTTCAATTTGTGACAGTGCAATGCAAGTATTTGAATGGATATATTCTATATATTTCTTATATAAATGATAGCCTATGTAAAAGTTCATTTCTGTAGAGCTGTCTGAAATGTTTCCATAGTTCAGCATTTTGTGTAAAAATTGCTAGTAAATGTTAAGTTTACATTTATGTAGTATGTATATTATTTGTTGCTTAAAGTTCTTTAAGAGTTTAGTTGACACATTATAAAAATCATTTGCTTGTTTCCATTTGTTGCTTTGTTTGTATTGTGGGCTGTTTTCTTTCTTTTTGCATAAGATTGCTATATATACACATAAGTATTTAATATATTTTATTTGCTTTTAAGACTTCACGACGACTTTAATCAATTAATCTGTTAACAGGATTTCCACATAAAATTCCTTATCGGTGTTCAACGTTTTGGTTTGGTGTAGTTTCTCGGCTCTCGACTTGAGTTTAAACCGTTTAGTTACAGTTTCATAATTATTAATATAAATTTGTTAAAAGTATTAACTAAGTATGAAACAACTAGTAGCAAACATTTGTTTATTGTACTAATTCTACATAATTGCCATTTATTTGAATCCTGACCCATTTCATTCATAGAACTCTAAAGCTAACTACTATTTAATTTCATATTTTAGACATTTAGTTTTTTTTTCATTTTCATTTTGTATGTAATTATGTGTATGTGTGTGTGTGTAAGTTGTTGTTTCTAAATGGAGCTGGAGCTTAATATGTGTATGTATCATTATTGTTGTTGTACATCGAGTTCAGTTTAGTTGGTAACAATTTGTTAGCTGTTTGTTGTTGTTCTTGTTGCTGGCGAGAGCTGTCACAAATGTATATTTTAATATTTTTGTTCATTCTTCGATTTTCTTTTTTTCTTTTGTTTTTCATTTTTTTGTTTTGTTTTTTTCATATATTTCTGGATCACATATTCAAGTAGTTTCAAAATCACATAAAGATCACTCTTACAGTAGCGTATACAAAATACATACATTCCTCATACATTGTGTGTGTGTGTATATATATGTCTCAGTTTTTCAGTTATTTCATTTGTTCATTTGAATTGTCATTAGATGATTCTTTTTGAATGTTTGTTTGTGCTTCGATAAAGACAAGATTTAGATTGTGTTTATTGCTATATTTATATATGTACTTTGTGCCCAAATATTCAGAGTTTAGGGTTTGTTTGTGATAGAGAGAGCTTTTAGTATAAGTACTAGAATTTAGTCAACACTCAACAGCTCCATTATAAAACCATTTTGTAATTGTTCATAGCGTGTTCTTTAATCTTTAATCTTAGAATTCATTATCAATTGCAAATTGCTTTCTTTAACTTGTTCATTCTTATTAAATACTACATGTTTCATTACTGTTTGCGGCAGAGCTATAATATTAAAGCATTTAATTTATAACACACATTAACATGCACATTTAATTATTGTTAAATTTATTAATTTTTTTGGCTACTACATACACACAAAAGCCTTTGCGCTGCTTAGTTACTTAGCTATAAAATATATTTTCATATGTTTTATTAAATACCTATAATGATTTTCATTATCTTTTTAATTATCTTCAATAAATGCCTAAGTTTCTGCTTCTGAAATTCATGCTTCAATAGTTTACTTTCGTGTCCTAAGTGATCAAACTTATTTTGTTTAGTTTCATAACTAATCATCATACGTTTAGAGTTCATTATATTAAATATATATATCTTCAACTTTCGTTTATTTATAAGCTACAATATAATAGCCTTGTCTATTTTATTTTTTATTTTTTCATATTGTTTTTAATTTGCGCAATAAAGTGTTGAAGACGGTTTAACATTAGCTTCGGTTAACATTCATAATAGACTGTATTCTATTTGTATTCGCTGTCTTGTGTTACGATTATTGTTATTAAATCTTATTCATCACACGCTTTTATTTTTGTATATATATAAATATACAATCTTGTACCGCATTTGTTGGCCAATCTTATACAATTTTTGACTTTTTGATATACTTTACGACCGGTTTTACATTGGAAGCTTCTCTTTTAAACAAAAAAAAAATGGGTAATGTATATATATTTATTTAAATTTAAAATATGTTTGTAGCAAG
This sequence comes from Drosophila testacea, assembly GCA_035043265.1. Taxonomy (NCBI): domain Eukaryota; kingdom Metazoa; phylum Arthropoda; class Insecta; order Diptera; family Drosophilidae; genus Drosophila; species Drosophila testacea. Next base: position 2,425,626 of record JAWNND010000477.1, read on the forward strand.
AATTGTACTTAAAGCACTAACAAAATCACATAATAAACTAGTAGAGTATAAATGTAAAATACACCAAATAATTCAAACAATGTGAAATTGTTATAGTAGAATTATTAGCCGAACGCAGAGACAAAAAATAATAAAAAAATAAGTGATTAGATTATATAGTATAGCTATCAAAGTTCTTACAATTATGATTATTTTGTGCGGTTTGAAAAAAAACTAGCTTTGATTTCAAGTCATTTAAAGGATCCATAGTCAAAGTCACTAAAATTCGTACTTTGTTTAGAGATCTCTCAATTTGCCAAAAATTCAATTTGTTTACATTTCATCAGTATTTAATCATATCTAAAAAAAAATAAATAAGAAGATAGATATCTTCTTATGTATCTATAACTGTAGTTTGAATATCAGATTATAAAAATCACTGGTGGTTGTTAGTCAATTTGTTTGTAGTTTAAAAATTGTTTATAGTCAGATACTAAAAGTGGCTAGAAAAATTATATAATATTCTGTTAGATATCATCTGTATCCGTATATCCGTATATGATATAAATGTAATTGGTTTATTTCATTAATAAATACTATTGAAGAGTGACTGCAAGTGACATAAACAGTTAACAAAACTATTGCAAAATTCGATTAATACATAGTAAAATGTCATGAACGTAATGAAACTGATGAAAGCAATTGGTTTAAAAAATAAAATATTTAAATTAACACAAAATTAAATAATAAGTGATATTTATATCGAAAACAAAATAAAAATGTAGGGTGTCAAATTCAAATGCATATCAACTTGCTAAATAATGAATTACATACTTTGTGCCTAGTAATTGCTAATATCCATGATAATTAATTTGCATATAGATAAATATAAATTATATTAGTATGAATTATTCATAAATGTATATATATATATATATATCTAAACATATATGTACGCTCTGCCATATGCCAGTTTGACATATTCTAGCTATACGATTAACATTTTCTTACAATTAAAGTATAGTTTTGTATCGCACATTGTCAATGTTGACAATCAATCCGGCCCAAAGGACCAACGATAGTCATGTTGCGGTTGAAACATATTCTATGTGTGCGTTGTTATTACTGGCACCTGACAGTAAGGACATTCGGTAACCGAGCCAGCGCATGTATTGCAAATGGACAGGTGATTACATGGCTCGAGTGTAACGGTGCGATTGTTCTCCTCGCATTTCATGCATTTCTTGGCATTCTCCAAATATAATACTTTCTCTACCTCCTCTAAATCTGTACGCAGCTTCGACTAAATAAAAGGATTATGCTGGTAAATAAATAACAAAGCTAATAACGTCAGCATACCTGCAATTGCTTGAGTTTCTGTATGGACAAATCGCGCAACTCTCCGGGTAAATTGAGTTGAATCTGCACTAAGTCATGGCGTTCCTTCCATTCCAGAGCTTCCTGCTTGGCCTTGTCGCGATGCAGCTCGGCAATCTTAAGCTTGCACATTAACTCCTCCAGACGTACAGACAACTTCTGTATTTGCGCATTCTTTGTAAGTAATTCGTTGGTCATACGGCCCAAATCGCTATTATTTTGCGATTGCAGTGATTGTAGGCTAAAAGCATTTTTGGCCGTATTTAGAGTGTTCTCAAACAGACTGTTGCCCACTGAGCTGCTGTTAATGTCATCACGTATGGTGTTCAATTCAGATATTCTAACTGATGGACTAATGGATAAATTATCGCCAAACCCAGGCGATATGATTCGCGATGGAAAGAAAATGCTATTGCTATCATTCTGTGTGGCAGCCGACAGAGAATTGCTTAGTTTATTGGATCCTCCATAGACATTGAAAAGACTGGCATGATTTGTTGGACTATAGGTGAGCGAGCTGCTGGGAATGTTGACGGCAAAGCCACCTGAGTTGAAGTCTATTTCAAAAGATTGATAAATGAAATTAGCATCTCTCAGATGTATCTACAATAAACAATGACTCACCATTAATGGAGTTACTTAGTGTCGTATTAGGAATGTTAATTGGCGCCGAGGAACGTGTTAATAAACTAGAGTTGACCAGACTTGCCGATAGCGAATTCTCGCGTGGATCATCTAATGTACAGGCTGCCAGATACAAAAATTATCATTAGTTTACAAAGATACATTTATAGAGTCAATATTATAATTATTGCTTTTTAGCGCTGTCATTTTGTCCACAACCATCGTTGACAATAATGAAAACATTAATTGAAATTGAATTTGATTTTGTTGTTTCTTTACTCACGAATGCTGTCCATTGGAAGTGAGATATTTAGGATTTTGCTGGAATTTGTTGTATTTTCCAAAGCATCAACCAACATTTTATTTGTATTATTACCATCAAAATCATTTAATAACTACGAAAAAGAAATCAGAAACAAAGAGAAACGAAGAAACAAAATGAGAGTAGGACCAAGTACTCTATGACTTGCAATTTTTAATGCTGTTAGCTGGATTAGCTTGTGATCGGGTGGGTTGAGGGATTGTTAGCGATTGTTAGCAGTATTTTGGACACACATACAGAGACAATACACACACGTTTTTATTGTAGTTGTTGTTGTTGATAAATACGTACATTATTGCTCAGCTGCAAAAGTCCTGGTGGCAGGTTGCCATTACCGACCTCATCCTGTACCTTCAAATCGGACATGCCATTGGAAATGAGCTCGCTTAAAGTAATATCATGATCACGCATCTTCTGCTCGCTGACCACATAAGCTTTGGGAGGTAATTTGGACAAGCAGCAAAGCGTATTTTGTTGGTTGCATTCATATCATACAATTTTCAGAGTACAAAGGTATGGATGTGAGTAAAAGACAAACAAACAGTTAAACAATCACATCCAAAAATCGTATGCACAAACTTGTGAGAGCCTACCCTAAGTTCTATAATAAATATAAACTACTAATGATCCCCCCCGCTATGGTTGTGGAAAATAGCGCTTAAAGCCCACTTATATAGATTAAATAAATATGGGGGAAAGACTTACGTTCTACATGGGCAAAAGCGCAGAAGACGCTGCGTGGACAGTAGCCAGCCTGTTGGACATCATTGCATTTGGTGGACTTGTAGATTTCCGGATGAAACTGTTGCTCGGTGCGTGTGTGACAGTATTGGCAATTATCACCAGACTCACAATTACCCGGTTCTCCCCATTCCTCGCCGTGCTTAACATTGGGACATGGAGTGGACCTGCAAAGCATTTAATAAATACGTTAATTTAAATTTATCAAGACAGTTGAGTTGGATTCCACCTGTATTTGTACTTTCTGGGTGAGCGACGCTTATCCTTGCTGTTGTGATACTGTGGACAGGCATAACCCTGGCGACAGAGGCGAGGTGGTCGCTTGCACGGCTCGGTTTTATAGTTGGCCAGCACATAGTTGGTATCCTGCCATTTGGGATCCTCATTCATTAAATTGCGCTCCTTGTCAAGAGCATTTTGTGCATTGGTGCCGTCCAACGTTATATCCGAATTCTGTAATGTCTCCAGCTCTTTGATATCATAGACAGGAGGACGTTGATCCTGCATGCCATGGGCAAAGGCGCAATGTAGGCCATTCTTGACACAATATCCCCGACTGTCCGTATCGTGCACGCACATGCATGTCTTGTAGTAACGTAAATGATACCGACGCTCTGTGTCACCGGCAGTGCGGTGGAGAAAAGGGCATCTGCGGGAGAAGAGAGGGAAGTCAAAAATTTGAAGTGACGCAGAAAAGGACTGCGACTGAATCGCGTGCTAAAAATAGCCGAGCACCAAATTCACCCAACCCAAAAACCAGACAGCAATAAAAATCGGGGTGCAAACAAACAGACACAGACAGTGTATACATACAGTCAGGGACAAAAGTACTGGCAATTTGGTAACTTCCCGATTTACATACATAGGTAGTTAATTATTAATAAACTTAATTTCATTTATAGCCATTTGTAAATCTAATCCAATTACTATTTATAGTTAATTTCTAATATTTAAAATAAATTACATTAAACGTAGGGCAGATCAACAATAGAAATGTAATAAAAAACATGGGTTAATAAAATTTTAAAGTGGTTTTTGCCAATACTTATGTCCCAGACTGTAGATACAAACATTCAAGTCTGGGTCAGATATAATGTTATTGTTGTTGTTGTTTTTTTTAATATTTTTTTTTTTGAATTTGCTATTGCAGAAAATGAAATTGCGTATTATTTTTGCTGTCGCTCTCTGTTTTGCCTGGTTATTCACTGAGAGCTTTGAAGAAAAGCTCTGCTCAATAACTGTACATTTTGAGACAGCTGCCATTATTACTGTTACTATCACCACTGATGCCGGGGGAAAACCAAAATAAACCGAAAGAAAACGCGCAAAAGCGAAACGCAATAAAAACAATGACGCACACACTTGTAGCAGTTACAGTTACAACTGCTGCTGCGCATTTGTGAGTGTGTGCGTAAGTAAGCAACAACAACCACCACAAAGCAAACACTTACAAACACTCTGATTAGAATTTCCGAGCTCAAGTTCTATCGCTAAAATCACTTTCACTTTTGCATTATGTGGGCGGGAAGCGAAGTGACCTCGTCGTCGTAGGGTGCGGCGAGCCTACACACACACACACACACACCCACATTTGCATGAAGTATATGTATATACAATTGAATTTCACTTTTAGCTAGACAAAGTTACGATTTCCCCTCCTTCCACCCGCACCAAAGTTTTTGTTTGTAAACACGAAGCCAAGAGATACACACACATTGCAAAGAAATCAAGCGCAAAGAGGAAATGAAAAAATACTACGTCGTTGCTTGTTGGCGTTGGCGTCTTGTCTTTCTTTACACAAGCAGACACAATTTCCCCCCAACAATTTTTAGATACTCACTCATCGCCTTCGGGACAGATTCCAGTAGTCTCATCATATTTGGTGCAATAATTATCAGCGCTGTAATTAAATGTTCCATCACGTTTACGTACAGGCCGCCGACGACGCTGATTTTGAAAATGCCAATTGAAGCAAACGAAGGGACGATGCTGGTTGCATTTGTGCTGCAGAAACGACTGGCATTGCTCCACGCGGAATTCTTTTAGGTATCTGCACAAACAGAGATTATTCTTTAGCTAAATACATACAAATTGCACAGTTTTATGTTTTTATTTACGTATAATGACTGGTTTTTTCTTGATGTGAAGATAATTGTATCTTGCTCGCATCGTTCGCCATCTTGAACTGGAGCTCATGTAGAGTGAATGAAAGAAAAAGAGAATAAAACAAAATAAGAAACTAGTTGTTAAAGGAGACAACATTATAGGTGGTGGCGCTAACAAACAATAGAAAGCGCCACCGTTTTGAAACGTTTTACAACCTTACAAAACTTATCGGTAGTGAAGCATCGACTGCGCAGAGGTCGCCAGCCTTTTTTAAATAAAGAAAATCGTTTAATTAATAAATAAGATAAAATTTAAACAAGTTGGAAATTAAAGAAAATTGAAAGGATTTTTCTAGACATTTGAACATTATATTTATTTTAAGTTTTTAATTAGATCAAATGATAAATGATCCTTTATTTTGTTTTGAATTTTGTGGTTCAATTTTCAGTTCAGAACGAAACGACAGAACTCTAGTAATCGATAGGTTAATCGATTAGTCAGCACGTGTAGTCGAGATGTAATATACGCTGCTTTAATTTATTTATTTATACGCTTCAACCACAGTGTTAAGCCCGGCCAAGTATTTTTAGCCATGGCTACCGCAAAGTCCGTTGCTAAAGCGCAGTCAAAAAATCATAGCGATTGCCTCTCCTACTTGCAGGTAAGTTTACCGGCTACTTTAATGAAAATCGTTTGATGCACACGCACACACAGAGATACTTATTATTCTTTGCCACCCACAGACGCTGGGCGATGCCACGCCCAAGGAGGTGGCAGACCAATTGGCCGCCCAAATAAATGAGGAGGTCAACAAGCCGGACACGGCCAGCATTAATCAGGCCTCATTGAATGTCACCTTTCGGGTCTATTATCACATAGTGCACAAATACGAGTTGACGGATGATCACTTTGTGGATTTGCCTCAACTGTTGTCGATTGAGCAGCCAAAGGCTTTCCTTATGCTTCAGTCTGTGCTGTTAACAGATCACTGGTCACGTCTGGATGCTCAGCTAATTGAGGAAAAGTGTATTGATGCCATTATTGCTGCACTGCAGCAGAATAACAGTTGCCTGGTGCATCAATTAAAGGCCACAAATCTGCTTGTGAAGAAGTTCCCCAAACTAGAGCTGCTAAAGTTACAACTAGAGCATTTCTATCACTGCCTGCAACGTCAGAGCCAATTGGGGTCGAGAGAGGAAACTTTGACGCTCTTCAATCATTGCTGCAAACAGCGTCGAAGGGCTTTCTTTTACTTTCGCCTGATTGTCGAGTTTTGGCCATGGACGAATCGCAATAAATACTACCTACTCAGTGGTATACTGAACTCTCATGCACTACCAGACCTGTTAGTTGCCAGCAAGCACAGCGAAACGGAATTCTTTGCGGGACTTCGCCTGAGTCTCAGTTACAAGGGTCTGCGGGCAGCCAGTCAGTATCCGGTAAAGAGTCTGAGCAGCCAGAGGACTCCTGCTCTGTTGGCACTGATTGTGGAGCTGCTGGTCAATGGGAGCGTTGCCGAAATACAGAATTTTCATTCACAATGGTTTCTCCGCATTCAACAGCGGGATGCGCTGTTCCAACTGCTACAGGCAAAGCCAGAGATTGTTGAATTTCTTGCCAGCTCTGAGACAGCACGATCATCAAGCGATCAACATCGTCTTATACTGATATTCAGCATGTTTGCTAAGGAAATCTATGTGACATCCAAGCTACACTTTTTCAAGATCAGCACAGAACTGTTAACCAATTGCAGCTGCTTTGAAACGGACGCACAACTCCTTATCTTTAAGTTCCTAGTGGATAATCTAGGGAATTTTGCTGTTGAGGATTGCTTGGAGTTCTTCTATAACTTTATAGAGCGTCATCGAGGAGTGGAGAGCTCAGAGTTTCGCAATACAATGCTGGGCAAGATGCCAAACATCATTAATCACACGGCAAAGCATTTTAATAAGGCATTAAAAACTGATGGCAGCGACGCACTTGCTGACGATATTAAACGCTTCTTTTGCCAGCTACAACAGCTGATGGAACAGGACCTGCATTGCGATGTCTATCAGCCAAGAATCTTTGGACTCAAGCTACTGGAGATTCTCCTTAAATCTCTCTATAATCCACAAGTTTCGAAGAATGCCAAAATGTGCAGCACACAGCAGAATCAACAACTTGGCGCCTATCTATTGGATCAAGCTGTCTTCCAGCCGCATTCCATGTCAAAGTTGCTGTTCGACTCCCTCAACGATCCGCAAGGATTTGACGATGCTTTGGAGCTGACGGTGGCGCTGCTGCTTCAACTAAACCATGTCGACAGCGAGAAATGCATAGAGCATTGCCAAAAATTCTGGTCCAGCTCTGATGTGGACGAATGTGCTCTAGTCTCGCTCTACGCACAGCTGGCGGTGCACAGCTCCTTAGATCAGCAACTAATGAAGGATCTCTACGATCTTTCCCTGCAACAATTGAACGGCAAATTGGAGGCTTTCGCTAGGGATCCTTTACAAACAGCTAAATCAGATGGTGGTCATCTCTTTGGACATATTTGCGTTTTGAATGAGCTGGTCAGCGGAGAAGGGGCCTATTTGGAGGCTTCTCTTACTGATCTTTTGCCGCTGCTCGAGCACATACTCATTGTTATTCTGGAGTTTCTCAATCTGGCGAATGCAAGGCGACTTGCAGTTGTTTCTGCAGCCAGTTTCCAAGATATGGATGAGAGCTTGCAGCTGCTGGTCAGTGAAAGCGTCTATGAGACATCTGAGGATGCCGAAGCCTGTCGGAAGTATTTACTCATGAGTTTCTGGCTAACTTTAAAGGTAGGTTAAATTAAATCTCTACCTTTCCTATACTGATTTAATTTATTTCAGTCCATTTGCGATTTGGCCACCAGTGTTGGCTGTGCCCTGCTCCGCTCGAGTAATCCCGAGTCGTATTATGATGCACTGCAGCGTTGCCTGGAGATTAATGTGGCTGTATTGACGCGCTGTCGGCATAAAGGCGCTATTGAAGCTGCAGGATTGAGCATTGGCAAGCTGACGCGTGCCATGACCAGCACATTGGACAGCGAGCATTACGGTTTTGAGCTGCTGCACGATTGCTTGGAACGCGAGCTGCTCTCCGAGTGTCGTCAAGTGAGCACCACACGACGTGGTGCAGGATTCTCCATTATGTTTCTGCACGTGCTCAAGAATGATAATCCTCGACGTCTTTTGCTGCATCGAGCCGTGCAACGTATACTAAAGCGTTTGAATGAAACCTCTGCCAATGAGGATGCTCCCGAAAGCTTTAATAACGATCGCTGGGAATCTCTGGCGCTGCACTACCTATGCGTGCTGGTGCGGGACACGGAATTGCGACCGGCAATGTGCAAATACTACAATGAGATTATGTTGGTGGGTATGGCGCACATTGACAATCCCGAGTGGACCATTTCCAATGCAGCACTGCAGCTCTTTGGGGCCAGTCTGGGGAAACTAGTGGGCCAACGGCAGGCGACAGAATTTGAGACGAAATTGGCCTGGGAGCCCAGTGAACTGAACTATGAGGAGTTGGCCTGCCTGCTGCCCAAGGCATGTGAACATATGTTGCAATGTTGCGATACCAAGCAGGTCAACTCTTCTATAATACTCTTCCTGGGCTTTCTCTCCAAGGTGGAGCATTTGTGCACCACATTTCAACCCCAACAGTCAACAGATTTGTTGAAACGCTTCCGTTGCCTCAGTTGGTGTCTGTTGCGGCACAAGTGTGAACAGGTGCGTCGTCTGGCCGCCACTTGCTTTGTGCGTGCTCATGAGATTCGATGTGATCTGCCGAAGGTGCTGCTGGCCAGCGCCAAGTTGGCAACACAGATCCAGGAGGATAACTTTTATCAGGGTCTAGTGTACACTCTGCACGCGGGCGTGCTCAAGCTGCAACATGAGGCACGGCACGTTTGGACGGCAGCAAAGCTGCAACTTTTCCAGCAGCAGCTCTTAAACAAGTTGCAGGTGACGGAGCAAGTGAAACGATTCAAGGCGCCCACATTAAATGTGCTGCTGCAATTCCTACAGCTTCTGGAGGCCAATGAGCAGGTGGCAATTGTGTGTCAGCTGCTGGAGGAGCGTCATGACGTACATTCGATACCCTAATCTTGTGTTAGCATTTATCTAATCTAGAATCTAGATACCTAAGCCAAAAGTCAACTTTTAGTCTATAATTTGTAACACGCTCGCTTTTACAACAACTAAACGACGCATTTACTATTTGTACGCAGTAAATAAAGGAAAGCATTTACCAAAATAAAAGAAAACAAAGAAAATAATGAAAAACTTGAATTGTTTTTCAACTGAAACCCTCGCCAGTTTCCTGGTCCATGGCCTGTTGTTTCTCTTGCGTCTCTTGTGCCATCTGTTGCAGTGTCCGGCTGAGAATATTGCGGAGAATATGCGGTTTGCAATGTTCTTCCAGCCAGGGTATGACACCGCTGGTCAGCTGCTTAAAGCTATCCATGGGTATGTGCTGGAATGTCTCAAACATTTCATCAAGTATCGCCTGGAACTGCAAAGGTAGAAGGGAAATCAGCAAAAACATAGAATGGATTCCATTTAATTTGCTGACCACTTGAAATTTGGCCTCGTCTGTGAGGCGTGCCTCCTCTGGCCCCGGGTTGGCTTGCTGATGTTGAAGCATAGTTTCGTAACCGTTCTGGATGATTCGCAATGCCGTCACCTCTTTTTGCAGTGCTGCACTTTCATCCTCTTGCTTAAGTTTCTGCTGATTCAGATAGCCAATGTACTCAATTGATTTCTGCAATATCAGCGCTTTGCTCAGCTTGTAACCAGACGAGTCGTTTGGCTGGCAACGTGGCACCAGCTCTTGTAAGCTATCATATCCCTTCTTGATGGCATCTCGTCGCTTCTGCTCTGCCTGTGTGTGTGCCGAGCGTCGTCGTTCCTTGTAGCTTAGTGTAGAGTTTGAGTTTGTCGACGTCGAGTGTCGGGCATCGCCGCTATCATCGTCGTCATCTGTTCAATGGAGGGAGAGACAGAGACAGGTCGGGCAATGTAATAAAACACTGCACGCAGCAACAACAGCAACAACAACTTCAATGCCATCTCATTATCAGCTGCTCTCCTAGCAAACCAAACAAACAACAACAACAACAATGGGAGCTGCGATCACCTACCAGAATTGTGTGCCGATGAATTGGGTGTGTGAGTACTGCCAGCGCTGCTGCAGCGTGAATAGTGCTTGCCGCCCAAGTCCTGATCTTGATCCATGTTGTACGTCTCCTCCTTGCTAGACAAGTTGCTCATTGTCAATTAAACTGCGTCGTTTTCCGTGTTGGTGTTTCTTTCATTGAGTGTTTTTTACTGTCTGACAGGGACGTTCGATGAGAAACTTATAAAGAGTAGATGTTTCGAAAAGCTGACAAAAGATGGCGCACGTATGTTTCGCAAAGCAAACAAAAGGTGGCGTATTTATTTTTCATTTAAAATTCGATGGGATGACTAAACAGTATTATTTTAAATATTTTCTTTGTTTAGTCGATTCTATAATTTATTTACTTTATCTACATTTAATATAAAATGTTTTATTTATTTTGTTTAAATTTGGGTGCACATTGATAAGGTTGCCAGTAATTGATTTTTCTATTTTTTCTACGCAGCGCTGCCACTTAGTAAAAATGAAGTGATTTGATTTTAAATGAAGTGATTTGACAATATAAATTATTTTGTAAATTATCGATAAGATATACCGATGAGCTCTCGGGCCAGGGATGGGAACTGATGGGAACAAGCAGTGCGTAAAAGTTATGTTGTTAAAAATATGTAGTTTGTTTTAAATAGCATTTATGTAGTTAAGAATTAATAAATTTAACTAATTAAAACTGCTTATAGGAAAACTTGTTTTCATAATAACATATTTAAAGAGCCGCGCCCTTGGTCACTGAATCGCTTTGTCACAGCTCATATCAATCATATTTTATCGGCTTAGATATTTGTTTGCATTGCAGCCCTGTTTTCATGCACCGGCACGATGACTTTTACGTTTTCGATTGAACTTTGCCGTCGTGTCGCTTTTTAGTTTTTCGTGTCGCTTGCAGCGATTTTCTTATAAATTACCTTGTTAAATAGACAAGGAAGGATAAAGCCACAAACCACAACAAGCCACAAAATGGGTCTGCTACATGCGTTGCGTGTGAGAATCATGAATTTCATGATATTCTTCTTAATAATAATATTGTTGCCGGGTCTGCCACCGCGTACCACTTTCCCCTACAAAGACTTCACGTAAGTTCAATTAAACAAATTGGGTAATATGATAACAGGCAACGTATTGGCTATATGCAGTGTTAGCCCGCCCAAGGAACTGAAAGGTGCTCTGGAGCCCAATTTCCATCTAGAAGGTGCTGAGCGTCTTCTGGAGGGTCGGATCTATGGCCCCGAGCATCTTATTGTGCGGAACAATGAGATATACACTGGACTACACGGCGGTGAGATCATCAAGCTGACTGCCAACCATGTAACGCATGTGGCCAAGTTCGGCCAGCCTTGTGGTAAGTGTAAATTGCAAAATAAAGTTAAAATGGCTTGAACAAAAGCATCATTGCAGCTGAAACCTTTGAGGAGGCTCGTTGTGGTCGTCCACTGGGCATGTCCTTCGACACCCAGGGCAATAATCTAATTGTTGCCGATGCTTACTATGGCTTGTGGCTGGTTGACTTGACATCCCATAAAAAGCAGCTTTTGGTTTCGCCTAGTCAAGAGTTGCCTGGCAAGAATATAGCACGTCCTGCCAAATTATTCAATTCAGTGGCTGTGAGTAAGCAAGGTGACATCTACTGGACCGATTCCTCATCGGACTTTCCCTTACAAGACTTGGTCTATGCCTCGTTTGCTAATCCATCTGGCCGGTGAGTTCATTTCTATTCATTAAGAAAGGCAGCTGTGAAAACCGGTTTCTGACCAATCCATTAGACTCGTCTTTGTCTAACGACTTGCTTGTTTTCTCTTTTCTATTCAGTCTATTCAAATACAATCGTGCCAAGAATGAGAGCGAAGTGCTAATGGATGAACTCTTCTTTGCCAACGGTTTGGCTCTCAGTCCCAATGAGGACTTTATTGTGGTCGCCGAAACGGGAGGCATGCGTCTGATGAAATATCATTTGAAAGGCCCCAAGGCTGGACAGAGTGAGGTCTTCGTAGAGGGTCTGCCCGGCGTACCCGATAATTTGACACCCGATGCGGAGGGTATTTGGGTTCCTTTGCCTTCTAGCGCTGATAGTGAGCATCCTTCAACGTTTTCGCTGTTCTCGCGTTTCCCAACTATACGTTTGTTCCTTGCCCGTATGCTGACACTCTTCGAGCTGCCTTTCCGCTACATCAACAGCGTGTATCCCAATAAGTTCTGTCAGCGCTTTGTGCACTTCATTGGTCATGGCGAGAGCGTCATGTTGTTGGCTCCAAAACGTAGCACGGTTGTTCGTGTGGATTGGAATGGCAACATTGTGGGCTCACTGCATGGATTCGATAAGTCTGTCGTTGGCATTTCACATGTTCTGGAGTACCAAGATTATTTGTATCTGGGCTCTCCCTTCAATCATTATCTGGCACGCGTCAAGTCACCTAAAGCGTCGAAGCAACCCACCGTGAAGGTGCGCAATGTGCGTGTCGAAGGCGAGGGATTGGAGGCATCTGTTGGTGCACCACCCACGACAACAACAGGCAAGCCAAAGCCACAGACGGCACCAAAGACAACAACAGCCAAGCCACAGACTACCACAACAACAACAACAACTACCACCAAGAAGCCAACAACAACCACAACAACGACAACAACAACGCCCAAACAAAAGACTACAACAGCCAAGCCAGCGACAAGAACCACGACAACAACAACGACGCCAAAGCCGACAACAACCACAACGAAGAAGAGCACAACAACAACGACAACAACTACACCCAAACCGGAAACAACAACAACAAAGCGAACAGTGCCTAAGAATCCAGCTCCCGTTGAGGAACCGATTCCCGTCGATACGAAGCCACCACAAAAGGAGAAGCTGAAGGTGATCAACAAACAAGGCGATCATGTTGAACTTTAAGCAGCGTCAGCGGCAAAAAAAACAAAAGACAGAACAAAATCTTAATTTATAGTTTTGGCAATTATTCCTTTCCCAACTTTGCTTGAAGAATTGATGTTGGAATTATTTAGTTATTGATATTAACTAGCTGAATTGTAACTAGCTGCAAGCTTCATCTTTAGCCAAAACTGTTTACCTCCTGGCAGCTTCTTATATGTCGCACAATTTGCATATAATTGCGTTTTGCCAAACTTGAAACCATATTCCAAAATGCTCTGTAACTACGAAACATTCCCAATTGCAATTAAGCTTAATTATGTATTTAGTTACGACTATTATTTGGTCGTACATTTAATGACGTGAATGCTCATTGAGTTCACTTATTGTTTAAACATTAAACAATGACAGCATTGTTAAGCAATTAATACACATTCTTGCATTCAATCGAAAAACATACTCATTTTTTTTGTACTGATTGTGAGTTGTAATCATCTTTTTTTCCACTTAAGAGTAAAATGTTTTCTAAAAACAATACGACTTATATTTAGTTAAATATTAAGTATAAATAGTGAGTGGGTGCGAGTGAGATGATAACTGTGTGAAGGTGCTGCTCTACGACTTTGGTCGACTTGGTGGCTCCTTGGGATCTGTCCAGGTCCATTCAGAATAGTGAACACACCGACCGAGTTCCTCAGAATAGAGTTGTGATGGCGGACAACGTTGAGGACGAGCACGAGTGCCTTGCTTTTCGCAGACCCAATAAGACGTTGGATCCCAGAAATTACGAAACATGCGATTCACCTCCTCCAGACCTTGACAGCCGGGTTCGCCATTATGGTCATAGTATTTAGACTTCTGGATGGGCAAGTTTGCGGTGGCCATTGCTTTGGGATAAGCCTAAAAGTAAGTTGGAAATGAAAAGTATTTAGAAATATTTTATATATATATAGATCATTACAAACATATATAAATATGTATACATAGCTGCCTGGCTGCAGCCTCAATTAATCCACATACATATATTAATTGCCTTGTTCTTACCTCTTGCTGTCTAATGATTTTGATGTGTTTCTTTTGAAATTTCCGTTGGCAACGAACAGAAATTTTTTGCGTCGAGCAAAATCTTATGTGTTTGCTGTTTCACAATTATTGTGCTTCTGACTTGTCATACCGAATCATTTCCCGTTTAAATACACTTCGTGCGAACGACACGCGCTGAAAGCGGTTGGAAGGGGAAGGGCACGAGGTCCGGTTCGTATTAGTAATGTCTGGCAAACATTGACGAGACGACAGAATTTTTATTTTATCTATAAAATAGTACCAACAATAATTTCGCTGAGTTCGCTGAAAACTATTTAACGATCGCGAATTCCGAAAGCCGCCTTGATCTTGATTCGGTACGACTGTCTGCCGATAGGTTGGTCCCACAGATTGTTCATACGCTCACTTGGACTAACGCACGTGATTTCTCCGTGTTTGGGGAATACGTTTAGCAAGAGTTTTTGCATACTGACATAATGGGGGCAGTCAGTGGTGAAACAGCGATAGGAACTGTGCTAACTGACTGGGGAATGCCCTGTAACATGTATCGGTTAGAAAGAAAAAACACAAATTGACGAAGAGTTCCCCTATTATAATAAAAATAATATGTAAATCACTGTGACTCATTAATGAAACCAATATCATCTGACTCATCAGACTGTAATTGGATAAAGAAAAGAAGATCTTCTGACCCTAGTGTTATTCTGTAATATTATCAATAATAGTTGAAATAATATGTAGTTGTAGATTGTCATAAAGAAACTTCTAGATACCTCCTTATCAGCTATAAATTACGGTCGTTTATCATACCCACTAAAGTAATAGGTGCAGGTAGTGGTGAAAGAGAGTTTAGCAACCGAGTGGGGAATATCCTGTAATCTGCAGTAAGAGTGCATTGATTCAAAGATAAATTGAAATCAGTTATCATTCAATAAAATATGATTCATTTGTCATACGTCATCAGGGTAAACAACAACAGTGACTGATTTATAGATCACCTGTAGTTATTTCAAAGCCATGTTGCTAAAAAAATACTGTAATAAATAATATTACTTAGTCTTTGAGTAGACTTTGGTTTATGTTGTGGAGAAAAAATAAAAAACATTTGTAAATATTGAACAAAATTGTAAATATTTACACAAGCTATATACTAAAATTAATTATAATAGCTTTTTTAATCTCTGGAATCGCTGACGTAGAAGTGTTTCTTTAAAAACAAAATTATTGTAAAGTATATTTATAAATTCATTTAAATGAAGTATAGGACCCATACTCTATCATACCCTATCAATTAATATCCATTAGTAGGGAACAAGAACTGCCGACTGGCAACAACTTTAAAGCTCAAACTTATTAGACAAGTTTCGGCTCCACAAAAAAAAAGAAGGAAAATAGGGGACACAAAGGTCATTGGCTGTCGCGTGATTTTAATACTCTCGTGATGTGCGACTGCAAATTATACTTGTAATTGCGTAATTGAACTAGACAACAGATTCAACCCATTCAGGCTTAGCACATCAGATTTATGGGATGTAATCATCCGGTTAATCTCACAGAGATGTCACGTCAAAGACGCATGCAAATGCGACACCAGCAAGCCTATGACGAGCCCCCTTTTATATTTTTGCGTGCTTACTAGTAATTTCCTCCGACTGTGACTGGCGACATGTGTCACCTTCTTGGGAAATCGAAACAATGTACATAAAACTTGTCTTATCAATGCTATAAGTGTTAGGTTTCTTTTAGGAGCTCTGAACTGTTAATTATTTGAGGCGAGCGGATACACGCGTACACGTGATCGGTAAGTGGGAAGACTGACGGCGACTGAAGGTATTTATAAAATTGGTTAATTACGTCTAGGAGGTATGGTAATTATCTATGCACACGTGGGCAGCAGGTGGGTTTAAGTTTCGCTGTAGAAGCGTAACTGGAGCTCACGAGGCGTATGCGTAATAATCACACTACACAACGAAGCATGCGGACAACTGATTAGCGTCTTTCGGCGAAATAAACTCGTGCTGTCTATTGTTTATCTATTACAATTGGAGACTTTTGAATGGGCTTTTAAATTTTCTGGAAACAATTACAGGGTATTTAAAGTTAGACGCAAGTTAAAAATAACTTTGGCTTACGTTACGTTAAGTTATCTAAGACAAAATTCATGATATTATTGTGTTCACTTAATGTAAATCTTGGATTACAGGGTATGTGTTTTTGGAAATAAAACTTCTAAGAAAATCTGTTTAATCAACTCTGGCAATATAACATATTTTATTGCGATATATATTATGTGCTAAGGCTAATGCCTATAATACGATTTATTTATTAACTGGGCGTTATATATAGGGTATGCACTAAAAGGCGCAACTCTGTCAAGTAATGCTTTCCAGTTTTGTGTTGACTAGTGTAATTAGAGTGTAATTATGAGAAATTCTGTAGGCCATATACTGGCGTTATAAATAAATGACTATTGAATATTCGCCACACTTTGAGAGCGTAAGCTGATAATGATGAGACTAATAATGAAGTTGCCTTTTGTCTGGCAGCAGATTGTAATCTAGGGTTGCAACAAAAGGGCAACTCCGGCCAATATCCATTTGGCCGGACGTTCACGCGTCTTCAGGTTAAGCGTCCAGACGTAGGTGTTGCCACGCGACCTGGAAGGCAGCAGATAAAGTAAAATACAGTGTCAAAGGTCAGGGGTTACTCACCTGGTCTTGTAAAGCGGACACTCGTAGACGCGTTGAAGTTCCTGTTTTTCCTGGACAATGGACTTGATGTAGATGACAGGCATGGCGCAGAGCAGCTCCTTGGGATGCAGGGCAACAATAGAGTTCAACTGGCAATCCCAGCTGGCGCCGTCCAGATAAAGTTCATGCACAAAGGCGCCCTCTAGCGGTGGTAAGCTGCAAGGAAGGGAGTTAAATGATGCTTTAAAGACTTAAATGTTTTACTTACTTAACGTCATCCTTTTGCTTTTTGGTGACATCACAACTAATCAGCATGCGATCAAGAGGAAGATCGTGTTTTCTTGCACTCTCCTGCATGATGGCCGTGAGAAAACTCTGGGGATTGAAGAGTCCACCTAACCAGATGGCACAGGGCAACTTAAAGTCATTTAGCCAACCCGCAAGCTCCTTAATCCGATGCAGAAGATCAGCAAACCAGCCCTGGAGGCCCAACATACTGGGATAGGCCAACTGAGCCCAGGCCGAGGGCACGTGATCATAGAAGATGGCATAGTCGAGACGTTCCATTTCTTGGGTGATGGTCAGCTCACCTTTTAAACCAAGCATCAGTTCTCTCAGAGATCGTTTGATCTCACGAATTAACGCATTCATGCGTTCACATTCCTGCAAGGCGACAACCACAAAAGGAGTCTTTCTTTCCACACGATTGAGCAGCGCCTGTAGATTAAACTCATCCTGCAATTTGTCGAGAAAGTCATCGATCATGATCTTTACAAGTTCCTCTCGCGGTGCTCCACAATGTGTGCTTAACTCGGATTCACGGGGCTGCAGCTCGAAGATTGTGCGTAGCAATTGCTCAGAGGCGCTCGTAAGGAAACCAATCTCTGCATTGGGATGGAGTCCGTAAAGCAAAGGAGATTCTTCGGGTAACATTTCCGTAATGTAGCCATGGTAACCATCAAATTCTAAATTTGGAGGCGCCGGGAAGCCGGGACAAAGCTCAAAGTCCCCATCAATAAGATCTTGTTGGAGCAACTCCTCCAGAAATGTCTGACAGAGACGTCTGTCCCAGTCATCAGTGATGTGGCCACCGTACATGATCTCCCCAAAGAGATATCGCAGATCTTCCCAAGGTATGCGATTGCTGCCCTCCAGATAATTGTGTAGTACATTCGCCGAGATGGTCAGGTCACCCACATTGAAAGGATACACCTTGTTCCAGCCTTGAGGTCCGAATTTGCGACGTTCTCCAGCCACGGCATGAAAGTAACAGAGGGCAAAGAGTATGGACTTGAACTCCGCTTCCTGAGTGCACGTCTCTAGTGTATCTTGTGAAAAATTATCCCAGGCTTTGTGTAGATTGGCGGCCATGCCAGCTGGAGGCTCATTGACCACCTTCAGTGAGGATTCCAGGATTCCCTGCGGTATAACATGATACTGTGGATCGGGAGCGGGCTCAGCGCTAATGAAAAGCCGGAAATTGGAATCCCCTTGAGTTTCCGATTGTAGCACAATCCGCTCGATGAGTTTTTCTAAGGTGGGCAACCAGTTGACAACCAAATGGATGTTTTGGAGTATAACCCATTGTTGACCCGATGACAGAGCCTGTTCGATTGCCTCCTCGGCCAGCAATTCCTGTCCCTGGCCAAGGGATATGTTAATCAATGTTCCAGCATCTGCATGGAATCCCTGCTGTTGTCCAAAGCGCTCCACATCCCTAATGGGATCCACGCCCGGGGAGAGTATAAAGAAGGCAGGTGTAGCCGCATTCAACTCCTTAAAGATGGCCACAAATGGAGGCGTCTGCACCTCGGCATAAGCACGTCCCATTGTCTGTTCCACAAACTGAGCCATGGCATAGGTCATGCGATCGGGTCGCAGAGCTCTCACAATGCACAGTTTCTGGAGGGGACTCCGATGTTTCCACTCCCCAGGAAACTGTTCCCTCTCTGGTGTATCGCTGGCCATAAATTTACGCCAACGTTTCGTATAATTCTCCATGTCCTTGTCGATGCCATAGAAGTGCTCGATCAATGCCAGCGACTTGATTCCTCCCCAAGCACTGCGACCCACAAAATCCAAAGGAGAAAGAGTATTTGGATCATGTGGATAACGGAGCAAAAAGTCCGTCTCATCCTTGGCCACCTGCTCGGCTGCAATCATAATGCGCAGTGTCAAGTGGGAGGTGAATGTCAGCTTATCCGCCTCGAAGAGACCACGCAGGGTATAACGATAGGTCTGTAGGGTTATGGAGTCCACCAAATGTGAGACACGCTTCTCGTAGCTCTTGCAATCCGGAGCAACGGCAATTGCCTGACGAAAGACGTTCATAAAGGACTTCAAGGAGAATTTATAAATGGGATTGATTCTATTCAGATCCGTGAGCACAAAGTATAAAATTGCGGCACGTTTCGCTGCAGCACGATAAATATTCCTAGTCTCATCGATTTGCAGTGTGGTAAGGTGAGCTTCTCGCACCTTGCATTCAATTTCATCAACCGTACGTTTAGTATTCTCCAAATTGAGAACTAAAGCATGATCTTCGAGCACATTCTCTCCGGCGGAGGCCAATCTGGCCAGCAGCTCATCCTCGAGCGCTTTAAGAGAGATTTTGAACATGTTCTGTTGCAAAGTGACTTCGGTTTTCATTTGCTCCAAGTCCGGACGCTCGATTTTGACCACTTCCGCCAGCAACTGCTCCTCGAGGCCATCTGGTGTAACGGTAAAGTTAATAAGCGTCATCTGCGCCTGCATTTCCGGCTTGTAATGCGGATTGGCCAGCTTGGTATGCAATATGAGTCGGAAATTTGCATTGAACTCCATTTCCTTTTCGCCAATACGTAAATATCGTCCCTTTTTGATTAGTGCCCGACTTAAAAGCGGCTCCAGCACCGTGTCCAACGTCTCCTCGATTTGTTCAATAAGCACCGTGTCGCCGCGGGAAATAGACTTTTCCAGTGCCTCCAGAAAACCACGCTGTGTGAGCCGCAGCACCACCAGAGCGGTTCCAAATCGGCTCTTGATCCATTTGATTCCTTGACTAGAATAAACAATTATAATTATTTTTAAAGTCATCTAAAATAGGTTAAGGATTTAAAATACAATTTTAAATAAACAGAAAGCTCAAAATGTATAAATAACAATATATAAAGGCTAACTTTCACAAGGGAAATATTCCATACCCTTTTTTTATATTCTTCCGACTTAAGACAGCAATAGTTCTATGTTTAGTTCTTATTAAAATATATACATATGTATACTTAATGGGGTGACATTTTAGGCGTGACAATAGTATAATACCCTCTGCGGGGGTTTAACATACATAACATACACATAAAATAAAATTATAATTATAATATCTTACATTTAAAATAAACAAAAAAAAATATATATGAAACCTTTTCAACAAAAATGTTAATAGAATTGTATTTTTTTTCATCCATTAAGGATGAAATATTAATTTTTTACAGAAAACCAAAGTACAAATTTTAAGCTATATTTATAAAACATACATATTAGGAAAAAAGTATCTAAGGAAAAATTTCTTGAAAAGATTTTAATGCACGAATCTTGAGTAAATGAGTGTTAAATGAGGCTCCACTCACAGCTGGGGATCAATCATCAGTGGCCAACGTGTTGAATGCTGCAATATAGTCGCATTCTCCGTGGACATGCCATCCATAGGAAGTCCCTCATTGTTCCAAGTGGCAATTTGTGCATCGTCCGACAACAGTGTCAATGGGTCGACGCCCTCCGTGTGCGGTATGAGGGGCTGGGAGGGAGAAGGGATTTCAGTTAAGGTCATTTGACCAAGAGTAAATTATCTGACAAGTATTTACATCCATTTTACGAAAACTCGGCAGCCACATCTTCTGTTGCAGCTCCTCACGATAGCGACGCGTGAAACAGCCCACGTACGACAGGAACGAGGAAATTAATAGTATATCACCCGGCAGAGTGCCAATCTTTGCCTGTAAACTAAAAGACAATACGACGTAGTTAACTTAAGTCAATCCTCTCTTTGTCCCCCGGAATGGAGCAGGTATTAATCCCCCACGCTTAACGTCAGTAAATTGTGCTTGTATAAATTACAAGTGCTGAAGGAAACTGAAGGTTGCTTCACGTCGTGCATCCATTGCATTTGAATAGACGGGAAATTGAAAAAATAATAAAGCTGACAAGAATACACAACGAGGGCAGCACAATCAGTTTGTCAATCAGGTTCATATTAAATTTAACTATTTAACAGACTACAATAAAATGGTCTCAACAGATCTCAAGAGATTAATACAAACAGTGAGATATTTAAAGTGGCATTCAATTTTAGAAAATATAAATATTAAGCTGTACAAGCTTAGAAAAGTATTTCTTTTCAAAAGCAAACGAAACGCCTTGATCCTCCCTCGTAAGTTGAAGCTACAACTTGCCGGAAAGTTTATCGACAAAAACAACATCAGCTTCATTTTGAGCTTGAATTTCTCCGTTGTCTTTGCAATTGAGCCGTGTACTTAGTTGGACAAGTGGATGTATAAATTATTAGAAATTGCTGGATGCCAGCAAGTCTTATTGAAATATTTGAGATGGACGAGGAAAATAAGTAGAAGGGTTGACTGTCAAAATAGAGGGGGAAGAATAACCATTAATATAGCTTAAATGATTTATGTTTAATATATAAACAAGTATAAATGTAAGTAATTGAATAACATACGGTTAAGGAAATATTTGCCATAAATGTCTCGGATATAAACGTGTATATGTGGGATTGTGAATTGCAAAAATTAAAATAATTGTTTTTTAAGAAATATTCTGGTAAATGTTGGTAAAATAACTGTCAAGTGACATAAGAGCATTCCCATTCAAACACACGAAATATATTTCAAAAGCAGCTTCGCAATGCCAGAAAAAATAAACCATAAAACAATACCAATGCAAATACAGTTTGTATGTGTATGTGTGTGTGTGTGCGTGTGGAGTATATGTAAAGTCATAGTCAAATAGAAATTTATATGCAAGTCATAACGGTTCACGTACACACAGAGCACACTCATACACAACACCACACAACAGGATTGCAAACATACACCATTTTCAACTAGTTTTTACAGCTGCTCTTCTACCTTATTGTTCCCGATGTTGTTGTTGTCGTTGTTGTCTTTATTGTCGAGTGCAAATTATATTTTCATAAATATTTGAAAATGCTCTCATAGAAGTAACGTTTTCAATTCTGACAAAATATAAAGTCCTATATTTGACTGAGGCTGTTGCTCCTTTGCCAGTGCATTGTAAGCATTTCACTTTCGAGTAGTTTCCTGAAACACACATTAAGATAACTATATAGATAGATAGGTAAACTAAGGTCGACTTGTCTGTCATATCCTTTCGACAGATTTATAAATCAATACGGTTCCACAATACTCGTATGCATATATGCCTTCTGGCGATTAAACGAACTGTGTGCGACCGATTGAATACTTTTATGTGTGAATTTTGCAGTTATTTAGAGGCAAAGAATTGCGTCAGAAATGCACAATTCTGGCTTATTCTGCAAATGCTTTTTCACTCAATTGAATTTTCATTGGCAAAATCTGTGAGCAGCCTCATGGGCTTCATGGTCGAAAGGCGTGTGACACATTGCCCAAATTGTTATTGACATTTGTGCATATGAATTTGATTAGATTTGATAACCGCATTAATATACATATTTGTTTGTCGCTTATAAGCATACATTTACTGTATGTATTTGCATAAAGTATCACTACTGCTTGTTCGGAATGACTTTTCAGGCGCAGTCGAGAAAAAAAATGGAATCGAATGTAAGTGTGTGCTCAGTCTGAAAGTACGCTGTAAACATTAAAACTAAAAAAAACTTTTAGCCCGAAACGCAGTAAGTATATTACTCGGTTTAAGTTAAGGTAGGAGGGTATGTTGAAGCAGATTACTCCAAAATTGTTTACAGGATATCTGCTAGGCAAACTGTTAACGTTGCTGCTGTTGTTCCCATCTCTTATTGAGGTGTGCTTTGATTGAAGGGATTAAAAAACAAAATACAAAAAGTTCTTAATTTGCTGCAAAGTCACACTCAGTATGAGAATTGTTTGACGATATTCTATTCGCTTTCCGCTACATTTGGATAGAAGTTTTAAGCGAATTGGCTGCATTGAGTGAACTGAACTTTTATAAACTATCTTGACACATTTTGCACATCCTATATTCCTAATACAACTCTCAATGGACTTTTGTAAATTATCGTGACGCTCTGACACCTCTGCTGCTGTTACTGCACTTTGCACTCAACTCCAGTTAAAGTTTGAGCTGTAGAAATAATTTCGATCTATTTTAATTGCTGCATTCAGAGTTTAATCGCATTTTGGGGCAACTCGTTGCCATGACAGGGGCTAAGTGATGCAAGTGCAAAGCTCACAGGACTTGCCTGCGATGCAGCTTATTTACTGTTGTCACAAATAAATGGCGGGCAGTTCATTGGCTGCGACATTGCGCAATTTGTACAATTGGCAACACCAGTGGGAGGTGGTAAGGTGGCAAGGTGGAAAGGAGGCAAGGGCGGAGGAGGTGGATGGGGCACTTGCTGGACACCAAATGAGCGCAAGTAAATAAAATTTACGGCCTTTTGTTGCTGCGGTTACCCGCAAGTGTGCAAAATTCCGACGCAGTTCGTTCAACTGAAGGCCTCCAGAGTGAACGGGAAAAGAGCGAGAAAAGCAATTAAAGCGATTGCGGGCACACACAAAATGTAAATTAAATTTAATAATTGATGGCACATAAATGCGACTCTCTTTCTCTCTCTCTCTCTTTCTCTCTATCACTGCAGTGTCTCACCTCTGTACGGACTCTCGCCAACGTATATTCTCGTTGGCCAGTCCATTGACCAAACGATGGGCCAGATCGATGGTAAAGGACGTCTTGTCAGCCTCACGTTGACACTTTTGCTTTTCGGCCACGGCATTCTCGAACTCGGCCTGTATCTCGGCCAGTTTGTCCTGCAAATTGTTAATTTTGGACTTAAGATACTGCAGACGCTCACGTGCCTCGAACAGCTCTTGCTGTGAGTCCTGCAGAGCCTTCTGCTTCGGGCCAACTATTAGAAACACCTGGTGATAACGATGTAGATTGATGACCCAGGCACAGAGTCCAGCAGCGGCCACAGACTTCTGCACAACTTTATCGGGATTAAATTCCGGATCCTAAATAAATAATTGCATAAATATGTATAACTAGCAAATATGTGAATGTTATTAAGTTACCTTAAGATACTCCTGCAGTGTCTCAATGATATTCGGATGTATGTTGTCCTTATTGTAGTTGAGCAAATCATTAAGAAATTGATCCACACGCACCATCATCAACTTGGCCGTCTTCCAGCTGCGATCACGTGGTATTTTTCCATTCGTTGCCAACAAAACCATGACAGCAGCACATACATTAATCACAGCCTTTGGCGGTGAACCAAAGGACTTCAGTTCGGTGAGATTGTTCTTATTGAGGGTATTGAGTGCTGCCTGGGCAGCGACAAGGGCCGGTTCAGCCTGTCGCAAATCCTGTTCACACAGTTTGGTTTTAATCGAAACATCCTCCTCTATGATGCGCACACGCTTCTCCTCCTCGGAGGCTGTAAAGCGTTCACGCTTCACCTTTTCACTCTCGGCACTAACAATTCCAATCAGCTTGTCGGCAGCCGCATTTTTGGCAGCCAGTTGAACCTCTTGGATGGCCAGTTGATGCTGCGTGAGGGATAAGAAAAAAACTTACTTGTTTTAAACTCAAACTCCAACTTAAACTGAATAACTTTAAAACTTTGCGCTGACTACACTAAATTAATTAAAGCTCTGGCACGATGGCACAATATTGGCATTGTGCAACTTTTTGCACAAATTGCGGGTGCACAAATATAAACACATACGCGAATCTATATATGTACTACATATGTGCGTACCAATACCTATGCCTTATTATACTCAAGTGAGTATTAAATGTCCTGGCTGCGCTGCACATGAAAACTGAATCCGACGTCTCTTCTTTTTATACCCTGCTCTTATCTGGGCAGTGGGTGCTATATTTTTTTGCAAATGTATGTAACAGAGAGATGGGGTTCTTATAAATAACATATACATATATACTTAGTTAGTATAAGTTTTAAGTAGTCGTTCGATTAAGCCATCACTGTATGGTTCAACGTTCTCATAGGTTGCACACAGATTAGGTTTGTTTTAGAATTTGTTTAACGCCCCCATAAATTCGAAAAGAAAAAATGTTCAAGGAATATCCATTTCAGGTTTAATCCAGTCAGGCCTAATAAAAAATATGTAAAATGTAATTATTAACATAAGTTTGGAAATTGTTAAGGCTTTTTAATTTATTTTAACGCGTTTGTGTTACTTCGAGGGTATCTCACAGTTGAGCATCCTCGATTCTTTTGTTTTTACGCGTTTTTTGTCCCGTTTCAACTTTTTATTAACACAAACGAATTCAATTACATTCAATTAGTTTAAATATTATTTGGCGTACGTTCGTTTGTTCGTTTTTGTTTAGCGCACAAAAGTATGCTACAAAATAAATGCGATTGCTTTCCATTGCGTATACGCGGCGTAACCGGAACCGGCACTTTCAATTCAAAGAGTGCGAGACCGAGTCGTTGCCATTGCCTTCCACTCTCCTCTTCCGTCTTCTCTTTCATCTCCATGCTTGCCATGGCAAATGGGCAGCAGATTTGCTGTAACAACAATTCAATTAAGCGCACTAATTGAATGCCAGGCGCGTCTGGTCGAATAGCGCAGTGCCGATGACAAAAAGGAGAAAAAAAGAGAATGGAACTTCGTATGTACTCGCACACTTCTATCTGTCACATACCCATTTCATATGTATGGCGCAACGGCGTTATGAAAATCTTTCAAGTGGGCATAATGGCTTTATAAACTCGTTTGTAATGCTAACAAAAAAGGGGAAAAGCCTGCACACCGATTTGCTTAAACATTCTGTAACTTAGTAAACAAGCTTCTTCAGAAAGCAGGACCATTTGTTTAATTATTTAAAGGAAAAATATAATTGACGTCTTTGTCAGTCTTAGTTAATGTAACTGAGGATAAGGCATATTTGTTTATGCAAACTGTAATTTTTTTTCTTTTAGAACGTTGAGCTTTTCTTTGCTTTTAAAAATCAAAATATAGAATCGTTTTCTGATCTCTACTCAACATGGAACAAGATGGTTCTTATCTATATAATAATCTTCTTAAAATTCAGAATCAATGTACAATTGTGAGATCTCTTAATAAAAGTTAGGGTATGTGAAGTGTATACATATAACATTCAGTTCATTGAGATCTCTTTATCATTTACTCACCTTTAGGGTGTCGACCTGGCGGGCGCACTCGGCCAACTTGGCCATGCCGCTCTGTAGGCGGGAGATGCGTTGGGCGAACTCACCGTTTTTATCAACCAACAGTTTGCGGTAGAGGAAAATGTATTCGAGAAATGTTTTCGGTGTGGTGTAGTTGTAGCGTTTTTCATTTTGCAGATAAATTTTCGATATCTGATTCACGGTGCCGTGGACGTAGGCCATAAAGCAGCCGATGGGCGGTATGAGTTGTGGCTGTGAATGAATACGATTCAGTTGCATTTTGTCTATCAACTGTGTGTTTGTTGTGCGTCTTTGTATGTGTGTGTAAGTTGATGTTTGTACTGTCCTTTGTGACAGTTTTAAGTTGTAAATTGTACACATAAGGCATATAAAAAAAGTTGAGTGTTACCTCCAAAATGTCGCTGATTTCGCTGAGAAACTTTTGGGATACGGACTCCAATGCGGTTCTGGGCCACTCGTGAAACCAGTCAATAGCAGTGCGACTGATAATAGCTGGAAATTTTCTGGCTCGTATACGTAATGTTTGTCCAACTGGTGAGAAGCAAAGCACAACTTTCAACAGACGTCGCACCTTCTCTACAAAATAACGCCAACAATTCTCCTTAGTGTCCAGAGTGCCATTTTGTTTCACCTCATTTCGAATGCCATTGATGATTGTCTCCAGTTGATCGTCGTTAAAGAGTTCAGGTATTTCTCCAGAAGCCAGCAAGTCATTGATGAGCATCAGTATGGATTCGTCGGGTAGTTGGGCATCCGATATAAGAAACACAGACGCCACGTTCTTGAGTCCCACTTTCATATAAAGACTACCAATTTCATCTTTCATGTCAAGCAGACCAAAGCCACGTTTAATTTGAATCTGAGACACACTTAAAGAGGAGATGAAGGCGGCCAGACGAGCCAGTGTCTGTTTTCCAGAGCCTCCGACGCCAATGAGCAAGGCATTGCCTCGAGGACTCTCCAAGATGCGATTGATGCTGGAAAGCGAAGTAGCAGACTTGAATTAAACAATATTAACTAATTAAAAATAGAAGGGACCCTTACCGACATATGTGTATCATGGCATCCTCGAATAACACTAGATTCATATAGCCCACAATGTCGTTGTAGCTGGATTGTGCCTCCAGCAGCAGCTGATAAAGAGATTCCCAACTCTTCACAGGCATATATTTCTGATCCACCAGCGACTGTGCAAAGTGACTGTAAATTAAAGGCTCTGCAAACACAAAGTCCTCATCAAAATCCTCAAAGTCCTTTTTAAAGATATCACGAATCGAAGACTTGAACGATTTAATGTCATACTGATCAACTAATCGATCATGATAAACCCGATAGGCCTCATGGACATACAATCTCATTAGTTCAGCGGGCTTACTGCAAACTGTACCACCATAACTGCCGCCTGCACCACCCGCCGAGACAGGCGCACCCACACTATTCATGACACCCTGATAAATGTTGGTCAGATCACGAAGATTGAAGATGTAATGAAACTTGATCGCAGTTGGCAAGAAAGCATATTCAACACGACGATGAAGGGCGATTCCCACCTGTACCAAAAGATTTCCTATAGATTTAATTTCCTTGCTGAAACCCTGCGCTGATTGTTCCAGATGATTGTTCAGTATGTTGCTGTATATGTAATGCAAGGTCTCTTCGCCAGGTGAAGCCACAGAGAACACACAGAAATGACGCTGCAGACGAGGGTCGATGGTGAATGATCCGGCAGTGGGATTCATGCAGGCGGCAAACTGACAGTGACGAATATCCTTCAATTGGAGCCTCTGACGATCGTACCTAGAAAGCAGATTCATGTGAAGTATTTCTATAATATATTCCCATTTATTTGTGGAACATTTTCAGGGTAAGGCCCGACTTAGATATATATCATGTGCCGAGATTTAAGGCTCATGTCATTAAAAATAAACTTTTTCGAAAGGCTCTTAGACTTGTATATAGGGCAGAGATAAATCGACTCAGCTGTTGATACAAATGTTAAATATGTGGATTTGTATACTTTATAGGGATGCATATAAAGCATTATAAGCAATATATAGCTTTTGTACAATGTTTAAAAATTTTAACGAAGAATCAATGCATTAAACTATTACCATATTTTTAGTGCTCATTGGTTCAACTTAAATGTGCTTCTATTCAAACCGATTTAAAAGTGATCTTAAACAGCACCTTAAAGCCACTTGCTAAGAAATAAAGGTTGTAGAAGCTTTGCATATTCACTTTTTACGTGAAAGCAGATAAAAAAGTGTTTTCACAAGAGATTAAACTCCATTTGCTTTCACTTTAAGCAAATAAAGCCAACGTAAAAAAAGAAAATAAGTATGTATGTTAAATTTCCGCTAGTATATTATATTTAAATTGGGGATTTCTGTTACAATTCGTTGCAATAATAACTTACCATTGTCTGTAATCCATGAACTGTCGCATGATGGTATGTGGTTGCACTGTGCCATAGGCATCCACCTCGGGCATGTTGAGATCATTGACAAAGTAGATGAGTCGTCGCTTGGGTCCGCTGGGTGCATAACAACGGCCGGATTTCTTTTCGAGGGGACGGTCTAGCATCTTCTGGAATATCTCAGATGTAGTGTAGAAGTTGAAGTGCGTTGCCTGAACTGTGGTCAACAATGGTGTCGAGGAGGAAGACTTCCGACGCACGCTGACATTGTCAACGTTTGAAACTGCCGCCTGTTGTTGGTGTTGCTGTTGGTGTTGTTGTTGATGTTGCTGCTGCTGTGACTGGTTGTTGTTGCTGACAGCTGTCACTGCAATTTCAAGGAGCTCCTGTGCACTGGCATATTTGCTGAAGAGCTCACGGAAGATGGCACCCTTGCCGCAGCCAGAGCTGCCCACCAGCATACAGGCAAGATTGCGGTCGATAAGCAGCTTGAGGAAGTAGGCCAGCCGTGTGGTCTCTGCAGTTGAAATGAGCACGTTCTGTGTAACGAAAGGCTTTGTTCACATGATTAGTTCAACTGGGTCAAGCACGCACCTGCAATGGCAACTCAGCATCGATTTGACAGTCCAGTTGCTCTTGGGCGGCCAGCTCGGACCAACGTTGAAATTTCAATGTTTGCACATTAAGTTGATAGTCAAATATGGTTCCCTGACTGGGCAACTTAACGTCCTTGAACTCCCCGGTCCACCATTTGTGTAACTCGCGATGCCAATCAATAATTGTATCCTGATGCAATGCTGAACCAAAACTCCACAGCGTCACATACACAAAAATTGTCTCTAAAGCCAACTCTGCAGACTCGTGTGAGAGATCCACATGATGCAGACTGTGTCCACTGACAGCAGCACCACCACCTCGAGCACCTCCATCATCTTCCATTTGGTCAGAGTCTAGCAGACACTCGAGCAGGTGACAAGTCATTTGTATCATGGCCATGTCTGTGATGGGAGTGATGCGACGAAAATCCCGCTGTTTCTGCATCAAGTTGGGAAAATACTTTTCAAACAGTGTCGTCAGTATTCCCCGCTCTATCATGTTCACACGGGATTCCAGCCAGGAGGATACATAGCTACGCAGTGTGATTAAGTAATTTATTACTCATAAAACAAAAGCTTTAGGTAATACACAAATTTAAACATATTTTAGAATTTAGACTCTCTTAAGCTAAATGAACCCTTTGCTTGAATTCAGTACAAAATTTAATTAGAAAAATTGTGGTTGAAAGTTTGCGATAATGTTAAAAGGTTGTATTTGTAAAACAAATTAAGAGTATGTACTTTTAAAAAATGATTATAGGAAAATAAAAATGGATAAAATAACATTTTAATAAAATAAACTATGCTATTAAAATAAGTTTAGTTTGTTGATATTATATCAGAGAAAAGCTTTTCATGACTTACGGCGACCAGCCCAAATCCTGTGGATTGATGTATAATATGCCCGCTCGGGATACAGTTGCAGGTGTTGCTGCCTTGAGGTGTCCCACTTCGAAGAGCAGACGCATTTCCCGTTTCAAGGAGATGCGTTCATTGCTGGCCAAGGTTAAGATCTTGTTGTCGTCCATCAAGGTGTTGAGACTCTCAATCCACATGGGATCAATGTCACCATCGAGCACAATCCATTTTGGATTTCCTGGCGGCATATTTGACTGTTCTCGCATTATGGAGGAGAAAAGTCCATCCTTCCACTCTCGAGTGGTGGGATTCACAATACCAAAGAGTTCATCATTGGATAATGCCTTTGGATTGAGCACATGACAAACTGGCTTTAGTTTCTGTATGCGATAAGTTTCTCGCAAAGTTTGCCAAATCTTTGTTTTACCCGTGCCCGCATCGCCAACGATGAAGACGGAATGACGGACATCGAGGAGTTCCTGGAGCTGCACCACCTTCATGAGAAAACCTTCCTCGGGCTGCAGCTTGATTTCATTTACTGCACGTCGTATGGTTTTCTCAAACTCAAAGACACGCTTTCGTGGCACATCCAGAGCTGGAAAGAGGTCACCTATCAGGCCCATAAATATGGGTACATCTTCGGTAACAATCTTGGGTATGTTAAAGTCACGCAGAGCGCGCATTAACACCTGATCCTCTGGTCTGCTGTGGTCATCACGTTTCAATGTCCCAGCCACCACGAGGACAGACTTGATGGCCCGGAGACCCCAATCGTAGTGATCTTGCTTGGACAGCAGCTCCTTGCATAAAGTGTAGAGTGTGATAAATTTGCGTGCCAGGAGACGAGCATCCTGGAAGCCCTCGGCCATTAACATAATCTCACAAATCAAAGCAAAGTCCGGCACAATCATGGCACAAGGGCGAAACAATGTTTTCAGGTTTTCCGGCAGCTCTGTACGGCCGGCATAGCCCGGATTCATGGTGATAAAAATGCCAACCGACGGCTCCAGCGAGATGCGCTCGCCCATAAAGATAAATTGGGTTTTATGCATCTGTAAACAGCAACAGTAACAGCAACATCGTGGCAACGGCAACGGCAACGGCATGTTGCACCGTCAGGGGGCATCATCCGTGGCAAGGGAAAAGTAATCAATGTGCAGCATGGTAAAGAAGTGAAAGAAGGTAAAATCAATTTGCAAACACGCTTCTCCCTCAGCTTCTCATTCTGTGGTCACACCTTTATCGCCTCCTGTATGGTCTTCACCTGGACTGCCACCACAGACAGGACCTCCACGCAGATGCGATTGAACTCGTCAAAGCATCCCCATGCACCGGTCTGGGCCAGACCTTTGTATATGTTGCCACAAGATTTGTAGTCCATTTGCTCCGAACAGTTGAAGACATAAACCATTACGCCCAAAGCTCGGCCCAGGTCCTTCGTTGTCTCCGTTTTTCCCGTTCCCGCAGGCCCAGCAGGTGCTCCTCCCATCACCAGATGCAACGACTGTCCGGGCAGAGAGAAAAAGAGAGAGAGAGAGAGAGAAATGTGCACGTGATTCGCGAATATGCAAATTGCAAACGACATTTATTTTACACTAACGAGTTGTTTAATTTAAGTACAAGCCAAATTGCCATAAAATCAACACCAAATGCCCGCAAATTAAAGCTTGTCCAGCTTTCCACTAATTGCCACGTAATATACCTGACGCTCTCCCTATCAATGTTTGCTCAACTTATGACAATATTTACATAACATTTTGTTTGATCTGCTTATTTATAAAATATTTCCAGTAAGTTGGATGTAGGGAAAAAGTATTTTAAATTAATTCATTATCTGATTCAGTCAATTTTAAAATCATTGGATTCTAATAGAAATCAAATCATTTAATACAACGTTAAGGTTTGGAAAAAAGGGCTGCGCAGAAACTGTCAAAGTAAAAGGTAACTCGCTGTTTCATTATAATTATATAATATAAATATAAGTATAAAATAACGATTGAGTTTGCAATACCCTGTACAAAGATTTAAGATATTCCAGCCCGAATTTGCTTTTATTTATTATCATAGCTCCATATTTCTAAATGGCAAAAATTAGCTAAATCAAGTCGTGCTGCTGTCCATAAATCGACTAAAACATACCCTGTACTCCGCTCTGAGTACTTGAGTCAACTCAGTCTAAACTCATTATTATCTATACAAACTCCTCATTGAAAAATATTGTGAAAGTGATATTTTGTAAAGATATATAGCACTAAAAATACTAATTTATCTTTAAATTCAAATACATACTGGTACATCTAGCTCTGTAAATTCTTTGAGTATAATCTTACCTGTGTCAGTGTTATGTAGCATCGATCTGTGAGTGGTGTAATAACCAGCCTTGAAGTATTTCCCAGATACTCATAGGCATAACGGAATTCGGCATCGCAAATGTTGGCAAAACAATCCTCCTCACCGCCTCCTTCACTGATTGTGGTTGTACCGCAGCCACTGGAGCTGCCGGCCTGATCATCATCCCAGCGATGTCGGAGCTGACTTTGCCACTGAAAAGCTAAGGAATTATCCACCTTCGATGTGATGATCTTGCCAATGACATCCCGTGAATGGACATCAATGGTGCAGATAGTCATGATTTTCTGACGGTCCCCAGGAGAGAGTTCTCCCAGCAGAAGATTGATTAAGGCATTGAGTTGGGTAATCTGACGCTTATGGAGTTCCTTCATGGCTCCTTCGTAGCCTTCCTCCATGTTGGCGAATGTACGATTAACATCCGTTGTCCAGTGGATCTGACTGCAGCAAAGGGCAACCTGTGCTGGCCAATCGTAGAGCCAAAGATCTCGAGATTTCTCACCATAGGCGGAGAGGGCACGTCGGAAGAGTTCATGGAGCGTGCTTCGCATCTGTTGGATGACGGCACGAAGCCAGAGCTCCACACGACCATTACACTCGATGAAGGCCAATTGATCCTGCTCCTGGTTGACCACAAACGCCACATACTCATCATTCTCTTTGGAGTGCATGCCCAGGGCATGTGTCGTATTCGTCTCATATTGCAGTCTCAATATGGAATCAAAAAGTTTAATGAGATGCCGATCAATCACCTGAGGATTATTGCCATTGGAAAGTATGTCTAGGAGATCAGCAGCCGAGATGAAATAGAAACGAGGAAATGCCAAACGCTTCGTCTCCAGATAATCATTCAATGCTTTCTCACAAATGGCCAGACGTTGTTGCAGTTCCAACAACTGGGAAAGCACATCCTCATGCTGCAGGACCACCTCCATGACTATCCGGACTTGGGTAACTCTTGATAAGAGATTCGTGAAATCCTCATCGATGCGCTCAAAATTTTCAGCATCTTCCGGTAACTGAGATCGTATGTCAGTTGACCCAATAAAAATACACTCGAGATATATCCATTTGCGTTGAACCTCGAACCAGTTGATAATAAGCGTATCTATTCCACTCAACACACGTTGCCAGTGACTTAATTTATCTAGCAGATATTCAATATGCTTTGAGGTTGAAATATTCTGTAGTTGCATTTGATTATCGTCAAGCGTTTCAATCAATTCCTCAGAGACTTTGAGCAATCGTACATTTGACCGACTTTGATGCGATTCCAATTCAAATTCCAAATGTGACCACGTCGCCTTAATATCATCCAATACCTTGGTCACAGTCATCTCTTTAATAGCGCGATCCACAGTGTTCTTAATATCCTCCTCATGCTGTTGCAATTGTAGGTTTAGCA
Organism: Drosophila testacea; assembly: GCA_035043265.1. Lineage (NCBI taxonomy): Eukaryota > Metazoa > Arthropoda > Insecta > Diptera > Drosophilidae > Drosophila > Drosophila testacea. The sequence continues at coordinate 2,459,559 of JAWNND010000477.1, forward strand.
ATTGTTCCAAAGTTGTCGATGTGTTGCATTTGTAGGAAAGCTAGGAAGCCACATTGCAATATTAATTGACATGAACATCTGTCAGTCTGTCTGTTCGTCTGTCTGTTTTGTTCTACACATTGTTAAGTTTAATTAATTAATTTCAGAAATTTTGACTTCAGTCAGTTTGTAATCAGGCTTTCAACTCTTAGCCGCAAGATTCGATTATTCAACTTGCAAGATATCAAATTAACTTTCTACCTTAACTTGTTTCAGATTTCTCACATTCATGTAATCAACATGTTGCAGTCATTTTCATGGCAACGACAGCTGCCTGTGTCTAATAATCAAATGATATCTGAAACTTCTCTCTTACCAGTTCTTCCACTTTATACTGTCCAGTTAGCTGTAAACAAGCAGAGCACAGAAAATCAGTTAGAGTTAGAATAGAGCCAAAAGAGAATAAAATTATATTTATTGATTGTACATTTGTAAAAAGTTTTAATCGAATTTAAATTCACATTGGCACACTTTTTTTTCAAGTAAATTTCTGATTAATATCAAATTATAATCTGCAACCAAGAATTATTATTAATGCAGATCATAGTCGACAGCAGGGTTTTTTAATTGAGGTTTCGGTGTTTATATTACAATATTAAATAATATATAATTAATAATATATACTAAATTACATATACTAAATACTATGTAATAAAAATCAACAGAGATATAGTTGAATTTAACTATTTTCATACAGATAAAGAAAGGGACATATTGATAAATAGTCGGATAAATAGCTACTTGGACATACGGATAGAAAGACATATCAAATTATCCACTGGAATAGATGTGTGGACTAAGGAATCGACTATTTGGTGAATAGACGTATAGACAATCTGATAAACAGTTTGAGTAACGCCTAGAAATACAGATAAAAAGTCTGGTAAACCTATTAACAGCTGAATATTTACTGGCGGATTAGATTTAGCTGCAATTTGTTTACAATTTTATTCAAAATTTCCTTACAATGTTTCGCCATTGTAAATAAGTAGATATAAAAATGTTTTAAATTATAAGAATAATTAAAAGGATAGATATTTGGTAGATATTTATGTGGACTTACTATTAAAGAGACTGATAGAAAGATTGATCGATTTGAAATGGATAGGCGTATAAACAATCAAATAAAATCTTAGATTGGTGGATCGTTTGACGGACAATCGGACTAGCAGTCCGTAGACTATAGTACTCTCACCTATGTCAATGAGTTAACATGCCCTCATTACGCCTATCACTGCCATATGGTGTTTAAAGGGTATCATCACTAAACTGCAAGTCAGAGTTAATGCGCTTGACAAACACAAACACAATCAATATCAGTACAGCCTAAACGATGCTGTCCAAACCAATCATATGGAATGGCCGCAATGACGATGATGATGACGTGGTAAAGGGAAAAGTGAAAAGTGCAGGAAAATGCGTTTTGTTATCCACGGGCACACATCACTTGCTGCACCTTGTCGTGTTGCTTACCTTTGACAGCTGCATGAGCTCCAACCAATGTCGTTCGGTAATTGCCGGATTTTGAAGTTCGGTAACTGCACGTAGGGAGGCAACTAGCTCACGGAGCACACCCACAATGTAAACATAGGGAGCCCAGTCTCTGATGCATTTGTCTAGCGTGCGCAAATCCCGTGTGAACTTCTTACACTCGTGCTCCATGTCGTCGGTATCGATGAGGAGCCAAGGTGTCGTATGCCAGTCAACAATGCAGGATTCAATGACGCGTACAAAATCCCACAATTGCTGCAATGACAAGGCAAAAACATGTCATATGCCATCATCTAAAACACACACATAAAGTTGGCCTCACCTTTACACGTCTAAGCTCCGTCCGGCAATGCTGCAGTTTAGCCGTGTCGGGCTCCGCGATATCCAGCAGCCGTGCCCACCGGGCATAGCGTCTTTGTTGGTTACCAAAACGATGAAGTTGCACGTAGACTTCATCGCAGACATCGTTAACTTGTGGACAGGGCACATGAAAGAACTATAGAAATAGAAGAAATTCAGCTTGGCTTGGGGATGGCCATAGGCGTAGCCAGAATGGCAGCCTTACACTTTCAAATGAATCGTGATTAGAAAAAGAATTTTTAGATCTAGGTTTTAATGACCAGCAATATAAGCGAAATAACAATTGGTTCTATGCAAACATGAGGTTCCGCTTAGATCTCTGAGCAATTTAGCAAAATGGTACTGATGATAGGGACTGACATCCATTGAAACAAGAATACCAAGCCTTGCTCCTGGTCTTATAACAAGTGTTTTTGTGTTATTTTGTTGTAAATAGACGTCGAGTCAGTTAAATACCCTTTATTAAATTTTATTTATAAAACTGGTCTATATAACATATACTTATTTGGACACCATGAGTTGATTAAAAGTGAAAACTCAAGGTGTCAAACATAAAAAATTGCAGAGGGTATTATAATTATGTCAATGCATTGAAGGAAGTAGTGAATAAAGTATATATATTATGAGCTGAGTCGATATAGCCCTGTCCGTCTGTCTCTCTGTCCCTCTGTTTCTATGCAAACTAGTCTCTCAGCTTAAAAGCAATCTTAAAACGTAATACAGAATACTACAGAATAATGCGGAATTGCGGATCGAAGTGATGAAATATGATGCGATGTGATACACATAGTGATGCGATGCGATGTGATGCATTGAAGGAAGTAGTGAATAAAGTATATATATTATGAGCTGAGTCGATATAGCCCTGTCCGTCTGTCTCTCTGTCCCTCTGTTTCTATGCAAACTAGTCTCTCAGCTTAAAAGCAATCTTAAAACGTAATACAGAATACTACAGAATAATGCGGAATTGCGGATCGAAGTGATGAAATATGATGCGATGTGATACACATAGTGATGCGATGCGATGTGATGCAATGTGATGTGATGCGATGTGATGTGATGTGATGTGATGCGATGTGATGCCATGTGATAGGATGCGATATAGCCCTGACCGTCTGTCCCTCTGTATCTATGCAAATGCGATGTGATGCAATGTGTTGCGATTCGTCTGTCTCTCTGTCCCTCTGTTTCTATGCAAACTAGTCTCTCAGCTTAAAAGCAATCTTAAAACGTAATACAGAATATGTGATGTGATGTGATGTGATGTGATGTGATGCGATGTGATGCGATGTGATGTGATGCGATGTGATGCAATGTGATGTGATGTGATGCGATGTGATGTGATGCGATGTGATGCAATGTGATGTGATGTGATGTGATGTGATGTGATGCAATGTGATGTGATGTGATGTGATGTGATGTGATGTGATGTGATGTGATGTGATGTGATGCGATGTGATGCGATGTGATGTGATGCGATGTGATGCAATGTGATGTGATGTGATGTGATGTGATGCGATGTGATGTGATGCGTCTGTCTCTCTGTCCCTCTGTTTCTATGAAAACTAGTCTCTCAGCTTAAAAGCAATCTTAAAACGTAATACAGAACACTACAGATGTGATGTGATGCGATGTGATGCAATGTGATGTGATGTGATGTGATGTGATGCAATGTGATGTGATGTGATGTGATGCAATATGATGTGATGTGATGTGATGTGATGTGATGTGATGTGATGTGATACAATGTGATGTGATGTGATGTGATGTGATGTAATGTGATGTGATGCAATGTGGTGTGATGTGATGCAATGTGATGTGATGTGATGTGATGTGATGCAATGTGATGTGATGTGATGCAATGTGATGTGATGTGATGTGATGTGATGTGATGTGATGCAATGTGATGTGATGTGATGTGATGTGATGTGATGTGATGTGATGTGATGTGATGTGATGCAATGTGATGTGATGTGATGTGATGTGATGTGATGTAATGTGATGTGATGCAATGTGATGTGATGTGATGTGATGTGATGCGATGTGATGCGTCTGTCTCTCTGTCCCTCTGTTTCTATGCAAACTAGTCTCTCAGCTTAAAAGCAATCTTAAAACGTAATACAGAATACTACAGAATAATGCGGAATTGCGGATAGAAGTGATAAAATATGATGCGATGTGATACACATAGTGATGCGATGCAATGTAATGTGATGTGATGTGATGTGATGTGATGTGATGTGATGTGATGCGATGTGATGCGTCTGTCTCTCTGTCCCTCTGTATCTATGCAAACTAGTCTCTCAGCTTAAAAGCAATCTTAAAACGTAATACAGAATACTACAGAATAATGCGGAATTGCGGATCGAAGCGATGAAATATGATGCGATGTGATACACATAGTGATGCGATGCAATGTGATGTGATGTGATGTGATGTGATGTGATGTGATGTGATGTGATGTGATGTGATGCAATGTGATGTGATGTGATGTGATGTGATGTGATGCGATGTGATGCGATGTGATGCGTCTGTCTCTCTGTCCCTCTGTTTCTATGCAAACTAGTCTCTCAGCTTAAAAGCAATCTTAAAACGTAATACAGAACACTACAGATGTGATGTGATGCGATGTGATGCAATGTGATGTGATGTGATGTGATGTGATGCAATGTGATGTGATGTGATGTGATGTGATGTGATGTGATGCGTCTGTCTCTCTGTCCCTCTGTTTCTATGAAAACTAGTCTCTCAGCTTAAAAGCAATCTTAAAACGTAATACAGAACACTACAGATGTGATGTGATGCGATGTGATGCAATGTGCTGTGATGCGATGTGATGCGATGCAATGTGATGTGATGCGATGTGATGACATGCGATGTGATGTGATGCGTCTGTCTCTCTGTCCCTCTGTTTCTATGAAAACTAGACTCAGCTTAAAAGCAATCGTAAAACGTAATACAGAACACTACAGATGTGATGTGATGCGATGTGATGCAATGCGATGTGATGTGATGCGATGTGATGCAATGTATGTGATGTGATGCGATGTGATGCGATGTGATGCGTCTGTCTCTCTGTCCCTCTGTTTCTATGCAAACTAGTCTCTCAGCTTAAAAGCAATCTTAAAACGTAATACAGAATACTACAGAATAATGCGGAATTGCGGATAGAAGTGATGAAATATGATGCGATGTGATACACATAGTGATGCGATGCAATGTAATGTGATGTGATGTGATGTGATGTGATGTGATGTGATGTGATGTGATGCGATGTGATGCGTCTGCTTCTCTCGTAATACAGTCTCAGCTAAGCAATCGATACGATATCTATGCGGATACACATATGATGCGATGCAATGGTGATGCGATGCATGTGATGTGATGTGATGTGATGTGATGCGATGGGATGTGATGCGATGTGATGTGATGTGATGTGATGCGATGTGATGCGAGATGTCTGTCTCTCTGTCCCTCTGTTTCTATGCAAACTAGTCTCTCAGCTTAAAAGCAATCTTAAAACGTAATACAGAATACTACAGAATAATGCGGAATTGCGGATAGAAGTGATGAAATATGATGCGATGTGATACACATAGTGATGCGATGCAATGTAATGTGATGTGATGTGATGTGATGTGATGTGATGTGATGTGATGCGATGTGATGCGTCTGTCTCTCTGTCCCTCTGTTTCTATGCAAACTAGTCTCTCAGCTTAAAAGCAATCTTAAAACGTAATACAGAATACTACAGAATAATGCGGAATTGCGGATCGAAGTGATGAAATATGATGCGATGTGATACACATAGTGATGCGATGCGATGTGATGCAATGTGAAGTGATGCGATGTGATGTGATGTGATGCGATGTGATGCGATAAGATCCAAAACAAACTTGATCAATGGGAGATATAGATGAACCTACATACCAAATTTGGTGCCTCTAGCTCTTATGGTCTCTGAGATCTAGGTGACACAAAATAGGACAGACAGACGGACAGACGGACAGACAGACAGACGGACATGGTTATATCGACTCGGCTGTTGATGCTGATCAAGAATATATATATTTTATGGGGTCTGGCACGCCTCCTTCTGCCTGTTACGCACATTTTTTTTGGCACAAACTTAATAGACCCATTTGTACTTTTTAAAGTACTGGGTCTAAAAATCTGACGGATTTGAAAAATGGAAAGAAATCGAGACTGAAAGCTTTCCAATTGTTCCAGGGACCTTGAGAATAGAAATGAAAAAGGGCATGAAATCTGACTCACTGGCATTTTCTGGAACTGTTTCGCATAGTGTTGCACATGGCACGTATGCAAGCCAATGAGCGCCGTTACGCGCTGCTGTTGATAGAAGCGCGTGTCCTGAAGTGCCTCCTGCTTGGCCAACGCCTGCTGCTTCAGTTGTTGCCAGTGCAGTGGCAGCTGCTCAATGTTGCGCAGCAGCTGCCCCTCATATTCCACATTGTAGGTCTTCAGCAGGGCCATAATGTCCTTGAGCGGCTTGAAGACATTGTCTGCATACGGCTCCCGTTGTCGAATCTCAGCCATGACAGAAAGCACTCGAAGCAGCGCCTCAAAGTCCTGGCGTGCGATACACAGCTGCAACGTCTCTTGGCTGCTAGCAACGAATGCGTTCAGCTCCTGCCACATGTTCAACATGTTAACTTTTCTTATTGCATACATTTTTGGGCATGGCATGTGCTCACCTTAAGCGTTTGCTGCACATAACGCAACAACCATTTCTTATAAAGGTGCGACCATTTGCACACCAGATTGAGTAGTCCATGCTTCAAGGGTTTCACATCCAAATCCAACCAACCGTTGATGCAATAACGATTCTCACATTGCTCGATGACATCGTGCAACTCATTGTAGCGTTCAATCTGTGGACGAGATTGTTGTTGACAACTTCATTTGCCTTCACCGACTCTAACCAAATTTATTTGCTAATTTATCCGAGTGTGTGATTGAGTGTGTGTGTGTGTGAGTGTGTGTGGTTGAGCATTTACTTCTATCTAAGGCGTTTATTAAGCGCACCAGCTGTGCCCATAGGCGTCTCTCAATGACCGCTCATAAATAAAATGCCGTCCTGTGATTTGCCCTTTGCCCTTTGTCCAAAGGGGCATAACACACGCAAACTGACCGTTGGTCATTTTGAAAGTTTATAGAAGTGAGTATGCATTTGTTTAAGATTTTTGAAATATTCTTTAATGTGGAAGCCACAAAATTAGGCACAAAACGAGTAATATTTTTATCTTGCCGATAGTCTTACAGCCTCTTATCGAGAAATTTTCCTAGAAAGTACCTACCTGTGAAAGCTCCTCTTAATTATGTCGTTGAAAATGATGCAGCATATCACCATCAATATCAAAAGTAATGAATAAATCTCAAAAAGAGAATTACGTACTAAGTAAACGGAAATATCAATCGAAAATTCAAATTTTCTTTCATTTTTGGCTCAGTATCAAATATGTAATATTATTTGATTTCCACCTGGATCAAATTGCAATTTGTGTTTACAAATACCCAAGTGAAGTTTTTTTCTTTGCCATAATGCTGCATGTCCTTCTGCAGGACATTCAAGTTTCGTTGTGTGAAAATTAAGTACTTTTTTGGCTTCGTATTCTTTCATTTTATTGTGCTGCAGATTTCTGACCATGATTTGTTGTTTATCTTTGTGTGCTATGTTATTTATTGCATACTTTTCGAGGGGCTTGATAATTGTTTAAAGAAAATATTACGCATACGCCAGCGATTTGCCTTTTTGGAAGTTGGCACAAGTCAGAGACGCCATGTGGTCAAGCATTTGTCGAGACTCTATACAGATTTTGACCAAATCTAAAGCCGGAGTCAAAGCCAAAGCGAAAGCTGGCCGATGGCCCGATGGTCGATTCGGCCACACATTTGACCCTAAATGGTCGACATTTATCAAGCGTTATTGGTCTCAGGGGCTACACAACGTAAATTGTGTGGTTGCCAATTGAGTGACCCGGCGAGGCACTCGGTCACTTCTGGCTGTCTAAATGTCTGAATGTCTGCATGCGTAGGAGCATCAGTTCAAGCTGCTTCTGTTGCTCCTTCGTGCTTTGGGAATTGTTGCTGTGTACATGTATGTATATATATATTTTATTTTTCTTTTTTGGAGCGTTTACCTCCTTTTTGAAAGTCTCCATGATGGCATAGCCACTGCCGCTGATGTGGGTCGTTTGTTCGCGAGCCGTTTGCATGCAGGACACAAGGACGTCGGCGCTCTGTTGAGTCCAAAGGAACTCATAGGCGTGGAATTTAGCAGCATAATTTAACGCCGCCTGCACCGTGTGCGCCAAAGCGTCGCATATGGCACCCCTCAACATTTCCAAGTCATCAACTGGAGTGGGAAGAGAAATGGGAAAAGAGTTGGAAAGTGAGAGTTGGAGATGCTAGGCATGCAGTAGTAAATACTTGTACCTTTTGTATTGCCAACAGGGCTGCTGCTGCTGGCAGACGCTTTTGCCTTGGCCATGGCCAACATGTTGATCGTTTGCGGAGCAGTTGAATTCAACTTGAACTCCTTTTCTGTCTCCTCCTTAACAACATTCGCATCCTCATCCTCATCGTCGGAGTGCGCATTCTCAGACACAATTCTTGGCATGCAGTCGCATGTCTGTTTTATATCTAGCAACAGCTGCTCGACAATTTGTTGAAAATTATTTTCAACACTTGCATCAAAGGCAGGCGAAAAACGTATTTCCGTTTCCGTCAGCTCCAATTTCACTTCGAATAGCGGTGCATCGTTTGTTGTTCCTGTTCCTGTTCCTATACCTCCTTCTGTTGTTGTTGTTGCTGCTGCTGTTGCTGTTGATGTTGTTGGTATTATTGTCGCTGTCGCTTGTGGCGTTGTGATTTGTTGTAGCAGCAACATAGCCATGCCTGTCATGGCCTTGCCTGAAGTTGTTGCCTTCGTTGTTGCCGTAGTCGTCGTTGTTGCTGTTCCTGTCATTTCCTTGTGCAAATACTCTAAACTGAATTACACGGCGTATGAGTAATGTGAAAATTAAATTTAGTGCCGAGTTTGTTTTGTGCTTATTTCGTTTGCTTCTGCTGCTGCTGCTATTGCTTTTGCTGTTGCTGTTGCTGTTGCTGACGACTCTGCATGCAATCACGAAGTGCCGTTAAGTGAAACATGCAATTGACGCATGAATGCGCTGCCAGCAGCAACTAGTTGTTGTTGCTGCAATTGTTGTTGTTGCTCTTATTGTGTGTCTTTACTGCGGTTGCTGCTGTTGCTGGTGTAGGTGTCAGACAGTCTTGTGGTTGCGGGTGAGTAATAAATTCGTGTTCATTTACTTGATTAGTTTTGATGAGACATGAAAGGAGCTGCCAGCGTGCCAAAATGTAATGAACTCGTTATTGCTGCTGTTGCTGTTGCCATTGGGTGGTTTTGGGTGGTTCAGGTGAGTCGGGCTGAGTAAGCCACAGCTTATTCGCTTTTCAAGCACTCCACAAGGCCAAAACAAAAAAAAAATAGTAAAAACTTTCAAAAGGACTGTGCTCTGTTGCCAGATACCCTGTGCTCTGCCTTAAAATATTTTAACATGTATTTTAATACTTATAAAGTCTATATCTATTAAGGTCTTTGAGATATTCCACAAAGACTTTTATTTTTAAAAACAGAAATTAAAAACCTTGACTGACTTTTATTATGAAAATCAAATAATAACTGTTATTGATATAAATACATATCATACATATATATGTGCCCTGAATACCATACACAATGTGTATGTTTAGGATGGATAGAGAACATGCTAAACTTTTCATGTAATTATTTTGTTTTAATTTTAAAATATTTTTTTGGTCAAATTTATATTTTGTGTTCTAGTTTTATTTTGTTATTTCATTTTTTAATCTACACACTATATTTTGGGTGTCTAGTTTTTATAGTCTCTGAGATTCATACACGAAAATAGATAGATGTGACATGTAGACTGGAAGTAAATCAGCAATATTTCATATTATAACTTCCCCATTATCAATAGGCACAGGGTATTCAAAAGGGTGTGCGTGATGATGAAATTGAAAATTTTAAGTAAAACTGAGTGGTTTGTATGTGCTCGGTTTGTGCCTGTTTAACTAATGCTCAAGCCTGAACCTGATCCTCATTGCCAGTCGCACTTCATGGTAAATCAACTCATCAACTTTTGCCAAATACTTGTTAAACTGACGTCGCTGCTCATCCGGAAATTCGCGCACAAACTTTCAAGTGAATGTTAAACAATAAGCACAATAATAATAGTAACTGAAGTAGGAAAGGAACTCACCTCCTGCACACTGAGGTCACGGGAATACAATTGAAATTGCTGCGTTTCGTAGTTGAAGAATAAACAAAAGTTGGCAATCAGTAAACGATTTAACAGCATTCGAGTCTCATCACATTGCAACAGACGGAGACGGACACGGTCCTGCTGATGCCGCAGATCCAACAGATTACGACCGTAGAGACTACGTTGATGCAGAGGCTCTCGGCTCCAACGATGCATGCTGGTCAATATGGCATCCAGATTGCAGTGCGATTGCTGCAGGCGGCCAAACAAACCACGTGCCTGCTCGTGGATGCTCTCAATGAGAAGCTCATCTGAAGATAGAGAGAGAAGGAGACGGGGAAAAGTAGGGTGAGAGGTAAATATTGTTACTTTCGGAAAAGTAAGAATATTTATTGGTTCATATATAGAAAATATTGTGGAATCGACTCTGCAAGATTTTACAATACGTGTACATAAAGTGAGTAGCCTTTCTAAATTGGAGGAAAAAGTTCTAAATGCACATTGGTTGCGAATCTTACAGGCTATAAATGTATGTATGTACATAAGTATTGAGTAAATGTGGGAAATCTTTGTTGTAGAAAAATTAAAAAACATTAAATGAATTGACTCAGGGTAGTATTTAAAGTTTTAATTTCAAACAGTGTTCGGCTAAATTAAGATACAGAGCAAAAGATTCTCTATATTTACTACCTGCTTTTAGAAAATAAAATATTTTTTTTAAATTTATTCTTGTTTAACTACATTACGAACTTTATTAATGAGAGTGTTTGAATTCTAAAACTAAATTAAAGCTTTCTCGCCCAGGTGCAAATTTTAACAATTACTGTTTGAAATTGATACAAATTTTATAATGTAAGGCAAATAAAGATGTGCAAATATTGAAGTACTCAAGATATATAAGCCAAAATTTGTGTGATTAATGAAATACAAATTATTACACAAATAACATATATAAGCTGAAAATAAATAACTTTTTAACCTTCTATTATTTGAATCTTGACTGATGTAAAAAGTTCCGGGTTCTGCTAGATAAACTTAATTCAATCTTGAACTCAAACCAGTCACAAGAGAGATTTTCAATATTTAATAACAATTTTTAACAACTTTACCATAACTAGACCAGGTCAACTGTACACAAGCAGTTTCTACTTGGTCATCAATAGTTGCCAGCTCGCCGGCAATGAGTTGTAGTTCCGCCTGAGCACATTTTCCTGCCCGAATGCCATTGTAGAACTCATCAATCTTGATGAGACGGATGCGACGCTGCCAATAGGCATCTCTTTGGGTATATAGAGAGAGCAGCTCGTCGGGCATTTGAAAGAGTTTGGTAGAAAGACTACCAGAAGCCTGTAACGCCATTAGATATTTAGTTTCTTTGAGCAAGGTGAACAGAGCCTGGCTAAAATTCGCCTGCAGTTCCTGGCCAGCTGATAGTTGAGTCAACACGGGCTCGGCTAATCCCTCAGTAATGAGTTTGTCGATGTCCTGCTGCCAATTTTGCCAAATTTTAAGCTGAACATTGCACATCTCGGTGGTAAGAATGTTACGACGGCAGCACAATGCATCCCATTGAACTGGCAGCGCAATAAGCTCCGATTTCAGGCTCAATCTGAAAGAGAAGGTGTCTTCAAATTGTGGCAAGCATGTCAAGTTGATGTTGCACTCACAGTGTCTTAATGAGCTCTGTGAGTTCCTTTGAGCCAAGCTCATCGCAACGATGCAAATGCTGTTCCAGCCACATCATGGCTCCAGCAATGGGCGGAAAGTTCCAGGTCGAGGGCAAAGCTGTCAGTCCATGTATCTGATAGTCCAGTAAAACATTTCCAACACTAATCTCCAGCTGCTGTAGTTCCTCCTGGTAAATGCAAAGCATGTGAGGAAGTAGACGCACCAGCTCCACCTGAACAACTCTCCGTTGCAGCAGGCAGCCAAACATGAGAGTCAGCTTGTGAAGATGCATCCAACTGTGACATTGCTCAAAAGCCTGTAGTAGAACTGTGGCAAGCTTCTGCTCTAAGAGTTGCATCCGGCCGAAGAAGATAACTTGTTCCCGCTTGAAGCATTTCCACTTGTGGGCCGCCGGCGCTGTGAGATCTATGTCCACATCTGTCCATTGCTCGAAAAGCACTTTGAACTCGTTGAAGATCTGCAAAAATTAATGAAAATTATAGTAAATAAAAAATAGTCAAGTGTGATTATTTGTGTTATACCCAGTAGAAGTGTCTTTACAACTTCGTAATAGAATAGCAGCAAAAAATTAAGGGTAACAACATTATTGTTCAAACAATAATAAAAATAATAATGTTAAACATTTACAAATATTTTCCCTTAAGTGAAAGAGCAAAGAAAAAATGTTTTCACGTCTAAATAAGTGATGAAATCGAGCTCTTCGTGCGAAAATCACGGAAGCGTTACGTAAGTTATGTAACTATATCCACAAGTGCAAAAACGCATTTGTATCTGATGTACTAAAAATATTTTCTGTTTAATTTATGATACCCAAAGTAGACACAATATAATCAATTAAGAAAGATGAAAATAATATGTTGTTCTGTAAAATTTGTATTTTAATTTATATTCTATATAAACAACTTTTCAAATTTATAAAAATCATGGAAACTCAAATTCAAGGGGCAATCAGTTTATTAGTAAGGAAATTTCTTTTCATAATTTTTTAGTCAGAGGAGGAATCTAATCTCCTCTTGTAGGTATTCAATTATGTACCTGTCTGACACGCTCGGTGAGCAATTTGCCACGAAGTCCGCCAATTTCTAGCTTCTCCAGCTGTTGAAATTGTACTGCTGCTTCAAAGACAAGACGCAGCTCTGAAAGTTGCAGGAGGAAGCCATCGAGCGTTTGGCCAAACACCTGTTCGTTTGAGAAGCGCCACAGTTGCTGCAGGTCGTCAGGAGGCGGAGTAACAACAGTTGCCGCTGCCTCGGCAGTTGATGTTCCGGGTAAAGCCGGCAACAAGACTTGACTACTCGCATAGCGTTCCTTGTAGTCGAGTGTACGCTGTCTGGGAAGCCAGATATGAGTATTTGCCAAAGAAGTTCTATCAAGTTCTTGACATGCTTACCTGAAAAACTCGAGGACTTCTGCTGTTTTAATGATCCTTTGAAGACCTTCGTCGGCATCGCCCTGAAAAAGCATTGGGAATTCTAGATCTTCAGCAGCACGATGCACCAGCATGTTGCAAATGCAACGGAGCAACACGCTCATCCTTTGACTGCTGCGATAATATCGAGCATTGCTCCAGATGAGATGTAGTACATGCACCATTGGGGCAATCAACTCCTGTGCATTGCTGAACTGCACCGAATTAAATGCAGCAGTTTGACGGAGCAAAGGTTGCAGCCAGAGTGAGACATCCTTTGCCTCCAGCCAAGCGGTCAGGAGTTGTCGGAAGGCTTTGGCATAGGGCTCATAATAAACGGACTCAATCCTCTCCAGAATGTGGGCCAGCTTCTTGTGCATTGGCTCCCGCAACTGCTCATAAATATTCTGCAGATTCAATTTGCGATTTGTCCAGAAGGCAATCTCTTGAGGTGGCAGCGATACCAGGTTGAGATGCTTAGAGGTCACCATCGAGGTTGGGACAGCAGTTGGATTACCGGTCAAACCTATGGACTCGGAACGCTCCATAACAATATCATGCATTTGTGTTGTCCAATTGATGAACATCTCCTCGAGCAAATTGCGAAACTTTAGATCCAAAGCTGGTCTCAGATTTCTATCGGCATTCAATAATAATTAAAATTTCCTTCTTTTATTTTTAATCTTTTCAATTTCATTTAACGCAACTTTTTACACAAATGGATGCAACTTTTTTTCAAATGAGAGAAAAAAATATGTGCATTTATTGACCTAATTCTGAAAACATTTGCACTTGACTTGGCTTCCTCTCATGCTATTTGACTCTTTCACTTTCTTGCCTTCTCTCTCATTCTCTTTTTAAACCCAGTTCCAATAAAAGAGTGTTATACCCGTGTGTAAGTGTATGCATCGGGTATTAAAAGGCATCTTTGAGTCTACAAAGTTATAAATTCGTCCCAAATAAAAATTTTGATGAGAATAAGTTCAAATTTAGTGCGAATTTAATTTAACAATGACTATGAAAATTCAAAATTATATGTCTTGTTTATATACTTTCTAAGTATATGGCGGAAATTACGATTTGATAATAATCAAGGAAGTTGTTCAGGAAACTATTTGTCTTAGTACTGCTGTATTTAGTTTAGTATGAGTATTTAATAGTTCAACAGAGGGTATGTCTTAGTCGAGCATTCCGACTGCGTTGCAGTCCTACTTGTGCTTTCTAAAACTACGTATAAAATTGACCCCAATTTACTTGATTTAATGACTTATTTCCATTATGACATTGCAGCATTTTTTTCATTTTTCCATTTTTATAGAACTTGCAACACAAGCTGGCATTGCTGCAGCTCGATTCTTGCAACCAAAAGTGTGTGTGGCACTTTGATGAAATGACATTTTAAGCTTATTTCTATATAGTATTCTTTTAGATAAAATATTCTGCTTTGTCAATTTATTTTATTGCCATTTAACTAAACAGAAATCGAAATGAAAATCTGAATAGCCAATCAAATATTTGTATATATTTTTGAATTGCCTGCAAATTGTGCAAAGTATTTAGTAATTGTTATTAAAAATACATGTATTGAGTAAATTTGAAAATTTGAGTAAACTTTAAGAACTTGCTAACAATTTCCGTACACATAAACAAAGAGTCAACGCTTGTGGCGATGAAGGAAGAGTCCTTGAGACAATGGATTCATTGATGTTGAGGAAGTTGGGGAGGGCGGATGGGATGGAAAGTTGTGTCTCAGTTCGTACTTACCCCTGGTCGACTTGAATGGCGACTGCCTCGACGATTGTTGGCGAAACTAATAACGATAAAATTGTGCGATTGTTGGTCTTGCCCTTAATCTGTGGGGATAACAATAAAATATAAATAGCTCTTATAGACACATGAAAAGTTTGCCCAATTAAGCCAAGAGACTCTCTCTCGATTGGATTAATGTGTTGAGATAACATGAACGCACCTCGGTTAGAGTATTGCGAACTTCCTTGACTCGACCCTGTAGATCCTTTCGTACTGGTGTTGGCCATTGTCCTTGGGCCTGTTCCAACAGTGGCTGCAACACTTCATCGAACAGCAGCGACATTGTTTCGATTTTACTGTGAACAGGAAAGTCACCATAGAGTACGGAACTCTGAAAGTTGTCAGCTGTCAGTGGCACGGCCATATTGTGGCGTATGAAGTAGGCACACTTGCCACGCGGCACTCCATCCAATGTTGTAAAGCTCGAGGAAGCTGGTGGCATTGGCACCAGCAACGCAACCGTTGTGGTTGCAGCAGCCACCACGGCTGCCGTAGCAGATGTTGAGGCAGCAGCAGCAGCATCGCTTGCGGCGGCAACTGTGGCACGTGGAACGTTGCCTTGCAACATATAGTTGCAATACAAGTCACTCACACAGCTGCGAGGCACGAGATCACTACCCGAACTGAGAGTCATTACCAATACACGACTTCGTCCATGCAACCAGTCCAGCACAGTGCACTGGGATCAGGATCAGGAACAGGAACAAAGACAGTCAGTACAAATGTGTGTGGCATGGCATGGGAAATGGGAGTGCAAATGCAAACTCACCCGGAAATCATCGTTGGCCATCATTTTGGCCCATTTGTCGGGTTTCAGTCGCATTGTGGTCGTTGTGTAGTTGGCAACGCGCTCCAACCGCGAATCACTGTAGTCCCGATGAGCACTGTGATGGCTGCTAACGGGCATCGCCTCCTCATCGCTGCTGGCCAATGCAGCCCCATCAGATACGGACATGGTCAACAAACAGTAGCCGGAGCAACAGCAGCAGCAGCAGTAGTAGAAATTGTAGCAAAAATGCGGCCACAAAGCAAATGAATCAATTAATGGGCTGAAATCAAGAGCTCAACCTGCAACTCGCAGCGTTGAAATGAATTTGACCCGCAGTCGGATGGCGTCTAATGCCAGAGCAGGCAGAGCACCACTTGCAGGCAAATTGCCAGCACCAACCGCAGCACACATATCGATCAAACTTTAATTCGCATCAAGCGCAAAAATACTTTAAAATGTGTGAATTCTCACCCTGACGAGCTCCACTTTCTAATCCAATGGGCAAAGTTTAATGACAGACCCGTCAACCCGACCGACCGTCGGGTCGCTGCTGACTTTAATTGCTGCAGTTTAACTCACGAACTAAGCGAAATGCAATTTCCGTTTGCCAGCAAACACACACATTACTCAACAGCAACTGCAACAGCAACAGCCACAGCAACTGGCAACTGGCAGCAGCAACATCAACTTGCAACTTGAAACAGTCCAATCAGCGTCAGCTTTGCCGCGATTGACAGTGCTGGCTACAATTCATAAATCTGTGGAAATCCTTTCGACTCTGCTTAAAAATATGCAAATGAAAATTTGTTTTTGAACAGAAAACGAGAGAGAGAGGAAGCGAGAGCATCAACTGGGCGTATGCGTAATATTTAATTTTTCAACTAAAATGCAAAAGAAATGTGCTTGTAATGCTTCAACTGCCAGCAATGACCACTCTATAAAGTCATTTCAGCACACACAGCAACGCACACATTAAGTGCTATGTTATTGCTGTTGTCAGCAGCAACAGCAACAGCAACAGCAGCAGTAGCAGCAACAGCAACAGCAAGTGCATTTTATGTTTCGCACATACACATTCACACAAAGTAGACTTTATTCGAGCCGGATTGCAGGCAGCGTTCCGGCCCAGATCCTTTCGCTTGGCCACGCTCAAAAGCCAAAGCCAACCCACACAGAGTAAGTGACTGAGTGACTGACTGACATGTGTCAAGTAACAGCAGCAACAGCTCCCACAGCAGCAACAGCAACAGCAACAGCAACAGCACCCACAGCAGCAACAGCAGCTCCTAAAGCAGCAGCAACAGCAGTGAGTGTTGCGAGCATGCTTAAAATGCTACGCAATTACCACAAGTACACATAGAAAACAAGTAACAATGCTGCAGTTGAGTGTACTCGACTATGCGATACCCTGCATGCAATATATTAAATATCTATATACTAATTCATACATATAAATCCATAATATATATAACATAAAACTATATATAAACATGTTAAATTCATATACTTACAAAGCAGTAAGTTGTAAACTGTGTAAAAAGCTGCTCCTTTCCCCTGAATTTTTACTATGTAAAGTAGTACTTTTTTTTTCATTGATTTCAATATTTATTAATTGAGCAGGATGGAAATTATGGGTCGGACAGAGAGCAGGATATACAAAAGCTCCCAAAACGGATGTTATATTTTAGAAGTCTAGTCCTTCTGTCCATTACATATATACACTTTGCACTATGAAACATAACCCCTTTTTTTTTTGTCTATTTTGAATTTATACAAGGTATTACAAGTTATGGAAGTTTGTAGAATAGTGCTCTACACTGCCCTGCAGACAATCCTTAGAAACTACACTCTCAACACTTCAAAGAGGGTACTTAGTAGTGATACAAGTGAACTTAGTCCTTACACTGAGTTGATTGTTGCTCTCAATAGACTCCTTAATGTTTGGATATTTGCTAAATACAGGGTATGACAAGTGTGTATGATGATGATGATGATGATGACGACAGCCCGGATCGCTGTATAACTTTGATGCTCAAACTCCACTTTTAAATATCAGCGTCACATCAAAACCAAGCGACTGGCAGCTCGCTGTGGTCTCATTCTCTTTTCTCCATTCTCCATTCTCCACTCCTCTCCTGGTGCCTGTGGCACCCTCGGGATAAATGCATTGCCCTCATTTTCAGTGCGGCAGCCACAACTGTTGCGGTATTTGTGGCACAACTATAACTAGCATGAGGAGGGATGCAATGCTGAGTGCCATTAATGAATTTGCTCAAACTGTTTGTACTCAACTTTAATTTCACTTACCTTTCGACTGACTTCTTTCAGTTCTCTGTTCTCATAACTTTGCATCAAAAGGAACTGTATTTATATAATCATTTTAAACATTTAAACAGATTATGTTATATTAGTTATTGTGGAAACTTTTGAGTCTTTCACTTCGTGGCCATTTGTTCTCCGTCCTCTTTGAATGCGAAAGTGGTTTCGTAAGGACGGCAATATATATGTATAAATAGTGCCCAAGTTCCAAGTCAAACATTTAAAGAAAAGCTGTGAAACAAGTAGAAAGGGAAACAGGCAAATGTAAAAAAGAGAGAAAAGCCACAAGCCCGAAGAAAAATAAATGCCAAATTGATTTTAAAAGCAGTTTCTTGATGGTCCAAACTCACTTCAAATTAAGTATATCTCACTAAGAGCCGGCAGTGAGCCATGAAAAATGGAAAACTGGAAAATGCTTTTACTACAGAAAGAATACTCTCGTATTTTTGTGCCCTTTCTTTTTTGAATTTATGCCAAGCCAATTCACACCGCGTCGCGAATCGCATTGATCTCTTTCCCCACTTGGACTCATCCTGGCAACCCCTTGACCAGCCTGAACTCCCAGCTTCTGATGAGTTTCATTATGTGCGAACAAATCATCACATGCCAACGGCAGCTTTGGACAATTTTGGGTTAGGAAGAGGGACAGGGAGACGAACTGTGAAACAGAGGAAGAAAGGGACTCGGAGAGGGACAAGGATGTCGGCTGGCAGACTGCACGGCGTCGCGGTCGTTTAAAAGCCATTTCGTGCATTTGTTAAGGATGCCTTCATTTTGCATGTGTGTGTGTGTGTGTGTGTGTGTGTGTGTGTCAACACTATTTCATTCGAACAAAAGCCATTTGGACAAGATTATGAGAGCACTGGGAGTATCCATTTAAGGCGACCGACCACACTGCGTATTAGTAATGCGACAGGGCATTCAATAAGTAGACCAACTTAGTGATAGAAAATCGAATTTAAAATACTTTAAGTAAGCTATTTTAATGTTTAATAAGTGCTTTTTATGGAAATAGCCTAAAGATAACTTACATGCAAACAGTTTTGGGTCAATTAAATTAAAAATGGTAAATGCTTTTATGATTTAAATTTTTTGTTTGCTATATTTTCAAAACTCTTTTCTTTTATCTAAAAATTTTAAATGTTAAATTAAAATTGTATGAAACATTTCAAATTATTTGTTCATTTATTTAATACTTTATTTCTGAGTCGACTGCCTTCGTTAACATAAATAAATAAATAGGTGGACAGTTCCCAAAAGAGTTTTTAAAGTACAATCGATTTTGTTTAAAGAATGCCTATTAATTGGGGCTTTTCAGTTTGATTAATTGTCTTTTATAAGTGTCAAATTGCATACTCTAACAATTTTAAAATAATTTCTCCATGATATATGCATGCTTCGATCGAAAGTGACACAAACATTGACTCCTACATCAATGCCTAACAACTTGCTGACAAACTGCGCATATGCTTCGACAAAGAGTATGCGGTAAAAGGGACAAAGCGTTGGTAACATCAACAAATCGATCAGTGCACAGTTTTCCATTAAAACGCCTGAGATAAAAATAAAAATCAAAGCGTTGCCGTTGCCGTTGTCGTTGCCATTGCCAGTGTAAACAAGCGACTGGCGAGTGTCCTAGTCCTAGTCCTAGTTCAGTTTCTAGTCCTGCTGATGGCCGGCTACTGTCCAATATTGAAACAATACCAAATGGTAGCCTCTGTGGCAGCAGCGACAGCAACAACAAATATGATTCTTGGTGGTAGTGTTGTGTGCAGCCTAACGACAACATTCAATAAACAATTCACAATTGATTGACAAACGGACTGGCAGTTCTTGTCATTTGGATTCACTGCCTGACTATTGACCAGCGGCAGACATTGTTGAATTGGTCCTGACGACAAGTCAGCGGAAGGATGTTAGTTCGAGTGGATGAGGAAATTGAAAGGGAATGCTGACAACAAACTCGACAAGAATGCAGCACGACAAAAAACATAGAAACACATATAGTTTCACACATATACATACATTCATACATACTCTCCCACACACACATGTGCATATGTATATCGAATAAAAAGGACTCTGAAATGCCAAAAAGGCAGAAGAGAATCTCTTCTCGCACAAACTGAAAACAATGAAAGCAAATTTTCTGAACGGACATCCGCCAGCGATTAGGCAACACCCTCAATAGCGAGTACAGTGGTTACTTCTTCCACTTTATGTATGATGATCCATTCGTAGATATGTACATTTTCTTGCTCTTTTTCTTCTTTCATCTTCTTTTCTGTTTGTTGTCCTTGAAGGCTATTAAGAGTAGATAGACAATATCTGTATACGGTCTCTTGTTATTGCTGTTGTAGGTCCAAATTGTTTGCTTACACTATTTTAACATGGTTAAACTATCTATCAATATGTTTTAACATAAAAGCTTGTTTAGTTGAGTTATTATGGAGTATATAAATTGTTTGGATTGCAACTAAGTATAGTACTTTACAAAGTTTTTGGAGGTCGACTCAGAAATCAGAATTACTTCAGCGGCTATAACTTATTAATAGTATTTTCAATGAATTATCTCTTTAATTTTTGGTATAGCTGGTATTACGCATTTACTTCAGTGGAGTTGTATTTATCATATTTGTATTCGTCTCAATATCAGTTTGTTATTAAGTATTTAAATTATTACTTAAATTCATCTAGGCTTTGACATTAACTATGGTCGACAAAGGTCAAATATTAAATAATTGGAGGTTACCTTTTAAATCACAGCTGAATAATTAAATTATTCAGTTGTTCCCATTTTTTTCTAGCACATTTAGTTGCTCGATCTTTAGCAACCCCTTAATTAAAACGCCTTCACATTAATTGCGCACGTGACGTTAGCCGCTCATTAACTTGGGCCACGTTGTAGAGGGAGTTGAAGAGAGGAGCTGAAGGGAATAGGGGCATAGTTTGGTAGTAGCTGGGCAAAGTTTTGGCGGCCAATAAAAA
This sequence comes from Drosophila testacea, assembly GCA_035043265.1. Classification (NCBI taxonomy): domain Eukaryota; kingdom Metazoa; phylum Arthropoda; class Insecta; order Diptera; family Drosophilidae; genus Drosophila; species Drosophila testacea. The sequence continues at coordinate 2,480,743 of JAWNND010000477.1, forward strand.
TTGGTATGAGGGGAGGTCAACGGAACATTATGTAAGGCAAATCCTTTTGGCAATTAGATACTTGCAACCAATAGAGCCAACCAAAATTGCCACAAGCTCAGAGACAGAGGCAGAGACAGAGGAAAGGCAACAACGACAACGGAGATGGAGACACCCACAAATATTGCGCAAGTATCATGGATGGTATCGTCGTGGTCGACATAGCATTTCGTAGTGCAAATATCCCATTACTCGGATGAAACTTTTAATTAAAAAGTTGCCAATGACAAACGTGAAAGGGAGGCAAGTCCAAAGGCGAGCTAAAACTTCAGTATAGTATCCTCGTACTGAGAGACTCATATACTCGTACTCATACTCTTACTCTTACTCAGTCTAAGACTCATACTCGTAGTCTTAATATTTAGCCAAGTGGAGCAAGTCTCAGTCTCAGTCTCAGTCTGGCACGCACGTAATTGAGACAAACTTTGAGACAGTAAAACATTCGTGCAATGCCTTTGGACGAAGCTTGGGATGCCAATGAGAAAATTACGACATTTAAACCCGGAGGTTAAATGCACGTGAAATATTAAGTTTAGTTGCATGAGAGCACACTAAATCTTCATCTTGTGGGTCATTTGTTTGCCGCTCTACCTTTCTCTCTGACTCTCTCTCTCTCTCTATGTCTTGATGAGCAGCTAATTATGGCCAGGTGAAGCTAACAATGCACCTCTCCAGTATTAGCTAGTCCAGCCAAGTGCACAACATCTTGAGCGTGATATATTTGCGTGCCAGGCAGGATACGTGCCATCTCGTATATCTGAAGCCGACATCTAATCAACTAATCAGGACAGAGTTGGGTTAGGACTGAGAGATTGGATTAGGAAAGCTAAGAAGCCTTTATTTGTGAGACAAGAGATTGCCAAGTCAGATTCTGCTTCAGTGATCCAGTTCTCAGTGTTTTATTTTCTTTTTCACTCTATGGTGATGTTTCATTTAACTATGTTATTGGGATGCATTGATGTCATTCAAAATAAATTCATCAAGAAAAAAGAGTATAAGTATGTGCGTCACAATTTTACTCCGTCCTTTCAATATGAATTTCTTTATTTATTTAATCATTAATATAATTTTCTTTAGTGCTAAAAGTTATATGTTTCTATCTGTAATGATATCCTTCTTATTAATGTGCCACAAATAAATGACTTTATATAATTTTTGCCGACTAATCACAGTAGATTTGGGACCAAGAATTAACAGTGGAGCTTCGAACAATTAAAGAAATATTCCTTAGCAAGGTCTATTGCATTTTATAAACTCTCGCTACCTTTTGCTCCTTCGTTTTCCTTTCTTTCCTTCTCTTATTTTTCCCCTTTACCACCTTCGCCGAGATATACAACAGCTAACAAATTTGTAGTTATTTCGGAAGAAATTGCAACGATTGAAAATGCATTGAAGCGTTTTTGTGGTGCGAAAATTGACGCAACAACAAGAAATTTTGCTTACAAATAGCAGTTGAATCGGTTTAGTGGGCGTGATGGGCGGCTAATTGTGCTGCCAATGGCAACGGTAAATGTAGCGATTTTGCAAAATAATCAGAAAATGCTCTCAAAAATTTTACGTAAACCGAAAATGGACACAATGCCATGGAAACTGCAATACACGAGGATTGCAGCAAACGTGAAAATAACAGAAGGAGAGCGGAAATGGTGATGAAGGGAAGGGTTTGTGGAATTATTTGGGTGCACCCGAATGCTCTTGTCTCGCTCTGGTCAAGCGGCTCGACCGAGACGAGGCAGGCGGAAATGCTGTGGTTGCCATGTTGCTGCTTTGTTGCGTTATCTAATTACAAAGGAATTGTGCGGCAACATCAGCGTCACATAGTTTTTGGGGTCTGCCAACGTTGTTTTGGTCCGGTGTCGGCTGTACAAGAAAAATATTATTTTTTTCTCCTCTTTCCGACAGCAGTAACAGTGCTACAAAAGAGCCTGCTCGACTCTATAAATTCCCTAAAAACTGTGGTAAGAGCATATGTAGGAAGCATATTCTAATCGGATTAAATTAAGTTGAGCTGAATAAGGAGACAGTTTTTAACAATACTTTCTTATAACATAGATTATTAAATATATTGGTTTACTTAAGTCAGTGGACAAAATATATTTTAACGATAGATATAAAAAAGATTAATAATAGGTTAAATTTACATTTTAAAAATAATATGTTAAGCATTGTAAAATTTTATGTATACAGACCTTTTCTGATTTTCTCTTTTTTAACAAAATTTATTAATTAAAAGTAAGTTACTTTTACCTACTTAACCGGAATGATAAGGAAGTAATAAATTTTGTTAAAAAAAAGAAAATCAGAAAATCATTAGCTAATAGTAAATTAAAGCTGCCAAGTTTTTTGACACTTAATTAGAATAAGTGAAAGACATTCGCTTTTAAATTTATAGACTATCTTATTCGTACTTGATTGCTATTAAACAAAGTACAGGGTCTAAAAAATTAAAGTTTACGACACAACAGTCAATTAAAATAAACAATAAAAAGTTGTCGCTATATTTATGTAAGCTGCGCTTGAAACATATATGTACGAATGTGTCACAAAGAAGAATTGTAAAATAATTGACTATCGAGAACACACTCTACAGTTGAAGTGAGTATATTATCTTCCAGCTGAAGTCTTTCTCTGGAAGTGTCTTAGCCTTGGCAATGGTCAGTGTTGTTATTACTGGCTGCTTAATGGGCATTTCTTTTCAAACTTTACAATACTTACAATACAATATAAATTGAATTTAAAACTGAAGCGATCAGCTGAAACTGATGTGAGCTAACTAAATCTTTTCAAAGACTCACATTTAATACTCCCTGTAGACACTGAATAGGAAAAGAACTCTACGGTAATCCGATTTATTTGTATGCCTGGGTGTGTGTGTGTGTATGTGTGTGGTAGTGGGTATACTTAAATGGAGGCTAGAATTGTCAGAGATGTGGAGTGGCAGAGAGCGAGGCCGGCAGTTAGTTACACATAACCAGGCACATATGCGCTAAATACACTCGTGTCTAATAAGTTTTAGCCAAATGGCCATCGAAGAGAGCATACACAAATCTACACACCCGTATACACACGCACACTCATGGTCAACTGCGGGATAAACAAATGTTGGGTCATCCTTTGGGGGTCACAGCTGCGTATGCGGCATATTTGAGGGCGCTGGGCGAAAAATTGTCAAACTGCCGGACGCGGCCCAAAAGTCAGTTGGGTTAGAAATCTGCTTAGCTGCTTTCCGGCCGGACAGACGAACGGATAGACGGTTGGAACAGAGGGAACGTTTACCCAAGGCTTGAATTTAAATTGACAAAATATTTGGTTGTGCCACACACACACACACACACCCACACACATGCCCATACACAATGAAAAATTGAAGTTGTCCCTTTTAAACGGAGCACTAATTGCGCGTTAGTCAACACTCGAATTTAGAATAATATTTGCCGCAATTAATAAAAAAAGCGCGCCCAACAAATAGCCCCAGAAATTGCTCTTGTTGTTTGAAAATTCAACTTAAAACACAAAAGGCAAAAATGATTTGAAATTTGTATGCTGCGAGTATGCTACGAGAAGATACTCTAGAAAACGTATGTCTTTAAATGTCAGATGAGGTATTTTAATTGATTAATAGATAATTGTTACTAAATGTCGCACACTTCATTAATAATTAAGATTTTGATGGTATCTTTGGCAAATAAATACTATATATGGCAGAAGTAAAGCTGTTTCTTTTACTTAATTAAATACGAACATATTATTATTAAAGAAAATTCGTTTACAATGTGTTTACTTTTTTGATAACTTTCCTCCTTAATTTTCAAAAATAGATAATTGTCTAACACTTGATACAAGGAGAAACTGGATGTGTAGATGGGTGCAGAATATACATCTTATATTCATATTGATTCCTTATAAGCTTAGTTAGGTGATCTATATTAAGAAGTAAATTTCGTATATTCAGTATTATGATAAAGAGACCTTACTTATTTAATTTCTTAAAATTATTCTAACATTAATGACTCTTTCAACTCACATTTTTTCGTCTGACCTATACACTTAATGGGTTCAACAAGGTATCCTTAAATACGTTACACACATCGTCCAAATATTATAATACCCCCTACAAATTGAGGCTTAGTGCAACATTTATGGACCTGCCTCTGGATATTTTGCGAAAAATGTTGACAAAAATTATAAAAGAGCGCAACGTGCTTAACAGATTTTAGGCCTGGATGAAAAGAGCAAATTATGCAAATGGCGAGACGCGTCAAAATAATGAGCATAAATATGTGAGTGACATTTTGGTCATAACATTTAAAATGGCCAACGGCGAATGCAAAGGACGTCAACAGTTTTGTTTAACTTTGCAATTGAAAATTGATGTAATGTAAAAGAAAAATGAAATATTTGCAAGTTAACAAAAATATAATTTTAATGCTTAATTTTGAGTAGAAAAACAAAAGGTTTAAATAATTTTTAAAACGTTCACTCAAAATTTTGTGCATAGAAGAATTCCATATAGTTAATCCTCGTTTCTACCATTGATTTTTTTGTAGTTGTTGTTGATGGTCGATTTAATTAACACCAATTGGTTTAGTCCGCTTGGGTAAATTACGCTTGAGAAGATTCCAATTGATGCTTGTAGGTGGTGGTAGGAGACGTTGTTTCTTCTGCTTTTTAGATTTGGTCAATTTGGAGCGTATGGAGTGCAAGTTTTGATATTGACTGGCACTTCGAACGACCTTACTCGTCTGATTGGTCAGCTTGATTGCCTTGGCCGGTTTAGACTTGAATTTGCTCTTGAGGACCATTTTGCCATGGCTGATACGGCTTTTGGTAGCTGTATTCGGTTTGTTCTTATTCGATTTGGACACACTCTTGCCCGACTTGGATGATTTGATCGACTTGAGCGATTTTTTCGACTTTTGTGACTTGACAGTTTTTAGAGTTTTTGCACTCTTCTGTGAATGAATTAAAGCTCCACCCCGGGCCCGAACTGCTTGTTGTTGTTGTTCCTGTGGCTTCTTTACAGAGTACTTTGGGATTGGTGGAGTCTGACTGGAGAAGACACGTGCAGCCTGTACAATCGAATCGAAGTTTCCAAAACCTGCATTATGTTTCGATTCACATACTGAAGATACTTAAGCGACGATTGGCACAGGTTGCACTTTTGATTCTTGTCGCAGTTGTTGCGTATTAAACTCTCCAAATACAAAAAGTTCTTAGCCATATTCTCACAGTGCGGACACTTGTTCATGTTGTTGCGCTCGTAATGATTCTCTTTAAGATTTGCAATGTGCTCCTTCAGACCTGTTTGTTTCTGCTCGATTTTCACAGTCGAATTCTGTGGCACGATATAGGAATTAGCGGTTTTTTTTTTATCGAAACCAAACATTTTTCGTAGAACTGAAATTTTGTTAGCCTTGTCAGGTATTAAATGTGAATGAAGTGAAAGTTGTTTTACTTTAGTAACTATTTGATAGAGAAGTAAAATCATTTTCATAGCCTACCTTAGCCATCTCAAGCTTAAATCCGCTTCTTACTTAGAGTGAGACGTTGATGTGAACTATATTTCTTGAATCTAAATATAATTAAACCAACTTGCTGACATTCACCTCAATGCCTACTTCAACCTTGTCCTGCTCAATTATATTGCTGCAATTAATTTCACCAAACTGACCCCGATTTAATTTCAACAAAATGCGACTATAAATACTTTAGTATATTCTCCTTTCGCCTGACTTTGAATCGTTTAATTTCTTTTCCTTGTGCGCAATTAGCGATAATCAGCTGGCAGTCACTCTCTCTCTCTCTCTCTCTCTCCGTTCCTTTTCTCTCTGTGCTTCCTTATTGTTCTCTGTTGACATTTTTATTTTGATTTCAATTCTTTATGTCATTCTGTTTTGCCCATTTATTCGTACTCGCATTTGGGTCAACTCGTTGCGATGTGCGCTGTAATTTATTTCATTTTAAGATACAATCGCCTCAATTCACTTACATTCCTCGGCCAACACACATTTTTAACTGTTTTAACCTTGTACAGTGATTGCTAAATATGTGTACACCCACATTCATGTCACACACACTTTTGTTGCCATTAGACCCAATGCTGAAATTGTTGTATTAAATAACCATCAGTTGAGTTATTAGCCAGAGCTTTGTTCGATCTACTGCTTTGATCTCAGACTATTGTGGTTAGTAAGAGAAAGAAAAGAAGACAGTTGAAATGATAAGAATAAATATAAAGATATAATAAAATGTAAAAAAATCTAATTGTGTTTTCTAATAATCTAATTATTCTAATAATAATATAATATAATATATCGTACTTTTCTCTTCTTTTAATACCCAAAGTATTTTTAACTTATCAAAATATTCGTATTTCGTTAAAATTTCCAAAAAAAATAAATCAACTTTTGATTTGACATCCAACAAAGTTATTAGAAAGTTGAGAGCAAATAGTTTGAGGCAAACTTTTTTGGGAAAGCATGCTCAGGAAATGTGATAAAGTTTAGCAACAAAATATTTGTGATAGCTGCAGTTAAATGCTTTTATCTACTTAAATATTGAAAACTTAATTATATTGTGACATTTATTGCAAGCATTTATGTTTGAGTTGCAGTTTGTAGCCATTTGATTTATCTTGAGCTTTAAGAGCTATTACTGCACCATTTAGATGTGAAAGTAGCTGCAGAACATCAATAAACACACGAGAAGAACGTACTCAACCACTTGCACCACCCAACCACAAATACTCGAGTGCTTGGAACATAACTTCGATTTGAAAATATCTTAGAAAAGTCAAGCACAAGTGCAGAGCGACAATAAACAGCGAACATAAACACACACACACACACACACACGAGCACAAACAAGGTCGTAAAGTTGATTGTCCATAAATGTATGGGGCGTATACGTAATGTCTGGAGATGCATTAAACCAATGCAGTGCACAGTGGGGCTGTATGAAAAGGAAAGGGGCATGGCGTGGTGCGGCCATAAAGTGCCATCGTAATGAATTTATTAAAAGTTCATTTTGTTCAAGTCAGCTGATGTCTTGGGCTTGGTTTGGGCTTGGCTTACTTGCATGTTGGCCAAGTTTAGGCAAATAGATTTCAATTACGGTTTCTTTGCATGCGACAACTGCCGCCCTGGCTAAGAATGTATGAGTGTTAATGGATTTGTGCCAAGTTCTCGTCTCTCGCTGATTTATTCCTGACTCAGAATTGAGGCCGCCTTTTGGTCAATGCGTTTGACTTTGGTAAATGCCACAGCTGACCAGGTTAGACTGCGACAGGCAGTTGGCATAGTTATGTCAGGTCGTTTTTGTTTGTTAGTCAACGTTAACATTTGACCCACAAAGGTTACTCTTAGCCTGCTTTACAAGTCGGACCCTTTTCCTGTAACGACTTCCTGAGACTTCGTCAAGGCAACTGCACTCCCAATACAAATACAAATACAAATACATGCTCATACTCTCTTACTCTTACACCTGCAAACACCTGCTTAGTTAGTTGGATTTGCATGTTGTTATTGTTGTTGTTGTTGTTGTTGTTGTTGTTGTTGTTGTTGTTGTTGTGCTGCCTTACAGTATTTATTTTGTTTGCTTTTCGTGCCTTACGTGTTTATGGCCTGCAAAATGGCGATTGTTGAAGAAAGTGAAAGTTGTTCTGCCTCTGGCTTTCACTCACTTCATTTCTACTACTTTACTTTCACTTGGCTGTCGAGTGGGCGGCATAAAGTTCAACTTGCTCGGCATTTCAATATCAACAGTGGCATGCATAATTTCTTTTGGCCGAGCCTATGTAAATTTGCTCGGAAGTGTTCAGCTGTTCTGTGTTTGGGTGTGTGTGTGTGTCTGTGTGTGTGAGTTTGTGTTTGCTCCAGTTTTAGACGCGTTAGCTGACTTTATGCGCAGACTGAAAGCAGGTCAACTTCATTTTTCGCGCTGACCGACCGCTCGATGTGCGAAAGCCGCAAACACAAATTAGCGCAACAACGGCAAACGCAAGCAACTTGGCCATAATTTCTTTTGCAACGATGCCAAGCCCTTGGGCCAAGACCCACAGAACACACTCTTGCAAAGACACACACACACACACACGACTCACACACACTCAGACATGTTTGCATTTGGTTTCGCGTTTTTTTTTTGGTTTTTACTGCCTTTGATTTTTTTTATTGTTATTATTTTGGAGTTGACGTCGCTGCCAGCGTCGAGTCACCGTCGCGTTGCCATTTGCGGCATTAAGTTCAAACTGTAAATGTTTTGCGGTCAGTTTGGATTTGAAGTTGGCAGGTAACGCGACGTGATGCCTCATCGCACCTGAGCGTCAGCCATTTGGGGCAAAAACAAATGCCAAGTCATAGCCAAATTCATTTGTTAGCCCGCCTTTCTGTTGCATTATCGTCGCCTTTCAATTGCGACTCGGTCAGCAAATTGTCCTGTGGTCAAAAGTCGCGTTCAGTTGTGCTTTCAATGCGTTTCATTTCCAATTCTTATTTGCTGATCAACTAAAATTACGGGCCTAACATCAGCAACGCTAACTGCAGAAACAAATTGACCAACGCAATTAAGAATTAATTGCATTAAACGGTAAGTTAACGAACACCTCTTTAATTTTAATGTAAAGCATTTTAAATTGTACACTTATTGGGATGATTCATATAGCTAGGAATTTAGAAGGCAAAACATTATCCCAATAACTATTCTATATTAATGTCGGTAATTTTAAATCAATTGATGAACTCAAAGTAAGGGAAAATATTATCCGAAAATGAATTCAACATTATTGTCTGTTAAGGTTAAACTTTCGATGAAGGCAAAGTCAGGCCAATATCTTTAAAAGTATAAAGTTAGTTATAGAATAATGTAAATATATTAAAATTGTTTGACTGAGCAATTGATTGAACAGTCGATTACGCTTGACAATCATAAGCCAGTCAATTTTCTGAGCGCTGGAAATCCATAGTTTTTAAGGAAGTACAATGAAACAATATTGAAATTGTCCAACTAAAAAAAAATAAGTAACAAACTGTCATTTAAATCGTTAGTAAACTTTATTCGATCAGCTGAGTAACAGTTTCAAATAAATAAGTAAGGACAGATAAAAGCAGAAATATATGAACAAGATGAATTTCACTTCTGTTTCAATTTATAAGAGCAGTCAGAAAAATTATTGCCATCAAAATCGCCGCTGCATCTGTCTTAACTTTTAAGCAACAATTGCGCTGCGTGCGGCATTTTCCAGCTCCTTTTGACAGCTTCTCTGCAAAACTTGGACGAGGAAAAAAAGTATGCAATACTTACAAACTGGCCGCCGGCCGAAAAACCTTCGAAAAGCGCTTTACGAATTTTATGCTAATAAAATTTATTGCGCAAAAAACTTTTACTTACACATACTTATGCCATGCATATTTATTGTGAAAGCTGCAGTATTTTTACGGCCACCGAAGGGCGATCAACAATAAAAAACGTAATCGGTAAACAATTTAAACTTTTGCCTGGCAACCTGACCCAAAAAGTATGCTATAAAATATTCGAAATCTCGCCAGAGCATTGAGAGAGGCATATTTTCGAGCTTGTAGTTGTAGTTTGTTGTAATTGTAATCAATGAAAATACACATTAATTAGCTTACAAAAAAAATTGCGGCCTGGCTGAAGCTGTCGATGTGTGTGCAGGCAAGTGGCAGCTAAACCTTTTCACGCATTGTCGCTCGGTCCAGCTGGCTGGGCATTTAAGCTAAAAGCATTTCAATGCTTTTAACTATTTGCAATGTCGTCACGCGCTGTAAACCGACTGGAAATTGAGTTTTTTCAGCATGTATTAAAATGAAAATCTCAAAAGGGCTTTTCATTTGTGAGTGCACCTTAAAGTTAATGACACAAAGCAACTTTCGTTCTCAAAGAGATAAAATCAATCAAATACGTTTAATGCTTTTTTTTTTGTCAAATGGATTAATTAATTATGCAGCCAGTAAATAGTTTAAATTTGAGCTTCAGGTTAAAGATGAGTCAAGGGTCAGATGGATTCGATTGTTTCATTAAACGGTGTCAGCAATTAACTGAAATCAACACTTGGCAATGTAATTGACTTGAGACTTGCCTTGACTCCCACAGTGCATTCGAGTACGTATGTATGGTGTGTATGTGCACAAGTTGAGGATAATTAATCTTTAAGCTGCGTTTCGCTGAACTCGACGTTGAACTGTTTCAATTAAGAACAAGCTGCAGAGTTGCTACAGACATATTAATAAAGCGATTCACAGAGACGGGGAGAAGGGAGAATGTAAGAGAGAGTTGCAAAGAGAACTTCTCATTAATGAGCTTTTGTAATAACTGCACATGCCTCTCTTATATTTGTTGTTCCTGTCTGTATGTGTGTGGTTGCCATGCAATGCCAAAAATCATATCAGAGAAATAGAGACAGTGCGACTGAGAGAGAGAGAGAGAGAGAGAGAGAGAGAGAGAGAGAGAGAGAGAGAGAGCGAGAGAGAGAGACTTAGAATGCAAAGCTTAACTTGACCCAGCCAAAACTTAGAGCACTTAGCGTAAAGTCCGTCCGCTGTAATAAGGGTGAGCATAGCCACTTAACCAGGCCTAAAAGTGAACTTAAATTGCCAAGGAGTTGTGGCATTTATGAGCATATCATATGATCAGATGAGTGGGCAAGTAATTGATAGAGAGGGAAAGAGAGACGGGACTCAAAACAACAAAGTTACGAATCATGCACCTGTCGACTGCTTTGGAGTGCCTCAGTTTCACCTGCCCTCTTTTTCCCTTTGACTCTCTTTCTCTCTCTCACTCTCCCTCTATGCCCGCATGTCGGGCTGTCATCACCATCTTTATGAGCCAACAACTGACAAGGTGACAGGCCAAACTGAGTAGAGAGCATAGAGCAAAGTGGGTGGCCAAAACAAATAGGGAACCTGTATACATGCCCCACATGCGGGTGGCATGCAAATGGAGGAACTGCAGCCAAGAGAAAAGAGGGTTCAACTGCAAAAACATCAACAAGTTTGAATGCTACGAGTCCACGACTTTGAGATACCCGTTATTCTATTTAACAAAACATATGTATAGAAATTATTACTTTGAAATCTAAACTGCAACAGTGTTGATTAAAAACTTAAAAGCCATTATAAATACCCGATCTTGATGCGATTAAATAAACAGATTTATTATAATTAAATGAAATTTTCATCACTTCAAGCATCTGTAATTTCGAACCTTAAGATCGCTGTTCAGTTGTTAGCGCCATAAATATGGTAACAAAATTCTTAATTTGACATTCTTTTAACTCTTTTAAAAGTCTTACTTAAGAATTAATATTTTTACGATTTTTCCACTTTTTTAAGTTGGAGTTTTGAAAATACTCTGATGTTCGTTTAGGAATATGATGGCTTTTGTCCAACAAAATTGTATGTCTATATTTTTATACGATTTTATTGAATTGCGTCTGCCACGCCTTCTTCTTCCTCTTACAAATACAACAAACCCTATCACTCACCAAGTAACGGGTATAACAAGTACGATTGCCCACGAAACAAGTGCCAAGCTCAGTTGCATAAATACATAAGCCGACGCACGCATATGTGGACTTTGAGTCGAGCCAAGTCGAGTCGAGTCGAGTTGAGTTGAATTGAATTGAGTTGAGGCTGCAGATAAGGTTTGAGTCGAGCTTTGAAGACACACACATGGCTTATAGCTTGAATGCAGTTACATCCCAAAAGCAATTTTAATTAAAAGAACTGCCACACCTCCTTGCAATGCTGCAGTTTCGATTCGTGTGGCAAATGCAGTTGCAGTTGCCACAGCAGCTCTCTCCCTGTTGCACAATGTGTGCAGTTTATTTCTGGGGCACTTCACTGACTGGACGACGCCTTAGCCAAGATTGTTGTTGTTGTTGGTGTTGGTGTTACAGCTACTGCTTTTGACATGCCACAGTGAGAAAACTTTCGGCATTCGGTGGTAGCTGAAATGTTGGCCCAGCTAACATATCCTGACACAAGTCAAGGAATTTATGAGCTGTAACGGGGCTACAAGTGTATATGTGTGTGTATGTGAGTGGCTTTTGGCTTAATTGAAATTTAAACGCTCAACTCCAGCCAGTGTCAGCTGTTAACTCTTTTTCTTTTGCTGGCATTTCATGAACTTGACAGTTTGCTATTTCAATTTTCTGTTAGCAATGGGAAACTTGCATTACGAATCGAGTTAGCCATGTGCGTGTGTGTACATATATGATGAGTATATGGAGTATGACCAGGCCAGGCCAAAAACGAAACCAATAAAAAGCACAATATTTAACCCAATTAAGCCGCCAAAACTTTGTTAACTTTACGCTAAGCCCACAACACGCAAAGGGCCAGCAAAACGCATTTGAGTGTGTTGAGTGAGTGTGGGTGAGTTTGGGTTTTTGGGTTTTAGCTTTTCAAATGGCCACTCCGCCTCATTGCCATGGCAACTTGGTTGGCCAACACAATAACACGGAGCATGCACCAAACGCACACCCTCTTGGTACACAGCCACACACACACAGACACACACTCTGCATACACTTCAGCACATAAATGCATTGGCAGTTGGCAGTTGTGCGATAGATTCCAACAGTGCCTGGCCAGCTCAAAAGGCGTACAAGATAAAAAAAAACACATTTATATACACACTTTTTTATTTACATTTTATAAATGAATTTGTGAAAATGTGAAATGGAAAAAAATACGTGCTGTAAATGCAAAGGAAAAGTGCGTTAACGGGGGGAAAACCCCAAAGAACTCACAATATAAAGAGCATTCCAGTGAACTGCGGGAGACGGGGTGAAAAAAATTTCTCGACAGACGCGAAAATGTCAACAATTTGTGCCTTAACTGTAGTCAAAGGTAAACACTGGACAACCTGGTTAAGGACGAGATCTCTCTACCTGCTGTGGAATGCCTTGAGAAGCTTTAAAATAAACTCCTGGAATTTCTTTGCTCTGAACGCTGTCATTTAGAATGCATTCAATTTTCATTAGCTGCAGCCACAGCTGCTGCTGTCTTAGTCTTGGCTAAGAGATTGGACATGTTTTTAGCATAATTAGCTAGATATTTGGTGGCTAAAGTCAAAGTCAAAGGCTGGCCGCAATAAGGTTAGTTTAGGAGACAAAACGAGACAAACAAATAACAAACAAGCTGCCCAGACAAAATAGTTGATTTATACATATATATAGTACATGTGTGAGAAAGAGTGTGTGTGTGTGGATGTGTGGGTGTGTGGGTGTGTGGGTGTGTGGGTGTGTTTGCATTACGTTGTAGTATGCCTCTTGGCCTTTTCCCCCTTTAGGGTTTCGCACTCGTTGCAAAAGTGGCTTTTTGAGTGGTTTTTCAATGAAGTGTTAAGTGGGGGGAAAAACTACCTGGCTGCTCAATCTGTAAGTGTATGTGTGTATATGTGTGTGCTTGTGTGTCTTGCCACTTCAACTGTCCCTGTGTGTGTGAGAGTATATTTAGTTGTCGCTGTCTATGTATTTGTCTACCTCCGCAAATAGGTCTGCGGTCTGTGCACACCTTTTGCCAGCGTCCACGTTATGCTCTTGTTGTTGTTATTGTTGTTGTTAATGTGATTGTTGTTGCTGCTGCTTTCTTCTTCTTGTCGTCATTGTTTGATGGTGGTTATAAAGCTGACAGCTGTCAGTTGGCAGTAAATTTGCTAAAATGTTTATTTGCCAAGCGGCTGAGTTTGCGTTTAACAGCATGCAGAGTCCTTTACACACACACACACACACACACACACGGACACACACAGATACACATAGAGAGAAACCACACACGCCCATAGTCACACACTTGAATAGTTTGGGTTCTTGCCACACTCATCCGCCAACATATGTAAGCACACACACTGTGTGTGTATACATACATTTAGAGATATCAGTGAGGAAAGTCCTAAGGCGCATTTCAGCTTACCAAATGTTGGCTACGTTTAATCACTTATAAACAGGCGCAACAACAACAGCATGAACATCAGCAACATCAGCTACAACAATAACAACAACAGCAACGACAACAATAATAAGGCCAACATAGCGTGCATGACAAATGTTTTGCTACTTAATAATAGAATAATTATGGCAACACCATAAAACAGTTTAACGATTATGACGCACATATACACAGCTGACAGAGAGAGAATAAGAGTGAGATAGATAGAGAGAGGGAAATAGGAATAAAACATATAATGAACAATACATTTAATTTGCTCTGGCATACGCTGCGTATGCGTGTTGTGCATTTAACTAGGTAATGAAATCCTTAGTTTATACGATTGTCCACTATATAACATGACACATGCTAGCAAGTGTATACTGCAGTGCAGTGTAGTTTAAGCATATCATAAATAGAAAAGTTGAAGGTGACCTAGGATAAAGTAGCTAACTGTAATTCAACTGAAATTAATTGGACTTACTGCGACTATTTATTATCATTTATATATCATTATAAATTTACTTGTCACATATTCCGGCTTAAAGATTTTTTAGTGAGGGGCTATATAAAAGGAGATTAATTGACTTTTCAATTTAATTATTTAGTGGAAATATTAATTTAAAGTAGAGTAGACATTAAAACAAATTCACTTTTGATTCAGGTTTGAAGGGGGGAGGCAATTCCAGGTATAATAATTGGCTCAGACAGGTGAATTATTCACGTTAACAATTGAACTATTTGAAACATACATTTGTAAGTAATACTGCTTAAAAAAACAAAAAACAATACAATACAACTTCATTAAAAGTATACTTTGTTAGCGAATCTCTTAAGTTTTAATTAAGTAATGAAAATTTCACAGACCTAAAAGCTTAAGGCTGAGCAGAGAATACTTAATTAAAAATGAGCTATTTGATCAAGTTGTCATTACTTATTGACAGTACGTTTTCGGTAAGTGGAGATCGTTTTAATTTAAATTGTCTGTCTCAATTCGTTGCCAACTCATTGTCGGCTAATGAACCTCAAAACTCTTTGCATTGCCAAGCCACGATTGTTGCCACAGTCCGTTGTTGAGCTGCTTTCGCTAGTTGGCTGTAAACTTTTATTGCAATTCGCTGCGGCACGAATTGGGATTTTTTCGTTTTTTTTTTTATTAATTTATTAAAAGCCAACGACGACGATTCGAGTGGTTCGAGAGATTCAAACGATGCGAACGATGCTTAACGCCTCGTAAACCTTGCCAAAATCATCATCAGGCGGCATTCGCTGCAACCAACTCAAATGAAATGTAAATCTCGCTGCGGCCCGCACAAAAAGCAGCCTTAAGGCAACAAACAGTGGGCGTGGCAGGCATGGTGGCAGCTACGAAATAAGCCGCAGTCGCAACGTTCTGCGATTTACGTGCTCTCAAATTTAATGCGGTGCGTGGCAATCGCCATGGCATTGCCAACATTTCGAACATTGCCAACATTTTCATTTGCCATCATCATGGCAAGCTATCTGCCTGCGTGCTCGTATTTATTTAATTCCATTTTGGTTTTCAATCAACCGATAGGTTTGCGCAGCTCTTTCATTTATCGCTTTATAAAAGGCAAAAGCAGCTGTTATCATTATCATATTCTTATCGTCATTATTTTCCGTTTCGCTTTAAACATCGTTCATTGCTACTTTCCGCATTGTCATAATTTATCCACGATGATTGCTAAAAATAAACAAAATCTTTCGCTGTCTGCTATCATTATTTTTGGGGAAACTATTTGCCAAGCGATTTAACAGCGAAATTCACTTTGATATCGTACAAAATACGAGTAAAGCAGCGCTTATGTGTGAAAAAGGGAAATTTAAATCAAATGTGTGCACATTGAATTTTTCATAGCATACTTTTGTACGCGTCGCAGCATTGACAAGGAGAAAGGAAAAGTGGAATTGGAGTAGGGGCAGGTCGATTGGATGGTTGCTCTCTCGCTATGTTGTCGCTGTCGTTGTCTATTTGGCAGTTGCCAAAGCATCGTCTAATTCCCCAGTCAGCGCCGGCATCCAGTCAGTCAGTCAGCCAAGCTCTAGAGTGTTCACATGTGCTTGTATCTGTATGAAGGAGTATACAGTATGTGTGTTGGTTTTTGCTTTGATAAAAACCGAAATTAATTATTGAAAAGGCCGCTGCTGAGAGTCTGCCTAACTGTTGGCAAGGCGTTGAGTCGCGTCGCGTCGCCTCGATTCGCGCTCATTTCACCGCATGTCGCAGGCTGTTGAAATTTTAAAAGGCGTTCAAGCGAAAGCAGTTGGCGCATTAGTGCAAACACACACACACACACACACATGCATACAAATTTATACACTCAGAAAAAAAAGATACGTATTTTACTGTGGAAATCCGAAATTTGCCTTTGATTTATTACTGATAAATAATTTTAAATATTGAATAAAATAAAAACAAACTTATAACTTTGTCTGCCACCATCAAATTTTTAAGTTAATGGCATATTTTGTACATTTAAGAGAAAAAGGTTCAGCTAAGAAGGGTTAATTTCACCTTTAAAATTTAGGAATGTCTGGAAAGTCAAATCACAATTTTATAAAAGAAAATCTTTGTTTCTAAAATTTCAGAAATAATATACATATGTTAAAGAAAGCTTTTTTCGGGTAAATTTTTCTACAATTTAGAAGTATATTTCTGAAAAATATAAATTTGTTAACTATCAAGGAGTGTTTTAAAATTTCGGTAATATATATTTTTTTGAGTGTACTCTACACACACACGAATTCACACATACACAACTTCCGTTTACGGTTGAAAGCTCAGAATGTATTTACTTTGTGTGAGTAAAATTGTCACCATTAACCGCAAGCGGCAACTAGCGATGACATAGTAAAGGGGTAAAGAAAGAAAGAAAGTGGAAAGGAGAGGAGAGGGGCAGAGAGTAGAGTCAAGAAGGTTGAGCCCGCATCCTGCTATAAGAAAAAGCGAGCAAACAAATTAGGATTTAATTATACATAGGCAAATACTTAGAACGAGGGCAAAAACTTGTGCGTTTCATTAACTTTGTTGAAAATGCAATGGAAAGCAAGCAAAAATGAGTGCAACAACAAACACAAGTGGCAGAAGCAGCAGCAACAAATTTAACGACAATAAGTGCCTCAAGTATTATGCAACAGCGTCCAAAAGCGGCACCGGCGAAACCGCCGCGTTTAAAGGCGAATCCAAGCGAAGTTGCCACAAAAAAGCAATTGCAATTTGTTAGTCCATTGCCACGACGGTCACGTGTGCCACAAGCGGCGACAATGACAATGAAGAAGACGATGCTGTTGACAACAACAACAACAACAACGACAGCAACGACAAGGAAAGCAAGAAAGGCAAAATTGGAAAGGAAGAAGGAAGGTCCTCCAGACATCAGCAGCAGTATTCGAGATGTGGATGCCACTGCTAATGTGGCAAATACAACAACTGCCACTGCCACTGCCACTGCAACTGCAACTGGGGCAGCAATAAAAACTCGTCTCGCCGAGGGTTGCAGCAGTTTAATGTATGCGTGTCAGCATGGCGACATTGTCCAAGTACTTGCCCAGATACGAGCCAAGGTAAGTCTTAAAGAAGGGCCAGAAGAGCAAAGGGAAATGGGCAACAATAGTAACCCGTCCCGCCTCTAAGAAGGAAAGCCAAGTTAAAGCCAACATCATCAGGCAGTTGTCTTAACAAAAGCCTAAAATCAGGCGAAGGCGTAACAAGATTTTAATCTTTTTTGTTGTCACGATGAGCCGGCGCAAAAACTTAAAGCCAAAAGGATGCTAATACCCTTACGGTTCAGTTCGTTTTGCTGAAGGTGTTTGGCAGGATGACAAGCGTCTTTAAATTTCCGTTGCAGTCATTTGGTCGCATTGTTCTCTCAGCTCTGGGCCTAATTGCTTCATAAACATTTCTACAACAAGCCAAAAACATAACAAAAGGGCCCCCAAACACTAAAAGTCCTCTCTCCTTTTTGGGTGTCCTGCTTTTTGGGTGTTCAGTTCGGCTGGTCGAATTAAAATGCTGTAAATGGCAGGACATTTGAAATTGACAAAATAATCCTTAGGCTTAGTTATGGCTTCGCAATTTGTGTAGCTGGAGCGAGTTTGCCTGTTTTTTGGCCAAATGTTAAATGCTCTAAACGCTGCTTGGCTCATTTCTTGTCCACGTTTCGTCGCATCCTCGTTCGTCATGCGCCTAAATATGCCAATTTCCCATTTAATTGAAATTTGAAAAGTTTTTAATTGAACGCAGATAAATTTCCAAGGCTCTCTAATGGCATCAAATTGAAGTCGACCATCCCTTCAACTCTCCATCGACTCCCTTTTGCAAATTGTCATGTTGCTAGTTTTGCAAATATTACTGAAGGGTGGGAGTACAGTGGAGCTTCATGCTTGAGAGTCTGACAAAATGCTTTCATTTCCTGACAGTTCAAGACTTGTGCCTTCGGCTTCGTAATTGATATTGACGCCAAATTTGATGTGAAATTGCCTGGCATTGAGCAGTGCCCATTTCACATTTCAGATACTTTTGTACTTTCCCGCGAATAGCAAATGCCAACGACATCGACATCGACATCGACAACGCCAATTTCACATTCAACATTCGGCCTGACGTCAGTTCACTCAGTTATGTAATTGTTAAATGGTATTTTGGGGATGGCTAACCTTGACGACGTTTCCCTTTTGCCATCCTTCTCATTGGTTTATTTGCCTGTGAAATATGGCAAATGTTGGCAATTATTACTTACTTTTCTGACGCACCACAATGCCCAATAAAGAACAGCAACAACGTCAAGAGCACAATTTGTTTGATTCATAATTACAACAAAAACAATAAGCATGTCACAATTGAATACGAGAATTTAGTCAGAATTTTCAATTCATCGGGTTACTTTAATTAAATTTCTTACACTGCCTAATGCAATTCGACATTTACAATATTTGAGATACCTACGTTTCATTTTGATTACATTTATTATGATTTGCATATTTATTATTATTATTTATTAAATTTTACTTTCTCTGGAAAATTTTCTGCTTAATTAAAATGTATTCAGCCCAGAAGAATGCTGAGAAATGTCTATGTCAATGACTTTGATTCGACAGTCACAACACTTTTCTACCTTTATTTGACAGATTCTGAACTTGAAATACTTTACAAATGTTAAATGTATCTATTGCTTATAGCACAATAACTCGAATAAAGTTTCATTTTATACATTCTGAAGATGTTGCTTTTGCCGCTGCCTGGAGCTAAAGGATACTCTCAAGTATTTTCATTCGAGTGAAAATTGAAGTTAACTAAATATAAGGTCACTGTGACTATATTTAAATAGTTGTTTGTGCAGTCAAGCGAGTGGACAAACATATGTATATTCGAATGTGTTTGTATACTATGTAGTAAGGTACTATCGTTCCTTAGGCAATTAATATGTTAAAGCTGACTTAGGTGTTGAGGTAAATTTAGAAATGCATATGATTGCTTTAAATAGCACCCAAATATACTTCAGCTACAGTCTTTGTTAACTTTTCCCTGCATTCTCAGCTTTATTTCCAGCTCACACATCTGGTAACAGCTCGAAGCAATTCTTTCTTCATTTGTGATTTCATTTTTATGGTTTTGTTGCTGTTGTAGATGTTGTTGCATTGGGCGCTAATCTTACGCCTTTGGGTCATGCTTTAATTTGTCTTGACTCGATAAGACCGTGTAACCTATTAAAACTTTTTCGAGTCTGTAGCCGAACCATTCAGCCAGCTGCGTTTGTCGTCGAATGTTGGCCAAAAAGGCCTGTCTTTCCTGCCCCTATTGTACTTTTGTTTGCTGAATATTTTAAACAATTCTTATTTACTTTAGTCGCGTTGTTCAGGGGCGTTACTTGTTTCACATCTTTTGTATGTATTTTAATTAAGATTATGCCTAATACCCCAATTGACTGACTGACAGACAGCGAGACGTCTTTAACTTCGCAGTTTACTCGTCTTTATTGCTTTGTTTTTGGAATTTCATATGTAGGTTGGGACTCGAAATATTGCTGTTCAACATGTCGTATGGGTAATAAAAACTAGTATCTAGTTGGGGGATGACAAAAAATGGAAGCTCCTTTGTGCTCTCGTTGCCGTCTTTACAGCTACTTAAGAGCAGCACTCAGCAACATTCATCGGCATTGTTTACTTGCCTTCTATTGTTTTGCTTAAACTTTTCATCGATGTTGATTTTTCCAACCCATCGTACCGCTACCGGCTGTTGTCCCCTCTGTCGTTTTTATTGTCTTGCTGTTTCTGTTGTTGTTCTCGATGTTGTTGGTGTTGTTGCTGCTGCTTTTACCAATTAAGTCTTAATTTCTTAGAAAATAAAACTTTTTGGCTTCGAGCATTGTCTGGCACGCTGCAAGCATTTCCTCTTGCCAACATCCTTAATGTTCCTCAGTCCCAGGTACCAGGCACCAGGCACCACGAACCAAGCACCTTAGTGTCCTGGTCTTATTTTATTGTTCCCCTCTCAGCGTTGCCTTAAAGTTAAAACCACAATTTTGCTAAAAATTCGAAAATGAAACTTTTCACCGCAGTTTCTCAAGCTGTACAAGCTGAGAGAGAAAGAGGGGAAAGATAGAGAGAAAGAGATAGGGGAAAACGCAGTGTTGTCCATCTTTACGAGTAGGTGCGTCCTGCAGCACACACAAAGCTTTGGCCGTCTCCCAACGATACCTGCAGGTGTAAATTATTTATTTTCACTCAAGATTTGCTTTAACCTCCCCCCTCCACCACCTCATTTCCTTTTGACCAAGCATCTAACCGTTGGCACCCGACCACGCTTACAAGCTCCCAGCATCAGGAAAAACTTTTTGTTAGAAAAGTCAGCTGCGAAGTTGATTTTGCTCGGTAAGAGAAGCTGATGGTAAAAGCATCAGGCAAGCAGCCCTTTGTTTGCTGCAAATAATATTAACAGTGGTACTCCGGATACTCATAATACTTGTATACATACATATATAGTCCCTATTACTTTATCCTGTAAGCTAATCGTAAGTTTAAATAAAGTGAAGAGATGAGTTACTTTCTGTTTAAATAGTTAATACTGTTACCGTGCCGATTATATTGGATGTTACTGTAACTCTCCTCTGTTGCTGTTAGCAAGATTATAAGAATATCTGATTTCTTATAACTGCTATTGGATCAATTAAAGTTAATACTGTTATTGTTAATATTATTGAATTCAATATAGTGATGTTACTAAAAATCAGAAATAAGATTAGAAACTATGATGTAAAATAAATAATTACATTAAATAAAATAGAATTTAAAAATAATACAGAGCTGCTTGATACTAAGGGACTTTTAGAAGTAAAGAATGTAAATCCACATTTGTATTTGTATACTTTTATTTAAGTTAGCACTCATAGGGTATCCGTGTAGTTAGGCAAGCTGTCACTTTAACAAACTGTCGACGACACCCGCTGGTAGCTTGTACTGAAGCTGATGAAGCTTTTGCTGTGTGGCATGTTGAAAGTTGCTGTTCTAGATGAATTTTGTATGTGCACGCACTTGTTTCAGAGAGAAGGAGAGAGTTAGAGATATAGAGATAGATAGAGTTGTTAAATTTCTAAATATTTAATACACGTGATAAAGTTACAGATGCAAATGTTGTAATATTCAGAACATTAAAGAGCTAATTTAAATTTCTTTAGTTTCCCTTTTCACTTTGAGTAAATGATGCAATTTGGCATTATGTCAAGCATTTCCATTAGCGTTGATTGGTTGACCTTCGAACAGTTATCGGGAAATTGGCATGCCATTTTTTAATTACGCTTCTGTCAATGCACTTTCATTTGGCCATTCGTTTTTAGCCGTCTTTGTTTTTGTTGCCGCTGCCCGTGCCGTCAATGCTCAAATTATTATTAATTTGGACTCGGTTCGTTCTGTCTACACCTTGTGCGGGGCGGAAGGATAAGAGGAGGGGCAAGGTGTAGCCTGCTGTTTGGCTTGGCCTTCGTTTGGTAATTTTAATTGCAATTTTTGCCTTTTGCTAGTTACACCCATTCCGCTTTGCCCCACGCCCTACAAAAGGCATTTCTTTTTGGCCACGTTTGTAACATTTTGTTGAAATTTCATTAAAAATGACGTGGAAAAGTTTGCATTCACCCAGTTTCCGTTTTAGTTTTGTGCCGGAGACGAAATTCGCAACTGCATTCGCTTTTGGCACTCATTTATTCATTTCCACTTCCATTTCCATAGCCATTTTCTATTTTGATTGTAGAGCTGCTTGCTCTTGTTCAATGTTCGATTCGTTCGTTTGATTTTCCCCTGTCTCGGACATTCAAATTAAGTATTTTACAATATCTATTTAACTTTAGTTGCAGTCACTTGAATTCCTAATTAATCGGCAGCTGTTTGGCGCGTCTGTTAGTCTGTTTCGACTGTTTCGTTTGTTGTTTGCCAAAGGTAGATACCAAATTGGCGCGATATTGACAAAAACGTTTGGCTGAAAAGCTGCCAAAGCAATTTACTCTAAAATAATGCTAAAGCGAACCAATTTGCCACCCTTTCAGGGTTCTATTTTATGTTCAATTTAATTGGCAGTCATTGGCGAATTTCTTGTAATTACTGCCAGCTCAAATGACCCAAACGAAAGGCTTGCCGAATGTGAGATGACTTAATAAACCTGACCGGGCTTTAATTGAAAATAGATTAGGCCTGTTGCTATTTCTGTTAGCTTTGGCATTTGAATTCGACCATTTGGTAATTTTTACGCTTACCTCAATTCTTAATTTATAGCCGCATTTTGACAGTTTTTGCATGTTGAGCTGTAATTAATTACCTACAAGTTAATGGAGGCCAACAAATGTCCAAATAAAAGTCAGCGTCAATGAGTTTAATAAATTGCCCCCGGGTGTGAGCCTTTTTGAGTCATCAGTCAGTCAAAAAAAAAGGTGCTCGAACCAATAGTAAAGTTGGCCAAAATGAGCATCGGCTAATTGAGCAAAAAACCGCACAAAACTTTCCATCAACAGAGCGGACCACAGCAGACCAGAGATCTCATATGTGGTTGGTTTACTCGTATTTAGCCTGTCCAGCTGGCCAATTAATTAGAAACCAAGCGAAACAACAGTTGGACAATCAGATGATGGTGGGCAGATGTGAGCTGTAACCAAAGGATAACTGTCGCTATGGCTGCCAAACTTTGAAATGGCAAATTAATTACTGAAATCATAGAAATTTGTCTTGCCACTGCAGTCAAGTCCGTTGCTGGCTATACTGCCCCGTGCCCCAATTTGTTGTCAACTGTTGTTTGGGTTTTCGAAATGACTTCCGTAGTGGTCAACCAGTTGCAGTTGCAGTAACAGTTACAATTCTCCAAGTTGCAGCCGAAGTTAAACTTCCAACTGACTGTCTCCCAGATATAAAGGATATCCGTATATGAATTTGCCTGCAGTATACTTAGTATATACACAGTTTGGTCGCAGTTGCAACATTTTTGATCTAGGAAATGGTTGGAAGGCTAATCACATGTGAGTGAGCGTAGCAAAACTTCTGCGAACAGTCCAACAATATTTGCTCAAAGTGCATAATGACATGAAAAGTTGACACAAATGAGCAGTACTTGTTACTAATTTAAATGCGCTTCAGAGCATTCTTTGGGCCAGGCAAAGGGCCAGTCATCTTCCCTCTTTATAGTTTGTTTGGCCAGCAAAGTTTTTGTTGCGGAAATTACTTTGGGTCTTAGAGAGCTGGGGGAAGAATAATTTTTAATTGAGCTCAGCTAGAGCAAAGTTTGTAAAATATTTTGTAAACTTAATTTGATTTACAGAGAACTTGAGTCTTGACTTACAACTTGGCCAATGAAATATTTAGACGACACTTCACGGGCTAAATCCGGAACAGCCAATTTACCTGGTTACCTTTTGCGTCAACTGTGCCTCTTAAAGTATTCATAAGTTTTGTTTCGTACACTCTACATACTGGTTAAGGGGAAAGAAGGTAATATTAAAAAAAATAAGCATATGATATACATGTCAGAGATGAAATTTCGATTAAATTTCCGTTCTTTACTGTAAATATATTAATAAGTGAAGCAACTATCCGTTTAAGAGTAAATTTATGAATGCGACATAAAATAGAATGAGATCAGAGTTTGAATTGTAAGTGATTCATTACTGACAATTCATTACATCTTACAATGAAGAGCTCTCTTGTTAACTATAACTAGATAATATTAAAAATGTAGTTTGTTCAACCATATTGCGAAATGTCTACGAATAGTCCACAAAACATTCTTAAAGTATTATTACCAAAGATATATGTGTTTTATTATTCTTTATATGAAATGAGTTCCTTATATGCATCTTCACTAATCAAAAGCATTTAATTCAAGAGAACTATTTCATAGTCTGGTAAATTGGACTATTAGATGCTGGTTATGGTAATTTATGAGCTATTAAAGCATCGAAGAGACAGAATACAGAAAATTGCTGTTCATATTTAGTAAACCGTTTACCACCTGAGATTGAACGAAGCGGGAATATGCCGACAAAGTTTGTAGATCAAAATGAAAGTTTGCCGTTGTTGTTAATCCGTTTGCATGGCATAAAAACTATGCAAAAGTTGAGCACAGTACACGGTATAGAGTTGAATGGGGAATATAGAGGGAAGAAGAGAGTTGAGTTGAGGGAGCACACACAGTACGGCATAATAATAATAATCCGTGCGGCAAACCTTAAGTCTACGGGTCGGAGAGATGCTCCTGGCAAAGTAGCTGTAAATAATTGCCAAAACTACTTAAGAATGCTGTGCAGCGAATCGCTTCCTGCTGGCTTGAGAAGAGGCATACAGAATACAGAGAGGAGAAGTGAAGTGAGCGAAAATGGGTTGAGAAATCCAGTACTAAGACTATGACAGCCACAACAAAGGCAGCGGCAGCGGCAACTGCAATGCATGCAACAGCCATTGTTAGTTGTTGTTAGTGTTGTTAGTGTTTTTGTTGGAGCTAGCAACGTGGCACTAATTAGAAGTATAAAAGGTGCTACAACAACAATTAAAGAGCTGTCTCCCTTCTATATTCTCTTTATCCCATCTCAACTTTTGCACATTGTCTGCTAAGCATGTAAATTGTAGTCGCTGCTTGAGACGAGGGACCACACCCACATCCACACTCACATCCACACTCACATCCACACTCACATCCACGCCCATGTCCACGAGATGGCTTTAAGCATTGCATGTATGTACTAACAAGTGCTTGTAACTTCATATCTAGAATGTGGCTTCAGTTCAAGCTACCTGCGCATTTAGTCGCTTGCATTAATTAAAAGCCTGACTGAAAGTAGCTCTCTTCTATTTAAGCATTGTTGCTTGGTTTCACTGTGTTGTGTGTTGGCCTGGCTGAATGCGATTAACATATGAATTACGTATTGTGCGCATAAATTTGCCATTGAGTGGACCTCGCTGACTGGTCACTTGACATCTTAAGCAGTCCACAGGGCAACGGCGACCTTAAGACGCCCGCAAAATAGCTTCCGGCATTCACTGTCTAGAGTCTCTGACTCTGCTTGTGGTTGGGACTTGCTTTTGGTTTTGGCTTGTGGTCTTTCCTACAGGAAACTAGGACAAATGGCAACTGTCAAGAGAATTCGACTGTAAGAGACCCTGCACTTATGTTAAAAAAATGCATATACACAAGATCAAATAACCTACAAGCTTTGTATATTTTAGAATCAGTGTGCTCTTCTTTTTCTATTAGTCCGATTCTATGGAATATTGTTGAGATTATTATCCGATCGTGATGAGATTTGTAGGACAGATCTGGAATAGTATTTGTATTGATTAGTACTATTAATTCATATAACAAAATTCTAAAGTAAACTTCTTATGAATAGGTTGTAAAGGAACTTAAATATTGTTACTCTAGCTCTAGCTTACCATATCGACTTCTGGGTCTGTCACGCCTCTTTCTGCCTCAAACTTAACATTATCCTTGCACTTTTTGAACGCAGGGTCTAAGTACGATGTGGTCTTCCTGAGCTAAACTAGCCAAGGCTGTCCCTGTGCTGTCCTGGCCTTTTAATGTGCCATTCTGCTGTCGCGTCACACATAATTATGGCGGATGTGATGCCCAACGAAGCGTTAAGTCGAATTCTCGGTTCATGTTCTCTCTTGTCTACTGTCTCAGGGTTTCTGCCTGGTTCTCTGCCTTTCTCCCTTATTCAACCCGCATGCCAGTTGCCATTTGTGCCCTTTCATGGCTTTCATGCCATGCATGTATTTTATTTTTTATGCATTATCATGTAACTGCCTGTGACTCTGTATCTATCTCTTTCTCACATTCTCACCCTGTTCCCCTCTTTCTCTGTTTACAGTACAGTCACCGTTGTTTTTGCTGCTCTGTCTTCTTTCATTATTATTTATGCTTTATTTATATGTGTACGCACTTCCTGCGTGTAAACAATAAAATCTTTGGGTACACCATGTCGCATGCGTCATATCCATATATTAATTCAAAAGGCCTATGACTTTTGTGGGGCATTCGGCTGCTGCGACTTCTGGACATCTCCATTTCATTGTTATGCTAATGGATTACGATATATGAATAATAAGCCATGGCCAACACACAAACAGGAGTTACTCGAGATTCAAGTTTTTGTTTCATCCACGAACAGACGCCACGGAAATGCAAAGGCTTGAGTTATGCAAATACCATGCGTTGAAGCCACAACCGAAACATGGCTGAAAGCAACTTTTAAGTTTAGTTTTTGTCATTTTTAGCCTGGCCGGAAAGGCTTAAAATCATTCAAGCTGCCATCTTGAGCTTTGGCTTAAACCAACCTAGTACACTGAATGGAAAATAAATAGCTCAGAAACACCAGCAAATGTATGTTTGAAGACCCCACTGGCCCAACTGTTTTTTTGTTGTGTCCCATAAATTCTGGCTCGTATTTTTAATGTCACTGTAACAAATTCTCGCTTAATCAGGTGAACTGCGACCCGAGACCCCTGACCCAGGTGACGGCGAATTGGACTCTAGTAAATGGATACGATTCAACTAACTTATACCCTGTTAAAACAAATTTTAATATTAATCGCATAAATAGAGCTAGTAGTCTTCTATAGAAAAAGTATACAAAAATACTTTGCATATTTAAAATATTGTGAGTAACAAATGTAAAATCTAAGCTAAAATGTGACCAGGCATGTTTCTGAAAAATAATAATATATCAAGTAACATATTATTTAGAACACTCAGCTTGGATGAAATTAAATTCATGCAAATCTAAGATATAATTCTTGTAAATTTGAAAATATTACTCAATAGTAAGAATACGATAGAGTAAGTTTCGTTACTATAAGGTTCTTATCTTCTTTTTAAGTTTGCTTTGTAATATAATAGATTGACATACATAAATTTTAGAGGAAAAAATTTAAATAGTTTCTAGACAATAAATCTATCTTTCTACTTAATTAAGATTACAATTAAATTGAAGAAAGATCTAGGGATGTAGAGATTCCTTCAGATTACCTTACCTTATTTCTACAGCTCAAAAGTTTCAAAGACAACCCAGATTCATCTAAAAATACGAAAAAGAATCTAATAATCAAAGTGAACCTGTTTATTATAGCCATAATTTATGTAAGATAATAAAAAATGTGATGAATTAAGCATAGCATTGCCTCGCAAGAATTTCGTTGACTAAAGGAGTTTTAAAAAAAAATTGTAGGGACCTTTTAAACCTGACGTTGCCGTTGATGTTATTGTTGGCTTTGTGGCTTTTCTTTTATGTAGCTTGGGCATGTTTTATTTGTTTTGAAAACTATTAAAATGGCATAAACAGCAACAGCAATAGCAACAAGGCTGGGAGTTGGCAATGGCCTGGACTCGACTCGACTCGACTCGACGCTCGATGGCCAACTGGCAATGCCGAAGTTTTATCTTTACTCGGTTTATGCACACAGCACATCAGTTGGGAGAGGGGTTGGCCTGGGATAAGGGGGAGAGGGAAAGGCAGATGTTGCTGTTATTGGAGCGCATTGTTGTTGGACGTATTTGATTATCGCATTTCATTTTGTGTTGGGCAAACGTAGAAAGTTAAATGCAAATTCGCATGACACCGCCCACAGTTGTGGCAGGGGCGTGGCAGGGGCGGGACGTGACTGTTGGTGGGGGGATTGAAGAGACAGAGGCAACAATCATACCAACCATCAACGCAAGAATAACAAAAGCAACAGCAACACCAACACCAACGAGAGTATAACTTTATTTGATGCTGCGTTAAGTCCCTATCACTCCTCCTTGCTCCCTACCTCCCTCCCTTCCCCTAACCAAGAAGCTGTGACCCCTGGCTTGATTTCTGAAAGAGGAAAGAGCTCCTCCCTGTCAAACTTTTTAGGTATCATTTGAGTTTATTTGAATTATTCATAATCCAAATGACAGCAGAGGTTCGCTATAAGAAACCAAGAATGTCTCGGATATGGCCATGACAACACAGTAAAAGGGACACCTAAAGATAACGCCAAGTAGGACCCAAGTATTGTAAATACTTTTACTTGTTTTGTTTAAATAATACGGCATGCAAATTTCCTGTTGTTTATTCCCTACGCAAACAAACGCAACAGCACCAAATAAACAATTGTGATTCAATCAACAAAATTATTATCGAAACAATAAATCCCTCAAAAATCACATTGACAACTGAAAGAGCTTGCGAATTTATCAATTCATCACATTTATCATAAATGAGGAAAAAGTTGTATCGTAAATCTGGTAAAAAATGATAATGAGTGCTTTATTAATCTTCTATTTATTCTTATTTAGGAACTATAATACAGAACTTTACATATGTTTAGTAGCTTTACTTTTAATCTAGACCACCAGGAGACTCAATTCATATACTTCCTGAAATTATTTCGTATGAGAATAAGATCTCTCAAATTGACTTTTACTTTCTAAAATCAACTGCATTTTACGAGATGTTACCAAAATATTTTCATTCAATTGCCACATGCAAAACTAAAAATCTGTCGTTTAAATTGCTTCACTGCTACACTTTGAATTTAATAGCTTTAATTTAATCCTTAAAGCCTAGCCAATATAGTACTCAATATCCATAACTTCTACACGACATCGACTTCGACTCAGACTGCAGTTGTTTTTGGCCTGCCAAATATTGGAAACACGCAAATTTCTGATAGTTTTATTTAACTTTGGTTGGCTTTTTCTTTTTGTTGTTCTTGTGAGGCAAAAGTTTTGTCTTAGTTTTTGGGCTGCTATCGAACTATTAGTTGACTCTGTTTAATGTGCAATAAATTGAACTACAACGACTTTGGCATTTGCTGCCGCCAAAAAGGAATACAGTTCAGCGCCTTTCTCTACTCTTCCCTCTTCCCCTCTGCCCCGTTGCCCAGCCAACTTCTCCTTTGTGGCCATCTGACAGTCACGCGATGGCTTTGCGCCTGATAAAAATAGAGAGCGACGTGCTTAAAATGTATTTTTCTAAAAATTGAATGTTGGTTAGAAAAGCAACACATTCAATCATTCTGCCCAACTGCCAAGATAGCTGTAACAGACAGAAACTTCTTTAACCATAGAAATTGTTGTAACGCAGTTGGCAGAAGAGAAGTGCAAACAAGATACACTTTCTTTTGAGTGGCATGCTTACTTTGGGTAGTTCTTTTATACTTATTTGGTATTTCATTAATATGTGTTATATTGTTGATTACATCTACTAAGTATATGTATTACCATTACTATTCTATTATATTTGCACACCTTTCACATAGCTTAAAATATTTATCAAATAGGAATTTATATAAGACTTCCAAGTGTTAATTCAAAATTAGCAGTTGATTTGTTGACTTTAAGATCCTTTCTTACAAATGGTTTTAACTGATTCATTTTTTATATAATATTTGTTATATTAGAAATAAGATGACATTTTATTAAATAAATTCTTTGACTTTTAACACAATCTATTCTTATCTGATTCTCGTAGATTAATTTCTTATAAATATTCTTACTCAATTCACTTGACATTTCTAAGTACTTTGTCAATCCTCCTTGAAAAACTATTTTTTCTATCTCTGCTGTTACTTCTAGTCCTTTAAAAGACAAAAGTGCTCACATTATATCTATCCATTTAGAGTCGAAGACTTATACCCTTTCTCTTTTTGATATACCATGCTACCTCCAATTTCTCTATGCAAACTCAGCCACTCTTTGCTATAGATTACTTTTCGATATGGTTGAATTACGAGTATACTCGGGAGTATGAAGTGAAAGTGGAACGCGTTTTGTTTGGAGTTATCGAAGCAAGGCCTTAAGCTTGATATCCTTCTGTTCACGTATAAAATCGCGCTGATTTCGACAATTTGGCAACATTTTGAGTATAACATTTTTGGGTTTGCGTGCCACACTCAGAGTCAGCTTTATAGTCATAGTCAAACGTCGTCGCAATGCGAACTTTGAGGCAGCAGCAGAGTCGAGGAAAGTTTTAGCATAGTTCTTTGATGGTGGCGACAGTATTTTTTCAGCACTTGACATGTTTTGACACGCGGAAAAAGGCGACGCTTGAAACGTTCCCGTTAAGATGTTCGCCAATCCGTTGGAGTTTGATGTTGTGCTTCGCGCCAAAATGGCCAATGTGAATTTGGTATGAGAATGAGTTTATTTTGTGCCGAGTTGGCTAAAATGCAAATACACCTCAAGTGTGGCAAGTGCAATTCACCACGTTGCCACCAAGCGTTGCCAATCGCAACCAAAAGCGGCACTTGCACTTTCCAAAGCGACGCCAACTTACCGCTTTGTTTATGTTTGTTTTCATTGTTGTTGTTCTTGTTGTTGTTGTTGCTGTTGTTGCTGCTGGTGCAGCTGTTGTTGTTGCCGTTGGTTGTGGAGTTGTGGCCAGTGTTGCTTTAGTTACTAACAAGCAACGGCCGCAGGCGGGCCGCAAATGAAAAGTAATTTTCAATTATTTATACCTATCACAATTTTCACGTGATTAACGCGAAAATATGTTCAATTATTAATTGTTAAGCTGCTATTTAACATGTGGCACTCGAAAGTCGCTGCAACATCAACATCAGTTCCATTGCCAGCATTTTTGTGAAATATAAATTATTTAATTACATACGCTTCCATACACACACACCCACACACCCACACTTACACACAACGACAACAACAACTGTGCACACATCGCACATTTGAATAAATATTAACATAAATTAATTACAAAAAAAAGTGGAAAATACAAGCAGAATAAATACAAGAAAAACATTTGAGTGTAATTAAAGTATGTCTTCGTGCCTGAAAGGGACTGTGACATGGACAGAGGACAGTGACTGTGACTGTGAATGAATGACTGTGACTGTGAGTGCGACTGTGACTGTGACGGGGGAAGGTGGCAGAGATACGTAATTAATAATCCCACAATTTATAAAACAATTTCACTGGAAAATGCAAATGACGTTTTAATTAGTTTATTAATCGTTTCGAATTTCGCATTTTGCCTTTTGTTGATGCGATGCAAGGCGATTGTATTGAAACATGATATTAACAACATATTCACAAGGAAGTGTATGACCAGCTATGTCGTATCGAAAGCTGAATACCCTTTAAAATTACGTGTGTAGTTAAGTAAAATTTTTCTACTGAACTTTGTGAAGAAAATCAATGTTAAAATACAATTTTTTAGATTTATTCCAAAAACCAACAAGTGTTTCATACAAAAACTAGTTTTTCAACCGACCTCTTCTATTTCACTGTGCCTGGATGTTGTTAACATTTTATCAGTTCGTGAAAAATCTAATAATTGAATTTAAAACCACTTTCTTTTACGATGGTCCTATTCGAAAGATAATTAAATAATTAAAAAGTGTAGGGTACATTGAAACTGATTTTGACTCGATTAGAGATGTATATAGTAAATATACACCACACCTTAGATATATTAAGTCCAATAACGATATCTGAAAAGACAGAAAAGTTATTTTGGTCAATAGATTTTATTTTCTTTCTGAAAATTTATCTTACCTGAATTTTTTAATTATATTTATTAAATTTTATGATATAATCATAATCATATTGGAATTGAAATTGGTAGATTGCATGCCAGTGAAAGATCAATTCGATAGCCAGTCCCATTATAGCAACGTAAAATAGTAGAGCTCTTAGTAGAGAATCCCATGCGGGATTCAGTTCGGGGATAAAAATGCATTTCAACAACACGTAAAAGCTTTTCAAAAACACTGCGAAACAGGTTGTGATCCACGGTATAACCATGAGCTTAAAAAATAACTGTTGCCAGCGACCTAAGCCAATTGTTAGAAAGGCCGGTAGAACGGCCATTAGGCTGAATCCAAATGCAATCAGAACTTTTTGCAATGTATTCACTAACATTATATTGAAGCCTTTGGGAAGGTTCGTTAACATTGAAATAGCTACAGGGAGTTTTTCCAAGATCATGATCGCATATAAAACCATCGTTCCATAAATCAGATATCCAATCAGAGCCCGTTGCGACATTTTCTCCATTTTATTTCCCTCCGACAATTACTTTACACGTTTACATACAAATTGATAAGTAAAAAAAAACTGTCGAATTTTCAAATTTTATTGGCAATGTTTTGATAACACTAAAATCAAAGCCAACGTAATTTCGATATACTGTTTGGGTATTAAATTTGTGTACAAAATGAAACTTTAAGGAACATAACCAAACCAGGAATATAACTGCCAACTTCCCAGTTGCATTTTTTTTTACATATTTACATTTACATTTTAATCATTTATAGTTCTAAATATAAAAATTGCTATCTTTACAAATATTTTAATTTTAGTATTATATTAGTATATTAATTGTAAAGTTATTTTAAAAGTTCGGTTCACGATCCGGATCGGTTAAGCGAAGGAACCGATTTTCAGCCATGAATATAACACACTTCTTGAATAGGTTACACACTACATGACAGTCAAAGCAATTAAGTTTATAGCATAAGCATAACTCTGGCCTGGAGTGAAGAATGGATCTCAATAGCCCACATTCCTGATTTCCTTTTCGTTTTCCTTTTTCGCTCCTTTTTCAGCCTCAATTGCTGCGGCAACGTGACCGTAGCAACCGCAACGCGCTGCATTATTGTGCCGCGCAGGATTTGGAGCAGACTCGCGACCTCGTGGCGGCGGCAAGCATTGCGATTGCAGCTCCAGAGCTGCTGGAGTCTGCCGATGAGGATGGCTTCACGCCGCTTCACTTGGCTGTTATTCAGGGCAACTTGGCAATGGTCAATTTGCTGCTAGCGAACAAAGCCGATGTGAATGCGGTGGACAATGAAGGCCACTCGGTGGTGCATTGGGCAACGGGTAAATAAAAGATTCCGACACTCCACTTCAATCCAATCAACTCCACTCCACCCACCCAACTACTATTTGTTCAACTAACTGAATTTGCCTCTTCTTTTCAGTGTGTGGCGAAATTGAGGCATTGCGGGCAGTTCTGGCAGCTGGAGCCAGTGTTGCAAAGCCCGATGTTAACGGTGGCACGCCTCTCCACTATGCGGCCCAAATGTGTGGCGCCAGCTATGACAGCAAGTTGCAGTCAAACTCCAGTAAGCTGGCCCTTGAAATTCTTGGCATTCTGTTGTCGCATCCCCAGACCAGCGTCGATGTACAGGACAAGGATGGACGACAGCCCCTCCTGTGGGCCGCCTCTGCGGGCTCCGCCAAAGCGGTCATAGCCCTGGTGAAGGCGGGAGCACGGGTCGAGAGTGCCGATAAGTGGGTTGAGTTCAAGACCATTGATATTATTATCATTGTGATTCATTGTACATTTGCAGAGGGTTACTATAAGGAGATCCTTTATTCTTGACTACAGGATAACTAGTTGAGCTCAATTAACCATGTCCGTCTGATTATCAATCCTTCGATGTATTATATAAACTAGATTCGGTTAGATCAGTTCTTTATATCATGAAGTTGTCGTAGGTCATAGCCCTGGTGAAGGCGGGAGCACGGGTTGAAAGTGCCGATAAGTGTGTTGAGTGCTGGACCATTAACATGATTATTATTATGATTCATTATACACTTGCAGAGAGTTACTCTAAGGAGATCCTTTATTCTTGACTATAGAATAACTAGTTGAGCTCAATTTGCCATGTCCGTCTGTCTGACTTTCTATACTTCTGTTAATTGCAAACTTGTATCGATTGGATCAGATTCTTAGGGTTACTTGGTTAATAATCAAGGTGTATTATCATAAAATGTCACATTTTAAAAATTTTATTTTTGGATATACTTATATTAAATGTACATGTTAAGTATTCAATAATATTTGATGCATCCTGAAAATATTAGCTTGACTTCGAAGTAGAGTTATATCCATTTAAGAACAAGTTTTTTCCTTTCTTAAGATATCCTAACTTAAGTCACAGATTGTGATCTTTCCATTGTATTATAATACATCCTGACTAATTTTAGCTTAAAATGGCGTTTTAATATTATATAATTGGCATAGGTACAAGGTCGAAAGTTAGTTTATTGTAAAACATAATTTGCTTAGATCGTATGGTTTTTCGATTTCATTGTCAATTTTAAAATTATATTAAAATTTCTTTCAGAGATGGGCTGACTGCACTCCACTGTGCCGCATCTCGTGGCCATACCGAGTGCATAGACACAATGATCAGCCTCTGTGGTGCACCCACTGATCTTATAGACTCCAACGGCTGCACGGCGTTACATTATGCTGTGACCTTGGGTCATGCGGATGCTACAGCTCGACTGTTGGACTTGGAAGCAGATCCGAATAGACAGGATCGTAAGGGAAGAACACCAGCGCATTGTGGCTGCTCCAAGGGACAGTTTGAGACGCTGAAGTTGCTGAAGGAGCGTGGTGCCAATCTCTGGTTACGCAATGCCAAAGGAGATCTGCCTCTGCATGAGGCAGCTGCCTCAGGACGACGGGAACTTCTGGAGTGGCTGCTCATCCAACGGCCCAAGCAGGTGAATACCACCAGCAACGATGGACGAAGTTTACTTCACATTGCAGCGGCCAATGATTACACGGATATGTGTAAGCTGCTCCTGGACTATGGAGGTGATGTGAATGCGCTCTATCGCAATTCCCGTGGCATTGTTCTTACCCCCTTGGACTGTGCCCTGCAGCGGGGACATCGCTCGACAGCCAAGTTTCTGCAATCACATGGGGGACAGCCCTCCAGTAAATTGAGACTGGCAGCTCGACGGGGGAATCCCTTTCATGAGGGAACTGCTGCGGATCAGGTGCGACCACTGAAGTATGTGGAGAAGGAGGAAGTTCACGATTTGCGCAGTTCTAAGAAGTATGTGGTTTATCTGAAGCGCACAGATTCCGATGCAGTTGCTGGAGAGGAAGTGAATGAAGAGGAAAATGATTGTAGCTGCACGGAGCAATCGTATCGCAAGGAGCAGCGTCTGGAGCACATTTGTAAAAGACACAAGCGTCGACAGCTCAGAAGAAGAACCAACAGTTGTGGTGAGAATAAACATGAGAGATGCAGTGACATTTGCCGCTCCAAGAGCAACATTGAGATCCGAAGACGCAAGTCCAGAGAACGTTATGCCAGCACAAGTGATGGAGAGAACCATGAGGATGATGAGGACTCCTGTGAGAATTGTTGCTATCACAAGCGTCAGAAGCAACGTGTTGTCCAACGCAAAAGGACAGTGTCTACTCGTAGATCCAAGGAACTGGCTGACAGCGAGGATGAGGAGCAATCCCCAAAGCAAGTTGAAGAATCCCCTAAGCAGACAGAGCACAAGGTGCCCATAGTCCAAGAGCAGCCTCAACCCCAAAGTAAGATTCAGAGTCCTCTTAAAGAGGGAACGTTTATCAAGTCACCGCCACAGAGCGCCAAAGGCGAGAAGTCAACGGATGTGGAGCCGGACACTTTGAAGGTGGCCGAAAGTCATGCTTTGGAGCTAACAGATGAAGAACAGGAAGCAGCCAAGTCCGTGGTGACTCAAGTAGATGTCCATCATGATGCTGAGCTGCATTCAAAGTCATCCGAGGATGTGCCAGTTGAATCGACTACTATTCAAGCTGAGCCTGAAGCCAAGCAGGAGCTAAGCGAGGAAGATACCAAGTTGGTGTCCAATGAAGTCGAACAAATGATCAAAATTGCAGCCACAGCGTTGAGCAGCGAGTCCAAGAGTTCTTCCGAAGAAGCAACTGTAAAAGAAAAGTCCGAAAGTGAGGAACAAAATAAAACAGAGAGCGAGGCAATGATAGAGACAGTTGAAACAGCTGCTCCTGCTGCTGTTGCTGCTGTCACGCCCACAACACCACCTCCAGCTGCTCCAGTTCAGCCAACAACAACCGAGCAACCACAACCAGCTGCCGTGTTGCCACCTCCTCCCGCAGAAGCCACAGCAGCGACTGAGAAACCGAAGCAGATGCCGCCTGGGCCCAAAAATGAGACAAAGGCGTCGGCAGCTGCCACACCTAGCCCAATCCCATCCAAACCGCAGACTGAGCCCAAAAACGCACAGCAAAAGCCGACATCCGCACAGTCCCAACCACAGCCTCAGTCTCAGTCCCAGCCTCAGTCGCAGCCTCAGTCACAGCCTCAGTCTCAGCCCCAATCCCAGCCTCATTCCCAGGCACAGTCTCAGTCTCAGCCCCAACCCCAACCACAGCCACGTCCACAGTCTCAGCAGCAGCATCAGCCACAAAGGGAACAGGAATCAAGACGTTCCTTTACACTGCTGCCCTCCGATTCGGCTGATGATGAGCCAGGAAGAAGCGTTAATCCCCCTGCTCTGCCCACCGATGAACCCGAGCGAAAGTCGAGCTTCACCGTGCTGAAGAGCGATGAATCCCTAGGTGAATTGGAGGAGTTGCCACGCACCAAGGACATTGATTTCAGCAGCAACACTCAAGTGTTTCAAGTGGTGCACGATGGCATCGCCAACTCCAAGCTGCCCAGTGCATCAGAGCTGGATAAAGCCGACTATGATTATGAGGAGTTCGATGATGGTGATGACTATGAAGATGAGAATGGCATTGATCCGGAGCATGATAGTGCACTGCGTCGTTTTTTGAGCAGCGGCAATCGTCATGGAGTTGCCAGCGAAGTGGGGGAATTGGGCACAACTAGTGACGTAACTGGAGCCGTTGGAGTCTATGATGGTCTGGCCAATGGACGCAAGCGTCGACTGAAGAAGCGTGTGAGGAGCGGCGCCAAGAATCGGAGCAATTGGAAGTTTGCTCAGGAGTCGAGGGACAGCAATGTTGCTATGGCCACCACCAGCAAGGATCAGGATTCAGGATTTGAGCCAAGTCCACGAGCGGAACGCACCAAGATTCCAACACCACGTTCATCACACACTGCCATGCCACGTCGTCCCATTTATGCCACACTCGATGGACGCTCTTGCAGCAGTCGGATGGAGAATCGCAAGCCAGGGGACAAGGGAGCCTGTGATATGGGAGCCGTCACTCGATCCATACAACGCAACATTCGCAGGTAAGTGAGCTGGTAGATTCCAGGTAACTGATTCCTCCAACATTTAAGTGGCCAATGACCAAGATTCATTCACTTAAATTAATCACCGTCGCGTTGTTGACTGTCGGTCTCCCGTCTGCCTTTTGCCTGGCCGTAGATTTATTTACTTGATGCTTGATTTTAATCAACTTCAATGTCCCAGTGCCGGCGAAGCATTCATCCTGGATTCACATTATATCACGCACCGCCTTTCCATTTCTGTGTAATGTAATCAAAGTCTCGGGGCGCCACAGACTCGTCTGGGCCTGGTCAAGGGGCGAGCTGAGTCGAGCTGGGCCGCCTTAAAGTTAATTTAGTTGGGCACTTAATAGCCTTGGAAACATTTCTCATTTTTTAACATGGCCAAAGCGCCGTGGCGCCATTGTTGGCCCGGTCAACAAATAAATTGGCCAGCTTCCGCTAGCCATAAAAATGCGCGCTTTAAAGTTATCATAATGCGGTTAAAGGCAATAAACGTGGCATTAATGTCCATTCTCCATGTACTTGGACATTAACGATGACCCTCGACCCTCCCACAATACCCTTGGCTTTAACTGCAATTGTACCAAGTGCTAGCCATTATCATGTCTACATCTACATTGAGTGGTTGTGAAGCCAACAACAAAGGGATATCAATTAATAAATTTTCGTAATTGAGCAATTTCTTTTGGCAGCTTAAGTGAAAGTGCTGTGATCGTTTCACTTTAACTTAAGGCTCATAATTATTATAATTAATAATAAATACTCTGCGATAAATGCATGACAAAATAAAAAAGACATCAATAGATTTGTAGACAATAACAAATAAATATTTGATCAATATGATATATCGCATGAAAATCGATTAAAGTAGTTTTGTCAAAGTTATAGAAGTTTGAAGTCTGGTACCCTTTAAAAAGTCAAATTATTAGTCTCTTTTGTCATAATTAATTTTCAAAAATTTTTAACATCTCAGAATTTACGTATTCCATTTAATGAATAGATCATGATCAAATTGACATTCCGCTTAAAAATCGGTCTGGTTTTGACAAAGTTATGCGAATTTGAAGTCTAGGAACACTTTTGAATGATAGCTTTACTAATCAAAATGTTTTTCAATCTTTTAATGCTATATTACAAACAATTCCTAGCCTACAGAATTTAATTTAAAGTCTTTTTAATGTTTAAGTATTGAAAGAAAAAGTGTTTCAACCACTTTTACTTGTTGTGATTAGCTTATGCTTTTAAAACAGTTTTATGGTAATTGGGTATAATTAATTAACAGTCAATAATATTGATTATTTTTCAATTAAACTTTTTCGCTAGAATAATTAATTCATAGTTGTCAGACATATATATGTACCGATAAACGCATCCGAAGCGGATGTTGTTATATGCACCCTTCCCTATACATGCCTAGCGTTGACCGGAAGTGCGAATTCGGATGCGAATGTGAGTGTAGAAGGAACAAACAATTGTCGAGGCGATGTTTATTGTTATTTTTATAATAATTATTATTATGGGGCGATAATTGAGTTGTTTCTGAACAATGAAAAACAATTTTTAAAATGCAAAAATCAATTTAAATCATTTAGTTGAAATATGGAATGAATGAAAAACAGGCATAATGCAGTTTGATAACTGAAGCGAAAAATATCTAATATAAAATTTATAATATCTGGGTTAATGATTTTGTTATTGTTATTCTTCAGAGGGTTTCTGTTTTATTTTATTTAAAGTTGAAAAGTTCTGTGTAACTCGGTCAATCGTTGAAAGTGGTTAGATATTCCGTGTGGATTTGAAAAGTATCAGGAGAGCGCTTTAAGCCTTGGGGAGACTGTTATTTGTGATTGCTGATTTATTTTAATTTATACGAACGGCTACAAATCTGTGAGCCGCCCTCAGAGTGTTGTCATTAGCTGAAATGCTCATTTCCGGCAAAGAGTTGCGCATTTTAATTAAGTGGTAAGGCCCAAAAGGCGCCCACTGTACCTACCCCACTGTAAAGCTAACGCCCACCTGCGGTGAATGTATTGTTTATGCAAAAGCTGGCGCAAAATATGAAAATAGGACTCGGCTTGCAGTCGAAGAGTCGACTGAGACAGACCCACATTAACAAGGCGCTAATACTAATTGTAAGTGGAATTAGCGAAGATTAGTGGCTGAATCTGAAAGAAGAAGGCGAACAGAGAGGGAAAGTAGACAAGAGAAAAGTAGTTAAGCAATTGGCATTTGTTTTAAATGCTGTTTGCGACCTTGTTGCGGATATCCTTACGACAAAAGGTATTAACTCTAAATGTTTACTTCAATTTTATCCCAAAATTAGTAATTCTTTCTTGGCTTGTATTCCATTTCCAATTCTACATTTAATCGTATGTAAATCTATATTTGTTTACAATTAATTTATTTTAAGCCCACGGATGGATTAAAGTTTAAGCGAAAGTTAAAGTGAAAGTAAAAAGTCAATTGTAATTGTAATTAAAAGATTTGCATAGGCCACACAACAAACTTAAGAAAGTTAATTAAATTTGAGTAAGCACACTTTTATTAATTTTCGTAATCTGCCCTGAGGGCTATGAATAAATTTTGCCAGCAAATGCAAAGTTGGAAAAATACAGAAGCAGCAACAGAAACAAAATTCATAAATAAAAAATAAATAATACATTTTTCACTTGACTAATGAAAATATTTACGCGGCAGCCCATTCACTCGGTTTGCACAAGTCAAGCCGTAAAGGAAACTGGTAACTTTTCAGCATTTCTCCTGTTTCCCTGTAAGTAAGCCAATGCAAATACGATGCGTATACGCAATGTACGCCAAGTCAAACAAGCGTCTTGCCTACCAACCAACAGTAACGAAATTTTTAACAAGTCGACAGTGTGAGTCAATTAATTCTTGTAAAATACATAAAAATCCAACGAAATCCACTGAAGGGACGGTCGATGGTGGTTTTGCCTGTTGGTTGAAAGTTGGTGGTTGGTGGATGGGTAGAAAAAAGCAAATCTAAAGCACCCGGTAGAATTCTTTTGGCTAGAGGGTGGAGATCTGGCAGCTTACACTGCATTGCTGGCAAAGAACCATGAAAAGTGTGTAAATAGAGAATTTTATTTATATCAGTAGCGTGTTTGTTTATTTTTACTTTTTTTTGTTTTGTACTGTGTTATTTTTTGCTGTTTTTTGTGTTGTGGCAACTTTATTTTGCTTTTCGTTTTGGCTCTGAACAGATTAAAATTTTATCTGACGCATAAATTAAACAAATAACTTGCCAACATGGCCTGTATCTCTCACTTCCCCTCTATCTCTTTTTCTCGCTTCTCTCTGTGTCCCTGCAGCACAGGTGAGATTTGAGTTTTGGGATTTATAATGTGCGCTCACGTAATTGACATTGTTAAATATTTGGATTTGCGTTTTGCTTCGTCCAACTTTTACTTTTGCTTTCACTTTGTGTGTCCTTGCGGATTATCTGCTGGAGTTTGCCAAACGTGAGTCTATTAAGCCAGACGTATTTATAATATCAGCTTATGAATTTGGTTTCTACACAACTATTCTCTGTATCTCTTTATATATTTTTCCATCTATCCCGTTTATAAATATAATGAATAGCAAGCTCTGTGCCACATTTTGAGTTGCAGTTTGTAACTTTAGCCACCCGACTGAGCTAATGTTGCCACTTTGCAGCATGGTCTCTGATTTTTTACCACTCTAACTCCCATTTCCACAAGCTTCAACTTGTTCAGCTTTTTAAGCAGCGCTCTTCAAACTTTTGAGCTTCAGCCTAAGGAAGTTGACGCTTCAGTGAAAAATGAGGCAAGAAAGTTTAAAACAAAAAAATCTCCAAATTTGAGCTGACTTTTTTTTAACTGCCACCGATTGGTGGCACTTTTTTGGTGGCAGACTTGTCAGCTTGGATTGCCATCAAATCTGAGAGCACGAAAAAAGAAACAAAGCTGCTGCATAAAAATATAGAATGCATCAAAGTGAACACATATGTGTGTTGCAAGCATGTGTGTGTGTGTGTGTGTGTGCGTGAGTGTGTGTGTGAAAGTTTGCACAACACTCAAGCGAAGGTTTCTTAAATCGTTTGCATTTTTGTTTGCTTTTGTTGTTTATGCATTGCAAATTGCTGGCGGGCAGAGAATTTGTTGCTGTTGTTGCGACAGTTGCAGCTGTCGCTGTTGCTTTTGCTGTTGCTGTTGCTGCTATTGCAATTGTTAGTGCAGCTTGTGGAGCGCTTAATTTCTTTGCATTTCGTTGTCACTCGCCATGCCATGTTGTGAACAGTTCGCCCTTTTTGGGCCGTGTTTCCACTCCATCCACTTTGGTGCAACGCGCACTTTTTGCTTGTCACATTTGTGTCACAAACAGGATGCCGTCGGCGGCGTTGCAAGACTGGGATGAGAGGAGCGAATGGGGGAGGTGTTGGGTCCAAAAGCTGGCCGGGAGGCGTGTCGCGTGGGCGTGACAGTGAGTCGGTCACTGAAAAATGTAGCACACAGAAAATCAACGCGCACAAGAAAATGCAATGAAAGTTGTGCTAAGCGAACGTAAAACGGAAACGGAAATCAGCAGCAACATCGGCAACAACAGCAGTCGCAACAACAACAGCGGCATAGAAAAAAGGCGGAAAAAAATACAAATAAAAAAATGTGCCAAGGACACTATTGCAAAAACTATTTGCCCCGGCAGAAAGTGGCGAGCGTTGGCCAAGGCAACTAAACTAACACAAAAAAAAAAGTAGAAAAAGAAAAAGAACAAGCATTCGAGGGAAGAATAAAGGGAGGAAGGGATGATAGTGTGGCAAAGGAATTGGAGGCGCAGTTGAGTGAAGCCAAAGCGAGGCGTAAAATTGAAAAGCGCTTCGGCAAACAAGCAGATAGACGTTGTAGATGGCGATAAAGATAGAGATGTAGATATAGTTAAGGATAGAG
Source organism: Drosophila testacea (assembly GCA_035043265.1). NCBI lineage: Eukaryota > Metazoa > Arthropoda > Insecta > Diptera > Drosophilidae > Drosophila > Drosophila testacea. The sequence goes on from JAWNND010000477.1 coordinate 2,523,149, forward strand.
ATGATGATGGCCATTGGGGGTTGCAGTGGCAAGATGCAGATGCTGTTACAGTTGAAGATGCCACAAGCGGCAGCGGCGTCTAAATAAGCGGAAGAAAGATTCCCCAAGTAGATGCGCTGTTGCAAAAGATTCTCATGCACCTGGAAGGGCCAATTTGTTACGCAGTTTTAACGCTGCAAGCAGCACTTTTACAGAGTCTAAAAGGAGGCAACAAAAAAAGGGCTTACAGCTTTTACCTTTCATTATTTAGCCAATTGCAGTTTTTGTGTGCCCATTTTTGTGCCATTTTTGTTTCAAAGTCAAATTGTTTCGCATAATTTTGCAGTGCAGCCAAGTGGCGAACAGTGTCAAGCGGCAACTGCATAAACTGTGGGTCCTGAACCTACCCCTCTTCCCTTATTACTTTCCCTACTCTCTTTCTCTATCCAACCCCCCTTCAATCAACATAAACAATTTGAGAGAACGCTGCTCAACGTTGCGCTATGCACCGAGTGCACTCGACAAATTTGCTCAGTTTTTGGGCAAAAAAGGTTTAGCAGCCGCGGCGGTTGATTTGCCAAAGTTGTTGGCCCGGCCAACAAAGTTTCAAGTGCTTTAAGAGTTTTTGCTTAACCCAAAAATGTGATCTTAAAGCCACCCAAAAATCAGGCAACCGCGTCGAGTCAAAGCATTTCAATATTTGCTTAGATTTTAATAAAATTTTCAATTAGATTTTATGCCACAGCTTCTGTCGGCTTTAATTTGACTTCCCCTAATTCTCCCTTTCTCTCTCTCTCTCTCTTTTGGCTTTATGTTCTCTCAATTATTAATAGAATTTTTTTTGCGAGCACGCACTTTAGTATTTTTGAAATTTTAATAACATGATGCCTTTTATTGCGTTTCGCGCATTGTGCGCATTGTATTGGATGGAGGACCCGAAACAATCCCAGTGCCCAGCTAGGGGCTTGGCTCGGATGCTGCGTCAGGAACAGGCACAGGCACAGCCAGAGATTGTAAGAGGAAGAAGACAAAGCGCAGAGAGAGAGATGGGTGGAGAGAGGAGAGGGAGAGAAAGCGAAAGAGAGGGGGCACAGCAGGCGCATGGCTTTTGTTTGCCTCGCGAAATATCAAAATGACAATTTACGTACATTTGCAAACATTTATTTTATGCGCTGGCTGGCAAAGCTTGCGCTGATGATGATGATGAGATGGCAGACATCAGACGATAGAGCATAGAAAGAGAGAGGAACAGTAGAGGAAGCTTCAGTCGGAAGCCGGAAGAAGGAGAACAATGCTGCGCTTTTTAAAGGTTGCCTTTTCTTTCAAATGGGTGGTGGGGTTGCCATGACGCCAATTTATGCTCATCCCTTTTACATTCTCTCATTTTCTGTGTACTTTTTCAGATACTACATGGAGCGCAAGATCTTTCAGCATCTGTTGGAGCTCAAGTCACTGCAGATACGCTCCAACAAACTAAATGAATCGGTGCTGGTAAAACGCGCCGTTGACGACTATCACAAATCATGTGTGCTGCTGGGCAGTGAAACTGGCACAAGGCTGAGGCGTTACAATTTCAGTGAATATACATTCAAGAACTTTGAGCTCTTTCTCTATGAGACGCTCAAGGGATTGCAAAAACCGGGCACCAATAACTTTCAAAATATCAACGAGGTCTATGAGGAGGTAAGTCAACTAGGGTTGTAAATAATTTTAAAATAATCGAATATGCGATGTGCGATTTTAGAAGAAGTGTAAATGTGATTAGTCGATATTGGCAAGGTCAAAAATGAATCTATTGTTCAAACCACAAATTAAGTTCATTTTATATATTTAAGCATAAACGAAACATTAAGAACAATTCAATAAATACATGATATTTATCCCAACTTAAGTTACGTTATCAAAATTACACTAAATCATTTAAAAACTTCTTTTAATTTAATTGCTATAAAGTTAATTTGTTTGAAAATTGTGAGAAATGGCTGATTATTTTTTGCAATTGTTTCAAAAATTTATGAATATACTATAGTTTAGTTGGTTTTAAATGAATTTATTTTTAATTAATTTGAATTATTCGAAAATTAAATTTTAAGAAAAATAATAAAATAATCCGAATTACCAATAATTATAAAATAATCAGAATTACCATTGAGCTCTCATAGATTTACAAAAAATATCTGCAATCGATGATTATTTACAACCCCAATGTAAACTCTATTCAAACTCTCAGTCAATTTACTAATTTCTCAATTTCAATTGCAGGCGGAACGTCGTCTCAGTCCGGATTACAATGCATATGAGAAGGCGCTGCAGTGCACCACAAAGACGCATCGTTGTCTCCATGCTGCCCACGCCTACACGGGTATTCCTTGTGCCGCCTACAGTAAGCCAATGTTAAGCCCCCTAAGCGGATCCTTGAGAGCGTGAAAAATGGCACCAGTTGGACAGAGAGTTGTTACACTTTCTTTTTTTTTTGCTTTTGTTTTTTTTTATTCTGCCGCCTTTTGAGTGGGTCAAGCGGATGGGGCCAACAGTCGGAATTCGAAAGCAAAAAGACTGAAAGGAAAAGGACGCCAACAGCATTAAAATAAATCCTAATTACGAGCAGTTTATTCATTTGACCGAGCAGCTGAGCAGCCCAGTAGACTTGCCAAGCGCATTAAATATATTTTGTGGGGTTTTTGCCACCCTCTCCATTTTTGACTGGCACGTTTCGCCTTTTCAACTTTTATTACTGCTTCTATGGCAGCAGCTCCTTTCGTGCAGATCCTTCCAACACTTCAGGCCAAAGGATGCGTCCGGCTTATGCCAAATTAAAAACGCATTCATTTCTATGCTGTGCCCGCTGTTTATACTCGAAAGACACACCCAAGTCAACACTAATCCCTTGCCTGAAAACGCGCTTAATCCCACCAGATGGGCCGCAGTGTTGCATGCAACAACAACGAGAGCAACAACATCAACATCAACAACAACAAGCAAATTAAGTCTTTCAACTGAACTTCATGGCAATTGGCTTTTTGGGAAAATTCTAGTTGAAATGTTTGCTCGTTGGCTTCATCTTAGTATTTCTGTTATATTTTTTTTGCGTGCTTTTCATTGAATGTAATTTTCCAGAGTGTTCTCGCTAGCTGTCACCTGACACATGTCTCCCCCGAGATGCAGCTCCTCCCTTTTCCATTCTAAATGAAATGCAGTTTCCACTTGACACTGGCAGCTGCAATTCATTTCGAGTGCACTCATAAAAATAGCATCCACTTAATTAGGCTGATCGCCGTAGATCATTAATCTAATGTCACATATTCCCTTTTCCTCCCACGCTCACGTTTATTCTTTTTCGCTCTATCTCTCTATATTCAGTTCCCATGATGAATCACCACACGATGCCCAAGTTTGGCTTTGGACCATACAAAAAAGCTGGTAGCGTTAGCAGTTTTTATCTGCCAAAAATACTGACCAGCGGGCGAGCCTCAAGCGGACGAACTGGAGTTGGCGTCGGCGTCGACATTGGCGTTGGCGTTGGCACTGGAAGTGGAAGTGGAAAATGCAGCCACAAAGTTGCTTTGGAGCTGTCACACGGAAAGAGTAAACAACTAATTTCACTGCCAGCGGATAAGTTGGACAGCAATAAACGTTACTATGTGACGTTCACAGTTAAGGATTCGCCGGGACAACAGCAACAACAAAACCATCAACAACAACAACAAAGGCAATCAAGCTCGCTTGCAAACGCTGTTGGCGATGCGAACGGCAAGTAGGACTTGGCGTATACGTAATGTAACATTGCTGTGGTTTGGCTCACAATATTACCCATACGCAGTGTGTGTCCCGAGGCAGCAGCATCGTCATCATCATCATCGTCATCGTTGCCGTTGCGCCAAATGCATTAAAACAATGCGACATTTTGTTCTTTTGCCGTTTGCTGTGCTTTTTATGCGACCGCCCGCTGTCCAACAGCGTCATTGTTGTTGCTGCTGTCGCTGTTTGTGCTTTTTGGTCTGCTTCCTGTGTTGTTTTTGCTGCACTTTAAGATGGCCAACTGCTGATAATGGATGATGGCGCTGCACTGTGCCTGTCAGTTGAAGTTGTCACGCCAGCAGCGGCAACAGCAGCTTGAATTACTTATGTAGAACCTTCTTTCCCACACAGTTCCCACTTCTTCCTTTCAACTCCTCCTCTCTCCTCTAAAAGCAGTTGTTTTGTACTCTCTCTCACTCTTGTGTTGAATTCTGTTTTGTTTGCCATTCGGCTGTTTGTCTGTTAGCGCTCTTGTTGCGCTTTTATTTCACTTTTTCATTATCATTTTTTCTTGGTTCGTTTTATTTGTATTTTTTTTTCGTTGCTTTTTCGTTGTCATTGCTATTGCTATTGCTGTGTACGCTACTAATGCCACAGATAAGCGTTGTTATTAACGCTCGGCTTACCAGCTCCAGCCAGGCAGTCTCCCTCTCTCCCTCTTCCTCACTCTTGTCCTTGTCCCTTACTCTTCGCTCATCTTTTGTCTTCGCTTAAAAGCAACAACAGCAGGAGCAGAAGCAGAAGCAGCAGCATCAACAGCTAAAGCAACGTCAACGAATGAATAAATGTAAAATATGTACCATGCATTTCTTTTGGCATTTTAACATTTTTACTTTATTTTGCAATTTTATTTACTTGTCTGTTCCCTGTTCCATCGCAGCTTCTACGCTTAACCATAGCTTTAAGCGACAGAGAAAGAGCTAAAGCAAAATAAATGATAGAAAGTGCAACTTCTTTAATTGAGACTCACTTTAATTATATAAAAATAAAGTTGAGGAATTTGTAGTTGTAGATAGATTTGCACTTATTCGATCGTATTGTATTTATAGAGTTATCAAGATATTCCAGTTGCAGTGCAGGTATCTGCTAGTCGGTCATTTGACTTCTTTTCAAACTGTCGACAGTCGTTGCCTGCGTATGCAACCACTTCGCGTTGAGTGCATTGTAAATGGAAAATAATTGTATTCAGCATAAAAAGTCCAGATTTGCGAAATGCAAAACACAAGTAAGAAGAATATAAATTGGAATTCGCTTTATTATAATACAATAATAATAATAAATATAGTAATTTAAAATATTAAATGAAATGCTGATTTAAAGAGTTTACATTTAGATTTAAGGCAGCTGTTGCAAAATAAACGTTGAAAATGTCAGAAATTGAAGCGTGTTTTTATAAGAGAGAGAGAGAGAGAGTGAGAGTCAAAAAGAGCAAACCGCTAAAGGAATTGTGCACGTCATGTCCTTGGCATAGATTCGTGCACAGTTGTCGCTTGAGTTGATTGCTCCTTTAGTCAGCAGACAACCGACAACAACACTGTTCAACAAAAACAAGAGACGGCAGAAAAAACAGAATGGCAACTGCCAGCCTCGACAACGTTTGTGGCTTGTCAAATTTAAGCTGTCGACCCGGTCAGGATGTCTACGTTGCATTGGCAGCCAACGGATCGGCCATTGATGTGATGATGATTGTGATTGCGATTGTTATGGCTCCCACTGCCTGATGTCTGCCACTGGATGAAGAGTATCAGCGGGAGTATCCGGGAGTGGTGAGGGGGCAGTTACAACTCCATTGGCGGGCTTGTCAACAAGAGAGCCCAATAATTGCTGCACTGCATCAATGGTGTTATGACTTTGCTCCATCGACTGCACAAGCTGTCCAACGCTAATTGAATTCAAAGCTGACGTTTATGGTCTCTGGCTGGTTGCCTGAACTGGTAGTTGTGGTCGTTGGGGAGCTGTGCCAGGCATTTAGTTGGCGCATTAATATTTCAACAGTTGTGTCCCAAACTAAGCACGCCTTTGTGTATTGTGGACGCTAAAAGATTTGGCCAACCAGCCGTCCTCTAATTTGCTTGTGAGCATTAAGGTTAAGCATCGGCTGTCACATTAAGGCACACCAACAACTGGTCAACTGGCTGGCAGACTATTTCCTCCCATTTTCCTACTCTCATTCCATCTTCTGCTTTCACTCTCGACACCATTTTATTGTATTTGCTTTCGTGCAAATCTGTGGATTTATTTGGCATTAGTTTCGGCTATTAGTAGAGCAATATTGCAGACACACTCAAATCGAATGCAGAAGCAAGTAATCGCCACAAATAATCCTCACAAAGATTATTAATGAAATTAAAATAAATGCTTTACATATGTATTTCAATTTAATTGAAAATACAAGCAATAATAGTATTATATATATTATAATATTATATAATTTCCAAAAAAATAAACCATTTACAAGGGATTGATTTTGATTCTATTTTACAAGAAATAAAAAAGACAATGTTTTTTAGAATGCAAGGAAATAATAAATATTGACAGTACTTGGCACATTGGATTATTGGCTCATTGAAACTTCATTAACTTACAAAATTCAGTTTAAAATCGATCTTTTAATATAAAATACCTCATCCTCTAAAATGTAAGCTTTATTTATTGTATATATATTCTATAAATTTCTAATTTTACTTTGACATCTATGAAATTCCAAAAATGTGTGAGCTCTTAAGCGAGCTCTTAAGCTAGAAATAATTATTTTCAAACCTCTTAAAGCGACGCCACTTAATTGCAGTCCAAGAAGTACACTTGATTTAGGACTAGAACGAGATCGAGTGCGAGTTCAAGTATGAGTATAACCTATTGCAAGGGGCCAAGTTGTAGTGAAAGTTTTGGCCAATAAATATGCTATGCAATTCAGCTAACTGGTATTAAATGGTATAAACTGCAGTTGAAAAGTTTGCCAAGAGTTGGCTTCAAATTTCATTGACTCCATCGACAGCATTGACTCCATTGCCCCATTGGTGGCAAGTGTTTTACGAGTAGACGAGCAAAATGCAACCCAAGTTGCAACCAGTTTCAAAAGGGAACTGCCTCCTCTCAACGCTTCCGTGTAAATTAATGAAGACAGACTTAGCTGACCGCCTTTCTGTTGTTTCGATTACTCGCTCCGGGTGGCAATCAGGAGTGCTGTTAATAGAAGCCGAGGGGAGTAGTGCGGCAAGTCTAAAGCAGGTCCATTCGCTGGGGCATTTGGGCCAGCATTAATATCACTTAACCCTTGGGTAAAAGTTCTGAAAACTTGGCTTCATCTGCAGTTTGTGGGTGTAATTGAAATTGATTAAAAAATGCTTGAAATTGACTCAAATTTTTTCGTCTTCTTGAATTCAGTTTATTTATTTTAAGTATTCATTAATATTATTAACACACTCAGTAGTTTCGGCTTAAATGTAAAATATATATTTACCATTTAATTTAAATTTAAATATAAATTTATGTTTAAGTTTAATTTCATTATCTTTTTCTTTTTGCTTGTAAATCTAACCACGCCTTAAAAACAATCAGTTTGGTTTTAGCAATTTATTCATAGAGACAGAGTTAGAGGGATAGAGACAGTCACCAAGACAGAGACAGATAGAGAGAGTAAGAACTCGTAGGAGACAGTTCAATTTAGTCCTTTCCTCTTTGGTTTGTCCCTGTTGCCGTTCAGTTTTTGCTCTATTTGGTATAATTTTATTTTAATTTATTACGCATACGCAGTGTATATTTTGCTAGGCTGCCATTTGGTTTCTGTGTATTCATTGTGTTTGATATCCACATTCAAATACGAGTATATGAATTATATTTTATTTAAGATTTTATGTTGTTTGTTAGTCGCTTGGTTACTTTAGAATTATTTATTTATAACATGTACATACAATGAATTAATTCGTATTATTGTTGTAGTTTCTGTTTCTGTTTCAGTTGCTGCTTCTGGTTTTGCTTCTGTTTAGTTTTATTTTTGGGCTTGTAATTTATTTAACATTTATTCATTATGCACTCGAAGTTTACGCTCACTTTTTCAGCCTGCCTTTGTTATGGTAATAGAATATTCATGAATTCATATAAATAGTTGCTAACTTGGCCAGCAAATTTCTTTTGAACAAATCTATTATGAAAATTGCATAAAATTCAATTGCAATCGGGACAATTTCTCGATTTTCCCAGAGTCAACTGCAGGTCCAGTTGGCTGTGTTTGGCTAATCGATATTGATATCAGTTTTGCAGTAATAAATTCTTGAATATTACACATACGCATACAGATACAAACACAAATGTATTGCATACTTTTAGGCGCTCTCTTGAAATATCCTAGTTCCTAGTCTGTGTTTAATTCAATTACTCTCCGTCTGTTTGCTCTTGGAGTCTAATTACAATTTAAATTTATTATGTAATACACTTTATCTGCCCTAGCGACTACAGTATGCCTATTTACTAGCTTATTTACTTAATTGTTCATTAGTTAAATTTATTTTATTCAACATTTAAATGCAGTTTGATTAATGTTTGCCCGGTTTCTTTATGTACATTTGATTTAGCTGCTGCAATTGAAATTACAGAGGCTAATAAAATTATTTTCATTTTGATTTCCAACTGTACGAGTTTTTGAGTGTACATTTTGTGTGTGTCTGTGGGACACTGTAAGTGTGAGTGTGAGTGTGTTATGATATTTACAAAGTTCACTTTTTGATTTCAGTTACAAGATTGCTGTGTGTGTATTTATAGAGCGAGGCAAAGGCAGCCTTTTCCTTTTTTCCCCTTACCATTTACTATTTCTATTATATTTTTCAATTTTCGCAAGTTATGCTGACGCACAGACAAGGATATATGCATAGATGCACTTATGTTATACCTTTGACATTAATATATTTAAATTTATGCTAAAAATTTACAGCTATGTACGATAAAATGAAATGCCCATGAATTACGAGTATATGATGCCTAAAGCCTTCATAGTTCAACCTCTTGGCGCTGAGAGGGGCTGGGCCTGGGATGAAGGGGGTTTATGTATGTACTGCGGTAGATATTATTACTTTTTACAATTACTTCAGCGTTGGATCCAGAGTCGTAAATTCCAATTCGCCGCGCGGTAATATCAGATCCGGGTCTGCAATATACACTTTGGTTGGTTGGCATAAAACAAAATCAACAACAATGGCAAGCAGTTGTATATGTGAGTGTGTGGGTGTTGTAAATTCATGTGTGTGTGTGTGTGGGTGTGTGTGTTAGTGTTAGTGAATGCGTGTGCGTGTCAGATGCGGGCAGTCGGGAAGAAAAACAAAAGTACAATTTGTGTTTACCGATTAGTTTTGCTTATTTCATTGTTTGTTTATGTTTTTGGTTTTTTCGTTTTCTTTTTGCTTTTCTGTAATTCACAACACTTGCAAAATGACATCATATAACAGTTGCAAATTGTTTTGGCAGCAAATAAAAATAAAAAAAATTGTAGAAGCAAATGGAAATTGTAACTATTAGCAAATATCAAAAGCGTGACCAACTGTGCGCCGATAAGAGCAACAACCAAACAACAAACAAACAAACGAGCGAACGATAACAAAAACAATAACAACAACAACAACAAGAATATCATATAAATATTAATATTCAGCAAACCCAACCCCAACCATTTTGTCCCCCATAACGGTCAGCATCGTAAACATAAAATAATTCAACAATTTCTTAATTTTTATCGCACATTTCAGTCGCATTTATGTCCGAATTCATTTTATTATTGTTAGTTGCTGCTTGCCACCCCCAAAAGATCAAGTGAAACTTAAGCGCCATCTAGCGTTCACTGGCGGCATTCGCCATTTGTTGTTTACGATTTTGCAGTTTGTTATTTGACGTTGCGTCCCTGTGTTATATTTTATTATTATCGCCTTTTATGTCACATTTGTGTGGCGTCTTTGAGTCATAAAGACGCACAAACTAAAGCAACTTGCGTCACAGAGTGTGTGTGTGTGTGCGTGTGTGTTTGTGTGTGTGCTTTTCACGCCATGCCTGGCAGCATTAAAAATGTCAAAAGTCGCAAAAATGTTGCAAAGCCCTCGGGTGCCAAAGGCAAATAGGGCAAAGAGGTGCGGAAATACCACGACAAATGAATGAGCGTTGGTTGACATTGAAGTGCCATACAATATAACCTAGTGTGCCTGTGTGTGCGTGTGTGTGGCAGCATAGGCCGCATCAACAATGTTGCCAAAGCAAATTGTGCGGCACTTCATGTGGCTCTGCCACAGACATCAAAGTAGATGCCAGGCCAAAAGGTCTAAAGCTTATACTACAGCAATCGCTGCTCTTGGATGTTACAATTTTTATAGCATACTTTAAGGCGCCTTTAAGTAAACTCTCTTGCCACTGAGGCCGCAACAAATGATGTCTCTCAGTGGCACGAGACGGTCGCTTTTTCACTCGCTCCCTGGCTATGTGGACTCTGTCTTAACTTTGTCTAATTAGACGAGTGCCGCTGAAGTGCGCAAGAAACAGAAACCAAACCAAACCCAGCACACACACACACACACTCACACAGACTGCAGAGAGACAGCTGTGCGGGCTACACAATATGTGTGTGGCATATACATCTTGTGGCACAAGGACGACTACACACAAATGCTACCCAGCTGGCATTTCGACTCTTGACGCGACACACAGCCAAACAAAACACACAAGACAAACAACAGCAAATGAGACAAAAAGTCGAGCAAAATGAATGGTGCAACATGAAATGAAACAAATGTGCACAAAAAAAGCATACGCAAAAACAAATAAATATACACACACCCACACTCTAGCACTTACACATACATGTATGTATAATGGAAAACTGGAAAAGTCAAACGCATTCACTTTTTCGCCCTTTTCCTGAACTGTTCCCATAGTGAATCTCCATCAGAAAGTCACCTGGCTTTCAATTTGCCATTGCATGGTGAAAGGAGGCACCTTTGAGGCTGTTTGCAATTAAAATTGTTGGCTAATGCCAACAGCATCAGCCAACTTACAAGCTTCTCGCACTCATATGAGTAGCTCACTTCCTTAACTGAAATTACTGCGCTAAAAGCGCTGAGCTACTGTCTGAACTATGACCTCGGAGTACATTCGTTCTCATATGAAGCTGCGACGCGAATAGCAGACGAAAATAATATAGAAAACAATTTGTGTGGTAAAGACATCATGGGTGGCAAAATAAAAGCCAAAAGCCACAAGAGAAGCGATGTGAGATAAAAAGGAAGAAGTGATAGAAGGAGCATATGCAATAACAAAATATTAAGTTAGGAAAACCGCAGAAATGTTTTATTAAAGCGATGAAGAGAAGAAGTTAAAGTAGAATACGACTTACAAAATATGATATGAGAAAATATAAGAAGTGGCAAAAGGATTGTGAGGAAGAAGTTCAAAGTTATGTGCAATAGTATAACAAAGAAAAAATTAGACCAAAAAAATCAAGCAAAGAATCAAAAAGAGAATTCAGAGTGATGTTGAGAAGAAAATAACGATAGAAGAGGGAAAATAAAAGTAAATAAAAAAGAAAGGCTAGTGAGAAGCAAGTGTGAGATCAAAAGTGAAAGCTCGAGCCAAAAGATAAGTGAGGTAAACATAAAAAAAGAATGAGAAAAATTAGAGAAGTTACTTGCAAAACAGAGAAGAACGCAATCTATAAAAGCAAAGTGGAAAACAAAGTGAGAAGCAAAAGCTTGCAGGAAAACATAAAGGAGCTTCCCAGAACATTGTGACAATAGCATTTAAAAATAGTAAAAATAATCGGAGTCAAATCAAACAAGAAGAAAGAAACACACAACAATACAAAAGAAAGAAAATCTCTTCATTCCCCGTGTTTAACCATTATTTGTTACGTTTTATCCTTCTGACGCCTTCACCTCGACACCTTTGACCCCGTTTCCTTTTTCACTTCGCGACCAATTTAAAATCTGTTGTAGGGTATTTCCGATGCGACCAACTTGAAGCTGTTTGTCTGTCAGTCTTTCTTTTTGTTTTTTTTTTTTTTTTGGAGGGGAAGCAACAGTTACAGCATTTTCCAAAAAGCCAAGGCGCACTTTAGTCTGACTTCAACAGTTGTTAGAGTCTTGTAAGCAAGTCCAAGTCAACTTGGTTTATGTACCAACTGAGTGTAAGTTTGTTTTTGTGTGTGTGGGGAAGGTGTAAGAGTGTGTGTTCTTCAGTCAGAGGGCAACTTTGGAGAGGCTTTGCAAGTAAATACAGACATACGAAAAACGTTTCAAAGTCAAATGTGACAGTGTGAGGGTGTGTGTGTGTGTGTGTGTACATGTGTTGTGAGATAAGAGCCTTCGGCGCACATAAATTAAAAGTTGTCAGGGAAAATGTAAAGCAAAATAAAAACCAAAAAACGTACAAATATATGAATAAAGCGAATTAAAACGCTGACAAAATCAAATGTGGCTAATTTGTGACTTTTGAGTTAGGCAGAGTTCCCATTAAGGAGACAGCAATCAAAAATGAGATGAGATGAGATGGTTTTGGGGCGTGAGGTGTGCATATTATATTTAAAAATAATAATATCACGTATACGTCACATCTGCACATTAAATAATATTTGCATTTTGCGACATGTTGGCATGCCATCCCCAGTGCGTGTGTGTGTGAATTATTTTTTGCTTTTTCATTTAGTTCTTTTGCAATATATAATTGAAATTTATGCAATTCAAAGTTAAAACAAAGTCTACACAAGCTTGCAAAATAAACAGAGCGAACAGCATATTTCGCAAATTTGTTGCACTCTCACCGTACACATACATGTGTATAGTACGTGTACACATATTTGCATATATGCATATGTATATGTAAATGCATATGAGTGCTCGTAAAATGTATCTAACATAGTGCGCTTGTATCTTCAGTCTGTTGCTGGGTGTTTCAATGTTACACAAACTCAGGCACAGACACAAACATAGACACAAACATAAACATAAATACAAACAAAGTGTAGTGGTTAAACCTTATTCAACGCATAGCTGCTGCACGTTTAGCAGAACTAAGCACTGTTTGTCTTTTTAAATATAATATTTAACAAGGTATCTGCTTAGTTCATTTTAAATAAAGTTAGAAAAGGTATAACAACCTAGTGTAAATGTATGGGGCCTACAGTTGAAGAAAGATCTGAATGTCTAGTTTTAGTCCTCGAAAAACAGTTCTGTGATGTATGTAATTCCGAACAGGTTACAAAAACTTCAAATCGATGCATTTCCACATAAACCTAATACCCAGCTTAAGAAGGCTTTTATAGAGAACGAAGTCTTGGGTGAAGAAAGGCGCAATTTCCTAGACTGAACAATAATAAAAAGGTCGCCAACTACATGTATGTGTAACAAATGTATATAATTTCTGGTGGAATTCACTTTTGTAAATTGAAAAAATAATTATATTTAAATTTTACTTTGACATTTTTTGACAGATTTTTGTCAAGAAACAAATTTTATAAGACAATTTAAAGAAACATGAAACACAAGCCTAAGATCGATACATTGGTGATTCAATGTTTCTTTCACATCACAAAAAAAGGGTCAACACTTTTTGCAATCGTGATACAAGATATCATTTAGTTCTTCTGTCGATTTCTTATTAATCTGTTAAAAACTGCTCTCAAATGTGGTGCATGTTCTTAACATACTCAATACAAGCTGCTGAAAGTCATTTAATTGTTTGAAAAAAGCAGATTATGGCTTGAGCTCAATAGAAAGCTGTTGAATTCAGAGCAAATCGAAGCTGAGAGCTAAAAGGATTTATATTTCCAAATGCCACACAAGCAAACACACACACACACATGGTTGCAACAATTACGACTAGGCTTTGACTCCAACAGAAATCGCATCAACAATTAGAAAATGCCCCAAATTAAAAGAAATTTGTGGCTTTGTTGGACAATTTGCACGGCCAACAGAGACAGACTAACGCATCTGCCAAATGTCCAGAGAAAGCCAACAAACCCGATTAAAATCCGGGAAAGATGGTCAATGGAGAAAGAGAGAAGAAAAAGAAGGAGTGAAAGCACAAAGCATGACAATGACAATAAATTAAAATGTGAAATCAAGTAAATTCTAGTGTTTTATTGCATTAGTTTTCAAGCCCGACAACTCTTGGCTTAATTGAAAAGCTGGTAAAAGCTGGTGCAGGTGGCCGGTGTTTAAGACATGCATGTGTCCAAATTCTTCTACTTGTTTCTCTTCCTGTTGTTGTTATACATTTTGTTTTTGCTTTTTGTTTTGTTTTTGTTGCTATTGCAGTTGCTTTTGCTGTTGCTCTTTCTGTCGCAATGCACAGATTTTAGTTACATAAAATTGAGTTTGCATACATTTGGGCGGCCAGGCATCTGCATTGCCAGCTGTTGCACAAAGCTTGGCAGCAACTGGTTGGGGCATGGCCACGACCACGTCCGACATTGTGGCTGAGACCGGAGCAGCTGCACGATGGTAACGACGGCTGCTCGACGGTGGCTGGCTGGTTGTAACAAGCAAAGGTAACAGCACATCGCCTAAGAATGAGGGTAACGTTTCAATACATCGTTAAAAGGGCCACAGAATGAAGGGTGTAAAAGAGGAGGGTGGGAATCTAAAGGGGTGGAAACTTGAAACTTTGCTAAAGTATTTGTGCACTATGTTGCCTCTAAATATTAGGCAAGGTATTTACAACCTGAAGTTTAGAATGTAGTTTGATGATTAGTTTAGAGCAACCAACAAGTCAACCAATAGTTACAAAGGCAAACTCAGAGCGAGTGAAAGAGAGACAGAAAGAGAGAGAGAGAGAGAGAGGAAGAAAGTGAGTGAGAAAGAGGGTTTTAGTGTGCTACTGTAACGGGTCTGTCCATGTCAACTAATGGAAGAGCAGGTGAAACTAATCAGTGTGCACACATTACAAATACGCACTGTGTACACTTCAAATGCTGGTCCTACTATCAGAAATATATACGAGTACTAAATATAAATCAATTTAAATCGAACCATTTCAATCAGAACTAATTAAAAAAGAGTTTGAGGGGAAAAGTGAGTATGTAAGCTACTTTACAAAATGAAATAAAGGCCAATTAGAATTTCCATTTGTACATCAAGTACAAAATGCAATTCCAACAATTGTTGTTCCCAATGAATGGTGACATTTAAGCTTATTTGAATTGCAAGTGCTTTAAGTACTATGCGTGTATGAGAAAAATATAAATAATTACATAACACAAACCAGCCCTCATACAATATTTTCCAGTCCATTATAGCTTAATGCTTAACTTACATGCACTCGAAAAAAACATAAAACTACAAACTGAATTATTATTTTATTAATTTGATTTGTTTCACTGTGAAATTCAAGATTATCTACATAATATTATAAGTACTCCTTGTGTGTTCACAGGCCAGGCAATTAATTAACGTGTTTTGATGAATATCTCTAAAGTATTTACAGTCGATAAAATTTAATTCAATTTAGTTTCGATTCAATCAACTTAAACTATGAATACAAATTATTATGAAGTGCGTACTCGAACAGAACTCAAGAGATTAAAAGCAAACCAAATGGGATGCGAGACAGAAAGATAGAGTGAGAGAGAGGAAAATGAAAACTAAATACTTTAAACTACATTATTTACTAAAGATACTATGATTAAGGGCTACAGTTTGTTGAGTATAGATTTTGGAATAGTACCGTTTAGACTGGGCTGCGCGTACTGTATGAAGCTCTCGGAGATGTAATGATGTGGTCCGCCAACGCCCACAATGGCACCACCGCCAGGACCAACACCACCAGCACCACCCATGCCACCACACAGGTGCGATGTCGCAGGTGTTATGCGTGCTCGGATCTCGGCTGCTCGACCGCCGCCCTCCTCCAGCTCGTTCAGTTCATCCTCCTCAATGTACATCGAGGGAACATCGTTTCGCGCTGGCCTGTGGGACGAAAAAAAAAACAGAGAGCAAGAGATGAAAAACAAGTCTTACAAATCTATTAAAAGTTTTCCCACACACACCCTCGCTATGTGTTAATAGTTCCCAAGACGATGTCCACTTTTTTTTTGTTTTGCATACTTAGCAACAAAAAAACAGAACAACAAACAAGCTCGTTGACTGCCACAAGTCAAACTTTAACATGGGCCAGCCATTTGGGAGCAACTTTGTCGCCATTTCACAGCGGACACTTTTTCAATTCAATTGCAGGTCGCACGTTGCGTATACGCATTGCGACCACAACTCACCTTTAATAAACTATTACCACTAACTAATGAATACATATATATATGTGTTAAACCTTGATTCTCGCAAGCACACTTGCTTTGCTTACATTGAGTCCCAGAGACAAACGATCCTAGAACAAGCAAGCATCAGTCTTAAATTCAAATTAATACAATAAGCATAGTTTGTGCCGATTTCGCTTTTATGATTTGTACGTTTTGTCTATCTTAAGCTGGCTTTACAATGGAAAATCGCACCTACTTTACCGGCAATCGAAGAAGCATTGATTTATTTCAAACATTTATTTCCATTTTATGTCTTGACTTATCCAAACTGTAGTTTTTCAAAAAGAGATAATAATAAAAATTTATGTCAGTTAGTGAAAACACAATATACAATACAAGGACAATACTTTTATCTAAAAAATTCAAATTTTCAGTTATACGCTATCATGGAAAAGCTGTCTATAAATCAGATGGTATACATTCGTCGATCCGATGGACGTATTCATTTGGCTCGGATCGTTAAATTGGATAGCAGTTTTAAATTCAATGTGACCGTGGAGTGGAGTGAAGGCGAGAAGTTAAATGGCAAGGTCATAGAGCTGGATGCAATTATAAGGCTCAATCCTCATGTCTATGGAACGCCTTGTAGTAGTAAACGACCTGCTGCTGCTCTAATCAATGATACAAACGGAAATGGCTTAGTGGCACCGAGACTTACGGCTGGTAGCACCACCCTGGTACCTGTAACCCCGCGACAGCCAATCGTCTATCCTCAGAGTGACATCGTGAAGGAGGTTGAATGCCTTCGTGTACAACGTGAACGACGTAAGCAGCTTCATGCTCAGGTGCGGGCACAACGTCAGTGCTTCAAGGACGCGAATTCGGGTAATCCGCACTTGGAGGTGGCACGTATGTTATATCAACATCGGCTTCAAATGCCAAATATCCAGCCGGCAGAGAGTTCGGTCCACGGGATACCAGAGTATCATCAGATACAGGTTTGTGTGCGTAAACGTCCATTGAACCTTCGGGAACGAAAACTGCATGAGCCCGACGTAATCACTGTGCCCCACAAGGAGCGGTTAGTTGTACATGAGCCGCGAAAGCAACTGGATTTAACCAAGTACCTGAAGCACCGTTACTTTCAATTCGACCAAACCTTTGATGAGAACTGCAACAATGTCCAGGTCTTCGAGCTAACAGCACGTCCTCTCGTTCATCACATTCTAGAAGGCGGCATAGCCACCTGCTTTGCTTATGGTCAGACGGGAAGCGGTAAGACCCACACCATGGGAGGAAATTATACGGGAAAAGAACAGAATATTCGAGATGGCATTTATGCCCTGGTGGTCGATGATATTTTTGACAATCTCCTGCTGGACAAGTATGCTTCTCTTGGTCTCACTGTTAGCTGCAGCTTCTTCGAGCTGTATAGGAATCGGGTGTATGATCTGTTAGTGTCGAATAGGCAACCACTTTTGTTTCTGGAGGATGGTCAGCAGCATGTGCAGGTGGTGGGACTCACAGAGAAGCCAGTGACGGACACTGATGAGGTACTTGCACTACTGAAGTTGGGCAACAGTGTGCGCAGTTCTGGTCAAACCTCTGACAACTCTAAATCCTCACGATCCCATGCGGTATTTCAGATTGTATTGCGCACTTTGGCCAATAACCAACTGCATGGCAAATTCTCCCTCATTGATCTAGCTGGGAATGAGCGTGGTGCGAGCAGTTGCACCACAAATCGTTTGACGCGTCTGGAGAAAGCCGATATCAACAAGTCTTTGCTGGTTTTAAAGGAATGCATTCGGGCTCTTAGCCGCCAAGATACTCACTTGCCCTTTCGAGGCTCCAAGTTGACTCGTGTGTTGCGAGATTCATTCCTTGGCTGTAAAAAGGTCAAAGCCTGCATGATAGCCACCATCTCGCCGGGTCTGGGATCAATCGAGCATACACTTAACACGCTTCGATATGCGACTCAAGTCAAGGAATTAACACCACACAATCCAGGGCAAGATGAAGTCTGACCTTGATATTAATGCGGACTTGACCAGCTCGTTGCCAGACATTCCCAGCCAGGTAAACCAGTAAAATCGCGTTTTATTTACTGACTAGCTCCGTGAAGCCGAATATCTTGGAACGAATGGTGAATGCAGCATCTGGAATGCCTATAGTACGGGTCGTGCTCTCAAGGATAATAATCAGCAAATGGTAAAGAGTACCATTGGGCCATCAAATAACTAGATATCCTAAACAAATTCCAAGCGATAAAGCAGCTGACATCAACCAACTTACATCGTGATTGCAATTCCATTCTCCAAAATATTCAATCAACCACTAAATTTTATAGTAAGACAAAATCTTAAGAAATTGGAATGACATAAAATTTTTGCTAAGAAATTTATATTCATCCGCTTTTCTCCACTATTTGCTCTACAAGGTCTCCCGTTGTTGAGCTTGCTTCACTGGAGATTTATTATTTTGTTAAATTGTCGATTTAAGACTGATGCTTGCTTGTCCTGCGATCGTTTTTCTGTTCTAGTTAGTCTCTGATGTTTGTTTCACATCAATGTATTCGCTGGTTAGTGCTATTACCTTATAATTTGAAATGTATTTTAATTTAAAGTCAACTGTCCCTCTCCACTCGAATGGTAATTAAACCATGCCCTTATCAGTTGCAACTAGTGGCACACAGCGATGTCATGTGTGTGCGTGTGTGTGTGTAAATATTTGTAATAATACTTTTGCCACAAAAGGCAAATCATTAAAATTTATGCAATGACGCAACTGGAAGAGGAAAGAAGTAGGGAAAGGGGATCAGTTAGGCATTTATTTGTGTGTGCGTGTGATATAATATGCCTTTAATTTGGACATTTCCCCTCGAGGGCATTTAATGACCCGCATGGGGAACACTTTGATGTGACGCCCAATCAAATGTTTGTTGTTAATTTGCATAGTTTCTTTTTGCGTGGAAAATTTTAATTAATAGTGAAGAAAGCGCACAGTGGGTCAAAAATATAATTGTAACTTGGGTGCTTAAAAGGGCAAGCAGATGGACTGATAATCAAACGCTTGATACGATTAAGTAGCAGCATCAATGTGAAGGACAGCTAAGTAGACAAAGCCAAAGAGCAGCTAAATGGCAAAGAGAGGGGAGACAGAGAGAGGTGAGAGAGTGGAAAGAAAGGAAGGGAAGCACACAAAGTGCGTACTGGGAGTCCGCAGCAACTGCAAGCTTGTCTTTCATTAGCTTCATCTCGCACCTGGCCGCAGCTCTGACAGTTGACAGAGTCGGTAAAGAGGGAATAACAGGACAGAAAGAGAAATTCACGACGGGAAAGGGAGGGAGCAAAGAGGGTAGATAGAGGAGAGAAGCTAAGCAGCTGCTTAATTATCTACTCTATGCTGGGGCGACCCTTTCAAAGCTAGCGCTGATTTCTTATCTTAAATGAAACTCACTTGGCACTGTGGCAATGGCGGCAAAGCGGGCAAGCGACTTCCGTTTCCGCTGCAGACCCAAAGCGAGAGAGGGATAGCCTATGTATGTGTGGGTGTGTGTGTCTCTGTGTAAAGGTGTCCTTCATGGTGATTCTTTTACCAGCTCTTTTGTGGGTCGCAGTCAGGTGCAGGTTTAATTAATTTAATTACAGTCTAAGCATAATTTAGTGGGCAGCTGCGTGAACTTCGTTTAGCCTCAATGTGAACAGCATCCCGTCCCTTTTCCTATCACATCTGACTTCAGGCTAATCGATTCGGCCATTCCAGGCAGGTTATCTAATGAACTCGATACCCTTTTGTGGTCTTTTATTGACTTGAGCTTACTTTAAGGCAAAAGTTTAAATTGAACTCAATTCAACTTCTATATACGATATTCATTTCAGACTGCAACTTGAAAGTTCCTTTCAAACATAATTAAGCTGAACTCTGTTGTGGTAAATTGTATGCATACATTTCACCTTTTAACTTGTACCTTGGTTGCACCTTTAATCATTTTTTATGTTATAAAGGCGAGCGCAGAAAAATATGCTACAATTATTTTTGCTTTGGTTTACCTTGGCTGCTGCTCTTCTTCAACTCTTGTTGCAGCTGTGCCACACGTGCGGCACATAAATAATGTTGTAATTATTTCTGCATACACATACACCTACTCCTACATACAAATTGAACTCACTCACACACACACACACACACACACAGGCACAGCCGCAGCCAAGCAAACAATTTTATTATTAGTTTTTATACATGCTCAACTGAAAACAATAACGGCAAGACAACAAAGATGCTTCGTGCTGCAGCTTGCTCGACTAAGCGATACCCTGTACTATAGTTTTACGCTTTTTATGTTTCCCTTTTTAATAAACGACAATTGCTCTAGATTTTATTTGGATAAATCTCAAGTAAAAGTGATTTTAATTTAAATTTATAAAAAAATTAAAATGTTAGTTATTTTATAGTAAAGCTCAAATTTTTGAATAAAATAAAATTCAGCTATCACTTTAAATCTTTATGGTTGTCATAATATTTATAATCTTGCTTTTAAGCTTAAATTTCAACAGTTATTAAATGTAAAATAAAAGTGATATGTCCTTTAAAACCGAAAACTTATGTTAATTTTAATTTCTATAACACAAATTTGTGTAAAATGAATCTTTTTCTCAATTCAAAAAAAAAAATAAATGTAATTATAATTTAAAATCTTTGAAAATTAATATCGTTATTGTCCGTACGTTTACAGATTAAATTTTATTTAATATTTGTTCAAATGGTTTCTAATTATAGTCAATCACCAACGACAAGGAATACTTATAGTAAGTAAAATACCATCCATATTTTTTTAATTTTTTTTAAATGAAACAATCCTTTTTTTGAGTGGAGTTTTACAGGGTAGCTGGGACTAACTTACCGCATGCTCTTGCGCACTTCCTGCGGCTCAGGTGGCCGTGGCCGATGTCGACAGACAACAACGATGCCGGCCACGATAATTGACGTCACAATGACGACGCCTATCGCCACAACGGCGGCGAGTATCAGCAGCGTCGATTGCTTCTCTGGTCCGCTGCCGATGCTGGCGCCAGCGCCGACGCCAACCGCTGAACTGCCGCCAACGCCGCTGCCACCGATGCCGTTGCTGCCATGATGCGTGGTTTCCGCGGGCGTTGGATCCTCCGAGAGTATAGATTCATCTGAAAGAGGGGAAGCAAGAATGAAAGGCGCACATCAAATACGAATAGTATTGTAGTTTCTTATTCTTTGGGAAATAAAGGGAGGGACACACACACATACAAACATACAAACACAATGATTTGTTATTTGCTTGAAATTAGTTTGATACGCGCGTCGAGTTTTTCTCTTTCTTTCATTTTTCTTTTGCTTTCTATTTGCCATTTATTTATTTGTTTTGTTTTATTTTGTGAGTTCGCCTTTTGCTTAACTGATTGCTTTAACTGTGTTTGTGTTTCTATTTGTGTTTGTATTTGTTTTTATTTATGTGGTTGTGTGTGTGTTTTGTCGTTTGCCATTTTGTTGCCTGTTTCTATTGCCGTGGCAAATTTTGTTGAAAATTGAAATTAGCCAAATTGTTCGACGTGAGGGTCGCCAATCAACAAAGACCTTGACTTGGCTTTAATTGCCATACCCTTTCCCTTTGATGCCAATCAAGCATCTTATTGCCAGAGATTGGCAAAAGCTGCGGCAATTATTAACAAGATGTGAACGGCATTGTTGATATTTATTAGATTTTCAGCAGAAAAATAAAGAGATGAGCAAGCGGAAATTGTGCTTACTGTGTTTACTGTCTGAGCTTATGATCCCTGTGGCAAGATTTATGCGATACATTCGTTTATGTCAGCCCAGTTTCTCTGCCCAGTTCTCACCTGCCACCTGCTTGCAGCATTTCCGCTCCATTTGCGAGTTGAAACACTGCCAAGTGTGGCAAGTGGCAAGTGGCAAGCGGCAGAGCGAGCATTTAAGTGGAAATTGCCTACACCTGCGGCTCAATTTAATTTTTGTTGTTGCGGCTGCCTGCCTGCTTGGCCTTTTTCATTCAATTTACTTGGCCCATTCTTATTATTAGTCCGTTTCTCTCTTTCTTTTAACCAGTTGCTTAACATTGCTTTTGGCTTACGGTGTTTGGTGTTTGGCTTTTGGCTTTTGACTTTCAACTTTCAACTTTTAGCTGTGACTTTTGTTTTCAACTGGCAGCTTCATCGAGTTATTTGCTTTCTCATTCAATGGGAAGTCAAGGGTAGCTGCCTTTCTCTCCTGCCGTTTTTCATTGAGGAAAATCTAATAAATTTACCTGTTTTTCCTACTCTACCTGAATTTCTTATTATTTTCCTCTCTTCGTTTTTTTTTTCATTTTGGCATAAACAGATTTAAATCAGCAGCAAAAATCAGCGTCAAGCGTCGACGGATTTGCTATTATTCACACGTAAATATTGTTACTTTACGTTGGCTCCTGTCTTTACAATTTATTACCACACACACACAAGAGAGAGAAAGTGAGAGAGGGAGTGCGGGGGGAGAGAGAGAGAAAGATAACAAGAAATCCCAAGCAATGTGTAAATAATAGAAACTGCGTAGGCGCCTGACGCTGGCACTGTTAAAATTTCGCATAAATTACTTGTACTTGAAGCGCAGTGGATCCTTCGGGGGATCCTTTTTGCAGTCCTTGGCCTGACTCTGTCTATGGCACTTTGGTAATTACAGTTATTGTAGCGAGGCCTGAATGAACGCATTGCTGTCGTCCTTAATGTGACCGCATAATGCTGATAGACTCTCGACAGAGATTCTCTCTCTCGAGTCTCAACTAAACCCATTCATTGGGTAACAGTATGAAACTGAAAACAGAAACTGTCGGTTGACCTGGTCTCCCTGGCATTTAATTGAACATTTGCGTATCAAATACAATTAGGTGCATTAAATTGGGTAATATGTATGTGTGATTTATGGACATTTCGCACCGCGAACCGTTAAGGCAAATGGAAAATGGCCAAACAATGTGGTAGACAGACGCAGTCGGTCTCTGGTTTGTTTGCTTGCAAACGAATACGAAAATGAAAATGAAAACGGTAATGGAAATGCAGATAAAAATAAAAATCAGCATGAAAATAATGACAACGTTGTTGTTGTTGTTGTTGTTGTTAAGCATTGCCTGAGTGAGAATGCGAATGCGAGGCGAACAATAAAAGCAAAGTGTCTACGGCGCCCCGTTAAGCAAAACGAAAATTGAAGCAATTTCGCTTTTGCCTTTGCTCGATGGGTATGAAATAAAGAAAGGCATTGCCAATGACACACACACACACACACACTTACACACACAAACATTTTCACACACACAGCTGTCGTTATGTCGTTAAGCATGGGGTAAAATGAAGAGGCTGTCGTGGCACGCCCTTGCGTATACGTAATATGCGTATGCGTGCTACGCTCTTACTCTCCCTTTTCTCTCTGTCACTCTCTGTCTCTCTCTCTCTTCTCACACTCCCTCTCTCTTCACTTCATTGATGGAAAATGCTGTAATGCTTTACGCATCGCTGCATAACTCAGTCAGTGGATTAGAAAAGGGCGTCCTCAACGCCCACAATGGAAAGGCATGAAGACCTGCCGCCAGGACATCAGGTTTTCCTTTCTCTTTTTTTTTCTGCTTTCTTTTTTTGTATTTTTTTGTTTTGCTGTTAGAGACATGTGCACAGTTTTCGCGGCGGCTGATTGAAGACGATTTCCTTGAACTTGCGTTGATTTGAAAGTGCAGTGAAGCGTTGAATTAGACACACAGCCACGTCGATTGCGTGCAGAGAGAGAAGCGGCAACATCAGCAACTACCCAGCTCAGTCAAGTTTATTGACTTGGCCAAAAAGTGACCCACAACTGGTAACTGGTAACTGGTAACTGGTAACTGGCAAACTTGGCAGCAGCCAGCAGGCAAATTCAGCTTTTGGCGAATATTTTGGCACACTTTATGTTGCACAGACCAGAGATGTTTGTGAGTGCCATTTTTTTCCCTTGTTACTGCTGTTGCTGGTTCTTTTCTTGTCTCGGGTACTCGGTAAGTCGGTTATTCGTTTAGTCGGTTATTTCAGTGTGAGTGTTTCGGGTACTCACCATATGGTCCCAGTTGTGCAGCCACGCGCACACGTTCAATCACCACCGGCGGCTCGCTGCGTCCCTTGGCGTTAACGGCATAAACTAAAAATTGATATTCACGTCCCGGCTCTAAATTATTCAAACGAAATTGTGGACTGTTCTCCTGCATGCGTAAGATGGGTGCAGATGTAGCCTGAAAAAAATAAAAGCAGAATAGATGCGAAAAAGTTGAAAACAACATGGTTATAAACAGATCTCTATGCTCTGTTCCAAAATAGATGAAAAAAAGTAAACGATAACCAGTTGACAGTCAAAGATACCACGTATGCTTAATAATATGCTGGACATATGGCTGCAAAGTATACGCCATGTTTATTTGTTGCCAAACTTTTGGGGCAACAAACACAACACATAAATAATTATTCATGCCTAAAAATGTGCTCTCAGCTTAAGGAAGATAGAGAGGATGGAAGGGAGGTAGTTGTAGCTGTTGCAGAGGGACACATTGTTCTGTTCAGGACGTTGTCTGAAATTTTAAACTGAATATCCGTTTGCCGTAATGGGACACAATCGAGTGAGCTTCGTTGGTTACGCACAAATTCCCACTCAAGTAAGCGTAAGTAATTTATGTTGTCCTTGCGGCGCATTTTCCACCCGCTCAACCACTCAACCACCCATCAACCCACCCACTGAGTGCCCAAGCTGCTGTCAATGTGACTCCACTCCTCTCTTCCCTCTATATGCCATTTTTATCTAGCGTAAAACTTTAAAGCTGCAAACGGTCCAACATTGGTCAACGTTCATGTCCTGCTCATCATCCTCTGGCCTCTGTCCCTGCCTCTGTCCCTGTCTCTGTCTCATTTT
The DNA here is from genome assembly GCA_035043265.1 of Drosophila testacea. Classification (NCBI taxonomy): domain Eukaryota; kingdom Metazoa; phylum Arthropoda; class Insecta; order Diptera; family Drosophilidae; genus Drosophila; species Drosophila testacea. The sequence continues at coordinate 2,548,098 of JAWNND010000477.1, forward strand.
CTATCTGCATCTCTGTCTGTTTCTTTGCGCTTGGCTACTTTGCTAATAAACTCGACTCGGCTAACGCTGCATGAACAAACCAAACAAGTTGCCATCCCCCCTTCCCCAAACAATCTCTCTTTCCCTCTCGAGTTGCTGAAAGCAACCAAACCAAACCAAACGAAATGAAATGAAATTTTCATATGATATTCTCTTTTACGAGTGACAGAGATAATTTAATAACTCAGCATGTGTTTTCCATTGGCTTATAGATGAGACGAGACGAACAGAAGAGGCCTGGGACTGTCCACTCAGTTGGTTAAAATGCTTCGTCCCTGCCTTTAATGCCAACTTATAGCATTAATTACGTTGTCCTTTTTACGCTCGAAACGAGCCGAATTCAACTGAAGTGAACTGAACTGCGTGTCTCATTCTCTCAAAATTATATTTATTAATAATTCAAGCAGAAAAGTCAGAAAGAACGAGCACACTAATTGACCATATGGATATCGAGTTGCTTTACTTAATTTTAATTCAATCACAAGTTTATCCTTTGCTTCTTTCAACTCACCTGATCATTGAGCGTGGATATCTCATTGTCGCTTTGGCCAAGCGTCTCACCAAATTGGCCTCTACCCCCAACACCCGTCTCACTGGCATACAGTAAATCTCCGCCAACAACCTCAAGCATAAAGTATTGAGAGAGTCCGCCATCGCTGCCAGCTATACAGACCACCTCCAGGACGGTATCGTTCCTTAGCTCACAGGCCTTGGGTGCTTCAGGAGCATCTACAGATAGTTAGGTAGAAATATAAGTACAGACATTTAGCTAAATACTTTTTAAAAATTTATAGTTAAAAATTATTTCATAGCTTGTTATATATTTTTTCAGTACATTACAATTAAATTAAAACATTTTAAATATAATTCAATGAACCTTTTCACTATCTTAATTTTTTAAGTCATGTATTGCACTTTTTCTAATTATTTTCATTAAATTAGTTATATTATTTAGCTTTCCTAAGACTTAGCAACAAGCACTGGCTTTGTTAAGAATACATGACGTATACGCGGCGTTAGCCCATAAAAGTATCATACATTTCATATGCTTAACTTTTCACATGACCAGCTGGTTTCTCAGTTAAAGATATAAGAAACGATAGTTTCATAATGTGTTTATATTTGATTAACTGTTTTATTTTAGCACTTATACCCATTAAGCCATTTATACCCATATAAAATGTGTTACGCATCTCGTTAAAGTATCTTTTAAGTAGTATATCAAACAAGATAAACACAATTGTTTATTAACTTTATCGATTTATATTTCAAATAGAATACTTTTTTGTGCTTTAAATTGTACTACGAATATAAAACTATTCATTTATAACCAAAATTTAAATTAATTAATTTCAAATGTTTTTATTTAATATAATCTCTGGTTTCGTTTGGCGCTAGTCACATAATTCAATAAAATAAATATACTTAGATATGAATTTAGATAAATATGTTCATATTTGAAATTTAATATTCTACATTTTCTATCTACATTTTTGGTCTCTTTTGTGTTATTTTTTAGACAGTTGAATAAGTGGCCAGTCATTGTCAGAGTCATAATGACTGCCACATTGTGGCATAATTTGCATATGAATTTGGGGCACTTTGTGCAAATAAAGGTGTGGCTAAAACACGCCCTCAGTTTGCATTAATAATGGCCAAATTTGGCCCAAAGATATGGCTAATGATGGAGCTGATGTTGCAGACCGCGAGCTCTCATGATTATTTGCCAGAATTTCAACCAAGGAAGGAGCTGCAGTTGCATGCAACCGACTCTGCACAACACATACACTCACACACAAGAAGAGTAACCAATTATGTAAGTAGATCCTTAGGTGTGCATAATAGATAGACTTAGACCGACATCGACACCAAGACCAACACCGTCGGCGTCTTGTTTAAATTGCACACAATGTCGACAGACAGTTAGGCAGATAGTGGAAAAGGGGGTGGCAATTTTCCTATTCCTTCTATACTTACTTGCTGGCAATATGTGTACAAGACATGGCGCCGTTTGTCTGCCGACCACATTGCTGGCCCAGCAAGCCAGAGTTATTAACTCGGAGTCGGTTTGTGGTAGATACGTCATAGTGCTGGTCAAACCATTCGATTGTATCCTGGAGTTGAGCACCTGCAAGTAGAGACAGACAGAGAAGAGAGAGAGCGGGAGAGAGAGAGAAAGGATTAGAAAACGTACTGCAAACGTTGGCGAAAATCATTGAAGCCAGGCAAGCATAAATATATTTCAAAAGGCAAATACGTTTTTATTGCAATGCAAACACAGTTCGGGTTTAGTCCTAGCTCTACTCGAATCCAGTCGAAGTCGACTTGAGCTCAGTTGGGACTGTGGTTCTCTGCAGATTTTCATACAACTTTTGCGGTAAATGAATTACTTTATTTATTGTGCACAGCTGTCCCAATCCTAAGGTTTACTCACATGCGAATCTCTCAGCCAGCTTTGCAGTTTTACAGCCCAGTTAAACACCCTTTACCTCTCTGCCTTTGCATTTTAAATGAAAAGTTATCCAAAAACAACTCTTTCTGGCATTGGGCAGCTGCTTCTTCTACTCTACACCCTCAAACTCAATTTTTACAACTTTTACTCTCACAATTTCTATTTCTTCTCCTGGCTTGACTTTTGCTAACCAATGCACACTTTATACATTTTGATTAAATTTTAATTCAGTCACGTACAAAAGTTGCTGTGTCTGATTCCAGTTGTAGCTTTTGTTCATCAGGGTTCGTTCATTGTTGGCCCATTGTCCCACAGAGTCAGAGTCCTAGTATTTAACACAAGTTTTGCTAATAGCTGTGCACCTTTTCATGCTTTCAAGTGAATCAATAATTTTCAGTCAACTGCAGCACGTCTACATGCGTAATTACAGTTCCCAGCTCAAGTTTTTGGGCCAGAACTTTCACTCTACAATTGTGGAATAATTCCCTTTCTTCAAGGTAATACTTACTGGCGACACGTTGCGTGTATTGTTGTAGGTCCAACTGAATCTGACCGTCTCGGGTGGATCGGCATCAACCTCACATTTGACCTGTATCGAGTGCATGTTGATGGCTCCAATTGAAGTTTGCTCTGTGCCTGGTTTACAGCGCGGTGAAACTGCAAAATACAGGCACAAAAAATCACAAGGGGAAAAGAGAAGAAAAAAAGTCGTTAAGTCGCATAAAAAAGTTTAGAATTTTTTGTTTTTGTAAATTTTCTTTTTAACTTTCAAATATGAACAGTCAGCTCCCGCTTGAGTCCCTTCCCTTCCCAGATCCTCCTTTATTAGGGAATGGAAAACAAACAGTCTGCAAGTCTCTGGAGCTTAGCAACAACGCCAGAGAATACACAAAAAAGAGACTAAATCCAAGAGGAAGTCGAGCCTGATACATAGCCTTGGGCATAGTAATTAACATGTTTCCGTTTCATGAACGTGAGGACTTGCGTTGTTTTCCTTACTTTTCTTTCTCTTTCTCTTTCTCTGCTGTGTATGCATAAAAAGTGAGTGTGAGTGTGAGTGTGTGTGCTTAGCAGGTATTGAAGAAGATGTTTTCGAGTTAACTTTCACTTGACGCTGGCTGTAAAATGAGACCAGATACGAGTATGTTCACATACACGGAAGTTGTGCTCTAGCCTCAGGGCCAAGTCTGTCTCTGAAAAATACACTCACACACACACACACACACACACACACATACAGTAGCAAGTGTACACGTATTTGCACATGTACATATATGTCTGCGTTGAAAGCTCTCCCCTTTAAAATGTAAGTCACGCCAAGGCTGATAAGTATTTGAAGCTTTATTACTTCTTGGCGCTGTTATCACTACACGACTGCATTTCAGCACAATATGCTATCCTATCATCTCTCTCTTTCTCTCAATCTATCCCCCTTTTCTTTCTCACTACTTGTTGCTCAACTCAATGCTGAGTGAGAGTTATGTTCGCTTGAAACTTTCATAATTCAAAATATAAACTACTTAAACTGTCGTACAGCATACGACTTTTTCCGGCACTGAGAAATGCATCAGTTTCCTTTGCAGATTTCCGACAACAGAGGGAGAAAGCGAGAGAGAGAGAGAGAAAGAAATTTTCACATGTACAAAATAATCGGACTTTACGCAGCCAAAAAAAGTTATTCAAAAGGTAAACGAATTGATTTCAATTTGGTGTAAGATAAGCTTCACTTATGGATCAATTGATTTATTTGGTTCAATCGTCGCTTTATGCAATGCACATTAATCACAAGCTGAAAAATTTGCTACCGCTTTTTCCCAAAAGGGAAAGCCATGAGGTTTATGAAAAAGTTGGCAGAGATGGCAAAAATTGCCAGTTAAATTTATAGGCAAAAGTTTTCTGTGTGTAAATCAATGGCGGTTATTTAGACTAGCGGCAACAACAATTTTACAATTGTAAACAAGCACGCGCACACATACACCCGTAATCACACACACACACACACACAACCTCACACAAAGACACATATACAGTTATGGGTTTGGCCATGCATCATTTCTAAGCAATTTCCTCATCCGCTGCAAAAGTTGGCAACGTTAATTTTTGTTGTTGCCTTTGAAGCAGAAGTTGATTTTATTTTGCAACTTCCGTTTCCGTTCCGCCATGTTATGTATTTCATCATATTGTGCTGGCTGCTGTTGCTCTATTACAATAAACTTGCCACTACTCGCATATTGCGGCAAAAGCTGCTTACTTACACTGCACTTTCAGAGTGAGACTGGAGCTCCTCGTTTCCCCCTCTGTGTTCGTCGCCCCACAGGCATACGCTCCTGCGCTTTCCCTTTCCAGCTGTGTCAAGTGCATTATTTCCGTGCTCTCGCCAGACATACGCATGCCCTGCAACAACAACAACAACAATAACAATAATAAGAGTAAAATGAAATATAATACACAAAAAATATGAAGAATATATAAAGATGTAGCGAGTCCATCTGCAAATTGTAAATTGTTTTTCTCTGTAAAAACACTTGATTATAGTTTATTTAATCGACATTTTGCAATGTTACTGCAGCTCGAGTTACATTTTAAGTAGATTTTTTCATATCAGCTATTGCGAAGTATTATTTAAAGTTCTTTGAATTCACAAAAGTGAGTGACTGACAGGTAATCAGTTCTCAGACTAAACTATAGAAGCTGAAAAGCTGAAATTTCTGATGCACTCAGAGACGATTTTTAATAATACCATTGGCAAGAAAGAAAATAGATACCCATTCTTTATCCGATTAGTTTTAAATTTAATATGCAATAATTGGACAAAACATATCTCATATACTCGAAAGATTTACAAACTATTTATAGACGCATATGTGAAAGTTAATTTGAACAGCTCTGCAAAACAAATTAATGGATTTATGATATTTACTTAACAATACAAATTATTCATTTGTCTGTTAAGTGAATTGCAAACATGACGCGCAGGTAATTCAATATGAATATAATTACATTTTATTATGCATTTAAAAATAATATTGTACTTTATGTTTGAGAAAGAAAAACAATACCGAGTGCCTACTGATTACACTTGAACTATAACATAATCCAAAAAAACACTAGAAATGAAGTATTTCAAACATTTCATTGATAATCGCATCATATTCGTTTTGCATTCGAGTGCTGTTTTTCGTCTATTGTTCAATTATAATGTGTTTTGCAAGCTGTGCTAGATTTTAATGAAAACAACACTTTCGTTGCAACCTTTTAGTCTACCAGAGATCCTCTCAGTTCACTGCATTTTCGTATCAAATACAATTTCAAATTAATTTTCCATAATTTTTCGTTCAACAACATAACATAAATGGAGTGTCATTTGTGCAGCTGTCAAAACTTAAATCCAATATTGCATTCATGCCGTCACCCACATTCATAAACATGTATTTTAAATAGATGAAGCTTTCATTTAATTCATGAAAATACCCTGCACATATACATAGAAATGTGTTAAAAGGGTATGATACACAGACGGAGGTGTCAATTCAATTTTAGTTGCAAACATGAGTAAAGTAGTACTGGGTATTGCCTAGTCGACCACTCTCTAGTAGCGTAGTCATTGTCATTTTTTGCATTGAATAATATTTAATAAAACTTTTATAGCATGTTAATTTGCAAAATGAATTAAAAAGCAATGTTGTTACCCATCAGAAACATAGAAAAAGCTAATTGCAGATGCATTACAAAATTCATTTTAAATGAATTTATTACAGCACACTTAACAGAAATCTGACAATTGGCAACAGGCTGCAAAAATCAAATTAATATGGAAAATATTGTATGATAAAATTATTTTCTTGTTGAAGGAATTGGCTGTTTATATGAAACAGTTATTTAATTATTTAATTTACTTAACTGATATAATTATTGTTTTCTTTTGCATATTCAAGAAAGTGAGAGTAGACGAATTTTATGATAATCAGTTATTTTTGTAGTTTTATTTAATCTTTACAAATAATCTTCATGCAGATTTAAATCCTTAACATTTCCTACACCTTCGCATACAGAAGCGCAAATTGGTGAAAAAAGAAAAGTTTCTGGGTTACAAAAAATGTGTTGATGCCGGAAATGCAGGACCAGCTGACAACTGAAGAAGTGACAAAATTTGTTTTCGTTTTCGCTGCTGTTGCTCTCTTTATGTAACCTTTTGTGCGCATTTGGCATTTGGCGCATCGTTTTTCACAATATTTTGTCAATTTTTTGTGTGCTTTGTTTGCAAATGGCAAAAGGCGAAATGCCGAAGGTCGCACTGCCTTAAATATTGAAAAGTTTTTGATTTCCTTCACAATGGCTTCAAGTAATTTGTTAAATGTGTAGCATAGAGAAGCAAGAAGGCGAAGAAATATTATTTTCTGCTGTGCCATGAAAAATGATGATGTGTTCATGTGAACAAAACTGTCAAAGGATGTCAAAACCTTGCCGTTTAGTTACAACAACAGCACAATACATCTTAGGACGAACAATGATGGTCAAGCTTTGTGGCTTTAATGCGATTATGAATGAAAGGCGAACCCTGTGGCTCCGCTCCGTGTGGCAGTTCATGTGGTTACATTTTGGAATCTGAAATGTGGTATACTTGTCGTATGATTAATGTTTCAATAATTTGTAACACGAACTGGGCTTTAATTAAAGACATCATGAAGCAATTATAGACATACAAATATCTCTTATACTATGTCAAGTAAACGCACAATAGTGAAAAGTTTTGCTTATACTGGGCATCGGAGTGGGCGTGGTCCTGGCTGGTAACCCAATAGGCCACATATTTTGCGCTTGACACTGTTGAGGGTTGCCCGCAGCGCTCGAAATTTTGGTGTTGCAAACAATTTCGGTAAATTAAATTAAACCACAAAGTGTCTGCTTAAGTTGCCACAGGAATGTCGACAGGCAGCAGCAGCAGCAGCAGCAGCAGCTACAGCAACTTAAGCAATTGATAATAAAAATTGCCAAAATTGTCTGGCTACTTGATAGGCGTCAGCAGTTGTTGGTCAAATGGGACAGATGGCTGAAAATCTGTAGCACACTTACGTTCTTGAACCAGGAGTAGCTGGTAACCGGAGGTCTCGCATCCGCACGACACTTGAACGTGACATTTTGGCCCTCGGCACGTGTAACCATACGGCTGGGATCTTCGTTGGCCAAGTGCACCGACACGGTGGGTGGATCTGCAGGGAAAAAAAAGAGAAGAGAGAGAGTGAGAGAGAGCAATATAGAAATAAAGTGAGAATCAAAGTAAGTGCAGGAGGAGGACGCGTCAAATCTAATGACCGCTACAAATAGCCGGATAAAAGTCTAAATAATAAACGCAAATGGCTCATAAGGTGAGCCCAACAGTCGGCCATTGCGTAATGTAGTTAACTCAAGCTGCTGCTGTTGCTGCTCCTGTTGCTCCTTCTTCTGGTCAGTTTGTTGCCTGGAGGCAGGCTTCTTCTATTTTTCTTTTCTTTTCTACACCGCTTGGCTGCACATCCCTTACGAGGGGCACACGGCCTGCTTTTGGCCATAAGCCAAATGGGTCTATTAGTTACGGTTGTAAAAATCTAATACGCGACCGAGAACCTGGCGCCAACAGCGCGTCATATCCGGCCGCCATCTTGTGTGCGGGCGTGGGACAAAACTATGGCGTCTCTTGGCAAAAATTGCTGACGTTTATGGTGAATTATTAAAAATGCGGCACAAAATTAAACTGAAATGAAGTTCGCCCTGAGGTTGTAGAGAGCACGAGAGCACGAGAGTGCAAGAACTTCTTGAGCTTGCTCTGAGTGCAGGTAATTTAATTTTGTTGTCGCTTGTTGCCATGGCAGGAGTAATGTAAATCGGAAGCCGGAAGCGGATGTTGCCAATATTATGGTGCGGAGACGGGAGTACAAGAAGAAGGATAGGCGAAAAACGAGCACAGGAAACATAACAGTGAAAATTTAATCAAGCCAAGTCGAAAGCAGCCAGCAATGCAAAAGGCCAACAAGTAACAGGCAACAACCACAACGAACAATCATGATGATGATGATGATGCTGATGATGATGACAACATGACTGCATTTCATAAGCAGCTTAGAGGCGAACCAACAGGTGGATCTGTGGCCCCGGGGCCAACAGTTGAACCATGGGCAAAAGTAGGCCTACAGAGTCCAGAGAGAGACAGAGAATGAACGAGAGAGAGAGAGTAAGGGTGAGGGTGACGGTTGTATGAGCTCTAATCAAATTATGTTGCTCTGTCCCTAATACGCATCTAATTGGACTTGGCTCGGTGGAAAGTGCTTTCAGCAAGACACGCACACTAAAACACTACACACACACATATACAGAGGGCTAAAGCTGTGAGAAGCACACATATAAGCCTCTCACTTTATATGTGTGTTTGTGTGTGCGTCGCTTTGTTGACATAATTGAAAGTATGGCCAGAGCTATTCAGCAGCAACCGCAACAGTTCAGCTTAGGAATGGATAACGATAAAAAAAAGTAGCTATATCTATATAATAACTATATTAATCAGTAAAATATAAAAAAGATTAAGTAAAAAGCAGCAGTAATGAACTTTCTCCAACAAATTTTAGCAGCAAAGCTAAACAAAACTAGAAGAAGCGATTTGCATCAAGAATCTATTCGGCTTAAATAAAAAAAAGCATCTTATATATTAATTTTTATAAATACTTGTGCACAAATGCAAAATAACAGAAAGCAAGTCAATGTAATAAGAGTATTAGCTGACTCGAGATCTATTTATAGAGACAAGGAACAAGGTTGGGTATAAATAAACCACGAGTCATTTTTACACCTTACTTTAAAAAATGAAAAGGTAGCTATTTATAAAGGAAATATAGCATTTTAAATGAATATTATTTTTGACTGTAAACCAAACCAATTTATTTAAAAGAGTCTTATATTATGGGTTGCTTTAAGGTTCTTTTAATGATGTGCTCTGGGTTTACATTGGCAATGGGATGAGAGTATTTTTTTTTTGTAAATATCTTTGCCATTTTGATACATATACAGAATATTCTAGTTTGAGCACGCTACATGCTACTTAAAGCGCTTTCATGTCAGTAAAGTTTTAAAAGGGCACGTAAATAACAGGCTACTATATCGATACCATATTAATATCCATCCCTAGTTCCTTTTGAAGATGAATAAGGCTCATATGTGCACTTGTATGTGAATTGTGCAAGTTTGTTGTACTTACATGCCACACGTATAATACGCTTGTCCTCAATGGCACCGCCAGAGAACCAAGGATTCGTGGCACGACACGTCAACTCCGCATTGTCGTTCTCCGATGTCACTTTCAATGTCAAAATGCTAGTCGTGATATTGGCATCCTGCAAAATGTAAAATAGAAAAAAGAAATGGAACAAACACAGTATTATTAAGCTGGGCAAATGTTTGTAAAATCATTGTTAGTCTATAAGAAATATGTTTCGTCTGTCAGATTCTGCAAAGTAAACATGTTGGCCTGGTCGTCAATTGAACTGGAAACAAAAGCCATGTCCATAATGAGCAGCAAAGCTTAGATACACGCTCTCTTATGTCTATGTCCTTTCGAAATTATCGGTTATGCAGGAGTCTCTCTGGTCGAGGCTTGCCCAAAAGCGTTCACGTGTCCAAGACATCAACATCAACATCAGTTTGGCTTCGTATCTCCATCTATTTGCCTTGACATAATTAAAAAGCTAAAAAGGCAACTGACAAACTGAAGCTGCTGTCGGATAACCAGAGGAAACCGAAAACCGAGAGTTGTCTTCCTTTCCTTGGCAGGCAAATGAACTCATGTTGAATGTGCAACTCAAGCGCAGGCTGATAAATTTAAGGCTGGTTACAGCCAAAATAAAGAAACGAAATGTTCTCCACATAAATTCAAATAAAAATTCGCACATTAGTCGAGCCAATGTCCTGGCGCTCGGTGCAAATTTGTATAGCTTGACTTGAAAGTTTTCGACACTGCACTTCATCAATTTGGTCTAAGAGAAGCTGAGGAAATGGGAAGGTAGAGGAAGGGGAAGGGGCAGGAAGGGAGCCAGCCAGGCGGACGGCCACTTGAAGTCAACTTTTGGCTGTTGTAAAAACTTTGCCTGCCTTTTAGGGTCACCCAGTGGTCTGACATTGTTGTTGTAGTTGCACTTCAGAGGTTATTAAAGCGACGCAAAGTTGTGTCCATGTGTGTGTGTGTGTGTGAGTGTGTGTGCAACAGCTATCAAATGTCAAACGTAAAAAGCTAAATTTGCCAGGCAGAAAACTTGTCGTTTCCATTGCCGTTTACGTTGCCTCTGGGCTAAGAGTTGTCCTTTGTTGTTTCTGCTTTTATTGTTCTGGCCAAATTCGTTTGACAATTTGCAGCAATTTGATATGAGAAAGATTTTCTATGGTTGGAAACACTCACCTCCTTATCACTGTGCAATGTAACCTCAGCACTCCGTATTGGCTCACCATCCAAAAGCCATGTAATCTTGGCTGCAGGATATGAACCCCAGGATTCACAGCGTATGGCCATCGGATGTCCAGCTGTGAGCAGATCATTGGGTGTTATGATCTTCACTCTTATGGGTTTTACTTTAAATAAAAAATAAATGGTAAAAAAAAGTTAGTTAAATTGAAAAATTAAATGTTTCATTTTATGATAATGAAGTAACATAAATGGGATGCAAAAAAAGGAATATTTTAGTTAAATCGATAGATTAAATATTTCATTTGATGCTAATTATATAATTGATGCTAAACTATATTAATAATTAAAACTAGTATTCCTTTTAAAAAACAATTAGAGATTACATAGAACCAAGTAAAATGATTTAGTATTAATTCAGATTATAAGCAAGACTAATTGGTAACCAGTTGAGATTAATTTTGAAGCCAGCTAACACTTACAGTGCACCTGCACGGTGACATCTTTGGTGACAGGTTCGAGGAGACGTGTTCCTTGTGCCCGACACTCGATGCGAGCTCCATAATAATCCCGTGTGGTGGTGCCAATGAGCAACTGATTCACCATGACAGTGGCCCCCTCCTCAACTGAGGTGTGACTGGTGCCGATGAGCTCGCTGCCATCTCGCCACCAGGTGACCTTCGGCGGTGGACGACCTGAAAAGGGACGAAGGTACAAAAGTGAATGAGAACCGATTGCGTAAGTGTATTATGAAAAACTGTCCTGCACACTATGGAACCTATGTAAGTCGGAAAACGTGACTAAAATCATTATTCTAATCGTAGCAACTATTAATAAAAAGGAATTCCAAATATTCTTAAATACATTTAAGAGTCTTACTACTAAATATTTTTCAAACTTAAAAAATTAAATATAAACAGCCTGCACATTTAAAAAAATAAGATTTCTGTTAAATCATACATATATGTTTAGAATTTCTTAGTCTTTTAAATAGCAATCATACAACTAAAACTCTATATAAGTAAGTCTTACAGTGTTTAAATTTGTTGGTTTTTTTTTAATTTATATCTCGACACGCTTCAAGAAAAACTAAAACTTAAAAAATGTTTAAAACACAAGAGTATGTATATTAATTGCTGGCTTCTAATTTCATCTGCACAATTCCTTCTTCATTTTTTAAGTAGGAACAATCAAAAAGTCATAAAAATGATTTTAAAGTGGATTTAGGAAGTTCTTTATCAAATGATTTTTGTATTAATATTCGTAGATAAGTTTCTCCCAGTGAAAATAACAAATGACCCCACAGTCTTTTTAATTTCCAGCCAACTGTCGTTCCAAATGTGGGCGAAGGTCGTTGCCACATGTGGCACTCAATTGACAGGATTGCTGGTTAAATAAAGCACTGCGGTTGTAACTGGCAACTGGCAACTGGCAGGCTGAATGGGTCAAGTCGGGCAAACAGTTGCCAGCCTGTCATCTGACCACTTTCTCCATCCTCTGTCACTTACCTCCTCTCACTTGACAGCAGAGAAACAACTCGTAGCCCTCGCGGAATGGTCCTGCCATTTGGGAGATCTCCTTGCCCTGGGCATCAAAGATACGAGGCTCCTCTGGAGGCACTACAAACAGAAAGAAATAGTGATAGGATCAAATTTTATAAATGTTTTTCATGTAGAGCTGTCGTGTAGTTTCACACTCACCCACTAAAGTTAGATTATGCCTAAAGTTGCGAGTGGGCGAGTTAAAGAAATCAATGCGACAACGATAGACGCCACCATCCTCAGGTTTCACATCCTTAATCTGTAGGCGCGAATCCTTGGGATTATCGCCGATGCTAAAGAACAAACGTTGACCCAGATCGCTAGCTATTGCCGCATGTGGCGCCAACTTTACATTGCCACCTCGCGAGTCCAGACTGCAAAAAAGGAGCCGAATAGTTAAGCATGAATTTAGTGTGTGGGCGTGACAAGCAGAGAGAACGATAGAGAAGAGAGAGAGAGAGGGAGGGAGAGGGGAAGAGGTGTGCTTATTATACATCATAAATAAACATATGCAGGCATCTCTGGGCCATTAGTTTGCCTTGGCGCCCAGGTTGTCCTTCTGTTTCCCATAATTTACGTCCATAAAAAATGACGCTCAATTTGCTCAAGTGTGTGTAAGTGTTTAAGTGTGCCTGTCTGTGTATATGTTTTGTTGTTAATGTTGTTGTTGTTGTTGATGTTGTTGCTATTATTGCTGCTGCGTTTTTCGGATTCGCCTTCGCTTCGTGCTACGTCGCGACTTTGGCAGCTTTAGCGCAAATTGCAGCAATTTGTTGCTGTTTTAGCAAATTACTCTGTTTATTTCATGTACCGAGAAGTCCAACACTACACACTCTCATCCACTTGAATTGCTGTAGTTGTTTATGATTATCGACTGGTGGCCAGTAGTTCACCTGCAACTTCTCCGTTCTTGCCACACATTGTTGCGTTCTCGCTGACACAGATCCCTGTTGGTTGTAGTTCCTGTTGTTGTTGTTCTTGTTGTTGCTGTTGTTGTGGCACGCAAAAAAGCTGATGGTGCTCCACTTGAAATGCGTGCGGCACATTGCAAATTTATCAAGTGAAATTTATAAAGCAAGCGAGAGCACTCGGTATACGAGTATGTGTGTGAAAATTTGCTACACTTTGGCGATGGCAACTGTAATCGGATGTGCTTTACATTTATTATAACAAAGTGGATTATGACGGCGTGGACGAGCGCATCCTTGCCACACTTACACACACACGCACACACTCACGCACACACACACACACACATCCATGTCTTCCGGGTCCTGCGCTAAAATGTTGTCGCCGGAATTCAGTCAAACGCACAAAACGAACCGAACACAGAAAAAAACAAAGTGAAAAATGCGCCAAATGTGTTGGCAGCAAAGGATGTTGACGATTACTTCACGTTTTTGATGGATGGCTGTCGCTAACAGGATGTGTGTGCCTGTGTGAGTATGTGAGTGTGTGCGTGTGCCACTTTGGTGTAACATTTCCGCTTGTCGGCAACACCTCACGCCTCTGACAGACTTAGATACTTCAACTAAATAGTTTGGCCAGTCTTTGAAATTGATTTGCCTCTTTCATTCTCTCTTTTCATTCCACTCTATTTCAACACTTACCTGTATAGCGGTATGCCGGTGGTATCCTTGAACCAAAGCAGCAACTTTACCGAGTCCTGCGGCGTTGGCGGCGTCAAATCGCAGGGCAGATCGACGGTCTTGCCAGTTGCGGCCCAAACCAAGCGTGCGGGTACTGCAACAAAAAAGTAACGTATTTTTTTATTAGCAAAGCATGAAAACTGACAGAGGAAAAGGAAAAAGGAATTTGTGAAGGGGGGAGTGGGCAACCAATTGAAGTTGTCAGGTAGGAAGCTGGCGCCGTTGATAAAATATATTTTTTCTTATTTGCACATCCTGCATGATTCGGCTGATTGTTTGTTATTTTAACACAATGCTTCCGCTTTTGCGATTCGCGAACAGATACACAGCAGAGGGAAGGGTAGCAAAGATAGGGGGTGTGTGTTGAGTATACGCCCTGTGACTCTCACTCTACTGCCCTTGCTGTCATTGGCGTTGTTCGACTCTTCCGTTTGCCGGTTGTCGGCATCAACGATGTCCTTGTTGTCGTTGTCGTTATTCTTGTTGTTACTGTTCTTTGTCGAGTTTTGTTATTTCCCAAAGAGACAAAAAACCAGCAAAAAAAATATCAAGAAACTTGTATTAAAAACAAAATATTTCTCTTTATGCTAGGCTGCTTTACCTCGAGTTTTTGGGCTCGTGTTTTGTGTTATTTCATTTCGACAGGGCAACCTGTAAAATTGTGACATTGCTTCCGCTCGAATGGCTTCTTTTATTTTTTTAAGAGGCACCCACGAGAAACAAACATATTGGTGTTCAATATATACACTAACAATACGAAACAAAAGAATTGTCCTGGGGCCACGTTACTCGCACCTTTTTTTGTTCTTCCAAATTTTATGTGTATTCATACGTGGATTCAGCTTTAAGAAATTATTTTTAATATTAATTTTAATGAAATTTGTACCGCAAAATTCATTCAGTTTGGAGCACCAAATTTTGACGACCTTCCTGGACAGTGAAAAGCAAAAATTTCAGCAACATCAACAGCAGAAACAACAACAACAACAACAAGAGCGTTAAAGTGGCAACGCATTTATTTTGCAAACAATTTTGAAAGGCATTTTCGCCAGCTTTTTTGTTGTTCTTTCATTTCCATACCCTATACGTGCTGAGTAAGTACTGAAAGGGGTATTTTAATTTAAAGCGAATATGTGTGCATACATCTTTGAGGTTTATAACTCTTTACATTTTTGAAAAACCTCAGCAACCGAGATTTAAATCGTTTAATGCCTAGATGCTGCAATTTTCCATAACATTTGCAATAAAAATGGAAAAGTTATGAATTTTAGTTATTGAACTATTCGATTTACAGTTATAACGCAAAACAGAGCATCTATAAGTCTAGCAAACACCACCATCAATGTCTCTTTTTTTTGTGGAGTTATGCGTTGTCTTCACGGCACTTTGATGTTCAAATGTTTTTGCCGGTGCCGAAAGTGAAGCACAAATTTTATGGCCACCTTAACTCGCGACCTGTTTCACCTCTCAACCATTCATTTCCCTTCCAGTCCCAGCTTCTACCTGGTGCCATTACCTGCACAAGCGAAAGGATTAGCGAAGCGGCAGCCGCAGCGTCATGCATAAATTTATGCAATCTCTCCGCGTACCCCTCGCACAGTGAAAGTATTAGAAAATTATTGAAGTGCCACCTCTGCGGGAGAAGAGAACAAAGAGAGGATAGAGAGAGAGATGCTGGAAGAAAGCCGCAAAGCCGCAGGCCATTTGTTATATTGCATTGCATACTTTCCGGGGCGCATTCGCTGACAGCTTGAGCAAAATGGCAAATATGGCGGCGAGGCAGCTTCCGCTGTGGCAATTTGTCAACGCTTTGGCTTGTGGCAAGGCTAAGCAAATGTGCACGCTGCCAAAGCAAAAGGCGACACCTAGTCGTAAATCCTTATGAATAGCTTGCATGCACAAGAAACAGGAAAATGGGGAAAAGTCTTTAGTTGATATTTGCCTAGCTGCTGCGTTTGTTTGTTCGTCTAATTAGAGGCAATCAAGAAAAAGAAAGAAAAAAAACTGCAATAGCTTTGAAGTTGTCCAGCAGCTTTGTGCCGGACGTGTGCCCTTCTCTCTCTCTCTCTCTCTCTTTAACTGAGACTCTTTGCTTGCCCCCAATCAAATCTATTTATAATTGACTGTGGCATATTCCCAGCACGCCGACGGCAATCGTCTGCCCATTTTTAATGATTTACGCATTCGTTTAATTCTTTTATTGGCAGCCCAAGGGACGATGACGATGACTTTGATGTCTGTTCCGTATCCAAAATACAGTTGGCTCCTCTCTTGAGTTTTGAATTCTACCTGCGTGCCCTCAACTTTTCAAATGCTACTAGTTCCCATTTTCCCAATTTCCATTTCGTTTTGATGTTTTGTTTTGACACATCGCATTATTTGTGACTATTTTTAGCCGCTTGTAAATTACTTAACACGGAATGAAGTCGACCGAGGGGACGATTCACAATTGGAATTTTTGACTACTTGGGCAGAGATATTCATTCATTCAGTGGCTCATTATTTAAGCATCGGTGTGCATTTGACAGGCTCTCAACATGGATCAATTAATATCCATCGAATGTGTTGAGAGTGCTAAGAGTTTATCTCTTTATTCTAATTTCAAATCTAATTAAGGAAATGTTTAAAGAACTTCTATTAGTTCTCAAATACGGGCAGGCTATAAATAAACAAAAGCATTTCATGTTGTAAAGTTTATTTAGAATTTTCTGGAATGAAATAAACCATATTTTCCATCAGCTTTCACTTAAGGTCTTTGTCATAATCTCCCTTTATGCGAGTCTGTCTTCAGCTTATGTTAGACCCGTATTCCATTTTGTAATGTTATCTTAAAGTCTGAAATTTGGCATGCTTTTGTGCAGATATTACGCATACGCAGCGTGTGACTTTGCATGCATAAAACAGCAGTTGTTGTAACACAGGCAGCAGGGCAACATTTGCCTAGTCTACAATCTCATTCCCTCGATTGTGTAGGTGCCACGTGGCGTGGTCCCTAAACAACCCATTAATTATGCAGAGAACAAACATTTCGCCTCTGCACAGTAGCTTTAACAAAATCACAAGGCATCTCGCTTTAAAGATAGATTGCACCTTAAATATAATTTAATTAATTTTAAATGATGTCAGTGCAGGCAAACTGCTCACAGTCCGAGGGTTTAATGAACTCAAAGCAGGCAACAACAAAAATAGAGGAAAAGAAATGAAAATATTTGGTGGGAAAATACAATAATAGAAAATCAACAAAACGTGTCGCTAAATAAACTAGATATCAACGACAGCGTGCCAAATGTAGCACGCAATGTAAACAACAATAACAACAATAACAACACCCAAATACAAAATAAAATGGCAAACAACGAGAGGGGAATAAAGAAAATAAAACAAATAACTTGGCAGCCTTTCAATAACAGCGCATTTCTCTGACTTGTTTTAGTTTTTCAATTTAATCAAATCGTTTTTATTGCAACATTTTTTCAATAGATTATTTTTATTTTAAATGTTGGGGTTATGCCCCCTCTCTGTTGGGAGAATAGGGGGCATTGGGAGTGGCGTGTAGCATGTTTTAAGCTTACGCCACATTGGTTATGCTGTGGTTTCTGTTTGTTGTGGTTGTGGTTTTGCCTTCTATGAATATATCTGCTTGTTGCATATTATAGAATATATTAAAAATAACATACAAAAACAAAGTGTCAAGTTTCAGGTGCGGAAGCTTCGATACTCTATCAATTCTGATTTATACGCTAGGTATTTAAATTGGAATGCATTTAAGCGTGGTTTAAGGGTCGATTCGGTTGTTCTTATCTTCTGTGAGGAAATCTCGTTTTAGCAGAGAAAAAAGATGTTCTCCAATCAAGGCAAAGTATTTATTTGGAATGAGGCTTGGCTTGACAAAGGTACGGATAAAGAGAGTACAATAGATTTATTTAATTGAAAAGAAATCATTTAAGTTGAATATAAATAGCTTCTCAAAATGAGCTATGAAAGTCATTTCCAAACCTTCTTTTATTTAAATTAATAGATAATTCACAAATGCCGGTCATAATCCATTATAAAACCTATAATACTTTCAGTAAGCGCATAATGAGCTGGTCTATGGGCATAGAAATATATGTGTTTATGGTAGTGTGGGAAAGTGCTGTGTGTGGCTTTTATGTGTGGCTTAGTTTGATTGAAACATTTACCAATGCACATAAATGTTAATTATATACAAATGAAAAAGAAAGTTAATTAAATGAAATTAGTACAACTTATCCTTTCAAGTATTGCATATGGATGGAATGTGTGCCTATGCTGTTAGCTGTTGCTAATGAAAAGTTTATTTAGAGCGCTGGAAACTTTGAACTAAATTAGAGGCAATTGCCAAGATAAATATTTAAGTTTCACTATTCACAGCTGCCGCATCTGCCATATGCTCAACGATGCCTGCCACATCTACAACTACAACTACAGCTACAGCTACAAGTACAAGTACAGCTAAAATTGCTTCAGTTGCTGTTGCTGCTGCTGCCTTTTAAATATTTTATGTAGCTGCTTTTGTCCTGTTACATTTTTTGCCACGATGCGGCACATTGGGGCAAATTGTTTACATTTAAATTGTACATTATGGCAAAGAGCATACACATACACAAGAACACACACACACACACATACTGAGACTGTACGGCTTGGCCAGGCCACAAAATGTTGCAAGTTGAGAGCAAAAGTGGTTGGCAGCAGCCCAGGCTAGGCTCTGCCACATGCCACGCCTTTTGCTCCAAGCGTAAGTAGTCAAAGTCGTCAGTGACCCTAATGTACTTTCTCACACTTTTACCATGTATTACGGACTAACTAACAGCAGCATTTTGGTGCGAGTGTGTGTACAAAGACCTTTTTAAAGTGCTTACTCACTCACTTGCACACACTGACTAATATACATACGAGTACATGTATGGGAGTATTTACTTATAATTAGAAATGCCAGCTTGTTCCTCTCCCTCTCTATCTTCTCTCTCTCTCTCCCTCTCTCTAGAACTTGTTGTTTGTGTAGCCTTTTGTGTGCATTTCCGGTTGCCAGCAAATAAAGCCAACAACTTTTAACGGACAACTACACAGAACTAGTTTTCTCTTGCCCCTTCCTTCTCTTCACTATTGTGTTTTTGACCTAAAGCATAGCTCAAAAAGAATATTTTAGAAAAAATCATTTAATAGCCAGGCAAATAGCCAAAAGATTCAACTGCACAAAAATATTTGGTAAACGAAATTCGTTGGCGCCAGTCACAGATCCGTGCAACGCAACCAAGCAACAAATGTGGCAAGTCAATTAGCCAAAATATGTATCAAAGTGTACATAAATATATTTGGCAAGACATTTTGTCAAGCTGTTTATGGCTGACCCAGTCGCTAGCTGGCAGCAGCACCAAATAAAAAGAAAAGTTACAAAATTCTGGTTTTTTTTTCGTTTATAAATCTTGTTGCCTCTCTTCATGCTCAAAATATTATATCCTATAATTAAGCTAAAGATGAGGGTCTGTTTTTTGTTTAAATGTCAGTTTAGGTTATATCAGTGTCATATCAAGCCTGTTTTAAAATATTTTTAATCGTATATTTATTATTGTTATACCTATATATTCAGAAATATAGATGCACCTAAATTCCAGTTTTCAGTTCTACAAATTTGATAGGTATAACATATTATAAGCACAACATACAAGACAAGGAGAAGCAGCAATTCTCTTACAGGGTATCTCCACTTTTAAAATTACTCCTACTTGTAGACCGTTTGCTTGTTTTTGTTTTCTATATTGTTGTTCTCTGTTGGGGTCAGTTGCTGTCAGTGAAAGTTTTCAAATTAAATTCAGCGACGCCATTTTCAATTAGAAAAGTTCGCTGCCAAAGTTGCTGAGAAGAGAAACCCAGCGTTGGCCTTAAGCAGACAAAGAAAACTGAGTCAATGCTACGCAGTTAGCTGCAGGGTCTGTGTAGATGCCACAGGAGTTCAAAGCTGGTAGATGGTAGCTTTTATCTGGAGCGGTAACTGGTAGCTTTTCTCATCGGTAGTCTTTGCCTCATCATCGAGCATTTCAAGCTGTTATCAGTTGTTCAGTTGTTCAGCTTCCTTGGGGCAAGGAGGCCTTTGCTTTCAATTAAAATGCGTTCGCTGTCATTTTGGACGCCGTATTGCACTTACTACGTGATTTAATAATAAAATCTCAAAAAATATTCCAGTCAGCGCTTTGTTGTCCTTGTTCTTTACGGCATTGTTGGTCGACCATTACGTGGCTCTTTTAGATTTTCCCTCAACTTTCTCTCAGTCCACTTTTTGAGGGAGTTTTCGCAACTGTTGCGCGAGAATGTTGTGGAAGCCATTCAACATTAAATTCCATAAAAACCCTACAGTGAAAGTGGTTCAAATACCAGCAATAAATAAGCTGATTACGTATACGCTGTGCGGATATTAAAGCTCTGAGCGCTAATACCATTTGTATGGAATTATTAATGTGTATTTTAGTTACTACTTTCAGGCCTTTTCACTGTCTCTGATTGTATTTAAATATTCATAAACGTATTGCACTCGTATTTCAATTGAAAATTATTGAAAACATTTTAAATGACCGCAATTACCGCACATACTGGCAAATGATGAAAATAACGAGCATTCCATGTTAATTGCTCTACGTTTGGGAATTATAAAAAAAATGGCAGGCTGGTAGGTTTGACCCGTTGGCTTGCTCTAATAGCGAATAAACTACTTGATTTACAAAGCGCTGAGTGGAGAGGGGGAGAGGAAAAGGACACGAGGTTACCGAAGCAACGCTTTGGGCATTGCGCAAATTCGAATCAACTGCAGCTTGCACATGTGACCATGATTTATAAAAATGTATGCGATTTTAATTTTGACCAAATGTAAAAATAAACACCACATCAACTTTAAACAACCAACGAATTTAGCATACTCTTTATAACTTTAGGTACATTAAGATACACTTTTAATTTAACAAAGTAAATTATATAATATGAAATTAACTTGGATTTCGAAAGCTATGTAGATTTAAACTTTATATTTGCAATTGTATTTATTGATATTCCTAATGTTTCAAGTACAGAGATTAAAGCATTGGTCAAAATTTGGAAAAATAAATATACATATCAAATTTAAAGTTTGTAAAATTTTATATTAGACAAAGTGATTAATTTAAAAAAAATATATCAATAGATTCATCATTTTAGGCCCATTTTTGCAATGTCCGTAAGCATTTTGATAAATATCTTTGACCTTTGACTTTAGATTCTATGCATTTTACGTCAGTTTATCATTCGGATAGCTATTTGCTCTGCTTATTTTTAAATCTTTTCCCAAAACATTTATCACTTAACAATACCATCTACTAACAATTATTTATTTTAATATTTTTGCTCTCTCAACAACAAAATTCGTAACAAAAGTTAGAGGAATCACTTACCCTAGTAAAGGGTATGAAAATAAACCGCAATGAAAACATTGCACCGCAAATTTCGTGGTGGGAAGTGGGTGGGGCATACAACATGTTGTGAGGACAACTGCAACTGGGAAATAGTGAAAATGAGCAAATAAATTAAAAAGCCATACAGCAACAGCAACAACAACAACAACGATGGCAATGGCAACGGCATTTAAAAGTAAAATATGGCAACACCATGCAGCAAAACATTTTTGCAAACGTAGCAGGCAGCCACAGCAGCAACAACAGCAGCAACAGCAACAGCAACAGCAGCAGCAACTACAGCTACTGCAACATGCAACACATGCTGGGCAACATGGCCAAAGCTGGTGTAGCTGCAGCGACAATTTTGGGCGTCAAGGGCTCAGAGCTCGCTGTGCAGCGGGCGCAGTCGCTTGAAACTAGGACAACGCTCAGGCAGCAGCAATAGCAACAACAGGAGCAGCGGCAACAACAGCAGATCCTTTGTACTTGGCTGCAGCTGTGGAAGTGGAAGTGGCTGAGACATGGCGCATTATTTACACGCGTGTTTATTATTTTCAATTAAAATAGCCACTGGGCATTTTTCATAGATAAACATACCCCTCCCTCTTTCACTCAGTTGTGACTCATGTCCCTGGCAGAAGCAACATCAACAGCAACAGCAACAACAACAGCAACAACGACAACAACAACTGTGAACCGGGGGCAAGCACTAAAGTAACTCACAGATGCCAGCTACAAATAGTTCTCTCTAAGGGGCTTTTATTTATAGTTCATCTTCAAGTTGTTTGTCGTAAAATTGCGTAAAAATCATTTTTGAATTTGTGCCAGTTTTTCGTTTTAGAAACAGAAAACAGCAGCAGCAACAACCAGTCCAATATATAGTATATAACATACCTCTATGTATATATAACAACATATTTGTTTCTATGTGTATCTATGATTAGAGAATTTCCCCGTGACACAAGCGAACTTAAAATAAATTTATTTGCTTTTAATACAATTTAATCATGTTTTTTTTTACTTTATTTGCCTTCACCTAGATTTATGCATCACTAAAGTGACATTTTTGCTAAACCTACTGCCCATGTGAGTGTAATTGTTTATTTTCAATTGTTTTATGTTTACAATTTAGAATTTGAATACAAGTCGGGATAAATTGGGAACAAAATTGATGAAGACATAAATTTCGAACAATTTTCGACAATAAATCAACTTTAATTGCTGAATCCCTATAGAGTTTATGCCTGAATCATAAAAATATTTCCCATGACAATCGATTTATTTTTGAAATAGTAATAAAACTCATTATTCTAGGAAGACTTTAGAAAATTACTCTGAATCCCATTTTAGATGCTCGTTTTATTAAAATTTGAAATCAGAGAAATACAATTTTAAAACTTAATGTAAAAATTATATTGATTCAAGTTGTTTAGTTAACTCAGAGTATAGTGTAATCTTGCAACAAGAAATTCCACATAGGAATTGGTTAAGTTTTGATAAAGTTATGTCATTTGGAAGCATTAAAAGGAAATAAACTTGGAATAAACTTTACAAATTAAAGTATCCTGGGAGTTTTGATCAAAGCTAGAAAACATTTATAGTAAAGTCAACCTGCATTTCTACATCATATCAGAGTATAAAGTCTGTGTGCTTAACACAAATTAAATTTATTGCGGCGCCAAGCAAAGTTTTAAAATTGAATTTACAATATGTAAGCGACAAAAAAAAAAGGAAAAATGAAAAGAAAATTAAAGTTGATATGGCGCCACTTTTAGCTGCAAGGACCGTGGCAGCAACACCAACAGCCGTTGGGGCAGATGTGGCAGCAACAACAGTGGCAGTGTGGCAGTAGCTGTGACTGTTACCGGCGCGAAAATCAATTTAATTGCAGCTGACAATTAAATTTACGCCGAATTAACGGCGACACTTTACATTTTCCTCGCACTCAGAGAGTGTCCCTCTGCCTCACTCTTCTCCAGCTTTCCTCTGTCTCTGTTCTCTCCTCCAGCCGTTGGTTGTGAAGCCAGACAAATGTCGCGCTGATTTCTTGTCAAACAATTTTTTAATCAGTGTCGCTTCAGTGGCGATGTCCTCGGCAACTCATCGCACTTTTCCTCCACCTCCTCCTCCAGTTGCTTCTGATATTTAATTTCGTTTTGCATTTTCGCATTTTCCACGCTGCTGTCCAAGCTACTGATGCTGCTGTTGTTATTGTTGTTGTTGTTTGTTGTTTGTTTGTTGTTCATTTTGCTGCATGCCACGCATATCAGCTGTTAATTGCCTGCAGATTTGTAACCTTAAGTAGACTGAGGCATGTGGCATGGCTGAGTCACTTTCGGGTGGCATTGCCAGCTGCTTAATTTGACAAATTCGCATGACGCGACTCGAGTCTAATTAGGCGCCGTTTTGGACGCCTTGGACATTTCCAAGAATTCCAAGCAATCGAGTCGTTACATTTTATGAACTCCATATGCATAACGATAATAACAATAACAACGAAAGAAATAAGACACAAAATGCCGCCTGCAACGTTGTTTGTTGTTTGCATTGCGTAAACAAATAATTAAAATAATGAGACGCAACATTTTGTGGCAGTGGCAGTTGCAGTTGCAGCTGCAGCTGCAGCAACAGCAGCTGCGTTTGCCATCCAAGCATAAAAAGCAGAACTTCTCGTATTTATGTCTTGGGAACTTTAAGTTTGGCCCATTTTCGAGGTCGTCATTGGCCCTGCAATGTGTTGTGCACATGCTGGCAAAGCTTTTAATTGTTTCTTTTGTTTTTTTTGTATTCTTTCTGCTGCTTTTGTTTAACAAATATGCGTCAGCTGTCGCCCACGCAACAATAACAACAACAGTAATAAGTAGAAAGCGCGATTGTTTTTTTTTTCTTGCCGCTAATTGATTTATTTACTCAGGGAGTGTAAAGAGAGAGGGATGTGTGTGCGTTTTGAAATAAGTAATTTTATGCTAATTTGCCTGTTAATCATGCTCTTACTCCTTGTTTCCCTCCCTTCCTTAAGATGTGCGTGTGTGTGTGTGTGGCACAAATGAAGTGTGAACTGTTGGCAGTCATGTTGTTGCTGTTATCGTTATTGCTGTTGTTGTTGTTGTTGTTGTGCATTGATTGCTAATGAGCATGAACATTTAGATGATTTAATGCGGCGCCTTTGCACCCTCACCCCAATATAATTTGAGCGTCATTTGTGAAAGCAAAGCCAAAGCAAAGACTTTTGCTTCTTTCTCTTCCGCTTCTTCTTCATCTTTCAACAAATTGTTGTTGTTGTTGCTCATTGCTCATTTTGTTGTTGCTGCCATAAACCAAATTTGCAGCAAGTTCAATTCCAGCGCTCAAGTGTCGACAGGCGCCTCCCAAAACTCCATTGACAATATATCAAGTATACGTACAGTTGTTTATGGCCACGCCTTGTAGTAGTCTGAGTTCCAGCTCTCAGACACCAGAACTGGCAAAGGAGCTGCTTTTGGCCTTGCCCAGCTGCCACATTGGCCAGACTGCCATAACTCAGAGAAGGCGCATTCAATTTGGTTGCTACTGCAACCAAAACCTCGAAACACCTCAGACTCCGTCACGCCCCAAAAACACTTGCTCGGCAAACAGTGTTTCTCTCTCAATCTGTGTTTGGGTGTGTGTTTGTGTCTGTTTGCCATTTTGTAGCTATTTTATTTTATATTTATTTGGCGCTTCTTTTGCCATTTTGTGCTGTGTGACATTTCTGGTGATGCTGCTGCTGCTGCTGTTGGCGCGACAAAATCCGCTTTTACGAGTTTATTTATATGCAAAATATGTAAATTTACGATGCCAACAACAGCAACAACAGCAACAACAGCAACAACAGCAACCAACGGCAACAACGTCAGCAAATAAGGCTTGTAGTATTTTATGCATATAGTACTGCATACTTTTGGGCGTTCTGTATTTAGATTTACAAGTGCGATTTCAATAGATCTCCAGTGTGAGCCTCAGTTTGATCTCCGGATCTGTTTAGTTTATGTGAATGCTGAGAAACAACTTGAATAACAACAATTTTTGGATACACAACTACTGAGCAATTTTGACGCAAAT
Source organism: Drosophila testacea (assembly GCA_035043265.1). Lineage (NCBI taxonomy): Eukaryota > Metazoa > Arthropoda > Insecta > Diptera > Drosophilidae > Drosophila > Drosophila testacea. The sequence continues at coordinate 2,573,723 of JAWNND010000477.1, forward strand.
GCAATGTAATATTTTTTCTGTGCGTCCGGCAATAATTTAGACATTTCTTTTATTTTTTTTGTTTTTTTAATTAAAACCACAGCTGACAAACTATTTGCATTTCGTATAGTTATTTATGGCCCGCTGACGATAAATAAATCGAAACTGCAATGGCAAAAGCAGCAGCAGTAGCAGCAACAACAATAGCAAGATAAACAACGGCAACTGCAACTTAAAATGCAGCAATTGTAATTCGCTCTAATTTATTTACTCTGACTGATGCTATTTATGGCATTTAGTCTGGCTTTTGTTGTTGTTGCTATTAATATTGTTGCTGTTGTTGTTGTTGTGTCATTTTCAATTTGCGACAATTTATGGCAACATATTATGCAAATCCAGTTCCTAATCACCAAGCGGTAGCACTTAGAACAACAAAAATACGTCCATTGAAAAAAAAAAACAAGTAAATATGTAATAAAATGGAGTAAGGTTGATTTAGGAATACCCTGCACTGAGTTGTGCATTCTCCTAAATACGATATTGAAACACAAACGTACACAAATGAAAAAAGCTGAAAACTACGAGCCCTAAATGGCGATAATGTTGAGTTTCCTTTTTCTGTAAGATGATTGGCTGCCTTTTTAATAACAATTCAATTTAAATTTACAAATTAGATACGACTTTTAAAATATACATAAAAATACGGCCAAAGCTTCATCTATGAAAATAGTGCGTTTTATTCTTAGTCTACTTATGATAAATATAAATCTAAATATATGAGCTCACAGACCAAATCTTGTCCCTCTAACTCAAAGTCGCCGTTGGAATTATTTTTAAATCGAAAGATGTCTCCATCAGTCTTTTATTCAGCTAGTTATATAATACCTCCTTTATGCCCATTAGTATTTCGTACAGGGTGTCGCAAAAGTATTGTGTGTAAATGAAAATTTAATAAAAATGCAAATTACGTAAATTACAGCCAGTGCTGTCTACATACAACGCCCATTTCCGTTTTGTTGGCCACGCCCGTATCCGACTAATTTTCAATTAACGCTTAGATAAAACAAAAGTTTAAAAAAAAAGGAGAACGTGTGGCAAGTCAAAGGGTTAAAACGAAGGCGGTGCCATCAAGTGGAAAATGTTGCAAAACAATTGAAAGGGAGTTTAAATTGTGTAAAGGGGTGGCAATGGGACAACGGGACAAGTGAAGGCCCTAAAATATGCACAAACGAGTTGATTACATGTCTCAAATAGATTTGCCAACGAATTTCCAGAGAACAGAATTGTGTTGCAAATTAGCACTGGAAAAAAGACAAAGCCAAAGCCAAAGCCAAAGCCATTGGCAATGGTTGCAAAGGCAAAGGCAAAGGGCACATGCCGTTAGCTTGGCATGTTCAAGTGATAAATTCAATTTTCCACTTGAACGCCAATACTCCCGGTTCCCTCTACCACTTGCCCCCCCCCGTCCCCTCTCCCTCCCGCTCTCTAGAACCTTTTGACTCTCCCTCGCAATGTGTGACTAATGGCGCTTGCTTGTTGGCGGCAGCAATCAAACAGAAATCATAAAGGCGTGTTGTCCAAACCTAAACATAAACAGGCGGTCTGGATCGCTGCCTCGAACAAAAGGTCAGACAATCCAGCCTGCCCTTTGACCCCGCCCCAGCTTAAACTTGCCAAAAGCGCATGCCGGTCGGCGATAAAAATTACATGGCTAAGCCCGTTGGGTGCACTGAAGCGTGGGAGCTGCAAGTCTTTTTTTTTCATTGGGTATATCCATGTAATCCTGGGCATGTCCAGAGTCAGTTGACTCATTGTGAATCACAACATCATGCAAAGGATAGAAACTCACACACGCACACACAGGAAGCTACGCTTCAATCACTTGAGGTGAATCATTTTTTGAAGGCAAAAAGACCGCAACGAGTATACACTAACACAAGAAAAAGTCCTTAACGTGGTAAACACCCAGTTATTCTTTCGGCACTAGTAATGACTGCCATGCACAGTGATAAAAACACGAGGGATTTGAGTGCGACCTGCGCTTTGATATTTCACGATTCTGCCAGTTCACTGTACATGGCAGTTCATTCTAGTGACGAAAGCAGACCCAAAAAAACAGACAGGTAGTGATGTATAATTATGTAAGTTAGTCAAACAAGATTCGTCACAAAACTGATAACTGTAACAATTTGAGTTGCTTCCGTCACTAGGTGGATTTCACTTTAAAGGACTTTTTGTGTTGCACGTCACGTGAACAGCTTTTGTTTTTAATAGTAATAGAATAAACTAACAAACGACGTTTAAAACATATAAATACTATATAAATGAGAAAACACTTTTATCAGTTAGTGTAAATGTAGCACAATTAAGTCGAAAAACTATTCTACTTACTTTATTGCAAACTTTGATACGTAAGCTTCTCATTTGTATAACTTATGTGGACTTAAAATTTCTAAATGAATCCAATTTAGTTTATTTATAAAGAATGTTTTGAGTTCGCTTACATTTGAATTTCATAAATTTTATTATTCCGACAATTACTAAGTTTATGTGGTAAACTACGTAATAAACAATTGTTAAATCTGCACATTAAGTTGGCTGCTTTATAAACATATTTAGCTATAATATAATTATTTTGTATTCATCAAAAGATTTTAAACCAATTTCGTCTTATTTTTTTATTAGTTATTAAAGACCCTTTGTCTAAAAATTGACTGCTGTTATAAGAGACTTAATAATAATAAAGAATCTAATTAAATATCATTCAAGTGGATCAGTCGCAAGTGCTTAAAAACTCTTCAACTTGGCTTTTAGTTCAGGGTATTGAATCCTCACAATGAAATGGATAAGGATACGAAGTATTTTCTGTGAAAAGCTATATAATTACAGTCTAAGTATGGCAGTGACACTTCCACCAAATCCCTATCCTCTTTGTTTCCTTCCAAACCGTGCAGTTGAGTGATTTGGTCTGATTCCCAGTCCCAGTCCCAGTCTCAGTCCCAGGTTCAGGACCTTTGACCAGTGGCGTTCTCGCTTTTAATGCGATTTTGGCATGTGCAGACAAACGAAAAGTGGCCAAATAAAAGTGCTCATAAAATTGAATTTTTTATGAGTGCCTTATGCCCGAAAGGGTTAATTTCGGTAAAAATAACGCCCGTGAAGCGAAGTGGAAAGCGTTCAGCAAAAGCAGAATGGAAAAGGCAAAGGCCAAATCATGTTGACAACAACAAACGATGTTGGATCATGGTTTTGTTATTTGGTATGAGGTTGTCTCGCCATTTGTTGATTCACACCTTTCAATTTGAGTTGTGGAGGAGTTGGCAATGAAACTGGGGTCCACAACATTGATTAACGGAAGCATTATTCACCAAGAGAGAGAGAGAGAGAGAGAGAGGGAAAGAATGAGACAGGGACTGTAGCTCAATCAAGTGCAAAATGCAAATGCTTCGAGCAGCTAAAAATATCAACACAAAAGGATGTTGTTGACTATAAAACTGTAAGTGCTAGCAGCAGTCTTACTCTTCACCCTCCATCTACCATCTACCAACTCCCTAAATATCCCCTTTATTTTTTCCTAGACTCACAGTGGCATTGGTGTTGCATTTATTGCGCTTGTTAAGGCCAAGCCGAATGGCAAGAGACAGCAGACAGGAGAGAGAAGCAAGTTAAAAAGTCATAAAATGATATTTATTTCATTTCGTTGCCGCGTAATGCGGCACTAACTGGGCGGTGGCTGCCTCGCGGGTGGCATAAGCAGCCACTAACACCAAAGCTGAAGCCAACGGAGGATGTTGCAGCTGTGGCAGAAGTCGAAGTCTGATACACTGATAAAAGAAAACGCTTCTCAAACTAAGATTATGTCTTACAACTAAGAATTTTTGTCGAAGAAAGTTAAAAAAACACATCTTGATTGAAAGAACACTTTAAATAAAATCATGTTCTTATTAATATGATACAAAATTCGTTTTTTCCAGACCGCAAATATAAGTATATGATTAACACTTAATAATCTTTTTAAAATTAAAGTTCCTATTTATTGACCACAAAACAAAATTCTAAAATTAGATTAAACTTCTCAATATCCTAAGAGGAATTATTTTAACTTGTTAAGTGTAAAGATAGGCTCATAAAATAATATTTTTATATGTTATTCAATATCTTATATAATATATAATGAATTTAAGATTTACCAAGATAAAATTCCTAGCTATATTTAGTAATTTGCTCTTTAAATGGTCTTTTTTTTAAAACCAAATATTTAAGAAGAATGTTCATTTTTCGGTGTTTGTTTTTTCAGTGTAGTGGAAGTCAAGCCAGATGCAGAAGCAGAAGCTAAAGATGTGCTGTAGATTTGCCTTTTATGTGAAATTTATATTTTCAGCGCCCGAACGAGTCGGTGAAATAACAAAGAGCGGATCTACTAAAAATGGGGCGTGGCGTCTTGAGGGGTCGATGGGATCCAAGGGAGGAATGTGGCTAGGGGTTAGTATAGTATTTTCACACAACTATTTGCCGCTTTTATAGAGTTGAAGCTTTGACTTTTTGCCAGCGAGGGACCGTGAAAGATGCTCTGCCCAATGGAAATGGGGAAAAATGAAGGAAAATGGGGAAATGGCAATGGAAATGCGCTCCATCGTTGTGGCTTTTTAATGTTTTCTTGTTAAAGTTTATTGAAAAACTTTGGACAGTCACGTTTGAGTAGTCAGCGGGCGCAGTAACTTATAACTGAAAACTTATAGCACATATATACACTTCTATATATATACAAATATATATTGAGATATATATCTGTTTATGTCGGTATCTGGTCCGGGGCAGGCCAGAAATGAAACAGCTGCACAAAGTGCACGCCCCAACGCCCATGAAAATGGAGCAAAACGATTTTTGCATTTCGTAAAAAAAATTGCAAAAAACCTAGAAATACTTGCAAATATAACATTTTCCCGTTTTGTTTTTGTTCAAAAGAAGGAGACAGAGATATTTATCTATATATAGAGAGAGAGAGAGGCAACACAATTGGGGGCTCTATGAGGGCGTGGTCATGTTTGTTCATAATTGAAATTTCGCGCTAAACAGGAAGTGGCAGTTACTCAGTAGCCACTTGTTATTGTTATTGCCTGAAAGCTTATGGCCAGGGTCTAGAAAGGAGGACGGACTGTGGTGGTTACACTTCATAAACAAGACAGACAAATGCAATAGCAGTGTAATATTTATGGATGGGGTAAAGTGCATTGAGGCAAATGAAGAGCACATGTTTTGAAAAGCATTGAGCAAAATTGCCCACTGGAGAGAGAGTATCTGTTGTCTTCGCTCGAAGTATCTTTCTTGCTGGCATGAGTTCAATTTAAAGAATAGCAAAATAAACCAAATGGAAACAAAGGAAATGGAGTAAAATCTTTGTCATTTTGCGTACACATTGTTATTATTATTTATGTTCTCTTCATATACATATATCTAATATTCATATTTGAATTTACATATTTGACTTGATTGTGATACACTTTTGTCTAAGAAAATTATATTTAATATATAATAATGATGATGATTATAAATATTTAAAAGTTTCTTTTGCCGTTTATATTTAATTTAATTGTTTTCATAATTATCAATAATAAAGTTGGAATCAACGCTAACAATCAATTTATATTCATATTCAAACGACTTGATTTGTTTAGTTTAATTTTATAATTTCATAATAGCATATTTAATTAGTCAAAATTTAAAAATTCTACTAAGAACATATATTATTTAACAATTAAATATGTGTTTACTACTTACTCGAACACATTTAGTAAATAAAATAAGATTCTCTTATTAATATTACATGTTATTTTGTAGTAATAACAATAACAAATATTCACTTATGCTTTCGCTGCTCTTTTATCAGTGTATCTGAGCTTGCAGGAATATGTATCTTAAAGATACATGTACAAAATGCAGCTTAGACATCGATTTAGTTTTGGCTTGACACAAATGTATCTTTGTGTGTAAATATTTCTATGCCTCGACTCAACTTGAGTCTCTACTGATACTCTGATTTATACTTTATTTTTTTGGCTCTGTAATGTTATACCATCTATTTTATCGATATTCTCACATTCTTTATACTCAGTCTCTCTCACTCTCTCATTCCTTGTCACACTGTGCATTATTCTATCCCATTTATTTGGCTCTTTCTACTGCCTGCCTCTCTGTCTCTTTCGTCTGTCAAGATGCATCGCCAGTTGTTTCCACTTTGTATTCCTCCCCCCCGCTTCACCCACAAAAAATCGAAGGGAACATGCAACATCACATCCTTGCACGTACAGTGTGCACTGTGACATGTGCTTCCTCTGTTATATTTCTGTTCGTTTTTCGTCTCCCCACAATATTTTTGCTGTTATTTTCCACATGTGAAATTGAACTTTGCATCTTGGCGCAACGTGCTAGCTACATGAATTTTATTCTCTTCTTCATTTTTCCATTTTTCCCATTTTTTTCCTTCTCATTTTGTTGGCTGCCCCATCCGTTGTTGCACTTGACTTGTGGCGCTTCTAGCCCCTCACCTCACCTTCTCCCCTTCGTTGCTTGTGACGTTGTTTTGACACTGCGTACGCGCGCGCGTGTTTATAAATAAATATATATGTACATATATATGTTATGCATATATATGTATCTGTATCTGCATCTGCATCTGAATATGTTCATGTATTTTTCAGAAATATTTCCACGCTTCTGTTCCCCGTGGGCACACATGTGTCACCGGGGATTGTGGGGCAGGGGTAGAGATTCTAAGAGAGACGCACCCTTCTTTTCTTCTGGTTATATTTTCCCTTTGAAGTTCATAAAAATTAACAAAAAATCAATTTACAAGCACAAATGACGCGCTGATGAGGAGTCGAGTCTTTGAATGCCGCTCTAAATGTTGTTTACGTTGCAATTTGAGCGTTGAATGCCGCCTCTGATCTGAGCCGCCACGCCCCTTTTGTCCTAGACGGATAGAGGGTTGTTTTGCATAGTATAATAAGTGTATTTTTCCGCTACTAACAATATTTTTGTTGTTGTTGAGCGTGTTGATTGCCCATCAAAACAAATGCCTGTAGCTTGCAGCATGTGGCAAGAGGCAAGCACAGCTGGAGATTTGCATAGCCAACAAATCCACTGCTAATGCCAAGAGTTTCAGTTCAATATAGAGCCCCAGTTGTTGTACATATGTACACAGAAAAAAAAACAAAGTAAAATCAATTCAAACGGTATCGAAAGCTGGGTGATTCCGAAGAGAGCACGAAATATTTGACTTAAAAGCGATTTTCTATTTAATTCCAGCAAAGTATTTGGAATATTTTATAAGATTTTGGTATATTATATATAGCCCAATTAAACGAACTTTATCTGCATATAGAGTCATTTGAAAATTATATTCTTCAAAATATATTCTAGCAATTTAAACTTGAACCTTAGCATGATTTTTTCCTGTGTAGGTGTGTGTGTGTTCGCAACACATCTACGGGCTACGTGCTGCAACAAACAGGGAAAGCGACAACAAACAACGAAAAAAAAAGTTGTGAACATAAAAATAGCGACGATTATGATGAAAATATTCATGCGACAAACGGAAACCGTCGCCAAGTGGCAGAAGTCGTAGCATATAATTCCCCTACTCTGTCGTAAGTATGTTGCATGCCACATACGTACTAATATTTTGCGCATTGTATGCGAGTTGTTTATGTGGCAATGTTAGGCAGCACATTCGAGTTCCACTTAAAGCATCATCATCAGCGTTTGTGTTTCTGCCAAATGTGGCACTAACATGGTGCAACAACATGGGGCAAGGCAACACAAACACTTGAGTTGAGTTTCTCAAAAGTCAGATGGAAATTTTCTAAGCTCTTTCGAGTGTCTGCAATGCCTGTCGCCCTGTGCTAATAAAGCAGCACACATAATTAAATTTAATGCTCAACGCACAGACTAAAGCCAATCTAGAGAGGGACAGAGCGACAGAGAGAGAGAGGGAGAAAGGTGAAGGGTGCGAGGGGAAGAGGGAGAGGGAGAGAAATGTCTAAATCCAAGCATCGAAATTCAATTTAATACAAAATCCCGCGCATCGTGGCAATGTCAAACGAAATAGAAAATGCCAGAAAATGTGTCTCGGTTTTGGGCCACAATTTATGACAGGATTTGGCCCAAACCGAATGGCAACAAAAAGACAGATGGACGGGATGACGGACGGACGAATAACAGACAACAGAGTAGAGACGGCACCCCAAAAGAAAATATGCTGATGTCGATGTCGAATTATGATTTGTTTTTTTGTCGAGTGGTTAGAGATGGGAAGAAACAGAGGGAAGATGCTAAAATCGAACCCAAAGTGGAAGTGAGAGTGAAAGGGGAAGAGGAAAGGGAAGGGGCATGACCGATCCTGGGTCGACTGGGAAATGAGATATGCCCCAAGTTCTTGCTGTTGTTGCTGTTGCCTCAAGGTTAGCTCTACAAATAATCTGAGCGTAAACTACAACAACCAGTTGATGGCATCGTAAAAAGCATGCCATGTCACAACAACAACACACATACACACTCACACCCTCACACACCTATACACACTCGCATGCAGACACACACTCAGACACATCGCAAATTATAAAGTTGTTTGGCCAAAACTGCTGGCTGGCAAGTTTTCCTTCAAGTTTTCCGAATTTTTCTAAAAAAAAATAAAAATGAAAGAATGAAGAAAACTGATGCACGTTTTATGTAACGCACATTGATAAGCATTTTGGCAATCGTTGAATGATTTGCAAGTTTGCACAAAATGCTTGCACAAGCCAACAGTTTGTGCAAACGTGTGCGAATATATCAAGAGTCCTATTTTCTCTCTTCTCTTTTTTTTTCCTTTCATTTTGGCATACTTTCCAATCGCATCTTGAAGTATGTGTATGTGTAGCCTTAAGAAAGGATACCAACTGACCCAGAGCTGACCTCGGGCAGAGCTTTACATAACTCAACTTAATATATTTATGATCCGTTTCTAGAGAGGACTAACGTAGAAAAAGGGCAAGCAGTATTTCAAATCATATCAATATGATTTTGATACAGTTTTAACTTGAGCTTCAACTAAAATTGAATTGTCTATTGCTTTTATTATTCTCTATTGTCGACAATGTCACAAGTTTATATTGATGTATGAAATATATTAAAGATGGTAGCACTAACTCAATCACTGACATTCTTATATGTTCTTCTGAGACTGACGTATGGAGTCGATAACCCCAATTAAAGGATAAATATTAAAGGATCATTTATTTTACAAAATACCAAAATAGTTAACTCTTATGGGCAGGGCTTATAGCTGTCATAAGACCAATAAGTAAAAGACAATCTTTTTTTCCTAGCCCATATCTCAGTTAATCTGACAACTATATCATTATTCAGTCATAGGAACAATCGATCACAAAATGAGATCTTGTGTGGAAATCTAACTATTTCCCAATATTTCAAACAAACATGACAAATTAAAATTGTATTTTCTCATAAAACTATTACCATCTTCAATCAATAAAATAAAAAAATCTATTATACAAGAATTTTAATGGGTATTTCTTTCTTATTTCTTTCTTAAGAAAAGTAATGATCAAAATTTATAGAAGATGTTTGATGTTTTCTGTAAGGGTATTTAAGTCATCGGCATGTCGAGCTAATATTTTCCATTTCTTGCTTGTTATTTAAGAAGCTTGTACTTACTGTTTTTTTGAAAATCCTGTGACTCCTCCTCTGCCCGTGATCCCTTCGGCTGCAGGCAGAGTAACAACAACAGAATCAGGACGAGAATTGAAACCGCTTTGCCAGAATCTGAGTCCAGATTCAATGGCAACAACGTGCACCTTCTGCGTGATTTTCGATGTGTGTTGGATTGTTGCTGTTGTTGTTGCTGCTGCTGCTGCTGCTGCAGCTTTTGTTGTCCATATGTGTATGTACTTATTGTTGTTGTTGTTGTTATGGTTGTTGGTTGCATTTTTGTTTGTATTTCGTGTGCTGTTATTAAAAACTGCATGTCTGTCATTGCGTTGTGCTCGAAAGCAAAAACGTCTCGTCATTTATGTGGCAGAGCTTCAATGTGGCCCACAAAAAAACAGTCAAAACGATGAAACTGAAACCAAAATCATGGCAAATACCAACGGCAACAACAACAACAGATGCTGACGTTAATAAACACACACTTTCTCTGTGTGCTGTGTTGTGTTTGTTGTGTGTGCTGTGTTGTGTTGTTGGCTATTTCCGTTTCCGTTTCCGCTTTTGACTTTAATGAAGCGCCAACGCGCCTTTAGTTGGCTTTGACTTTCAGTTGGACACATAAAAAGCACATTTCAACTGGCATTTATATGTGTGATGCTTTTCCTCTTCTCTTTTCAAATCGATGCCATGTCCTGTGTATGTACGTCGTCCAATGGAATCTTAATGTCCTTTTACATGTTTATTTGCACTTTTATTGCCTGGCAGATCTGCAAATAGAAAGAAACGAAAAACAAGAACGTGAGTTGAGTTACTTTTTGGATACTCCACAATACGAAAACAACTTTGATCCATTCAATCCATTGTTGTTGTTGTTGTGCGAAATATGAAAAGTGCTAATAAAATTTTTTACTGACTTTACCCCCCACAAATTGAACTCGTAAACTTGACTCTGAGAAGGGCTAAGGAGCTCGAAACTGTATGTTTTATGCGTCCGAAAGCATCGATGAAGTGTGATTAATGGCGCGTTTCAATGTGAGACTCGAACTCGTAATTAAGGCAGGCAACGGGTAGATTTATGTTTCTGCCACACAGCTGTGCAACCGATACACCTTAGCCTTAGCAATACACTCTCACACACACACACACACACACACACACTGAGAAGAGTTGCCCGAGGTCGTCTGTTCGTTCTATTACCCAACCGAATGTTGTGCCTTTTAATTGCGTGCTTAGCGCAGGGCCTTGGTCATTAAACAACGCATCAAAATTGATAAACCCAACCCTGCCACAACCCAGCCAGGGTTGCCATCCCCTTAACCTCAGTGGAGTGGCAGCGTTGCCAGCGATGCGTTGCATGCCACGCATGTGTCATGGTTTGTTTGACATTGGCTGCATTAAATGGAGTGAGTATGATTGCGACAAGCCCGTTGACAGGCACACCACTCGGCGTATGATTCTGATGCTGCCACTGCCACAACAACAACAGCAGCAACAGCAGCAACAGCAGCAACAACAGCAACAACAGCAACAACATATCGTTGATGTGGCTCACCTTAACCCAGAAAGCCACCAACTTTGCCAAGCTTGTAATTATGCAACATTTTGTATTGCGTGTGCGTTAGATTTTAGCTGTGGTTTTACTGGGGTCAGCTGCGTATCTCTTCCTTGCTTCTGCTGCTGCTAATGAACAACAACAGAGACAGAGCGAGTAAGAGATAAAAAGAGAAAGAAATGAAGAGAAAGACGTAGCACCATATAAATAAAAGAATACACACAAAAAAAGTTCATAAATTTTTATGAACTTTCAAGAGACTAAAATCTGAGTTCACTCTTCGCCTTCTTCTAAGTTGATGTTGCTCTCATTATTATACCCTTCATGTGGGTCTTATATTTCTATCACTGAAAGTGTAACGCATTATAGAAGGCGTGGCAGATGGAATCATGTATAGATTTAAAACTAAATAAACTTTGTAGCGACTCCCTATTATAGAAAAATTTAGAATTACTTTAGGCACAAATGGTCCAAAACAATTTCAGTTTATTCAAAGCTCAGTTTTTGTTATTGCAGCAAAGTAATAATTTATTTTGTTTCATTTAATTTCCTTTTTCCATTTTATTTAACAAAAAACAGATAAATATGCCATGAATAAAAGATTACTTCTTATTAGAAAGGCGATAACTACAACGACTTCCTTTGCTTTTACGGCGTTGCCTAAAAAAATCCATCCAGCAGACATTTTTTTGATAGGCAATACCTTTATTTTAGTAAAGTAGACTTTTTATAACAAAAATGTATTTTTTTAAATGAACAATGAACTGCTAGGGTATCAAATTTTCAACGTGCAAACAGAAACTTTTTTTTTATTTCTGGTTGTTGTTGCTGCCATTTGCATTTATTTGCACATTTACTAATTTCTGGCCATAGAAATTTGTTTCCTTTTCGATTCGTGTTACCTGCAAATGAATGAACAAACACTCGAAACGACATCGTCGTTGGGTCTGACGAAACTTTGCTCATTAGCAATTTTCAGGCTGGCATCATATGCTCCTTACTTTCTCTGCTACTTTTACTCTTGCTGTTTGTTATCGAGCAGACTGACTCTCATAACATTAGTAGTTTCTGCTGCTCTTGGCAGTTAGTTAGCATATTTTATTACTGATTAATTAACTTGGCAGCGGCAACAGCTGCGATTGTCTTATGTCTTTTAATTGGAAATGTTGCCCAGTTGCTAATTATAAAAGTTTCTCATACGACATTAAAGTGTGTGTATTTTTGCTTCATTTAACATGTAACAAACTATCGACATATTTGCTGATAATCTCTCTGGAGTCTAGAGTTGATTCTAAGAATAAGTCCGATCTGTTATTTATAATTCGACATATTCATAAACTAATTGAAGTATGAGAGACATCAAAAGCTAAGCGTGTAACAACAACATGGTCTCATCTACTCCTGAGTACATGTTTATTTTGGTTTTGGGGCTATTGATTGGTCTCGGCACAGGTGTGCCCGGCTTTGGCCTACAACAACATTTGTTTACCAGCTTTTCAGCTGTCTTGAACATGACCAAGTCTTGAGCCTTGAGCCTTGTCAAATTACCGAAGCCACTCCATCATGTTTAATTCAAGGCTTGTCAGGTGAACCACCAACATATCAACCATACCCACCACATATACATACATACAATACATAGACAGGCAGACAGAAGGACTGACAGATGGAGGAAGACGTGGTGTAAATTTATGAGCAAATGCTCAACTTTGCCATAAATGTTCATCATAATGTGACACAATTTCCTCAAGATTTAACGCTGCATAAACCCAGGCGCCGTAGCAACGAATCAAGCATATGGGCGACTGTGAATGGGACTGAGAATGAGCTGAGAAATGTGCTTAAGAATGGGAATGGGAGTGAGAATGGTAATGTCAGGGCCTTGTGTGCAATTCGCATAAAGTCAAAGGCGCATAACCCGTTTTCATTTTATTTCTTGAACAGAAACAGGAACTGCGACAGCATCAGCGACAGGGCCTGACATAAATTTTAAAATATATAATAATAATATTATAGTACTTATAATAATATATAATAAATTTAACTGCACACTCAGTGCTAGACAAGTCAACGTTCTTATCAGCAAGAAAGGAAAAGGAAAAGAAGTAAAGGCTGTGAAGCAATCAAAGTTTTTTTTCTTTGCTGTCCTTGCCAAGGCACAATTGCAATGACGTGTGTGTGTGTGTGTGTGCGAGTGTGCGAATGTGTGTGTTGATGTGTGATATCATAAGCATGCGTCTGACAAGCATAAGCACCACTGCTGTCACTGTCACAGCACAGCAGCTCGTCCTGTGACAATGCGCGTTATTACACCACGCGGCATACTTTTAGCGCCACTCGAAGCACATTTCACTTTTCTCGTATGTGTGCAAATAAAAGTTGAATTATGACAAAGGCATGCATCAGGCACACAACAACAATAACAACTATGGCCTGATAATGCGCTCTTCACTGACTGTATGTGTGTCTGTGTCTGTGTATGTGTGTGTGTGTTTACTTAGCGCATGTGTGCGCCGTTTAACATGTCGTATGCGCAATTTGTGAAATATGCGAACGCTCTGCCAGCCAGCATGAGCAATAAGTTTTCTTTTCCCTCTGTATATGTACATATATGTATGTGTGTCTAGTTTGTTTGTATGTGTAAGCAATTAGTTGCCTTTTCAGCTGAAATAAAAGCAAATCGTGCAAAAGTTTACTGTGAGGTCGCCTACTCTTTTCTTTGGCCGGGGGTGGTGGTGGAGGAGCCTAGCTAAACAAACAGCAGCTCATTAATATCCTTTATGCGTTTATTACAGGCACCCGGCATCTTATGAAATACATTAATAAATGCGCCAGAAGCTCAACAGTAACAATAACAACAATAACGGAGGCAAAATACTAATTAGACAAACAAAAGGGAAATCGGAATCGGCTCACGCATGAAAATCCAAATCAATCAGTTAACGCAATATTCTTAATTGCCTTAATTCGTTCACTTAGCCGAATATCATTTATTTTTGCATTCTAATTGGCAAAAAAACAAAAACACTTTCACCAAACATTCGTACCTATCAATTGAATATATTCGTTGAATTTATCAAATTTCAACTGTAATATTTCATATTTTATTTTTGTTGTATGAATGCAATTTTTGTGTCAAGTGTCAAAGCGATTTTATTTATTTTATATTCCTTTATTTCAATTTATTTACTATCACTTTTTTTTTGCAACAAACACTTAAAGGCGATCAGACATTCAGTTGTTAAATTGTGTTATTTAAGTAAGTTTTTCTGCGGAACAATTGAGTTTACCTTTTACCCTTTTTCACTTAAGTCGATAGGTTTTCATCAAGCTTCTTACTTCAATTTCTGTATTTTGCATGAGTGTTATTGAAGAATCAAGTTGAAACTTTGAGTAGTTTCTTGAATACCAAATTGTACTCATTATTTTTTTCTCAAAGTAAGTGCTTCCACTTAAGAAAAAAGCGGAGAAAACATTCAAGAAATATGTGAATACATTCCTTTTAGCATTCTCGGAACTTGGCCCTAACCAAATCACTTTTTGACTGCTTACATTTTGGTTGCCAATTTCTTGGTATACGTAATCCCTGCAGGGACCAGAAAATCGGACTCGTGTTGCCTTTTTTATTTATCTTGAAAGTTAAAGCTACGTGGAAAAGTCTTTTCGTTATAATGAAATCACTCTCAGAAATTAAAATAATATATATATGTATATAGTGTAACTATAAAGTTGTTTTTTTTCTCAGAAAACCAAATAGATTTATTTCTATAAATTATAATATAAGGATAAAGTCTTTGGGTCTTAAGACCCAATTTTTGCATTAGCAAACATCCCGTTAAGTTCTAATATTATAATAGTTTTATTATAATAATTATTCTGCAATTCAGAAGCTTGTTTTTGGACAGAATAGGTATCCCTTAAAGAAATTTGTTTCGGGATGAAATATTTTATACATGCTCAACTGAACTTTACTACATTGAGAATTATTAAATAACATTAAAGTCTACAACTCTTGCCTGTTTTATTTCTAAATAAAATTTCTAAAATTTAAATTCCATTTTTGGCAATCGCTTGATAATCTTTCAGATCAGATATTAAGCAGACTCACGCTCATCTTTAGTCAAGTGATTTGCAATCGAGGACCATTAAATTATGTATGCATGTAAATATTTTTGGATTTTACGTCATACGCCCACTTCAGACACTCTTTTAGCTGTACAGTGGGAAAGTGGAAAATGAGAAAAGAAGAAAGGGGGTGAGGGCTTAGAGGTTACTGCCAAAAACTGCGGCCTTTGCTGTCATTCACACGCAGGGCATCCCAAAATCCAGTCAACACCCCTCGACAGTGTGATGCTCTGACAGCTTCATATAAATAAAGCAAATGCACAGACACCAAATCTACCTTTTGTTGTTGTTGTTGTTGTTGCTGCTGTTTCTGTTATCCTTATTGTTGTTGTTGTTGTTGCTGTATATCCTGGCATTGTGGTTGGCAGCAAATCCACCTTAAATTTGACAACATTCGCCAGTTGAACAGGTGACGCAGCTGTCGTTGATTTCCAGTCAACCTGTCCCCTCAATCGCCCCCCTCCGCCACGCCCACTGCTAGATGTCAATCAGAAATGCCAAATTATTTATTTAAAGCGGCTTGGAGATGGAGGTGGAGACGGAGCCTTAAAGTTTTTCGGAAGCATCCTTCAGCTTTTGTTGAACTTTGTTTGATATTAATGAGGCGGCATTTGTCAGCGATGAAATTTTTGCAATTTAAATTAACATCAGCTGCAATTAAATTAAACGTTTTTAATTTTCAAAAATATTTGCACGTGGCAGGCTCCCCTCCTTCGCAGCTGTTTGACACCCTTTTAAGTATAGGTCGAAGTATACCCAAATTTGAATTTAAATTGAAGTTAGTTTGCCAGGCAGCCGCATAACATTGCCGTTTGAAACGCCTTTTAATCCTTCAATTAATATTCTTCAGCGTCTAACCTTTCTGCCCCTTTTTTGTGCCGAAAAGAAGAAAATACCAAATGTGACCTAAAGTTTTTTGAGAACCCTTTTCGTGGTTGGAATTTCTTTCTGTTCACTTTATTTTATTTTTTAAGCAAAACACAATAATTTAACGCTTGCGAGTCGCTTACCATTAAATGCATAATTTATCTTAAAAACTAAACAATTTTCCTTGGCATTTTTTGCCATAATTAAGCTCGCATTAGATGTGGGTTGAATGTTTGGCCTAAGTTTCAGCTTGTCACCTGTTTAATCAGCCAAATTGTAACCGCATCCAAAATAAACAAAACAAAGCCAACACATATACAGGAGAGGTGGCCAGTAAGGGGCGTATTACCATGGTTATTTCATTAAAACACATGACAGCGCCCAGTTTTTGTCTTTTGGTGTCAGCTACCTGGTGACTTTGTTTGTCTTTCATTATTTATTCTCTTATCAGAGCACAAAGATAAAGGTTCAAACACACACACACACACCTCTCACAAGAAAATAATTAATTATCTCCTTTTTAAAAGCAACTCTTAAAGCAGCACACATGGCGTATAAGTAACTTTTTATTTGCTGTCGACCACAACACAAACTCTGGCTTAGTCACTTCTGACATTTAGGGAATTTGTACGTTTTCTATTCTTACCTGGCGCTTGGCCAAAAGTAACAAGACTTCTAGCTTGTTTTCGTATTAATTAGAAAAATAAATAAAAATAAAACATTGAGCGAGTTGACGAATCTCAAATGAAAAGTAAATACGAGTACTTCTTGTACTCTGTACATCAACAAGCGGGTCAAAGTCTGCAAGAGTTTCGAGGAAATCCAAGCAAAAACCAATTATAGAAGCCTTAGGGAGTACGAGTTTCAAGCTGGCCTGCTAATTAGCAGCAGCTGGTTAGAGAACCAACGCGATCGAAACACAACGAAATAACAATAACAAGTAAAACTAGAGTGTGCTAAACTAGCGAGATACCCTGCAGATAGTTTAGTAAAATTCCAACTCATAGAAACACACAAACAGTAGGCTAACTAAGACCACCATGTCTCAAATAAAAACTATCTAAAATAACTTTTATGTTTACTAAGCAAAGTTTCAGGAAAGATATAGAAAATGAGTGAATCTTAGTAAACCAAATTTTTAGACAATATCAAAATATACTGTGACTTTACTACTGTGACCATATACCAAATCTGGTGGCTGTTTTTTCTAAAATCACTGAGAGTGCTTGTCTTAGAAAAGTTAAAATTCTACGACATTGCTTTAATTATTATGTATTTATGTAATTTTCAAACATAGGGTATACAAAAATATATTTAATATGCATTTAAACAAATTGAATACAAATACATTCGTATTTCAATTTGGCATTTTCGTATTTTGCATTTGTTGATGCGAGTCAACGCGAATGCTGATTTTTAATTAGCTCTGGCTAAAAATAAGATACACAATTGTGGAAAAAGCAGAAATGCATTTGAGATTCTTGACATATTGCCAACAGCTGCAAATGCGTTAAGAGCGGGAGAATTAAAGAGAGAGAAGGAGAGAGTGAGAGAGCGGGGTGGGAAATGACTGAGGCGTAGCCACGCGTCGCTTCATGGAAATGCATTTTCCTGCTTTTCCCCAACCAAGTCAAACAGATGGGCGGTCAGCTGGGCGTGCAATTGAATTCGAATTGAAATTCAAATTTCAAACTATGTATGTGTATGTGAATGCATGTGGGGCATGTTTAGTTATTGTTATCGTTATCGTTATCGGCCACTTAGACGACAGCTAAAAAGTAAACAATTTAATGTGCAAAGTTTCTGGTCGCTTCGACAAAACAACAAGCAATCAGACTATAGATGGAGATGGGATAACAAGCTATAGACGAAACTTTTTTGGGCAATCATTAAAATTCATTTCCTATCGACAGTCAGGACAAGCACACAAACTCACACTCACACACACACACATAAGCACATTGAAATACACTCACACATACATGTTATAGATGACGCAATTTAGTTTGAATATCTATCGCAGCCACATCCTCCTCAGTCAGCATATCCTCCATACTAATGTAGACATATATGTGCTTATATGTTCATGTATGTGGCTTCAGCTAACCGTGACGATGTCGCTGTTGTGTGTATGAGTGTGTGTGTGTGTGTGTTTCACAAGTGCCTCGCAGCGATTTGAATGCGGCAATTCCTTTTGAATTGATCCCAAAAGTGACCTTTGATTCTCGATACGATTTCAGTCATTTTCACATGGCCAGGGCCAAAAGTCTCCAGTGACTTTTACTAGCTACCAACACACACATGCACAGTCACACACCCATACAGTAATACATACAGCGCCGGTGAATAAAATAGCACCAAGAGAAAAAAATGCTTTTAGAGAACTTAATTGATTGTTGTCTGTAATAATTCTGCACTACATTTAAAAAGGGTAACCTTCATCTTAAAGTATCGAGGATAACTTCAATTAAATAATTATTATGCTTTTCAGAAAATATTTGAAAAGAAAAAAAGCATAAAAATTAGAAAAACAAAAAAAACTGAGAAAGAACGATAATATTATATAAATGTTTAAACAGTCTAGGAGTTGGTATTGTGAATTTAACATAATAAGGATTCTTTCTCAAAGTATCCAATACTCCTATCAGAAAATATATCCTACTTACGGAGCTATTTTATTGACTGTAGCTGTGCATAGTTTGTAAAGGGAACAAGGGCCATTTTGTTTGTATAGTTTAAGTGCCCGCATTAGTGGCGCATATAAATTTTGTTGCTCGACTCGGCAACAACAACTGGTAACTGCTAACTGGCAACTGGCAACTGGGAAACTGGCGAAAAAGGGAAAAGGTTGGGAAAGCGACAAAAGCGACGAAACGAAGCGAAAATCAAACTAAAACTTCGCCACATGAAAATCATAATTCAAACGTTGAAATCAGCACACAGATTGCCACTGTCTGTGTGTGTGTGAGTCTCTGTATTTGTATGTGTGTGTGCCTTTGATTGTTTATGAGTGTGAGTGTGTGTGTGTTTGTACACAATAGAAACTATTGAAAATACGTAAAGCCTCTTTGGTTGCCTGCCTAGCGGCGTGTCCTTGTGCTGCTTCTGTGATTTCTACGCCTGCCTTTGACCCAAACCAACTTTGACTCCCACCCAAAAAAAGCCCCTTTTCTCCCTCCCCTTTCCACTTTGGGAAAAAAGGGCAGCTTTTCTCTAAGTGGAGAGTGAGAGAGAGAAAGCACGCGTGTGCGTTTTGTTTTATTGCCTCGCCAAACTCGTTGCCAGGCTTTTGCTTTTTGCAAACACTTTCGCCGGTGAGGAGGCATGAGGAGGCGTGGCAAGTTCCCCATTGTGTGGGGATAATCGAAGCCATAAATAACAGGCGCGAACGCGTTTTTTTCTCTTGGCTAACAGCAAACAACAACAAGGACAACTGTGACAAGAACAACAACAACAACAATGCAAACAGGAATAGACCCCACATGATAACAAAAGTGCCAAAAGTGACAAACAGCGGGCAACTGTCAGCCATCCAAAGCGTTACTTTCTACTCTCTCTCTCCCCTCTTCTACTTCCCTCTCTCTCTTCACCCCTCAACTCGTTAGCAAATCCAATTTGTGCGTGTGTGTCAACAGTTACGATGCACTGTAACTGTTACAGTTAGTGCCGATGCTGCTCCGATTGCTAATAAAGTCAACCAAAGGCGGCAGGGCAAAAAACGCGTGCGGTAAAAAACGCTTGCGACAAGAATCGCGTGCGTCACACTGTGACACAGTTTTTGATGCGGTTCTCCTACTTTTTTTATATTCCTTGTTGTTGCATAAATCAATTAAAAATTTACATTTCATTCACACAATAAATAATTTGCATAATAGCCGCAAGCCACACCCACACGAACACACACATAGACAAAGTAAATATATAATAAAAAACTTAAAAAATAATAACAAAAAAATTAAATAAAATGCCAGAAAAAAATAGCAGGCGGCATTGCATAAATATTTTGCAATTAATTATTACCTTTGCTTATATAATATTCCGTTCTTTTTGCCACTTGGCGTCTGTTGCATTCACATTTTGAACATTGCATACTATTTTGTTGCATTGGAAAATGTTAATAATTTAATTACACAACTGTTCGATTTAAAATCCTAACGCAAAACACAGCGTGTGAATTCATTTATACTGCCATTTATTCAATCAATTGATCAAAAAACTAATCTGAATATTTAAAAGCTATGTGAGTGACAAACTTATATACGGTATTAGCATATTCCCACGGCTTAATCCTTTGAAAAGTTCCTAGGAACGTAACGAATATACGAGTTGACCCCATTTATTTTTTTAACGAAAATAAAGGATAAAATAATGTTTCAGCAATTTATTGAGAATTAAGGGAAAATTTAATGGTAGTTCTTCTAATAGTACTAGCATTAGCAGTAGTAGCAGTAGTAGTAGTAGTAGTAGTAGTAGTATTAGAAGTAGTAGTAGTAGTAGTAGTAGTAGTAGTATTAGAAGTAGTAGTAGTAGTAGTAGTAGTAGTAGTAGTAGTAGTAGTAGTAGTAGTAGTAGTAGTAGTAGTAGTAGTAGTAGTAGCAGTTGTAGTAGTATAAATAGTATTAGAAGTAGTACTAGTAGTAGGTGTTGAAGTTGTAGTTGTAGTAGAAGCAGTTGTAGTAGTATAAGTAGTATTAGAAGTAGTATTAGTAGTAGGTGTAGAGGTTGTAGTAGTCGTACTTGCAGTAGTAGTAGTAGTAGTAGTAGTAGTAGAAGTAGTAGTAAAAGTAGCAATAGTAGTAAAAGATATTAGTACTAGAAGGAATAGTAGAGAAAATAAAATGATGTTATTAGTAATAACAGTACAACCCGAATTGGTAGTAGAAGTAAAAAAGAGATTTAGTTGATGTTCATGTAGAAGATTAATTTATTGAAAGAGAAGGAGAAGTAGTACATGGTTGTACTAGTAGTACTTGTATTCGTAGAAGTTGTAGAAGTAGTAATTAGTTGTGGTTGTAGTAGTAGAGTAAGTTGAAGTGCAAATATAAGTACAAGTGGAAATATAAGATAAGTAAATGTCGAATAAATTGTAAGACAAGTTTATGTATAAGTGCAATTTAAATAATTTAAAAAAGTACAAAAAGCTAAACCAAAACTATAACTTGGTGTGAACGTCAAACATACATAAGAAGTTGAAGATAATATCAATTTAATACTACAGAACAAAGGATAGTTTAATTTTAAACGAAACAGAAAGTTGAAGCAGATAAAATGTAGTCAAAGCGTATAGTTATAGTACCAGCAGTACTAGTAGTAGAGCTACCTCTGTAAATATCTAACATTTTGAGGACACTTTATGGTCGACAACTCCGCGTGGAGTGAATAAGTATTTGCATATTTAGAGTGCTCAAATTTGCATATAACCTTGCCATGAGAGCAAGACCAAACATAAATCGCTGTTGAGTCTGGTATAATTTTAGACCTGGGGCGAGGAAGAAATACCAGACAAGCGTCTGGGCGGCAACATTACTGGAAAACGTATACGTAGAATTAAAAGAGGAGCAGGAGGGGATAAAACGAAGGAATTTCATCTGAAGCAGCTCATGAGCAACGTTCTGGAATTCACAAGGCAGGCAAAGTTGTTGGGACTGAGCGACAGCTGTCGATTATCGGTAACTAAGTACTTACTAAAGATATCTTTAAGGCTTTGTCAAGTTAAACGACAAAATCCATTAAGTATTTAAAAGTAAACAACTGATGCGAAACAAAGACAAAGCAAGACACAAGATAAAGATACAAAATGCTAAAGAAATGCTATAAAATAATATTTAAATAAATCAAAATTAGCCGCAAACTATTGCAACACACACACACACACACATAGATAGAATTGTAGATGTGTGCTTTAAATGTTTATCTTTCTATGTAAACTATTTACTCACTTTGAATCTGAGCATATTTTACAAGGAATTTCCATTTTGCCACAAAATAAAACACAAGATACACGTTGCGGCGGCAACGGACAAAAAGACAGCTGTAGTTACAAACAGACATGGAGACCTTTAGATTTTACATGTATCTGCTAGATAAACGCTTCGTTGTATGTGGTTGTATCTGTATCTGACATAGAATACTCATATGTATCTCTCGGATGATGCATCACTTTAAATACTACAATTTACTTTTAAATTCATTTTTGGTCAATACAACAACTTATTCAATTGTTTTTACTTCTGTTGCTGTATTCTCCGTGTGGTTGCTAAGCCACAGGCAAAACTTGCTGCCTAAATTGACAGTGAGTTATGGCAGTCTCTGGTCAGTATTAGCATTACCATCAAAAGCAACATCAGCTTATGCTCTTTAAATCCGCCTTCATCTAGGCACTTTTTGCGAAAATATGCCTGACATATTCAAAAAATGATTTATGCTTCTTTTTGACTACCTACGCGTTGCTTTAATGAATATCATATTATTTATATACACAAATCTCCCTATATACTTGTATATTTATATACTACATATATTTACATGTATGTATGTATACACGTATATTTTTCTGTCTTACAGTTGAGCAAATTTAATTGTTGGCTGTCTTCGGCAGTGGAAAATGTTAATAAATGTCAAAAGTATTTCCACTCAACTGACACGATGAGCAACGAGCTTGATTTTGACACAGTCCGAAGTTGAACGTCATTGTGATTGTCGTGTCATAATTTCATGTAATTTATGAGTTTTCAATTTATTATTTCCGCTTTTCCCAATTCGTTTCGACTGCCATCGAAATTGGCTACTGCATTTAAAGGCCAAACCAAATGGGGTTGCACTCTGCCTCGATTTGTTATGTGTAATGTTAAATGTCACTGCTTATTGACTTGAATTGCAAAGGGTTCCCCCCTTGTTGCATATGAGGCACACATGTTCCGCCGTGGGAAGAAATCTCCCCCTTTTTTTCTGAGCTTGTGGCATAAGCTCTACTTACTTTTTCCCAAAAATAAAACCCGATAAAATATTGCCACTTGTCATCGATGAAGCCATCGCCAGTTCCCAGTTCCCAGTTCTCCGCTCTCAGTTCGTAGATCTTCTTTTAGGTTCGCTTGTCGTCGTGTCATTAAAGTCGTAAGTACTGTCATGTAGCTGTCAATTTCCAAAAATCGCATTAGCCAATGGAATTTGTTTGAGTACGTATGTGACAAGTGTTGCTGCTGCTGTCTATCTACTTAATTCGCTGAGACTTTACTACCACACCGAAGCTTAACAGGCCGTAAAAAACTCAAACCCGTATCCGACTCTTAATCAAGCACTATAGAAGACACTTGCGGGGCTGCAGATAATTAGCGTTTAGACCCTTAAGTTACCTGACTGGGACTAACACTAACTAAGCCAAATTCGGTGTCTGTCGCAATTCCACGGTTGTGTCAACGTAAATTTGCATTTTAAGGGCGCATAAAAAGGGCTCATACTATGGAATGCGGCTATTCAGTTAAGCTTTTGGTTTGGGCCAACCTAACAAAATGTGAAACATGCGCAACAAGAATGAAGATAAGAAACATAAGACCCGCCACAAGGATTAAACGTTGGCTATGAAACTAAACTAACGAATAGCACAGAAAATAACAGTATAGTAAAGTAGGGTAGAGTTAGGGACAGGCTAACATATCAAAGAGTTAACTAAAGAATTTAGAGCCAAAATTTTGTCGTTTTTTGTTTTTTTTAAAGATACACTGCCGATCAACCAAATAGACCCACTACTTTTTATAAAAGAAAATATTTCTAATTTAAAAAAAGTTAACTTGTTTTATCAATTGCTCTTTAATTCTTAAGTAAATCCAACAAAAATAAACGATCCAAGTTGAGAGATTAACTTCTCACACTGTTTGTAAATGTGTTTATTAAAATCTTAGCCTAATATATATCAAAAAATTATTCTTCAACTTAGTTTAATTTTATTTTGTATGAAATTAAAAAAAGAATTTTAATTTTAGCTATGCAAATTTGTTTTACTTATTTCCTATTTAAAATATTTATTTTCCAAGAATGCTTAAATACTTATCGTCTTATTTTTTGCATAGATGTGGAAAATGAGCTTAAAGCAAAACTGTTGCTGGATAAGAAATTTTGCATTCACAAGTTTCCAAGGACTTTTCTACCATAAGATGTTGAATTTCGCAAAGAGATAAAGTTATAAAGAGGAACTATAAAAAGAAGTTCATCTACAAAGAAGGTCATTCAATCAGTCTTTCTTGTATTCAATTTCATATGAAATTCGAAGGCTTTCTGCAGGAATTTTATATAAATATATCGAGTGAAGTATATGAGAACGCATGTGTGTTCATGTGAGTAATGCATTTATGCAAAAACCTTGTAAATTCATTAAAAAAAAGACTTTCAATACTTTCGCAATTGGTTGAGGAAAAATTATTAGCATACTTTTGTGCGCGCGAAAAAGTTTGTTGTCGAAACAAATTAACCTTGAATACACGCCTCACACATACATAGACACAGACACACACATACAATAGAATAAGCAGAAGAATAGACTGGATTATTATGCAAATTTGTATCTGAAACAACTGCTGAATTTATTAATTTTAAGGCGACGTGTGACGTCAGCTGATAAGAGACAAACGCTGAAGAAAATCAATAAGCCAGCAGCTCTAGCTTTTGCGGTTATATTTTGCATGATTAATGAAGCCACATAATTGATTACACGGCCACGCCCACAGCGCCTCCTTACGCATTGTAAGAACGAGACAAGAACAGTTGAACTTTTGTGCAGTTTTTACATCTTCAAAAAGGCAGCGACAAACAACTGATTGATGCGTTTGGCGACTATGAAAATGGCTCAATACATGAAGCAGAAGCGTTAGATAAGAGGACACGACGCACGTGCCTCATGTGGCACAGCAGAGACCTGTGTGTGTCTGTTGTCATTTGGCTTTCGCCTCGACTTTGGCTTTGACTTTAGCTTTAGCTTCAGCTTGACGCTGTCAGCGACATTTGCCAGCATGATGCAGCTCGTTGCAAGCTACAACTGTGGCAAGGGCAGAGTCTGGTTGCAAGTCTAGTTATTTATGCGTAATATCTATGCAGACACACTATAGCCACGCCCCGTTCGCCCAGACTCATCAGCTGTAAAAGCGAATGCCAAAGCAAGATGATGAAGACTCTTCAGAGAGAGAGAGAGAGAGAGAAGTGAGAATGGAAAGGAGAAAGGGGCTAAGAATGCGGATCAGGGATGTGTGTGTGTGTGTGGAGTAGTCCTGGCATTGTTGTCGTTGCTCATGCAGGCGCACAATCATCAATCAAAATCAAAAGCCAAAGCCAAAGCACTTCTGACATTAATTTATTCAAAAGGGATACAAGCAGTTTCCAAGGAAGTGCCTCTATCTCTCTCTCTCTTTCTCTGTCTCTCTTTTTGTACACATGTGTGGGTGTACCATCTATATAGCTCTTCAATTATGAGCACTCACACACAACCATACACACAATAGTTATTCAATTTTAAAATGGGGACACAGCATGCAAAATTCACATCAAAAGCAAATAAATAAATCGTAGCACAACATTAACTAATTAATATTTATAAATGATAACTTAAATTTTGTATCGATTCAACAGCACGCTTTGCATAAATCAAAAGCATTTGAATAATAAATACGAATTATGAATTTAATTAAGATTTGCGTTGTTTGAAAACAGAACGCTGAATTCTGGAAAAACTCAAAAGCTGTCTCAAGCGCAAAGCAAACAACAATTTTCCCCTGGCATTCACAGGGATTTTGCTTTTATATTTTTTCCTCGTTTTCTTTCTGTTTTATTTTTCCTGCTGCTGTTTTCCCTTATCGATATCTGTAGGTATTGTTCGCTCTGTGCCGCGTTGGCGTAAAATTTTGATTTCTTTGGCTTGCATCAGTCAAAGAAGGAGATGGGTAAAAACGTGGGGAAGCGATATCCAGACGAATCCAATCTAAATGCAAATGTTCGCATTGTGCTTTTTGGTCCAGCATAATCACAACTGACGCTTACTAACTGGGCCAATAGCGACTGCAGGTGAAATCGCAACACAGAAAGTCAATTAGGCGACTCGCCACTAATCGAAGTTTCCTCTTCCCGATTTCGTGGCCCAGAGCGCGACTTGCATGGACAGAGAAGCAGAAAGAGAGGGAAAAAGGAGACAGAGAAAGAGACTGCATGTGCTTGTTCTTTTGCTGACCATGGCCAATTGTCCTTTTATGGCTAATGCCGTTTCCTGCCATGGTCATGTTAATACATATTTCCAATTCAATTGGAAATTTGCAGAAACTCGCTATCTTTTCATTCACTATCGCTATCTGTTTCCTCTCTCTCTGTCTCTCACTTTCTGTCTCCCTGTCTCTTTCTCTGCCTGCCTTGTCTGTGTTTCTATTGCTTTAAAGGCCAATAAAAATTTACAAGCGCCATGTTTGCCCCAATAACAACGACAAGAACAAGAACTCTTCTCATATATGAGACTACAGCTCGGCACAAGTGTATGTGTATGTGTATGTGTGTGTGTATGTGTGTGTGCTTATGCTTAAGTATGTTTAACAAGGGATAAGCTCGTTTTTCCATGCTCGCTTCATTTACTCCAACATCCACATCGCCAAATTGATAAATTATTGTGATTCCAAGGAGAGTAAATTTTTTTTCCTTTTCTTCCCCCTTTTTGAGTAGCGCCCTCTGGCGAGCATTTGGCGCATAAATTGCATGCAATTAGCCAGGCAAAAACAATTAGCCAAATGTGATAAGCGCAAGCATAATAATATTATTTATTATCATACACGTAATTGACTAACGAGACAGCAAATGTGTCTCAACTGGATTCCTCGCTGAGTCGGACAAATGGAGAATACTTAAATCACACAGACATTCGGGTCAATGAATTATAATTGAGACATTGCGATAATTGAGATGCCGTTTCGTTGCAATTGTGTGTGGGCGTGGCAAAAACTTGTGGCATGCCGCGTGGCATGGCATGACTTTAAAAATGACACCAACTGAATGTGAAGAAAAATGAGAATGTCAACGAATAGGAAAACTCAACAAACTCGTAGATTGTCCGCTGTTGATTTTTATTTAAAAAAAAATCCACAGTACACACACACAAACACACACCCACACATACAAACATAGTGTGTTGATATATGCAAATGCCGCATATCAGCAAAAACACTTTGAAGGAATTAGAATTACAAATATCTCCCTAGCAGTGGCAATGGCAATGCCCACGATTTGCTGACAACGTCGCAGCCTCCAAAAATAGCAGACACAACAGCAACAATAACACCACCACTGCACTATGGAAAAATTCACATTTGTTTGAAGAAATAAACATTTTTTGTTGTCCAATACTTTGAGCTTAAAAAAATGAGTTTAATGGAAATGTACATTTAACAATAATTAAAATAAAACAGGGAATCAACCCGAAACGAATTTCGGCTCAGTTACGTCTCAAAACAAGTATTTTGTAAATAAATTTGGAAAATCGTAAACGCACAAAAAAAAACTTTAAAAATCCGAACGATGCCTAAGGGTATTCATAATAAATTTACCAAATAAAGGTGCTTAATTTCCTGGAATGCTACTAGTTGTGACCCGTAGTGTCAAAATAAGGCAAAAGAGAAGAAAAAACTTATACAGAAACAAAAAATAACTATTGAAAAAGTAACGAGTAAAAAGTAAAAAGTACCGCTACAATTATTTTGCTTTTCGATACTTGAAAAATAATGTAATTCGGTTCCGATTTCGGTACTACAATTGAAACGGTTTGTTTTGGTTAACAGTTTCCGTTTCTGGTTTGGTTTTATTCCCTTAAATAAACAATTCATAAATTTAAAGCAATAACTGAAAGGAAAAAAATATTTAAAAGCTTGGAGTTTATACCAAAAAAATCTGACTTTTCTTCCATGGTGCAGTTGTAACAGCACCACCTCGATCACATTGTAATAGATGCAAAATAAATATGCAAAATCGTTCGACGCCAAATACATAAATCAGATGAGAAAAGTTAAAATTAAATGCAAACAGTGGCAAAGACGTTGCGAGGGCGACGAAAACAAATTGAACTTGAAGTTGTGCGTGGTGCTATGCAGGGGGTGGTGCGGGTGATGAGAATGATGGAGGTGGTTGGGGTAGTGCTAGACCCACAGTGTTAGGCTCAAGGTGCTGTAGACACTTTCCAGGTTTGCTCATTAAAGTCGGTTGCAAAACGAATGTCGATAATTTGCAACAATTTGCATGCTACGTGCAATTGCAGATGCCACTGCCGCCACCGGCAATGTTGCAACTTGCAACTTGCAGTGGCATTCAACGTTAGTTGCATCGCTTTCGAGTTAAGTGTACGTGCTTGGGCCACCTTTTAATTGCAAAAGTCGATGGCGAAAACGAGGCCATTTCATAAATTACGTTAATTGCAAAATTTGCACAGATTTTCATTTTCATCCATTGGCCAAAATGCATTAAAAAACGCATTTAAATCTTGCACGTAATCTCATAATCGATTGTCAGTCGATGTAACAATTTGACACCTTAAATAGCCAAGTAAGACTCAAGTCAAGCTGAGCTACTTTTTTTAAAAAGAAAGTGATTTAATAACTATCCTAGCGCTTATAAATTAATGTAATAGTCACAATGTGTAAATTTACTATTTAACTAAAAATTCATTAATATGTAATATTAACTTATTTATCTAACAATAATATTTAATTTCTACTGGTGTTTATAGCCTAAGACAAGTCTTTCTTCTGCTATAAATATAATAAATAGTATTTATAAATTGAAAAAAAGAAATACATCAATTTAATGACTAAAGGGTAACGTGTATTCTAAAAAAATTGAAAAGTTCATTGCTGTTTTCTATAAATTGAGGAAAAGAAACAAGACATATTTCCAGTATTCTGATCTGATTTTAGATTTCTGTGTCACCTACGGTTAAGTTTAAGAGGTTTTTAGGATTTCTGTAACACCCCTGATTATAACTAGAAGGAATTTTGTTACTTGAACAGCAGTTTGGAAAATTGTTATTAGATACGATCAAATCTTTATTTATTTGCAGCTATTCGACTCTTAAGACACAATAATCTTCTATTGCAAACAAAAGATGACACATGTGATCTCATAAATCAGAATCTAGATTTAGAACTGGGCGAATAATATATATTTCTACTGTCTGTCGGCATATTTCTTATATTTATTAATAAATATTCTATGTATTTTCTTTAGCTTTTAAAAACTTTTTCATTTTAGAACAAAGTTGCTACAATTAAATAAAAGCTATCACAATTTTTAAAATGTTTTTTATCTTTTTTCGTTTGCGGTTGTTTTTTATCAATTGCAAGCGTTATTTGGATAATAAACTAACTAGTTTAGTGCCAACAAAGGTACTATTTAGCTAGCTGTTGCAAACTTTAATTTCTTGCTAAATTCGCAGTAACAAAATATAACTCAGAGCTCAATTTAATAAATCTAACATATTTGTTTTATAAAAGTTTACAAAGTCCCAACATTTTGTTTACAAAAAAATTAGAATTTCAAACAAACTTGACTAACAAGAACTTTTAGACAATATGAATAAAAAATTACAGTTGTCATATTACAAATCGAAATGTTACATGCGGTTTTATGCTCATATGAAATACGTTTACTTATCACTTGACTAAATATTATATATAATGGAGATGATGTGAAAGGATTTCTCTCTTCATTTCTCATAACTGTTTATCAATATTAAAAGCTTATCTAATGAAATATCATTGTTTATACGTTCTATTCCCCTCTCTTTTTATTTCTCTTTCAGTCTCTTTATTTGCAGTGGGACAATTGCTGCAGTTTAGCTTGGAAATTTATTATGCATAAAATGCCAACAGAAATTCTAATAAAATATATATTGAAAGTTTTATTGTTTGACTGCACACTCTCTCACACTCACACTCACACTCACAGTCACAAACATACAAATAATATTTGCATTTTCACATAGAAAACATTTTATACGATTTTGTTGTTGCTTTAGCTGCTGCTTCAAGCATTTTATGAAAAATTCAATTTTTCCATGAAGTTACCTAAATTTGGAGTTTTGCAGCTTGTTTTTTATTTCATTTTCTATTTTTTGTCCACTTTTTTTTGCTTTAAATAAAGCTTTAGCTTTATATACACAATTTATGTGTGAGTTTGTATATCTCTATGTTCTTGCTGAGGGTATTGCAAGTTTTTCATGTGATAGGTAACGTATTAAGATGGCAGATTATCCTAGATCTGTTCTTGATTAGGTTAGGAAACCTTTAGCTTAGGAAACTTTTAATTTCTGCTTTGAAAAGTTTGAAAGATTCAGATCGAACGATTATATGATAGTTCTTATATGGCACGTAATCCTAACAAGTTTTACATATAATTTGTTGTCAACATTAAGATTGGAGCATTCCTATAATAACATTTTAGTTATATTTTCCTTATATTAAGAGTTACTCTAAGAACTAGTTGCAAGAGTATTCAATTGTCAGTTTGACCAATATTTTTATTCATTCTTTCTATTTTTGTTCTTATTTCTTTGGCTGCGTATTTTGCTTTGTTTTGTTCATATTTTTAGTGTGTGGGTGCTTTGGAGTTTTTCTATTTGTTTTAATAGACTACACAACGTATAGTATGTGGAGTATACACCGACTTCTGGAACTGTTCTGGGTCTCTGCTCTGCTCTGCTCTCTTTTGGCCTGGTCTGAACCGAGTCCACGGCGCTGGCTTTGCAAATATCCTGCGGCAATGGCATTCATATGAGTTTATCGTATGGGGGTGCAGTGGATTTTGTGATTTGCTCTTTTATATACACACGCACATACATACATATATGTACATATATACACATACATAGCATATGTGTGCCATATACGTGTACATATGTAGACCATTTATATGCATGTATGACCACACAACATACTCGAATAGAAGCAAATGATTTTACTTTTGCCAGAGGATAAAAGAAAGACAAAGCAAGATATACAGAGAAGAAGAGAGAAAGAAACGCTTAGACCAACTTAGACAAAGATTTCACTTTGGCTTATGGCTTGCCATGCGATTGTAGTCCAGGTAACCAAAAGTGGCCTTAAGACAATTGCCTCAGACCAGAATCCCTAGACTCTTGGCTCAATTGTGTCAGCAGAGTCTTATCTTTGATAGCAGACGCCGAAAAGCCTCATTGCACACTGAAGAAACAAGAAAATAAATTTGTGAAAAATACTACAAGCATACTCTACTTGGCTGGGAGATATCCTGTACATTTTGAGTTAAAATACCTGCTAAAATGTGTTAGCAGATTCATATCTTTGATTGGCAGAGAAGAGTAAAACAATTTCTTGAATATTTAGTTTTACAAGCTAAAGACTGATTGACTATAAGATATTCCATATCTGCAGGTGTAGTTGTACTATCTTAAATTTGAAACTCAATTTCTATACAAAAACTCTGCTTAGCTTTTAGATACGTGTTATACGAATATGCTCTGTACTGTAACTGTAAAATTCATTTACTCCAGGAAAAATAACTTTGCAAAAATGTATCCTTCCCACTTAGGTGTATCACGGGTGAAAATAAGGCGAAGTAATAGGCGACTCTCATTATTTTCAAATGTCTACTTAGAATATCTAAAAATTAAAAAAAAAAACTTAGAATCCTGACATTGATGATTTACACATAGTTCTAATCAAGTCGATTCTGAAACAAACTTTACAGAACCGCTTCTGTTAGGGTATTTGGGTCAACCTTTAAAATTATTCAGCCTTCGAACCGGACCACTTAGAAAAGTGGGAAAGTGATGATAAAATATTAGTCCTAAGTGAATATCTTGAAATAGTTAAAAACATTTTATATTATGCACTTTATATTAAAGAAAAATCAAGGCTCGATCCTAAACTTTAAACCAGAAACCGGTCCGTTAACCGAACCAGAATCAAAGACTCAAATCAACCAAACCCAACCTTCCTCTAAATTTGATGATTTGCGTCCCCTAAAGTTACACGCCTAATCAATAAAATGAACTTCTAGGGTATAGAAAATGTGTAAGAAAATTCAACTGAAATCAAGCACAGGACATGCTTCCCAGGACTAATTTAATTGCACAAAACGAAGTTGTTTTTGCAAAATGCAGTATGAGCTTTCTTCCTTTTGCCTTAGTTGTAGTTCTTATAAAGTGAGAGAAGGACTTTAAGAATTCCCCCTTGGAAAACAATCTAGAGTAGAGAGAAGTTAATGCCTAAGTTTTAACGTTGAGCTACAAATCTCAGGGAGTAACTTACCCAAAAGTATTCCTTCTGCTGCTTGTCCTTTGATAATCCAAGTGCAGGGTAAGTTTCAGTTTATTTTTTGTGTGTTTATGTTTGTATTTTTGCACAACGAGGAAAAAATAATATGAGAGTAAACTTTTCCTTTCTTATGCTTTGTTTGCAGTCGTTGTTAAGTGGGAGAAGTATATGAGAATTATTATTGTTCTAACCAACTGACCCGTATAAGGGAAAGTCTTCATAAACAATTTGTATCTCGTATCTTGTATCTTGTGGATGCACTTTCACTGGACTCAACCTACAGACGGTCCAGATGACAATTGTGATAAATTATGACAGGCCGATGTCGATGCCGACTGGGATGTGGGAGTCCGGGTGGGGTTGGGAGTTGGGGGTGGCAGTTGCTCTTGTATCTCACAGATACACAACTACATTTATACACTGAAACCACAGCGCGTCAGAGTGTCATTAATTTTTGTTCTTTTTGTTATTTTTTCAGCTTTTCTTTTTGTCTTCTTTTTTTTAAGTTTTTCTTTTATGGCTGCCTTTATTTTTACACATGTTTTTGTTGTTGTTGCTGACGTTTAAAGTGCGAAAATGATTGCTGTGGGTGATGTTGTTGTTTTTATTGTTGTTGTTGTTCTTATTTGGCGTCTGCTGTTGGCAGCAAATTAATTGATGACCTGCACGCAACAAGGTTCATTGAGGGGAAGGAGGGCACATTTCCAAAAAGTGGGCGTGGCGTTGTTACTAAGTACTAATGAGCTAGCATGACATATGCAAATTTCCATATGAATTATTTGCTGTCGCTATCTCTATCTCTATCTCACTCACACACCACTTGCTTCTCTTTAACTCCCTTCTGCACACTTAACTGTCTTCACTCTAGTTGTTGTTATTTATTTTGGTATTTTGTACATTTCTTTTCATGCGTCTTCTTTTTCTTTATTTTTTTGCAATTCACTTTACACACACAAAAACACACTCACACACACGCACGCACAAAAGCGTAAAGTTGTTGCTTTTGTAAGGATGAAAATTTTCTTTTTGTGCTTGCGGCTGTTCTTCTTCTTTTTCTTCCTTTTCTTATTGTGTTGTTGTTGTTGAAACAGCAACAATTCTTGTAATCCGCTTTTGGCCTAAATTTCAATTCTTATTTGATTTTTCTGCACTTGTGTATGTGTTTTTTTTTCTTATTCGTATTTTTACTTTCTTCTCCTTTTGCTCTTCTCCTTTTGCTCTCTTGTGTGTTTATTTTAACGCGATATTGCGACAACAACACTGCGCGACAACTGTCCTTGTCCCTTGCCTATTTGACTAGACCGCTGCCCGGGCAACGTGGACTTTTCGCACGCACTGTAACCGGCTTTGGGGCGTCGCTGCTTTCCACGCACCTTCCTTCCGGGGAGAAGGGGGTCGATGTGGATTGGGGCTGCGCAGCATCCAGCACAATAATTTTGGGAGTGGGTCACACGCACTTGTTTTTGCTTTTTGCCTAATTAGCGCATAAATTGCGAGACGCTTGTCAAAATTTGTTTCCTTCTTTTCTTTTTTCTCTTGAGATTCTTCGAGGATGCTGTTGTTGTTATTGTTGTTGTTTTGCTTCTCAGAAACAAAAGAAAGCGCGGCAAACGCGTGTCAAACCACAAACAACATTTGCAGCACTGTATATATTTAATTATATATTGCAGTTATCATTTAAATAAATCCAATTTATTTGTATTTATTGTGAACAATTCGAACCGTTGAATATTATTATAACGGAACTCTGTGCACAGGCGAAACCGACAAAAATGTTCAAGCGCACACGTGTGCGGACAACAGCGAATACGAGAGGCGAATGAGAGACTGACAGAAAATTCGGTCACGAGCCGAAGGCAAACGGCCAAACAGCCAACCAGATCGAGCGCCCAATCAAACCTAAATGTTGCGCCTCCAAGTTGTAAGGCAATTTCGACATGCAACATGCCTATAAATGTCCCAAGAGATTGGGATATTTTGTCCTATAAATGTGAGATTTGAATTATGGCTGCTCTATGTTATAAATTTCTACACCTGAGAGTTTTACGGGCAACAAAGAATTATCTGCTTTATTTTAACAAATTTATAATTACGTTGGTTAAACAAAATAAACTCTTATGTTTTAATTAAACAATTGTCTTCATCAAAACTGAAGTCGAAGCTGGCCGTTGGATCGAGCAGCATGCAGACATGTTGCATGTCGAAAGCAGCATGCATACATGTTGCATGTTCGAAGGAGGCTTGTTGTCAGATTTAACGAAATCGCAACACAGTTTTCGTTCATCGTCGTGTTCGCATCTCCCACAGTCGAACCTGTTAAATCCCTGTTAAGTAGTTTTTTGATTAACAAAATCATATGTTCAATTTTAAAATAAGATTTAACTTTTAAAAACAAATTTAATTATAAATTTCGATTAAATAAAGTCGATCAATTGAGTGAATTTTTAATGCCCTTAAACCCTCAGGAAATGAAGTGGTTGAAAAAAAATCTAAAGACTCTAAGAAATTCGGAAAAATAACATAGAATTCTATCAAAAATTTATGCGAAACCTTAATTTTATTGCTTCAGATTCATTTTTGTAGTCTATTTCGTAAATGCAACATGTTGCGGCAACATGCTGTAAACAGACTTGACCTTTGGCAACAGCCTTAACTGTTGTTCTATGCAACCAATTAATAGACAACTCACACAATTTGTATCTAAGTGAGCGTGTGTATCTGTGGGTGTGTGTGTGGGGGTGTGTGTGATTTATTGCAAGCGCTCATAAATCTGCGGCAACATAAACAAAAACATGCATAATTTCCATAAATCTTTTATGGCTGCGTGTAAAAAGTTTTCGGCCAGGCCAATTATGCGCCTTAAACTAGGCACTAATTTGACAGAAAGTGGCTATAACCCTCTTCGACAGGTCACTCAACCCAACTGCTTCAGAAAGTGAAAGAGAGTAAACCACAAATTGAGTTATCTTGATGGTCAACAGCATTAATGAACCACTTACACTTACACACACACTTACACTTCTTCTTAGCCATATACGTATAGTAGGTTCATTGTTATGTGCTTGGATTATCGATGGGAGGAAAGAGAACTTTTTGGCTTAAATCACACACGTGCTGTGACTTTGGTTTTTTTTTGTTTTGCTCTTTGTCATCACATAAATGTCAAAGACCTGACGACAGCATCTCAATTTAATCTCCATTTCCGGCCAGGTCACGGGTCATGATTGCTCTCTGGTCAGATAATTTCAATTTATCAGATCCATGAATATCTTCGAGTCAACGTGTATTTATTATTAACTAATCGCATGACAATTGAGATGTATTATTAGAGAGCCAAATATGACAAGGCAACTAATAAGACTTTCGGAAATCCGATAACACAGTTAAGAAGGTGAAACACTTCTTTGTTTATTTCCTGGAACAGTCCATAATTAAAGATGTTCAGTTCTTGTGCCAAAAAAAACTACTTAAGCTCATACTTCGACAGCTTAACAGCAGGAACATCATATACATTAACAGAGTGAGTAGTTAAGTATCAGATTAATTAGATAAAATATTTGAAAAAAATATGGCAAATGCAGAAGTTTAAAAGAAGAAGTTTTCTTTTATAATTACCTTTATTTTTAAGGTTATCAAATTTTTCTAATTATAACTTTTTGAGGTCTCCTTCTCATTACAACTTTCCACATAAAAATTGTAACAAAGGGAGTTTAATAATTGAGCTGCAGCCTCAACTAAAGCTCTCTAATTTACTTTAATCATTTAACTAATTTTAAACTTATAACTATCGTATTACAAATACGCAGACAAAGATATTCTTTTTACTTTAATAAAGAAACGAAGAAACTCATAAAAATTAGAGAAGTTGACAAACAATATTCATAAAAAAAATATATAAATTTAAAATATATATACACATTTTTACTATATTATATTTATTTCATTAAATTTTAATATCTTAAAATTTACGCTACAAATAAAACAGGTCTGCAACAAGCTAGCAGCATGTTGCTAAGCGTCTTCGTTTAGTGTTGCTTGGCACGTGCTGCCAGCAGCATGTTTGTACTAAAATTGTACCCAAGCTTGTTGAAATGTTGTCATGAACTGCAACGATTTCAAGGAATTCTTTAGCAGCTGGAACTTATAAAGGAGTGGATGGGTAATGGGGGTAGGGGGAAGGAGGCAATCCAAAATGGCTAACAAGCTGTTGCCGTTTGTTGTTGTTGTTGCACCTATTGAGTGCCTCCATACAATTGAAGTGTTGCCCCTGCAGCAGTTGCAACCTTCACACTTTCTATGTGGCATTTTGTGTTTGCACTTGACTGCAACATGATGTGGCAACAACGAGGCAAGGAGGCGCAAATAGGATCAAGGATAACAGGTAGACCCCCCTCCCTCTCTCTCAGTCTCTCTCGCTGTTAGCGCCAATAATTGCCTTAAGGTTAACCCGATTGATTGGCAAATTGACTCGAAATCTTTTTATACCCTGTATGTTTAGTTTGTTAAATAAAAAGCATATAACAGGCAGAAGGAGGCATGGCACACCCCATAGAGTATATATTCTTGATCAGCATCAAAAGTCGAATCTATATATGTCCGTCTGTCCATCGGCATGAGCGAACAGATCTCAGAGTTGGTAAGACTTAGGTGCAACAAACTTGGTATAAAGACTTCTTATATTTGCAGGCAAATCCAGTTTATTCAAAAATGTTGAAGGCGAACTTAAACTGGAAAAAGTCTATTACTTGGAATTATCATGCAGAGATTCGAGTTGTTGCAAGAATTATATTTAGGTAAGTGTGTTTCCAAAGTGAACATTTTACCACGATCGGCTAATAAACACAATAGATTCATGCCACTTAATTAAAATAAAAAAACCTAAAATATCGATACCCAGCCCTAAGTGGAAGTGTGTGTGTATGTGAGTGTATGTGTGTGTAGTTAGTTAACATAAATTGCGTAAATTGTTTGGCATGCGAAAAACTTTGCTTATTTAATTTTAATTGCTTTGCAGGCGCATGTCAAGAAATCAACACACACGCTCACATTCACAAACACATACCCCGCACAGTTAACATCTTATTTGCATTGCGGTTGTATCTCTGTCTCCGTCTCCATCTTTCTCTCTCTCTCGCATTTTTCATCCATAGTCTCTGTGTGCTCATTAAAAAAAGCGAAGCAGCTACGCAGAAAAGCGACATTTGCATAAATTGTGTTTGTGTGTGTGTGTGTGACCATGTGTTTATATGTGTGTGTGTGTGTGGCACGCCTAAAAGCATGCAGAACGTGCCACTGACACACAAATGTCAGCAGCAGTCAACAGTCAGTCGGAGGCAGCAACAAAAGACAAAGTCAAAACTTGCAAATTTTAATGCATCACAAAGATTTCAACAACTTCCGAGCGGAAGTAAAACGAGAAGGAGGATGAGGTGGAGTGAAGGGGAAGGGGAATGGAGGACTAGGAACAGGCAGTGTTGCCAGATTTCTTAAGTAAATAGCTAATTTGATCAAAATAATGGGCTAAAAATAAGTAAAGAACAATTATAAAAGTTCGATATTAATAGTTTTAGACATAATACAATTCTAATTACAGATAACCAATCCAAATCCGACAAGTTCTTAAACGTATTTAACAACATTTCATTGATACCAGCTAATTCATCGAAGAAATCATTATAATTGTTAAATTCCGAAATGATTTTTAATCCCAATAAAATTTTACAATATTCATGATTTCAATCATCACAATTTTTGTATCTATTCTGAATTTAAGAGTCTCTGTTCCAAATTGTTCTACATATGTTCTTTCTTTCTAAAAAAGTTTGTTCCTCCAAAACTTCATTTTTTTAAATATTTTATTACCTTAAGTTTACTATTTTTTGGTTGGTAAAATATTTTTGACAGAAAATATAGATATAAATTTACATATATATATTTTAAATGAGTTAGTAATAGCTTTTAGACAATACAGAAGGTAGTAAAAGGTAGGTAACGTATTTCTTAAAATTATTTAGTTTTTGCAACAACAAAACTGTCATATTTAGCAGTTAAGTAGCTAAAGTGACAGCACTGGCAGTGTGAACAAGAGCAGGATGTGGAAAGATCGAAGCGCCACACTGAGCTTTGGGCTTATTAAAAGCCACCAATAGCTTGTCTAATGAAGATGCCAGTTGCCAGTTGTGAATAGCATTGTGGCATGCCACATGCGGCAAGAGTTGTTGCCAGGCTTTTACCTACTTCTATTTTATATTGTCTGCTCGTTTTAAATGCTCGTTTCCTTTTTAACGAACTCAACTCATAATGTGATTGACAGCTGGACATGCTCTCTATCTCTCTCTCTCTCTCTCTGTCTCTTCCTCATTCCCTCTTCCCCTGCAACAGTGACTGACTTCTTAATGCCACAAAAGGCGGCAATTTATGAGGGTGTCATTTACAGTTTTTCGGCTGCGCGCAATTAAAACCAAATGGAGAAAGTCTCATTCCCAACACGATTCTCATCTCCCTTGGCCAGAGATGAAAGCGTAAACTGTTTGCCTGGACAACCATGGATTAACACATCTCCCTCTGCCCCTCTTTCCCACTCTCCTCTCTCTTTATCCCTCTCCTCAATCACTCTAAGGTCCATCGAGGGTTGACAACCCCCATGGGCTGAGCGCTGGTCGTGACTTTCTCGTCATATAAATCAAACATAATCAACGCCAACTTTCAATAGATATAGAATTTGTTGCTGGATAGGTAGGGGCAGGGGAGAAGGCAGCGGCAGAGTGACAGTGACTTCGACTGTGGCAGGGGCATATAAATCTAAATTACGAACATAAGCACAGTATATTTTGGATGTAGTAAACACACGATAAAGTGAACAAATCGAAATAGTCAATAGCTAAAATTGAGCAATTTTTGCTTTGTAAACTTATTTATATATTTATTTTAGCAACAACTAAATGCAGTTCACACAATAAAATATCGAAATTTATATAAAGTAAGAAAAGAAGATTTTATTTTAAGAATTAAAAAACAATGATACATAATTCAATAATGTATGATAATTTAGTAACAATAAAAATACGTTAATTCCCATAGTCTATTTAAAAGTAAGGATATTATATATTACATTAAAAATTAAAGTAAATATTATATAATTCTAAATGCAATACTGTAATTAAAAGCTGTAGACAATATGTATTTTTTTAATTGATCCAAATTTCTTGGATCTACATATCATAATTATTCGATCGTTCATAATTATGTTAAAAAAATTAAGGACTTTTGAGCTTTGAAAAAAAATTCAATAGAAACTTTTTATTAAAAAGATTAAATAAAGCTCACACACACTCACAAAAATTTCAACGTGGATATACAGAACAGGCAGTACAAAAAATAGTTCACCATATCCAGACTCTACTGTACATACCTAGAAGTGAGAAGTTGACAACGGTATCTATTGAGCCTTACTTTTCCTCATTGAACCACAGGGGAATTCAATTGTGGTTGATGGCTTTAAGATAAAAATCTCCTGTTGAGTAGTGTGAGAAATTGTTGTTGTTGTTTTGTTGTTGACATTGTTGTTGTCTTCTCGTTAAGCGTCTGTCTAATGGGGCAAGTCCATATTTTTGTATGAGGAATGTTGCAAATCGTTTTAATATACAATGTGCAATTGCAGCAAAGAAAAGTATTGAAAGAGAGGAAGGAGAAAGAGAGAAAGGGAGAGAGGGAGAGAGCGGAGAAATAAGTCAATATCCTACCTGGCCGAATACTGAAGAGACAAACTGTAATGTGAAGTGTCAAAAGAATGAACCTTATGAAAAGTCATTGACATAACAACAACATCGACAACAAGACGAACAAAAACAACAACAACGACAGGACTCTTCATTCACAGGACATACAAAAAGTGCGTGAGGGGCGTTGACAACAAAGCTAAAAGAATGCGACACACCTACATACCCTGTTCCTGAAGGGAAGAGGGAGAGACGAATGGGCACATCATCTCATTTGTGGTCATGTTGGCGTGTCAAGAGCACAACAATAACAACAACAACAACATCAACCGTAACAACAATAAACAAGGGCAACAACAGCAGGAGCTGAACCATATGGTAACCATTTGCCTGCTTATTATGGGAACAAACAATTTGTGGGGCTTTGGAGATACCCTGTAGCAAGGCTGAAACAATTAATTTAATTAAATTTGGATCTGATGGGGCTTTTTTTTAGTTTTCTTAAACTCTATTAAAAAATGTATTTTAATTATCCCCATAGTATTTACACTTATATTTAATTAACTATCAATTTATTTTTCAACTAATTTTTCCATGTTGTGTCGAACGCATTTTAGTCTAATTTAAATAGGCCAAATAAAATAACATACTATAAGTATTTATAAAAAATAGGTATTTAGGTTACTAGTGTAAGATTAAAATGGTAATTTTAAATATGTATAAAGATACCTTGTGTATAAAATTATCTGTAAAATGTATAATTTTTTCATACCAACAAACTATCTAAGATAATAAGCAAAGTCTATTGAAATGCTATATAGACTTACCATTGCTGTTGATTATACATTAAAAAAAATTTAAATGGATCCTTGATTCTTGATCCTAATCTAAGCTTATTTAAAACAAATATTTTTATCAAATGTTTAGAGATAATCTTTGTCAGCAAATATCCTAATTTTTTTTTTTTTTTTAACTTTATCATCAATATAAGCACCTGTTCAGTTTCAGCATGCCCTTTAAGTACGCGTTTCTAAGCTACAGGGTATACATAAAAAATGGTGCCTTGTCTCGTTAGTTGTCGTCTGCTCTCTGTTCTTGTCTGCCTGTCAGCGCATTTTCCTTCCCCTCGCTGCATATTGATTTTTATAATGCTCAATGTGTTTATAATTAGCCACACCCCCAAGCAGATCCTGGCCCCTCCCCCATCGTTTTCCCCTCTTTAAGGGGAGGCCTGTCAAAAACATTTGACATTTGTGAGTGTTTTTCTTTTTTAGCTTCGAGTTTGTTTTCCCAGCCACTGATTGGCTCGTCCTTGACATCCCCATTCAAAAGTCCATTGTCAACAGTAAATGCTGCTGTTCCTCCTCTTTCCCCTTCCCTTGTCTGATTGTCACCCCCGCTCCCCCGCTGACAGTTTTACACCTTTTTGACTAATCAAAAACGAGCCTATTTAATGATAATT
This sequence comes from Drosophila testacea, assembly GCA_035043265.1. Lineage (NCBI taxonomy): Eukaryota > Metazoa > Arthropoda > Insecta > Diptera > Drosophilidae > Drosophila > Drosophila testacea. The sequence goes on from JAWNND010000477.1 coordinate 2,615,435, forward strand.
AATAATCACCTAGCAACTGAAAGGCAACAACTAAAAAGGCAACCAATTAGCTAAGGTCCAAATGTAGGGTATTTATATGTTTGTGTGTGTGTGTGTGTGTCTCGCTGTCTGTGTGTGGCATGAAAAGTGCCCAGCGAGTGTCCAGTGCCCCATTAGTGCCGCTCAGCGGCTGTCTGTCCGACTTTTCAACTAATACTCATACCTACCCCTCGACTCGACGTTGCATGCCACCGATTCAGTGTGTGTCCCTTGTTGCCTGCCTTTATCAAACAAACAACAATGCTACCCTTGATGTTGTTGTTGTTGTTGCTGTTGCCTCAGTCGTTGCAGGGGCACCTCTCTCCCAGACAGTTGCCACACGTTGCCAAGTGTTTATTTGAGTCCACTTCAGGACTCTTCATGCCACAATGTGAGGTGTAAAGTTTGTTTATGGTCAAGTGGTTTGTCTATATATGTATATATATATATATAAATGTATATATAGCAAAAAAAAACCGACACAACAAATGGGCTGGGGCATGTGGCACAGTCCATTCTGTTGACACGACACTAATGACCACTCGGATCTTATCTGGACATGTTGCATGCCGCTAAAGGCGCTTGTTGCTTGCCCCATCCTTATGCCCCTTTCTCACACGTGCTCCAAATGTGCTCCAAGTGCCACAAATTGTTGCACACATATTTTTGCGTGCGCTTTCTCTTTCTGTAACTCTATGAAAAGCAACTTGTGCGTGCATTATTTACAAATATTATACATTTTATTGTTTCCCTTCTGAAATGTACATTTATAATCTTTTTTTTAAACTTTAAACCTAGGAATGTAATACACTTTTCTACTGAAGAAAGTGTAAATATATTAAATTGAATAGTTTTCGCTACATATTCCGTGACATAAATTTTAAGATTTGGAAACATTTACATAATTGTTTTTAGAGATACAGAAGCTGTGTATAAGTATAAACATTTAAACATATGTGTGAGCGATATGTGAATGCAATATAAGTTTATTTGTCACAATATATAAATAATAGATTCAAGTCATCATATAATTTTAAAAAAGTTCAAAACATGCGAAATATATACAGATAAGATTTAATTATCGCACAATTTATAGCAACAACATTTTCAGAATCAAACCAAATAAGACAATCATATAACCTTTAACATCTATTTTCTGATTAAATGAACTAATGTCAATTTTAAGAATTGCCCTACTCTCTATTTCAGATTTTATGTTGATGAAATTTGTACCTACCTTAAGTATTCAAAACGTAGACAAAGTTAAAGATGACAATAGTGCGTTACTTTAAGTTCTACTTAAGTGTAGTTCCCTCAGCCAAATTGTATACATATATTTGATCAAATTTCTTGTCAACAGTCATGGTACTCCTAATTCCTTAGTACTTACTCTTTACTTCTTCTTGAACTCCTCACTCCTTATTCCTTACTCTTTACTTTGTCTTGTAACTCACATATTGAAAAGCTCTTTGACAGATTTTCTAGAGACTAAATTAAACTTGGATTATATTAAATTTATACATGCTTATGGATACATTTTGATACTCAGTGTGTGACATCAAAATGTTGCTAGTGACTAAATTATTTTTAGCATAAGCGCATACAAAATGTAAAAGAGAGAGAGACAGAGAGAGAGGAAGAAGGAGTCGGAAGAAAATCGCAATGTTTATACAGGGCATAATGAATGCAAATAAGTTTAATGTATATATACTTAAATTGTGCTTGTGTATTTGTGTGTGTGTGTGTGCGTTTGTGTGGGTTGTGCAACAAAATTGGGCAACTTGCAACTTTATAGTCCTGCGTTTGGGGCATCCTTTTGCTCGAATATTTTTGGTGTTGTCTCGTCGCGTTGTCTGCTCTTTGCCAGCTCAGCGAAAATGCGGAAAATGCTGAAAATGAAATAACTCAAACAGTGGCAGCAACAACAACAACAACAACAACATCAAGAGGAAAGCTAGCACGCACTTTATTATAGAGAAATGTTTCGAAATTTGAAGCAAGTGGACTTAATTCGTGTATACACAACTCTCACCGGTTGTTTGACTGGGTGTTCAACACTGTCTCTCTTTCTCTCTCTCTCTCTCTGTCTTTCTCTCTCTCGCTATTTAGTTCTATCAACTATGTATGACCGAATGGCACAACGTACCATCCTGTTGCCCTGCCATGACAGTGCCACAAAAAAGTACCTCCCTCTCTTCCCTGGCTAAAAAATAGACTATAGCCCAGTATGGAATTTCGATTGGCAGCATTTTTGCGTATCTACCTTTCTGGTTGTGTGTATGTGTTTGAGTGTGTTTGAGTTTGTTTGCGTTTCGCAATCTTCAATAAAACTGTTTCTGCTTTTATATTTCACTTTTTTCGATACCCTGTAAATATGCAAATTTGGCATTAAAAAGGTATACAGTGTAGTCTTGAATCTATTAGAAAAAAGTCAAATTGTGTACTGTATATATTATCGGAATATATGTTTAAGCTATCCGACTGGCAATCTGTCCGTCAATCTCAACAACTTTAAGAAGTGGAGACAATAGATTTGAAAGTTGTCTTTCCGCATATCATACGCAGATATTAAACTATAGACACACAACTTATATAAATTTGACCCTGAACTATAGCATACTTATAATCAGCACACTCTTCATCTACCCTATAAATTTTAAGGCGATCGCCAAGTTAGTTGAAATGTTAAAAACCTTCTTAAATTCAAGCTACAAATTCTTGATTTCAGGATATATTTGTTAAATTGAGAAGACATTTTTGTAACAAATATACGCATTAAATGGTTATAAAATAAACAGAAATACCTAAAATATTTACTTAAATTCAAAATTTTTATGTGAATCCAGATAATCATAATATATGCTGCAGTATATGCTGAGAGTTAAATACAAAACTCAAGTTTAACAAACTTTTGACACCAATCCAAAACTGATGTTATTATAGAAATGCCGTTTTCTTTTCAGTGTGAACTTGTGTATTTATGTGAGTTTGTGTTTGTGTTCTTGCAGCTCAAGGTTTTAAGGTATCTAGTATTCGAGCATACTAAATTTAAGAAAATTCGCTAGTTTTTTTTATTGTTTATTTTTGGTTGCGCTTTTCATTTGTTTAAAACCCAAACTATTGTGCTGGGGTAGAGTGTTGCTGCTCCAGCTTCCCGCTTACCACAATTTGGAGTTGCCCCTCTGTCCCACCCCTTTGCTTCTTGCCACACCATTCGCTTCGCTTCCCTTGCCATCGTTTTGCCGTGCAACTTTGTTGCCTTTTTTTTAACGCTTTTCCATTGCCCATTGTATTTGTTGGCTTTTTTACGCCGTAACTGAATGTGGATGCTCTGTGGGAAGTTAAGGGGGTGGGGCATGGGGTATGGGGGACAGGGTGGCAGGGTGGCAGGGTGGCAGTTTCAACTCAACTTGAACTGCAAAATGCGCGACTCAGTTGAGGGCTTTCAGAGGACGGGCTGCCACTTTATTTTCATAGTCCGCCTTTTTCACAGCCGCATAAAATGCAACAACAGCAAATTGGAATGTGTAACCGCAACTCGTAGTTAATTTTATTTATTCGCAAAGCTCGACGAGCTCTCGTTGTTGTTGTCCTTGCTACTGATGTTGCTGTTGTTGGGCTTTTCTAATTGTCAATGGCTTTAAAGGCGCTTAGGCGTGGTCAATATGATTTGGGCCTAAAAACGGACAATAACATAAATTAGGCAAATGCTGTAGATAAATTAGCGCAGGGCACAAAAACAATTTAATGGCCACGTCGACCTCGACCTCAGTGAATGCAACGAGCCCTAACCTAACTGCAGGACGCATTGTCCTTTCCAAATAACTCATAAATGCAGGGAGACAACAGTCCCTGAGGGTGAGGGAGTGGAGAGGAAAAACTAAAGTCGATAGCATTCGGCAGCTGGTCAACTAGTCTGACATCTGGTCCTGCGTGTATTTATGCCATAAAATGGAATACAAATGGATTGAGAAGCATCCCCAGTTGGATCGCATTTAACTGATGCTCAATACTATTATTAATTGCCTTGTTTTTCTCCCTTCTTCCCCTACAAAGTTTCCCTACTCTTCTTTTCAGCGTTAATGCACTGTTTGTCATTCATAATCACAGTCAAATCGATTACATAATGCAGCCTATGAATTGACAGGAGAAAAATGAGGAACTGGAACTGCATTTCATTCAAAGAATGGGAATATAAAACAAGTGTGTCCTTTGGCAGGGATCAAAGTATCGTAACGGTGTTTAAAAATTTATGGCAACAGTCGGGTGAGCTCGACAGTATGATACACAGCTGTTTAATTATTTCGGTCGTAACAAATAAAATAAAATATACAGGCATGTTCTACAAAACTCCAGCAACCCAAAAGCAACACCAAAGCAAGTTTTGGTCTTCCTCAAACAGAGCAACCAGTGCTTTTAAATGTAAAAAAAAATAATTGATAAAGCTTAAAATTTATTGAATAGATTAAATAAATTTATAGTTTAATAACAAGGCATGGAATACACTTTAAATGAATTTATAAACTTTATAAAATTTTGCAATAACAAATAATTTTCTAGAAACTGGAAATAAATGAATAGCAGCTCATCTTCCGACTTTAAAGCACTATTCGAAACACTAAAATCTTTGACAATTAAGAGACACCAATATTTAGAACAGTTGATTTCAAAAGCAGTTGTCGGCAAGAGATCTAGAGCTTTGTTTGTTACTAAATTATACAAAAGTTTCTTTTCTAATAGGTTGCTGCTAAAAAAAATGCATTACAAATTATAATTAACGCAGACAAATTCTGAACAGTAACATTGATTATACCCCAGTTTCTGTTTTAATCGAAATAATAGAGGTTCGCCATAAACTTATATTTAATTAAATATTTTAAACAATTACATATTATTATTTTTGATTGTTATTAAAAAAATTATTACTCTCTAAGCAACAAAAGACAAACTAGAAAATAATTATAACATTAAACATATTTGAAGAAAAAGGCTCTTTCTTCATACTTAAATAGTTTTTAATATATTTTTTATCAGATCGAAAATGTCTTACATAAATGGGCACTATCCTATTATACTCCTTTATACTCAATTTGGGCACCGAGAATGAACATTAAAACTCCACCTGTAGGGGGCGCTTTCATGCGTAGCTTTTCCGCTCGCCCGTGCGGCGGAAGTGAAAACGTGGCTGGGTAATAGTGCGAAAAGCGCAAGGAAAATTTATTGACAGACAATGCCGATTAAAGACATGCAATGTTCCCACAAAATTCATTCCCTCTCTGCCCCTCTCTCTCTTTCATACTCGCATAACTGACGCATATTTTTGCACACACAAAAATTGCGCATACGAAACATGCGAAGAATTTGTAATTAAAACATTCTCATGCTTCTCTCGTTTTGCGAGAACAACTGGCATCATATTTCTATCTAGGACGAAACAAGACAAGACAAGACAAGGCAGGATCTTTCCTGTCGCCAGCCACAAACGAAGCAATCAATTTAATCGGATTGCCAGTGCAACAATTTAGACAACCTTCAACCAAGCCTTGAACTGGACATTGTCAACACCTGTTGGCCTAAAAGGAAAAGAAAGTGGTCCATAAGCTATATAAATTATGTATGCCTTTTTTTCCTTTGGCACGGCTCGGCTTTGACCCAATTGATTGTGGCTATAATTAAATGCCGCCTTGGCTTGTTTTCTGGTCCTTTATCTTTCTTATTTTTACATACACATTTACATCTTTTTGTCTCTTTTTAGCCTGGCATTTTTTTGTTTGTTTGTCCTGTCTGTAGCGTCCTTTGAAGAGCGCTTTTCAATTTTTAATCGATGTGTATAAAAAAGAAAGCGACACAATTTTTGTGCTCCATGCGGACAGCTGGCTGCACCATTGAATCGCGTCAGTGGCAAGAGGGCGACCGTAAGGGGGCCAGAGGGTAAGGGGCAATGGTGACAAGGGGCAAGGGGTAGAGGGGGTATGGGACAGGGGGCAAGGGACAGGGGGCACAGCTGCGTCGCTTTATGCCCGAATTACGCTCGATTTATGTTTATCTTTGAATTTACGAACCGGTTCAATTCTGTCAACCCTCTCTTTCTCTCTCTTTTGCTGGCTCAATCTTCTTCTCTTTCCGCCTCTCTCTTTCCTTTTCACATGCACTTCCCGGTTCACAGCTATCAAGTTGTACCCAAGCTGTGATTCACATTGGGTAGTTTAGTTTCAGCGTTTAAATGGGAGTTTTTTGTGTTGTAGTGTGTAAATATGTTTGAAACGCTTAGAAGAGGAATCTAGTGTAGTCCAAATACGATTAATAAACGATAAATGACAGCATTTGAAAGCTATGATATCAATTTAAAAAATGCTTTCTGACTTGTATTACAAATAATAAGACTATAAAAATGACACTGCTTTGTAGAACAAATACAAAGTTAGTTTTGAAATTAAATTTAAAAAATTCAAATCTGATTAAAAATTGAGTGTTCAATATATTTTGGCAATGGCTCTGAAAACTTGACACTTTAATCTTCTTGTCATTATCAGATTTTGAACTTTTCAATGTTCAAATAAATATTTTTTAGCTCACTCTTGTGCTTTGTGATTAAAATTCTTTTTATCACTGTATGTTAAACTTTCTTCCTGAAAATATTGCTTAAGCACACTCTTCTGCTCTAGATTAATGTTTTACAGAGTATTCTTTTAGCTAGTTATGCCTCGATGAATGCATTTCCTAAACCGTTATTGCTTTCATTGTGTTTACTGCCATTTGCGGGCATTGATTTGGCTTGGCGGTTCGGTTCAGTGTGGTTACGGTTCAATACGATTCGGCTCAGTTGAGAGTTTTCGGTTGGGGCAATTGTTGGTTTTCTGTTGGTTACGTTTTGTGACCTGGCATCCTTTTTATTTCATTTTCGCTTTATTCTGAATGAAATGGTTGCACTCACTACATCCGCATGCCCCTTGCCACCTTTTGTGGCAATTTCAATGCTCTGAAATACGCTTAAAGCTTACATTGAAGCTTCAACAATTTCTGAGTTTTCTAGCTTAACGGTTTTAGGTGCAGTGTGTTTTAATAATTTCTGTTGTTGTTTTCTGCAAAATGCTTCCTCTAACTATTTACCTGATGCTAATTGTACCTTTTCACATTGAATTGTATTTCTAACTCTATATTTCGGATACCTTTTGCCAATTTTCCAATTGCTGTTTGATTTTAACTTGTTTATTGCCTCCCAGAATGCAGTAAGAATACAAGTTCTTATAGTAGAATTTGTAATTAATTATAATTAAGCTATCAATTTGTTAAAGTTGCCTTGTCTTCGACCTACCTTAAAACAATGAACAGAAATTATGGGAAATCAATTTATAAATGATTTCCATATTTAACTTGTATACATGTATACTTCAGTTTGTAATATTAGTTAAGATACATGTTTTAACATCAAACTACATTATTATGAAAGAGCTCTGACTGATTAAACTCTCATTGATCTATTCGGTGGCAATTTCTCTAAGTAATAAGGGAATGCGATTTGTTTAAAATTGTATTCTCACAGTTGGTATAGAAAATACTAACCATGGACTAATGACAGTCTATACCAATGCAAATAACTATTATGTATATTGAATTAACAATTTGTTACATATTTAATACTTAGCATATTTAAGAATCCCTCTCTGTTAGATATCTTTCTTTTAGTTTGTCAATCTCTTTACCATTTAAATACATGTTTTTGCCCACTTCTACTTACCAGCAAAGCCAAGAACAACCAAACCGAATCTGGGCCAAGTTAAGAGCAAATGCACTCTACGGCTTGACCTAGAGTAAAAAGACGTTCTGCAATCAGCCTGAATACGCCTTGGGTAATTTTTCAACGTTTAAATATAATTAATTAATTGCATTTTAGTTTATGTACTTTCTCCATTCTTCTCTATTTCTCTCGTGACTCTCAATTGTTTTTAATGCGTTGCATTCACGCAGCACTCTCATTATTTTAATGTTGTATTCAAAGTGATCTTTATGAGTGTTTCACATGACACTTAAACATTTGGTTATAAATGTTGTAAATTTTATAAATTCTGTTGACTGCGGGTTCATGTCCATTCGTATAATTAAGCTGTAAAAGTAATTGAGGCTTAAGTGGGCAACTTTTGAGTATAATGTACTGACTTCCCTGCCCTTCTGGCCTGCTAGCCGTATATTCCCATTACCGAACGGAATTCACATTTGGCACATCATTTTTGGCAATCATAACAATAAAATCAAATGTCAAAAACTATCTGAACTAAGCCCTGCTCTGGGTCATCCGCAAAAAAATAGAAAACAGAAAAAACTTGACTCAAATCGCATACCGAGAAAGTTGCCAATGCATTTTATGGACTTTTTACGACTTAAAACTTATGTGGCGGGCGCGACGAGGGTGAAAAATTCTTGTCTAATAAAAAGCCAGCACCAAAATAGACGTGGCCAATGAAGAGCATAACAAATGACATACTTATAAATATGTATATGTCTGTATCTGTGTATCTGTCCCTCTGTATCTGTATCTGAGAGTATGCTTCAGTTGCCGATTTTATGAGCTCGACACGGACAGAGCACAATAGGTTCAGTTTAGGGACAGCAAAAGGGAAGAGAGAGAGAGAAGAAATAGTCGTACCTTGTTATTGTTGTACCGTCCCAGTTGTTTGAGTTTTGCCAAAACTAATAAAATTAAATTGAATTGCTTAAAAATTGCCAAAAATGAGGCAAAGTGTCAAAGGGGCCAATGGCGCCACAGCACACAAAAATGGTTATGAACCAGGCCCGCAGTCATGTGGCATGTGGCATGTGGCGTGTGGTGTATGCCATGGTGGCAAGTAGGAGCCCAAGTTGCCTCTTTTTTGACGACCCGTCTCCGGCCGATGGCAACGTGCGCGCATTAAGGCATTTTGCCCGGAATTGAATATTGAGTCAAGGGTCTTATGGCAAAGTAAGAATGAAATCCTTAAATTCATTGCTATGCGGAAATATTCATACCCTAAACGACAATTTAGGTTGATTTTCACTTCGATTTTCAAAGGTAAATTAAAAAAGATAATCACTGAAAATTAATAATTTTTAAAAGTAATTGAAACATATTTTGTAATTAATTTGGTAAAGAACTTCTTAATCTTAGACGTTAAATTTGAATTTACGACAAATATTTTAGTTAATTAGAGAAAACCAGTATAAAGATTTATTTAACAATTTACCAAATTAATAATTTATATTTTTTATTTTGGGGAATATGAATTAATTTTGATAATGTTTTTATTACTAAAATGATTTTTTAACATAATCCAATATTAAGTCAGCTAATTAAAATAATTGAGCAATTATATATAATCATAATTGATAATAGCAATGTTAAGACGCAGTTAATTTTTATATAAATTGTATATTGTTGTTTATATGAATTAATTATATAATTGATAAAGTTTCCACTTTAATGCATTTCATCTTAGTGGATATTGTGTGTGTTCCCCAGCTCATTTAGGGTATGTAAAATTGATACATATTGCAAGTTTTTTGGGTTTGCCTGTCTGCCTCAATTGATGCTGAGCCGGGTGGGGCGACAAATTGAATTGCGCTGATTGGCAACGTGGCAGCTGAGCAGGCGGAGGGGGAACTGATAGCTGTCGGGTTGGGGAGTAGGTTCTTGGCCCGGCCGCAATATTAATGCAATTAAGTGCAAATCGAAGTCGGCGTCAGCACCAATATCAGCATCAGTATCAGCGACAACGTCTACATCCTTGTTGATATCGTTGGCAATGTGACGGTAAATGCATCAGCGAGCCCGATAACGAATTTATTTGCAAATCCAATCAAAAGCATAAAACGATTTCATCAAAACACTTTCCTGCATACGCCGCGTATAACTGTAATTGCACCCGATGCAATACACTAATAGAAAATACATACTTTAAATGAGTTAATCCATAACTCTAATAAAAACTGGACATTCAAAATTTTGAACAAATTCAAAGGTTATTCTTATCTATATTTTCAAAAATGTTATTTAAAAACAAACTGTTTGTAAATGTAAAATCAAATTATTTATATAAGCATAGTCAAAATGTTTTTTCGCAAAATCGTTTCAGTTTTGTATTTTTCGACCCTTTAGACAGGAAACTTTACATGTATAAAAATTTAAAAGGCTCACACTGAATTGTGGATTGTATTTTCTCTCAGTGTGTGTATGTGGAAAACCAAATGTAAAATTTAACTAGAGTGGTCGAATGAAAAATAAAATCTGTGTCACATTTCCATAATTAGTTGGCTGCCTGACAAGATATTTACAGCTGGCAGTCAATTCAATATTTTCAAATACATATGTGTTTGTATATTTGATAACACAATGCGACACTATTCAATAATAGACAGCGTGGCAAAATTCAATTTTAATGTAGTGTATGAGAAACAGTAGAGAGAAAGTTTTTTTTTAAAAAAAGCGAGCTATTTCATAAATTTATTGATAGTTTTTACTGCGGGTGCAAAATCTAAATAAATAAATATGTGTTCATTTTTTGTTAGCAATTTAATCAATCAACTTGTCGGGGGCGTGGCTTGAGCGCAATCGAGCGACTCATTCATTTACGAGTATGTCAGCCGTGAAATAGTTTTAAATTCACAAAATTAAATTGGACGTTGCTTAAAGTAAAGAAAAAGTATTTAAACATATTGAAACATCAGTCAAGTCTGATGTTCCTCCGCTTGGCATGGCTGCTGCAAATTAGCATAGCCTAATTGAACACAAATGGCATCCAATTTCAATGTAGCCCAACCAGACCCAGAGAGCAGCCTCAGCTACTGCCACGCCTTTGGCACTGGCCGTGAAACTGAAACCCATTGGACTAGTCTCAACTCGATTCCACTCTCGAAGAAGGAGCAGGAGAAACAGGAGATAGGGTGCTTGCCGTAAAGGGAGACGGCGTCCTTTTGCAATTTATGGTGCCATAGACGACCCACTGCACAGCAGTTGAAGGGAATAGAGATGGAAGTGGAGGAGAGGATAGTGTACGGAGTACGGATGGATACCATTGCTGACTTTTGAGCAACCAAATCGAAACCGAAACGTTTCGCCAAACCCAAATGACTCTCTTTGGTGCGCTTATTATTATATATGGTCAGTGGTCAGTGAACAGTACTCAACTGGTCAACTGGTTAACTGGCCTCCCTTGATGTCTGGTTCATCTGAAATGGATATCTACATTTACACACAATGTATGCCATGGCCGAGCAACTCTTCTTTTTCTGCTTCTTCTTCTTTCCACTCTTCTTTTTGCCAGCTTCACAAAATATGGAAATTTGATTTTACAGAAATTAAGATACGACTCAACAAGCACTCAGCATATCTATGAAAAGTACTCACTACGCAATTCAATCTGTCATACGTATATGGATTACCCATTAGACAGTCAGTACAAAGTTTGTGTGCACACCTAACACCCACACACCCACACACACACACACACACTACCCTAACAATTTTAGCCGAAGGCCTTTTTTGCTTTTACTTTACTTAACTTTGTAAAAAACTAGTAAGAATACATTGGTTCAGAATGCTAAGCTACCAAATACCCTGTAAGCAAACATAATATAAATGTACGTGACTTTGATTTAGTTATAAAATGAAATTCAGGGAGAGTATTGTATATGGTATATATAAATGTGTATATTTGTATAGCCGTGTTCAATTGGTAAAAAATTTCCCTTCATTTTGAGAATCGTTTCAGGAATCGTAATGGAATATTTTCATGACGACGAGGAAACTCCAACTTGTATATAAAGTCTTGAAGTATTCAACATGGTTTGGAAAATTCTGTATAACGGTCGTTGGGAAATTCTTGAGGAAATTCCCGGTGGAATTGTTCACAAAGATACTGGTTGTCAATCAGTCAACTAGTTCTTTACGCCCATCCGTATACTGTACATTGCAGAAGGGTATTAAAAATTGAAAATGTGTAAAAAGTGCAAGAACTAAAAGTATATTTTTTTCACATTTCGAAAGAAAATTTTTGATTGCAAATTTGTGTTTTTCTTTTGCTGCAAACGAGTAATTCTTTTGCAGTTTACCTTTCCACTTTCCACTTTCCGCTTGCCGCTTTTCCACGTTCCACTTTTCGCTTTACACTTTTCATTTTGTTGAGCGTGATACGCACACTGTCGGTTGCCAGTTATCGTACTGCGTGTATGGCATTGGAATGGAATAACTGTACAGCAAAAGAAAGAAGAAGTAAAAGATGCTGCTCAGCTGCCAGCACACATTACCATTGATTAACACACTCATCCAATGCCTGGTCTGGCGCATCGAAACTTTTTGCCCAGATTGAAATACAAAGTTTTTGCTGAGCTTCTGAGTATTTTTCTCTTTGTTTCCATTTATTTGGTTTCGCATTTGCACTCTGCCATTTATATCTTTCTTTCTTCATTCTTTCACTGGCATTGAAACTCTTTTACATGAGAAATAGATTTGCCAGCCAGCTGCAAATGGGAAGTGGAAAGAGAAGGGCCATCAACTTGCCCCGTGGTAAAACTCAACTGATATTTTCATAAATCAGCAATAAATATCGAACATGTCACTGGCAGTTTCACAAACCATTTTAAAGACTCGGCAAAAACCAGCCAGAAAGAGAGATAGATAGGAAGAGAATGAGAGAGGGGTTGATATTAAATACTAAAGCTAACTTCATATATCAAATCAGCTAAACGAAGTTGGCCACCAACTTTTAGTTGCACTGCATTTGACAAACGTACTTGAAGCCGAGGCGGGCCAGAAGTGGGCGTTAAAGTGGGCATGGCTTGGCTAATTAATGCCAAATGTGTGCCGTCTAAAGTTGTTTTGTTTGGTTGACTTCCGATTTGCCAGTCTTTATTTTGTAGTTTTTGTAATATTCTTTTTTTTTTTTTGCCTGCCAGTCAGAGGCTCAACTTTTGAGCTCAACTCCGTGGAGTAAAATTTTTAATGGACCAAGCATTTTAATTACTTTGCTACTACAGTGTATATATGTGTGTGTGTATATGTTGGTGTTGGTGTGTTGCTGTTGTATTAGTGTAGCTCTGTGCTTAAGCTAGCGGAACATAATTACTCGTCTCCAGTGCAACTCCCGGAAGTCAGCGGCAACGGCAACGGCAACGGCAACGTCAGCCGCAGCATCACCGGAAAGTATGCTGCATTTTGAGTAAGCCAACGGGTGAGAAACTTGCCATAAAATATTTATATGGCATGCAAAACACATACAAACACACCCTAAATATATAGAGTACCCACTCATTCCTATATGTAATACACCAATGCAACTAGAGTTGTGAGTGAAAAATCATTGCCCTGGATTAAAGTTTTCTGCTCTTTTATTACTTCATTTTTTCATTTGCCGCCGAGTTTGTTTGAATTTTGCTGCTAATTAATTGCAAAAGTGAGCAAGTTCAGTGCATACCCTGTGCAACGTAGAATTCTCTCCACAAATAGGGTGTTTTGGCAAACAAACTTTTTAATTGAATGCTCAACCATTTTATTTCAAATGAAATAAAGTTGCTGCTTATTTTAATTTTATTTTATAATATTTATATGTCGAATCTGACTATGTTGAAATATTTTGCAATTTGAAATAATTTTGTCTACGAGCACATGCTATTTTTTGTTACAATACCAAACATTTGAATTTCATTTCATTTTAATAAAATTTACTAACTGAATAAATCAGCTCACCTAATATTTTAAATATTGAATGACGTTTAAATTCATTTAGATATTTTCAAAAATACATTTTAATTATTTATGAAATAAGTAAATTATAATTATTAAAACTTATTTACCGTATAAATAAATAAATGCATTCACATTTATCGGTTGCAGTTGTTTGTTTTTTAAATATTTCAACAATCTTCAGTTCATATTTTTTAAAATTCATATTGTTGCCAATCCAAAAACATTTCAATATTGAAACCTTTCCACCGAATAAAAATGTAATTTTATCAATATAGATTTTCATTACATAAATCGAAATAATTCTCTATAATTTTAAGCTTGCTGCCAATATTTTAATAACATTTATTTATTTTGATTGTTGTATATTAATATTTGATGTATTTTATATTTGATTTCGACTATTATATTAGTATCTTTAAGCATCTTATAATTTATTTTGAACAGGAATAAGCCACAAAATATTTCAAGCATTTTCTTTCAATTCTATGTTGAAACAGAAAGTCTTGTTTTTTGATCAATTAAATAAAAAGACTATCCTTATTTTGATGGCAAGTGTAAGAGCCAATGCACTGTGCTGCGAGCCCCAAAGGACTCCTCCACAAATACACACATGTGAGTAAATGAGTATGTGTTTGCTTATTTTAATATCAATTTCAACTGATAGATACTCGTTCTTGCGCACGTGCAGTGATTAACGAGTGTAGTTCACCGGAGCGTGAACGGCTCATAAAATATTTGTCAGCTGATAGGCTCGCATTTGGCATAAGTTAGCAGTTAGCCTGACACGCCCACTTGACCTAGAGGTCCCCCCACGCCCAAGTCAAACAGTGAACAGAGGCAGGGAGAAAAGAGAGTGTGAGAGAGAGCGAGGGGGCAATTAAAGTCAAACTGTTTACATATAAAGTCAGCAGTTGCTGCCTGCCGGTCATAATGGTTCATGAAATCCATTTGCGGCTAAGCAAACATATAAAATGACAGACACACAAACACACCGACTACTGACAGACAGACAAACAGACAGATGGAGAGACAGTCAAATAGATGGACCGACAGAGGAAGTTACCCCACAGCAGGTTACGCTATTGCCATTTTGTTTGAACATCTCGCTTTGACGCTTTTCATTTTGAAAAATTAAAGCTCTCCAAATGTGTGAGAGTGTGTGAGTATTTACTCAATTTGGTTTGGGCAACGCCTAAATGTAGGCAGCAGATTTTGTGCATGCCACACACGAACTCACACAGTCTTAGAGAATCACGTGCGGCGACATTTAAAGAGAAATACAAAAAGAATAGAAAATGGTGAAAAAAAAAATACAATGAGAATGTCCACAACATGCATGAGGGTGTCTCGTGATGTATGTAGGTTGTGCAGTAGGGTGTACTCCATGTTCTTGTTTGGGGCCGTTTGTCCATCGCCACTCATAAAAGTCAAACTATTTTTCAATTTCAAATTTCTGTGCTGCAGCTACAAATCTTCTTCACAGCCGTTGTTGTTCTCGTTGTTGGTGTTGTTCTCGTTGTTGTTGTTGTTGGGGTTGTCGTTGTCAGAGGCTGACCCACTGCCCATAAATATGCTGCGTGCCAGGCCAGCCATAGCGACAACCCAAAGCATTTTGTTTTGCCCCTCCTGTAGTACATCAAATTGAGAGCAACTCTCTAAAAGAACAGCAAAACCAAAAAAAATCAACAAATATAGAATGGAGAAAATACAGAAAGAGCGAACGGACAAACCATATTGTGGAGTGTCGTAGGCATGCAACCATGCAGCAACCACACCAACAACACCAACAATGACACCAACAGCAACAACCACAAAATAAAAACTGCACACAGCACGCATCGTGTTAGTCGGCTGACCTCAAAAGCCAAGTCCCGCCCCTGCAGACAGCTAGGACTTTTAGCTGCTTCTTCCTCCCCCCTAAAGTTTTTGTATTTGACGCAAAAATATTCATTGCAAAGAACGTATGGCAGAGAAAGGGGCAGAAGTATTGGGTTAGGGGTAAACCAAAACCAAACGACTATTGGCCATTTGCTAGTCACACACAGAGAGACAAACACACACACACTCACACCCATTTCTTTAGACTACAAATTTCGTTTTCAACTTGTGTTTATTTTCTAAATTTTGATCACGTTGCCAGAGGCGACTTTTGACTCCTGACTCCAGAGTCAGAGTCACAGCCAGAGCCAGAGCCAGAACTGAGTCATAGTGAAATCCAAAGCTTTCACACTGGCTGAAAGGCACTTTGGCCAGTGCCAAAGTTTCTTTTTTTCCAGCATATTGTGTCAAGCTTCTCTGTTGTATAATCCCCCAATATCAGTCTGATCCCCAAGCAAAAAAGAAATTAAATAGCGCATAAAAAAAATGCTAAATGCAAATTTACATTCACAATGTCGTCGATGCATTTTAAAAACTGCTGTCACTTAAATGGACACACAGATAGACGGACTGACAGACAGACAAGTGTTACAGGTGCGTCAGTACTTAAAGCCCACATGCAACCGCACAACAAATGCCCTTTCTCCCCTCCCTGGAGGCGGGACTCACATAAATATTTACAGCATTTTTAAAACAATTCGTTGCCCTGCTCAATTTATGCTCCTGCACTTAGAGAAACGATTTGCTCCTAAAATTAAATCAAATCCAGATTAATTTTGTGTAGAGACATTATTTTAAAATAAATATCAACAATTTGTGTGTTATTTTTATTAAGCGGTTAAGTTGGTTTAAGTTGGTGAGTAAATAAGCTTTACATTTGTATCCCATTTGCCTAAGAACCTTGACTTGAACTTCTGTTTAAAGTAGAAGTCTTAAGCTGAAATGAAACTGACTCACTCAAAATTACATATCTCTATTATCATGCTTTTATCGAATAATAAATTTTGACCTGTAATTATTTTTCTTAAAGCTTAAATTTAATGATTTTGTCGTGGCCATAATGACTGTAGGACCAATTGATTTTAAAGCCTAATTGCAATAATATTGAAGAGGTGGCATCAAATATTTGTTCAGTGTGGTTGCCCCAAGCGGCATCTGGCGGCGTTCACAGGATT
This sequence comes from Drosophila testacea, assembly GCA_035043265.1. Taxonomy (NCBI): domain Eukaryota; kingdom Metazoa; phylum Arthropoda; class Insecta; order Diptera; family Drosophilidae; genus Drosophila; species Drosophila testacea. The sequence goes on from JAWNND010000477.1 coordinate 2,632,220, forward strand.
TTGTGGCAGCGGCATGTGAAAATGCAATTAAGTTGTAAATATATATTTGTGTATACAAATGATATGGAGTGGGGAATGTGGCGAGCAGAGTAAACCCCAAGATCGGATGATATGAAAGCTGAGTAATAAAGCTGCTGAAAAAATTGAAATATTACAACCAACATGCTGGCAAATAAACTGCAAGTCACCAAAAACAAGAAAGAAATGATGAAGAAGAGGTAAAAAGTTGAAGAAGAGATAAACAAAAAGTGAAACAAATAAAGAAAGAAAGAGAGTTAAGCCATGACAAGTAAAGTTTTGCTACTCAATGTCAGATATAAAAGGGCAGCCGAAAGTTCTCCAGAATTTTGCAAACAATAAACTAATATATACATATGTACATAAATATATAAAAAACAAAACTCATATTTAAACAATAAATTAATTTCATAAATACTTGTCTTATGTTTCCAACAACAGAAATATTTATCATATTAAAGATAGGTAATAAACAACTTAGGAAAATTAAAAAAATTTATAAAATAGAAATGTATTTTTAATTAAACTGCTATAAAATTATGATGATGATGAGTTAAGGTAAGTAGAAACTTTTCTGCTTAATTGGCAAACTGCCAAAGACAAATGGTAGACATTTTCTTAGAAATATTATCTACTTACATAAATAGGTATTGCAAAGCCGAGACAAAAATCTAGTAATAAATTAGGATATTTGTTAAATATCATAGATACATTGAGATAAAAAGAGAAAGGATAAAGAAAAGCTATTTTATAGAAATTTGCTCAATCATTAACTGCAAAAGACAAATGGACGATTTTTTAAATGCATATATTTTATCATTAAATGTGGAAAATATTTAAAGGCGTGATGTAGTGATATTTCTGGATAAGATACTTATTTCAGACAGTTCTAAGTATTTACTGTTTCTCAGTAATAAGTGCGACTTAAGCGCCACTTTGCCACTTCAAATATTGTTATAATAGCTGGAAAACAATTTCATTCCTTTTCTTGGCTTATGATTGATGTCAATGTCAGGCAAATATACAGCTAATCATTGCCACAAACATGGCTCATAAAGGCAATGTCTATAAGACGTGTCGCGTTTCGCTGTCAACATGATGTTGTCATTGTTGCTGTTGTTGCTGTTGCTGTTGTTGCTGTTGTTGCTGTTGTTGCTGTTGTTGCTGTTGTTGTTGTTGCTGTTGTTGTTGTTGCTGCGCAGCCTTTTTCTCAAGTGTGACACGTTGCTGCAGAGCTGCCATCAACTTTAGATGATGCCCCATAAATGAATGTACTCGTAACTTGGCAGCAGAATGACGTGGCGTCTCTGCAACTAAGGCCTTTGGCTGACTTGGCAACAAGCAAAAGAGCAATAAGTATTTGTATCTTTGTATCTTTGTGTTGTTGTATCGTGCAGCGCAATTCATGAAATATTAAATACGCTTTGTGTTTCAGCTTGCCACAAAGACACGGGTTGGAGGAAAAGCGAAGGCATTGTTGAAATTAAATGATTCCAAATAATGTGATTATTGTGCCCAACCATTGTTATAATCTTTTGCCATGTCCTTGTCAGTCAAGCACACACCAATACACACACACACACACACTTAGACAATGACGGGGCTGCACTTCAATCTTCAATCTTCAATCACTTGACTAATGTTTGCTTCTGCTCCACTTGAGCACGCCTGATTGAGCACCACGAAAATGTGGCATTGACTACGTATCTGCTACAAATTTTATGATTTTTTATGCTCTTTGCTCTTCTTTTTTGTCCTGCTTTCTTATTGATGTGAGTAGTTAGTCAATGAGGAGGAAAATCAAACGACTAATGACAACAAGGAGGCAGTCAGGCCAATTAGGTGCCTGGTCATGTGCATTGTGCATATTGCATTGATGTTCCATGGCAATATCTTACATAATCAGAGCATGCACTAATTAAACACACACACACACACACAGGCACAGAAAACCCAACAACTTCTTACACACACACACAAATACACATGCACAGATACATAGATACTTCTTATATTCGCAGTTTGCAAGAGAAGCTCAACGGGTCATTTTGCAATTAAGCTGCACTTGCAGCCAACTTTGCAGTCATGTATCCAACGCAAACTCTTTCCCCCCACCACACTTGATGATGATGATGATGAATGAGTTAAGCGGCCGCTGCCGTTCTAATGAGATACTTTTTAAGTGTATCTTCCAGTGCATTGGTAAAGGTCCAACGTTTCGTCTCATCTCGTCTCATGTCGCCTCAACTTGTAACTATGTAATCTATGGCATGTCAGCGTCCCTATCAGTATCCGTATCTGTATCTCTGCAAGTATCTGTATCTATCTATCTATATGGTACGAGACATGCGTGTCCGGGCACTAATTGCGTCTAATTGAATTGCAATTGACCGTGAGTTGGCGTATTTCTCACTCGCCTGTATATTTTCCCTTTTTTTGTGTGCTTTATTTGCCGACGCGACAACGACGATGAGCAGCTCTTGATGAAGATTTACGCAGCTGCTTTGATTTGTGTCAACAAAGACAACTGCGATGCCAGCTATGGAATACCAACAGTTGCAAATACTTATACATACATATATGCATTCACATGCCGCCAGTCAATCATTTATTTGTGGCGCCACGACAATAAAAGCAATGACAACTGCATTATTATGATATAAGCTCTTTCTTCAATATACAAGTTCTTATGGGTGGTCGCCAGCGCTGATCGTAATGAATTTATAGAAAATATATTAATTCGAATATCGACTTCACTCTCTACATAATCTATTATTAAGTATTATTATTTTTCGAAACGATTTTTATTACAGCTAGTAGCTATTCCAAAATAAAATTCGATCTTAAGTAAATAGTGTGGTTAAAACAAGTTTCTATATATTTTCTCCCTTCTTATGTTCTTTACACACTCGAATCAGCTAAATACCATATATGTATATATAACATAAATGGAAGGCTTATCAAAAATAAGAATTTTTTAAATGGAAATTATATTTGTAGGCTGTATATCTTTTGGAAACAATATAAAATTTTTATTGTCTGATAAGTTTCGTAGAAGTTTTTTTGTTTATCAACCAAATAATGTCGGTTATCAATTGATGTTCCTATATTTTCTACATCTGAATCTGAACGATATTAATTTTAAATTATTCAAATCAAAACATTTATGTAAATCCTTAACAGATAAAATATTTGGGATGGATATCTGCATCTTACATTTTAAATGCAATAAAAGTAAACATATAGAATATTTAAGAATTTAATTTTTAGTTACATATATATAATTTAATATCTGTAAAGTCTGTGTCAGTCAGTTAAGATAAGCTTCATATTTATTATACTACTTACTATTGAAGTTAAATTCATTACTTGCATTTTTAATTAATATTAAATTCACATTCAAATGTTTTTATTATGCTGCGTAAATATTCTTGTTTTTATTTGTAGTTGTTTAATTGTTTGTTTATTGAACTTTGAAATTTTAAATTATGCTTTTATGTTCTCAGAAATATTCTTTTGGTATGTCACACTTTACTCACATTGACATTCGTCAGATCCAGTGTCGCGGATTCCATTATAAAACAGCTCGCAGTTATGGCATTTCTTTGAGTGGCTTTATTTGAAGTGAAAAATTTTTGTTGTTCGGAATCCTTTTATGTAATTGACTATCATTCTCCCTTTATTATCTCTGTAATTTCAGTTTTCTGCTCCTTTGCTTTTGTCATCTTTTCCATCCTTGGCAATGCTTTGTTGTCCATCGCCGGTGTCACTGTCTTTACGCTTTTTACCGCCTCCATCGCCACCTCGACCACCACCAGAGCCACCTCCGCGTCCTCCTTTTCCCCCGCCACTTCCAGCGCCGTCCTCTCCATCTTGACTGCTTTTTTTCTCATCCTTCATGTTGCTTTTTTGATCACTTTTATTATCACTATCATTCTCTTTGGATCTGACTTCACCATTGCCCCCTCGTCCACCCCCACTTGCACTGCCATCCTCTCCATCTTGACCTCCATTTTGGTCATTCTTCTTATCACCTTTTTGATCCTTTTTATCATCTTTATTATTGTCTTTGGATTTCCTACCACCTCCTCCTCCGCGACCTCCCCCGCCACCGCCACTGCTACCTCCTCCCCCTCCACCATTACCGCCACCTTGACCCCCATCTCTTCCTGTGCCCAAGCCCCCTCCTGTTGATCGATTTTCCTTGTCACCTTCTAGTCCTTGCATTTCGAAAATAGTTTTTGTGTTTCTCAAATTAAAACTTTTTAGACAAAAAACTCAAACGAGTTAAGAAAAGTTCTAGAAACAAATAAAAAAAATGCAGTAAGCTACAGTGGAGCAAGCTCGACAGTAGGAGACCCAGTACTTTTTGAGAGCAAAGCGTTCACTATAGATTGTTCTTCAATGTTCCCTACCATGCAACAGATGGCGCCACTACGAAATAAGTCGCTAGCGTCTCTTCTTCTTCCTTTTGCACGTAACATTGTTAGTTAAATAACTTTCGCGTTTATCAACCGATTGAAATGAAATTTTCAGGACAGGTTTGGAATATAGTGTATATCATATGTACCAAAAATCAAGGGGCTAGCATTCAAGGGGCTCTTGTAATTCGACTTCGAAATTTTGTATTTCCATTTCCGGGGGCGGAGGGGGCGTGGCAAAAATATAAAACAAACTTGATCAATGTGAGATATAGATAAACCTACATGCCAAATTTGGTCTCTCTAGCTCTTATAGTCTCTGAGATCTAGGCGACACAAAAAGGGACAGACAGACAGACGGACAGACGGACAGACAGACAGACAGACGGACATGGCTATATCGACTCGGCTGTTGATGCTGATCAAGAATATATATACTTTATGGGGTCTGCCACGCCTCCTTCTGCCTGTTACGCACATTTGCACAAACGTAATAGACCCATTTGTACTTTTTCAAAGTACTGGGTCTAATAAATGTTAACAACAAAGATTATTCCATTTGGCCTGCTCATCTATTTCATGTATGTATTTCAAAATTTAATTTTATAGGGCTCTTATAGTTATTAAAAAAATACTTTCGCTTGTAGCATCCAATATTTCAGTAAATTAATATTTAAAGAATGATCTACATACTGCGGTGAAAGTGATGTAAAAGTAAAATTGATAACAATCTTAGACTACATTATATTACAAAACTCTTTTACAGTTGGCAGAAAGAGGAACATTCTTTTCCTTATTTAACAACTCTCTTTTTTTTTTATTGTCAATTCATTCTTTGGTTTTGTTGCACAGTGTAACGAGTGTTTTCAAATAGACAATGGAAATTCGTCGCCACAGTTAAACGCCTTTTCTTTTGGCAAATTAACAACTTATACGCCAAAGTTTTGCCAACAAAGTTCTCCTCAGTTCTCTCTTGTTCTGAAAGTTGGCAAAGCACCTGTTCCCGCACCTTCCGGCCAACAAAGTTGCGTTCCCAAAGTGGCTGGGTGTGCTTAAAGGAAATATGAAAAATCGATTGAAGAAAGAAACAGAAATAAAAGAAAAGGAAAGAATGAAAAAAAACTTGTGAGCTTTTCAATTTTATGTCGCATTGTTGTTGCTGTTGCATACCCAAAATTTATGTTTACAACTTGCAGGGAAAAACAAAAATTGTATTTTTATGACGAAGCGTGGAAGGAGAGAATGAACACTTTTTTGCCAAACGCAATAAAATAAAATATTGTTGCAATGTTATGCTAGAAAAGTGTCACTGATATGTCAAACTAACAAAACATAAAATGGACATAAACAAAATCAGACCAAAAACATAGTCGAAGAGATCCAACCACATCCCCAGACCAGGATAAATATTTAAAGTTATCTGTGAAAACTTGGCAAGTGGCCTTCAGAGAAGAGTCGAGGGGTGTGGTAAAGGCCGGACTGTTTCTCACTTGTTTGTCTTTGCTTAATCTTTTGATAGAAATTTGTATAGCAAAGTTGTAGCTGCCACCCTAGCAACCTACCACGTGCCCCTTGCCCCCTGCCCCCTGCCACGTAGCATCTGTGTTGGTTTTTTGTTGTGCAAAGTTTTGTGCATTATTTTTAGAAGGAAAAGCAACAACAATTACTTGGCACACGGTGTTTTTCTTACCATTGAACTTATGTTCATTTCACAAAGGGGAGACACCTGGCCAAACTTTGAAACAGATCAGCTCGACAGCCGCATCATCATCATCATTCTGAAGGAATCATCATTATCACAGTGCCTTGTCACATTTTCTGCTTAGCCTGAGATTCTCTTATAATTTACAATCATGTCCGATGTGGGCTTTGATCCTGATTTACACACTGACAACGCTGATGTCGGCATTTGCTTTGTCACCGCCCACAGTCCACGCCCCTACCCACTCTTCTTGTCCCTTTGTGTCAACTGCTGTTATTTACAACGTGCCCCAAACTGGCAACACAGTTAATTTGATACCCCGATGGCTTTTGTGTTGCGTTTCGCTGGACATCGCGACGTATACGTAATAATTGGATGGCCAAGAGACTTTCCACATAATTGCACCCGCCACATGGGACACATCCAAATCAAATGATACCACAATGCGTAGCTTAAGCTTGTGGCAAATGGACAAATGCATTGAAGTTGTAAAAAGATTGATGGGATTACTGATTACTCTAATTTCTAGAGATAAGATTAATTCAAATTTTATTGATATTATAACTTATAAGTATATTTTTGTGGTTGTCTCTAAGATTAGACATTAAAGTAGAATCTTAACTTTACTCTCTTCCAATAGTATAAGAAACTTGAAGAAGGTCAAGTCTTTGTTTAGCTAAAACAGTTGAGAGGACTATAAACAGCTAACTGGTTTCAGTTAAGCCTAGTTTCTCAAATATATGCAATGCATTTGCATTTAATTTTTGAAAAGAATAGCCAAAATAACAATTACTTCCATCTCAGCAACAGGTTGAACTCTCCTTCCTTTAGCGAAGAGAATTCTTATAAATTGTGGTTCTCTTCTTTATTTTCTGATTGTCCCTCTAGACCCATTTGATGTGCTTAAGATGAAAGCTCTTTTGGCAGACAGCTTTCACTAACTAGTGCAAGTATTTTATTTAACATTAAAATGTTAAATTAATTTTGCCCAATTAATCAGGGATGGCAGCTCAGCCTCTCATCCTCCTTACCAAGTGGCCCTGCAGCAATTGTCAGTGAACTTTCACAAGTTGCCACTGTAAGTGCATGCAAAATTTTCATTGCAATTAAATTTAGCACAGAAAAAGAAAAATTTGCCAAAACGAAGAAAAAATTGTCGTGTAACTTTTAGCGTAGCAAAGAGAGAGGGAGAGAGAGAGTCAGAGAAAGAGTGAAGTTAAGTGAAGAGCTCGCCAAAATGTTGCCATTTGCATTGCCACTTAAACACACATAAAAGCGACACACAGAGGCCGAGCGAGAGAGAGAGAGAGACAGAGAGATAAAGAGAGAGTGAGAGGCATACACGTGTAGAGCTGTCGGTCGAAGGCACGCAAATCGAGTCAAGTTGAATAGGCGGAAGTAGAGCAAGAAATGCGATTGCCAAATTGAGTTGAAGGTTTCGCTTGACTGTGCTTTGTTTGGCCAAAACTCCATGAGCTCAGTTGCGCCCTTTGCTGTCTCATAGTTGCCTCTGCTTCTGCCTCTGCATCTGCCCTTGCCGCTTTTGCAGTTGCAGTTGCAGTTGCAGCTAAAGTCGCTGCCGTTCACAGGCACTTGGCACTTTGCTGCAATTTTGTAGTTTTGATAAAATTTCGCAAGCATATTAAAAAGTTTTGCGCAACTTGGTTTTTACTTTTCCACATGCCGTACAGACCACTAAAGAGCGAGAGAGAGAGCGGTAGAGAGCTGTGACTGAGAGGGGGATCTGGCACTTTACACATGCCACTGACAGGCGAAAGGGGAAGTAGAAATGTCAAGTGGCAAGTGGGGAGTGGGGAGTGGGGAGGGTATGTGGAAGCGGAAGCTGCGCCAGCCATGGCTTGTTTGCTGCCAAAAAAAAAAATGAGAAAAAAGATACACATATAAATAAAAAAGCTGCCAGTTGTGCACTTTGCTTTGCTATTTAATTTTGCAGCTCAAAGGCTTCAGAAACTATGAAGTACAGAGGCATGGCGAAAAGTTTTCAACTTGTTTATGTGTAACTCAGACAACAAAATAAGTTTGCAGTGCAGCGACAAATAATAATAATACTTATTAATAACAAAATCAAAAAACAAAAAAACTGATTGAACTAATTAACAGAAGAGCTGCAAAACATTTACAATTTCTGCTCATAAATTCTACGATAATTGCCACAAAATGAACTCTTCACACATGTGCCTGTGTGTGTAAAATATTTTATTTATTTACAATATTGTTTAATAATGCCCAGGCTGCAGACTAAATGCCAAAAATTGTAGCGTTGTTTGCGGCAATTAAAATCAATTGAGTGTTGCATACTTTTGTACGCAACATAAATTTTCTATATTCTATACACATGTGTGTGTGTGTGTGTGAGTGTGTTAGTGTGTGTGTGAATGCAACAATGCATTGCAATGGTTCATTTGGTTATACATAACTAAACAACTTCGATGTGCATTATTGAATAAATCCAAATGGCCAAAAGAGCTTTAAATTGTTGCCAGAGATTTAGGCAAGTTTATGGTATTATTAAACTGCCCTTAAACTGAATAGGTTCGAAGTTTTGTAAAGCAAATTAGTTGTATAGCCAAATGGAATACAATAAATTTCTTAAAAGCATATTAGTTATATCTCTTTTACCAATATCAAAATTTATTAAAATCAATCATGTTCAATAAAAAAGTTAGTTGTTATTGAAATACGAAAGATGGCTAATATTCTGGAGAATGAATTTAGTTATTATTATAATTGAAAATAAAATGAAATTATATAAAATCAATTTCTTTAAATCATATTAGTTATGTCTCTTTTGCCAATAGCTGAATTTATTAGAATCAATCATGTTCAATCTAGAAATTAAATGGTTTTGAAAAACGAAATGAATGAATTTAATTATGGTTAAAAAAATAGATTTGAAGGCTAATAAAGAGTAATAAATAAGAAAAATAAATCATTCAAAATTTCAAGTTTATAATTCGTGAGTTAAACTCGAATGTTTCAAGTGTGCATTCAGGATAAAAGTGTTAAATTAAGACACAAATATTAACAAGTAAGTCTAGCATATTGGGTTTAAGTACAAGATTTTAACAATTAAAATATATGCTTATGTTAGAACGAAATCCAAAAATGGATTTCGGTTTCTGTGCTTTTTTTGTGTAGACAAATTATTTAAAGGTGAGAGGTTTGGTCAAGTTGATTCATTTTTTGAAATCTTAATTCTATTTTGTTGAACGTGAGTGTACAATTTAATGTGGTTTTTGTCACTTTCCTTTTTGTCATTACTTTTGCTGATTACTTTTGAAAAGTCAAGAGTTCACTTTGGTTATAATAAATTGCAACTTCGATAAGCTGATGATTGTTTAAGTTTACAAACTACGGCAAAGACTCTTCGTTAACTGAATTTTTGCATGACAAAAGCCCAAATTCTATTAAAAAGTGCATTTATTTTTTTAAGGGGGCTACAGCCGTAAATTATGTTTGTATTGTGCTAAACCGTGTTGTGTGCCATTGACATGTCACATACACACATATACGCACACAATACGGGTATAGTCTACTGCCTGTCTGCCTTTGCGACAACAATATCGCAAAAAAGAAGAAGTTTCAGCTTTATGTATTGGTTTGTTCGTGTGGTTATACGCTCTATTTCACACACACACACATACATATGTATACATGCACGTACACTCGCACACACATACACACAATAAAACTGATTGCATTGGCAAAGGCTGCTGTCAGGCAGAATGGAAAACGCGTTTCTGCCTGCATTTGATGGATGAGTTTGAATCCATGAAGCAGATGTGACAATTCAAATACCAAAGCTCACACAAACACACACTCACACACACAATTACACCTATACTCACGCAAACACATACATAAGCCAGCTGACAAACTGTTATGTGCTAAAAAATGCATTGAACAATATGAGTCACGGTTCATCGTGGAGTCACGAGTTTTTATTAAAATTGAATTGTTGATAAGTTCAGTCAACAAAACGTTTGACGAAATACCACTGGGAGGAAATGTAGAGAATGGTATGGAGAGAGTTAAAGAGGGAATGAGAAAAACTAGAGCCGTATAAAAAAATATAAAACATTCATCTGCTATAATTGATTTTCATATTTTGTGTTTTTTTTCAACATTGAAAGTGTACACATTAAAATAGGAATTTAAAATACTGAATAACTTTAATTTATACTTAATTGTTATTTTATTTCTTGTATAACAAAGAGTTTTTGTTTAAATGGTTTTAAATTTCAATTAAGAAATAAAATAGAAGCTGAATCGATGGAATCAAAAAATAACACATTCAAATGTTATTATGAAAGGATAAATAATAATTTAATTATAAAATTGGATCTGGAAAGTAAAGTAATATACTTAATAATTCATATGCATGTATCTGTAAACATTATGCTTAATTTGATTGTTTCTTATCAATAACTGAATAAAATCTTCTTTAACCTGAGTTGTGATAACTATTTGTTTTTTGTGAACAAAATTTCTTATGAAGATCTCGAAATGTTGCTAGCATTTTACAATTCATTCAATTTAGTAAATTTTTGTGAGCTCGTTCACATTCTTAGACCGTTGTCCATGCAGCAACAAATGTTGCCAACATTGGTGACACAATGCGTTTAATTTGTGGCTGTCGCACACAAACAGAAACGTAAACACAAACAGCAAAAGGAAGAGAAATAGAAAGAGAAAGAGAAAATGAGGAAAAGAGCGAAACAGAGAAGTTGACACAGTCAAGTGAACTTGCAGTAACCCATATTGGGGCAAGACAAATCAACATGTTGCTGACCCAGAGTGCCACATCAGAAGCCGAAAGCCGAGCGAAATCGACAGAGAGAGAGAGAGAGAAAATATTGATAGAGAGCGTCTGCGCATTGGTAAATTTTGAGAGATGGCATCTCGGACTGATGCAGAAGTTGGAAACCGGTCCATTACTCAATAGAATTTCTCAATTGCCTCGGACACGCGGCTGTTTGGCCATAAAACGCCTAATTCTTGTCTCTGTTAAATGAGCCCAATGCAAAAGCCAAGTACAAGGGCCTTAATTACGCAGCGAGTGTAACGATTTGATGTCCTTGCCCTGCCAAACAAGTGGGGCCAGTGTGCCCAGACATTGGATGGCATTACAATGAGACCTGATTTGTACTGACAAATTGTATGCAGACGTTAACCCATTTGGATGGCTCTACAAACGTCTTCGAACAAAAGCCAAAATTACTGCACATAAAAATTTGTCAAATTATGCCAGTGCTTAGCTTTCCCCATTTTCCCCTCAAATGACATCCCTTGACGCACCTGAATAGCCAAATTGTCTGTCAGGCATTAATCAAGGCACATGAAGCAAAAACCCAAAAGCAACAACTGAGAAAGAGGCCGACTCAATTTATGTGCCGCAATTAATTGTGGCGCCTCTGGTATGTGCATTGGAACTGGCAAGCTGGCAAACTGGCTTTAAAGACTCTGCTACCATGGCCCAAAACACTTGTTTGGCTGCTGCAATTTGCAGCTCATTTAAATTGCAAGCCCGTAAATCACGCGGACAACATGCAGCATTTGCTGCTTGCGGCTCACAAATCAAGCGACAAATTGAAAAAAGAAAAAATTGTAGAGATAAATGAAAGGAATCCTTGACAACGCCGCAGAGTTATGACAGTCATAAAAAAGTTGTGCTTCCCCTTTGCCCCAGTTTGCCGTTTGCCGCTCTCTTAAGCCAAGTTAACACAACACTTAATCACAATAGTTAAACAATTCGCACGCAACGCATTTAATTAAATGCTGAAATGATTGAAAATTGAATCCTTTTTTGTTTGATATCATTGAGATGGCCATGGCTAATACGAATTGACCAATGCTCAATCAGCTAACACACTTCAACTTTGACATTGACTTTGTCTTATCATGTTTTCTATAATTTGTTCATAATTAGTTGCCGTAATTTGTCATCTTCATGGGACAATTTTCTCATTTTTCGCATCATACCACCTTCGTAAGCGTTATATAAACATTTTCATTATTTTTATACCAGAGTCTTTAGATCGTTGCCACGTAACGGTTTATTAAATGAGCCTGCCTGCCGTTTCCTATTTACCAAATCGTTTTGTGCTGCCATTTTCTCTCCCTTTTTCTCCTTTGCTTCTTTTGCCTTAGTTCAGCTTTGCCTTTATTTATTTTGTTTCTCTGCTATTTTTTCTTTTCGTTTTTATAACCTTGCAGGGGGTATTTTGAATTTATCACCAAGTCGGTAACGCAGTGAAGGATTTATATATTTGATCAAAATAATATTCAAGTAAAACCAGTCTCTTATTTTGGAAACCAAAACAACTGTTATTTTTACAGATCTGCATTAATTCGATCAAGTTAGAATAAATTTATCAAGCAGCTGCCAAAAAAAGATAGGTAGAATTAACATTTTTTTGGTATGAAAACCTTTTCTTGTTAAACCAATTAAGCTAATTGGATATAAATTATAATAGTTAGCCGACATATTTATGGGTAGTTTATTCAATCTAAATTTAGTTATACATTCTTTTCTTTTATCCTTCATTTTGTAATAACAACACATTATCCCTTAAAAAGTTTTCTTCTTTAAAAGCTGTAATTTTTCGTATAAACCAAAAGGGTATTAAATCTTCGACATGCCAAGTTAGCCAAACATTTTCTTTTTTGCTTTTTGTTTATGCACTCTTTTTGCCAATTCGCCTTTGTCCCCAGTTATTTGCCTTTGCCTGCTTTGACAGCTCGTTGAGTTTATCCTGTCAATACAAACCCACGTTTCCATACATCACACACACACACACACACACACACACACAGCTATAAAGATTGGTTGCCTTTGACTAGAGGATTTCACTGGCATTGGTATTGGGTTTTCATTGACTTTATCGGAGTCGGATGCTAGGATTGATCGATCGACTGATTGATTAATTGACACTATGCACATTAATTAGCCGGTTGGCTGGTTAGGCTGTCCTGGCCTAGAGCTGGTTCGACTAGTCGAGAGTCGCGTCAGTCGCTTAAAGGATTTAACACAAGCTTCTACTTAAACTCTGACAATAACCAAGTGTCTCAGCTGAAGTCGTAGGCTGGATATTTTTGTACAATTTCTCTATTAGAAATTATGACAATTTTGCTATTCGTTTGACCCACTTTGGGGGGTCCAAATTAATGCCTTATTAATAAACTCATTACAACTTTGTCCATTTCCGCACTTGCAAGTGTTGATTAATCAAGAGACTCGCATGCCAAACACATGAACTTTTCTGGAGTATTTAATTAAAAAAGTTAAGAGCTCTCCCCTACATTTACATACTTGTTTGTAAGCTACAACTAAATTAGAGCTCACATTACTAGCAAAACTATTCACATTTTATTAGATGATTTACTCAGAAATTTCGCTTGAACCTGCTTTACATTCTAGCCATTTAGCTTGAATTGTATTAAAATTTGTTTTCACTTTTGTAGTGTTTCCTCAATCATATGCAGTTATTTCAAGCTTACTCACATGTAAGCTAAGTCATTAAGTCATAAGCCTTACAAGTTGAAATAATTAGATTTGCAAGCTTTTTCTCTTAATTTTTCCACTTTCGAAGAAAAATCTAAAATCTTTTGATTTGTACAGAGTAGCCTAATCAAAGATAATAGGGTGCGAATTAAATAAACGGAGACTTTCATTTATTTCGATACATACTCGAATACCTATAACGTGTGTCTAGGGAGTTTGATAATGATTTCGTGATTTTGTTCATTAATAAATTGGGACGGGTTCATTCGAATGATTGTTGAATGTTGAATGAAACCGACAGCATTTATTTTCATCGTAATTAATTTGTAAAAATTGTTGCAATTTCCCTTTTTTCTCTCTCTCAGAAGTTGATTATAATATTTCAATATGAAATTATTTTATGTGCGAAATGAACTGAACTGTTGAATTTGATCAATAATAATGTTATGCACTGCATTATATTATTTTACGTAATTTTGATTATGAAATAACTTTATGAAATGTGAATTTGTTAATTTATTGTTGTTGCTTCCTTTGTTATTGCTGATTGTTTATCGAATTTGATTTTGCCAGCGAATACGCGAAAAATATTGGACCAGCATAGCATAAATTTAATTTGCTTTTAAATTAAGCAAACATATCGACCAATCAACATCAACACACTTTTTCAAACAAGTAAGCGCGCATAATTGAAATATGTTAAATTGCACTTAGTTTTATTAAACTAAAACTAATTCAATGCATAATTTAAGCTATTTGCTATTCGAATCGACAGTGAGATACCACGTAGCTTGGCTGGATAATTAATAAATTATTTTCCATTATTTAGCTATGAGTTTTTAGAATTTTAATTGAAATATAATATTTTTAATACCTGCAGGCAGGCACTGTCAAAAACAGTATTTACAGAGTATTTGAATATGTGAACATATAAACTTTTAATGTGTATAATGAACAATATAATTGAATATTGCCAAATATTTGGAGTATTTTCTTTTGGAATTGACAGTTGCATACATTTGCAATTGCATTAATTAAATTGATTTAAACAAAAAATAAATTAGTTTTCGCTATTTATTTATTATATTGCGGCCAACGCTTTGTAGTTTTCTTCATTGAATTGTATTACGTGCGGAATTATTTGGAAATGGTTTTAGAACAATCATCCCAATAAATATTGTTAAAATGTGCATCGCCTACGCATTTTGACTAAAATGCGATCAAAAATTTATAACATTTCAATTGTGCTCTAATATTTTATAAATTAAACTGCAACACAATTGTAATTGTGATACCTTTGTCATTAAGGTCGACTATTACCCTAAAATTGTGCAAGAAGATATTACGACCTTACTTCAAAAACCACATTGAATATCTTAACAGCAACGGACATATTTTGGGTACAAGATAGAGAGGTTGCGAGGGGGCTGAAAGAGTTATAATCCCTCAAAAGTAACACTTATTGTTATTAGTGCCAAAGTTTGTGACCTGTCAAATTTGTTACCAAACAAATGGCCCTCAGTTCGCATGCAAATGGAGCAAGTTTCAGCTTTGGCAATTGATGATATATATTCCATTTTGTTATTATTGCTCTTTTTGTTGTCCTTTTGTTTTCTATTAAACAATTGATGATGCTGTGTCTGCGCTCCTGTCGACGACGCTTCGTCTGCATGTATAAATTATATTTTAATAAGAAAGCAAACAAAAAATTCAATGGCGCCATAAAGCATAAAGGGACGCTGAAAAGTACTTAAGCACGTGCGTGTCCTTGCCCCTGCCACAGACCTTCTACATCTGCGTGTGTGTGTGTGTATTTTGAAAAACAATAAGCGTGTGTTTCACGCACACACGGACAGAAAGACAAAAGTCAACAATGAAACGGAAACAAAGCATAGAAAAACGCACGCCGACGAGTCGATTAAGTAGCATAAAGTGATGATAAATGCGACATTGAGCAACAATAAATTCTGCTTTTGGCCCTTGTTTGTCTCTTGGTTTCAGCCACAGACTCAGGGGTTTTGTTTTTTTTTTTGCTTTGTTGGCAGTGCTTGCCATTGACGTGTTTGACTTATTGATGCTGCGTGCTTGGATTAGTGCTGTGCCAACGTTGCGTATGAGCGACGCAAACAACATTGAAACGAGCGCATAACGCTGATTATTAGCATTTTGATGTCGCAGACACATACACATGTGTGTGAGTGTATTGTATGTGTATAGTATGCGTGTTTATGTTTATATTTTCGCTGCTCATTCAATTGTTTTGTTTATGGTAATTTGAAATTCATTGGCGAGTACCAATAAGCGGCAATCCCCTCGGCTTAATGCCACTCGACACTCGACACTCGTCACTCTAGAGTCTGCAGTCGACACTTCACACTCGGCGGCATTAAAGCTTAAATTCAATTCCAATTTTCGTTTTAGTTTTGAATCGAAGCTAGCTGCTGACAATCAGTGTCGATGCATTGAGTACATCATTAGAAATGTAAGCGAATAATGAAACAGCTTAAGGTTCTTGGGCTTAGCCAAAAGGCAGCTCACTTTCCTATCCGTATTTGGGGCAGTTTGGAAGCCTTTTTCAGCTTCAATGCGGTCTACACAGTCGCGCCAAGGCAAAGGTAAAAGTTTTCCACTTAGCACAGAAAAAGAAATAGAAATAAGAAAGAAAATAGAAAAAAGAAGAAAGAGAAAAAACGCTTGCGAATCCTATTGAAGTTGTTTGTTCAAATGTTTGGATTTGGCTTTGGGTTTGGTTTAGGTTTTGGTTTCATTTAGTTCACATTGCTCACTTTGCTTTGCGTGTGGCCGCAAGTTGTGCCACTTGCCACCGCAGCAAGAAGCAAGTCAAGGCAAAACGAGATTACTTTGGTCTACATTGCTTTAAATATTGCATTGAGTTTTGCACTGAATGCAAGCAAATCTGGCCAACTGACTCAAACTCGATGACCAACGTAGCTGGCCGCATTTCGTTGCAGTTGCAGATATGAAAGATGCTCTGGGATAGCTCTATTGAATATCACATAATTGTTCATATTAGAGACTCCCAGTTGAGGTTTTGCCCAGGCCCAGGCTCAGGCCCAGACCCAGGCAGGATTAGGCTCTCAGCCTGGGCAATTGCTTAATTGCAACTTAAGCTCAATTTTCCCTGTTGCCCTTTCCCTCCTTCATGTTGTCCATGTTGCTCTTGTTGCTGGCAAGCTGTTCATCGGCTCGATACTCACCTGACTCACCTGGCTCTTCGACCACTTGCTTTGTTTGTTGTTGGCACATAAAATCTTGACCAGCCTTCACTTGCAGTCGTTACCTGTAATGACTGAAATTTGTGGTTTCTCTGATATGAGCAGACTGAGTTAACTCCGAACATAGCCCAGTGGCCTGCATAGATAAACGGACTTTAGTCTCTGGTCCGGGAAGAGACTCGGGACACTCAACTCAACTCAACTCAAAGCCCTTGAGCTGAACTGGTACTAAAAACGTACAACTACGAGTAGCAAAGGCTTTTCAGACTTCTATTTTGTGGCCGGGTTTAGGAGATGCTTAAATGCAATCTAAGTCGTCTATTTCTAGGTCTATTTGCCAGCCGCAAATTAAGCTGTTAATTGTACAAACATTGTGTACTTACAACAACGACAACAACTACAACAAAAGCAACACCAGCAACTCAGACATAAGAATGCTCTAGTCGAGTGTACTCAACTAAAAGATATCCTCTAACTGAGTGTTGTTATCAAGTCTCGCTTAGTCTTTGTTTTTTTTTTGTGTACAAAATCTACTAATATAATGTTCACAATATATGTAAATATATAAGCAATAATTTAATTTTAAGAAGTTACTTTATTTTTTAAACTAACACGCCAAAATATATGATTTGTTAAGTCGCCAAACTAGAGTAACATTGTGAATTCATTTTACTTTTATTTTCATCGTTGTTTGATATCTAAATCGATTCCATTGCAAAATGTTTTTAAAATATATAAATATATTTTTTGCTAAGTATAATAAAAATCGCTTATTACTGACTACAAATGGAGCTATGATATGTATATACTTTCATAACTGGTGCCTTTTATGTGTATACTTAGCTTTTAAGCTCAGTATGCCAATTCTATGAATATAGGGTATGTTAATTAAGTAAGCTTTGATTGTGTTATAAACAAAGCAAGTTTAATCCTATGTTTAATTATGAGCAAGAAAAGGAAAAGGAAGTATATTTCGAAGACAAAAGCTGCAAGTCGATGACCGATAGAAATTGGGAAATGGAAGAGCTGTGAGTGTTTACTGGAAAAGAAAAACAATCATGAAAATCATCTCATGTAATTGCAGGAAGGCGAGAAATTGTAAAAAAACGTGGCCGAGTCCTATTCAAAGGACAAAAAGAAATCTCTGAATCGATTAAAGCCACGTTCATTGGAAGATATGGGATACATATTCGAAGAGAATATTAAATGCAACATTATGTGCACTCACCAATTTCTTAAAGATGGCAATATCGAAATGGATGAGAATGGAGAACATACAGATGGTGAGGTTAATGTGAAAGGTCAGATCTTCAACTGTTTTATGAGAGTGTTGCAGATTTCAACGGAATATTTAAAGAAGTTCAATCCATTAGATACTGCGGTTATCGACTTGAATGATGCCTTTAAGATGGCCTACGATTGGACGACCAAGATAAATGCTGTACCTCAACGAGATTATGTTATTTAACTCTACATGCTATTAAAACAACTGTGGTTTGCATTGAGGATCGCAATCAATTTAATGAGAGACAGGCTTTCAAGCGCGTCATTGAGACTCTTTTCTATCAGGCTCTCACATTTCAGCAACTTCTTCTCACTCGACTTAGTTACTTCTTTTTGTCGGCAATAAATGAAGTGTCTATAAATAAATACTCGACATTTAGTACATGTCAATAATATGTGCCTTACGTTAGCTAATTTATGATTGGAGGAAAGGGAAAGTACTCTTTCTGCTGTTTATGTCTGCTGTGAGATTTGGTCCTATGCCACCTTGGTTTCTGCTCTCCCTTAGAGTCAAACAGACACTGCCTAAAATGCAGAATATCTGTGTGAATTCCACCATTCTGGAGATGATCAACTATGGTCACACCTACTCCGCTACCCATGAGTCTTTAAATGAAAACTAGAGGCTGCAGGAACCGCAACGTGAATGGGGTCTTGATAAGCACGCTGCTCATCATCATGAAAACCTGCTTCAACTGTTAGTATCTAGACTATGTACAATTTAACACCTATCTTAACTAGGTCATAAATGCCGGACCCTTCTTTTACAAGTCTCTAAAGCCTAAGACTTCTGTCAATATTATGCCCTGCTGTCAGGCAATGCTTAAAGATACTGCAAATGTATTGAACAACAATTAAAGTTCTTTGCCAATCGATTACATTTAAATATATATACATATATATATATATATATATATATATGTGTGTGTGTGTGTGTGTTATGCTTAAGTGGGCGCAGCAGTTCAAAAACATACCCTGGGGTGCCATTTAATTGCTACAAATAATTTCATTAGGCTTGGCCCGCCATTCAGGCTTTGGTTTCACATTCACATTAAGCGTTTCCAATTAGTTGAATGTCAGCCATTTGCTGAATTAATTGTCAACGTTTATGAACTAAGCGTGTATGCCTGGTGTGTAGATGTCTGTATTGTGAGTTGTGAGTTGTGAAGTGGGCGTATTTATGTTTGCAAAAGGACAACACTTGTATTGCGCATACGACACGTTATCAAAAGCAACGACAAAAGCAACGACAAAAAATTTCAAATAAATACTAAAGTCATAATAACAAAAATAAATTCAACAACAAGAACAACAACTGTTGTCCAAATATTTTCAGAAAATATCACAACTATTATAAATATGCATTTGCTTGAAAAAATATAATTCACTTGCATTTCATTTTATTCATTTTTTCGTTCACCTATTTCAACAATGTATTTTCGAATTTACGGTATTCTGCAAAATAAACTTTTACCCCAAATATTATTATATTATTTATTTAGGCTTCCACAAATTTAAATCGATCTTATAGGGTAAATTGTTTGCGTAAAGTAAATTTGACTTATCTTTGAATTATAAAGTACGAACAAAATAATAATAAACGAAATGAAGGCGAGATTGAGCTATTACAAATTAATTTGCTAGAGTTAATACTACCCATATTTTTTTGTAGCCAATTTAAATGAGTACAGGGTATAAAAACAATGCATAAAATTTCGGGTTTATTGGATATTATTTAATTGTCTGCAGTTAAGCCGCCATCGATAAATCAATTACTGAACAGTCGCTTGCAGATTATCAAGGATTTTAATTTCTTCTCATCCTTTTTTATCTGGTTGTGCTTGTTAGTGTGCGTGTGTGTGTGTGTGTGTGTGTGTGTGTGTGTGTGTGTGCACTACAATCATTTGCAGTTGCAGATAAAGTTGAAGATAGCTGCGCCATCGTTGCGACTGATTGGAATAATTGACGGTGCATATAATAATGATTGATGAATGCAATTAAAAGTGGACAAATGAAACTGCAATTGAAACGAAAGACGATTAATGACGACAGCGGACAATCAGATTGAGGCTGCAGCTTAGAAGTAATTTATAAAACTTTACTTTATATACCTTAAATATTTAATACCCCTGCAGAGACCTGCATTCAACTTTCGACACACGACACCTGAAGAAACAAAAAAGTTGTTCATACTTAATGATGATTTCCCATGATAGCTAAATGATATTATATTATTATTTTATTTATTGTTTCCCAGCGCTATTAGTAATAAGCTACTTGTAAATTATCGCGCTAGCCAAGAGTATAAATATATAAAACAGAACTAAGATATTACTTAATCATATAAAAAAATGACTTATGTATACTTAATTTTGAATTTCCTTAATCAGGTCTGTCACATCTCCTTACACAAAAATTAAATGGTATAATATAGTGTAACAGTTGGAGATTGGTCGAATTTCTTTAATCAATTTTGCAGATGTTATACAATTAACTCTGCAAATTTATTGGAGCCTTCTAAAGTTGCATCATTATTGGGAATGGAAATGCATCAGCAGTTGCAAATTCAATTTTACTGCACATTGGCATTTGTTTTTGCAGAGACGGCGGCAACAACAAAACTGATAATCCTATTGTGGCTCTTTAATTGCCATCACACCACATATACACAGATATACACACACACGCTCACACACATACACTTTAATGGCCGCCGCATGCGACAAACAAAAGCGGCTTTACTTTTCATGTTTTGCGGCGTCTGCGTTTTGAGGCGCCATTACTCACAATGCTGAGAATGGAAACGCGAGTGTTGCCTGTCAACGTCACAATGGGGCAAGGAGTGGGGCATGCAGAAGACTTTGGAACTGGCGACTGAAGGCTAAACTATTTGGTAAAAGTTTTGGGGCTATTGTTTCAATTGTCAAACAAGCGCCCAAAGTTGGCCAAAAAGTTTGCCAAATTCCCCGGCCGCAATTTAAGTGCTGTCTCCTTGCTCTCCCACTCACATAACTTGGAGACTGGACTTAAGCCTGATTAGCTAATTGCCTAATTCTAATTTGACTTGTCGCAATTTCAATTGCCCACTGATAAGACATCAAACTTTGCAATTTATTGCACACTGTGCCACATAAGGGTGTGAGGTATGTTGCATGCACCTTCTTTACAAGCAGCTTCTAAGCCGATTGCTTTCTCAATAAAGATACTTACGGTATGCTTTCCATCGTCGCGATTTTAAGTATAAATAGTAATCGGATTTGGTATTCATTTGATAAATGTAATACAGTTGCATAATTAACTATGAGGCATTGTAGCATTACACTAATGTTGCATGCAACAGTTTCTTCTTGAATATAAACAATAGTAAAATAGCTTTAAATAAAGCATTCCTAAGTACTGTTGGAACTAAATATAACACTTCAGTATTATTAATGCAATTCTCCTTGAACCTTTAATTTGTTATTTAACTAAGGCAGCTTAAGTTTTGATCAATGTTAAGCGGTTTCAAAATAATTAATATAATTCATTTGATTGCTATGAAGTCAATGACTCAAGAACATTGGCAAAAAGATAAATGAGGTATGAGTGAACTTATTATACAGTATGAAAATATAAACATACTATGTATTTTGTATTTAAGTTATAAATAAGCTTAGCCATTTTTTTTCAATATATGCATAAATTCAAATGTGAATATGTAACTTATTATACAGTATGAAAATATAAACATACTATGTATTTTGTATTTAAGTTATAAATAAGCTTAGCCTTTTTTTTTCAATATATGCATAAATTCAAATGTGAATATGTTGCAATGCAAACTGCTTAAACGCTCTCTTTTAATGTATTTTTAAGTTGTAGTAATAACAGGTAAAAAGAAAAAAGTGTTCCAGCTTATGTCCAACAATTTATGAACTAAGTAGTTGTACTTTGAACAAGAGAGAGAATTTTTGTTAATGCAGCGAAGACCACAACTACAAGTCTGAATAATTCGCTTATTGCAATTAAAAGCAATTATGCTCGTTGTTCTGGAAACCGCAAACTCATTAGCTTGGTGCACCAAAACCACAATGCAGCAAATCGCTTAACCACAGCAACAACGACAACAACAACAATAACAACAACGACATCAACAACAACCACATAATAGTATGTACTTTTCATGCATGAGAATGGATGTGTAAATGAAATTGTGACTGTGGGAAAGGGACTGAAAATTTGAATCTCGATCGCCTTTCAAATTAGAAAACTTGAGTTGGCATTATTTGGACAGAACGTTAACGTTTTTGACATGCGTGTGAAATGCTTTCAAAAAGCCCAACTAAGGTGGATGAGGTAGATGTAATGTATGTGTGCGTGTGTGTGTGTGTGTGTTTGCTTAGAAGGTTTTATGCATATGTTGGACATGTGGGAAATTCCATTAGGAAGTTTTCTTTGTTTGCATAACATTTGCATCTCTAACGGAAAATAAAATAATTTATTTGTGGCCAGCTTGGGTCAGTTTTCTGTTCGCTCAGTTTTGATGTATGCCTGCTGATTGTATGTGTGTGGTCTGGCAGACTTTAAATTTTACCAGTATTATTATTATTATTATTATTATTATTTTGTAATGGCTTTCGAGTGTTTGCCAAAGCTCAAGCAAAGAAAAAATGATTTGCATAAAATCGATTAAGGATTTTGTCAGCAAATAAAATGCATATTGAATTCAAATGAATGCCAACAAACTCCATTCACACACAAACTCATAGTAGTCACCACTTTTGAAGTTGAGTCCACTTTACTTAGTCCACTTGAGTCTTTGAGTGTGTGTGTGTGTGTATGTGTGTTGCCTTTGTCATACAAAGTGCTTGTTTATGGTACAACCGAACATCAGCTCACACTCATAAATATTACATTCTCGAACATCGAGACACACACTTCAGTCCCCTTGATTGCTGCTTAAAATCTAGTCAATTTTAAATACATTGTTATTATATTTTTGAAGTCTAGTGAATAGTTTAGTTTAGTTTACTTTTTTATACAAATTTTCATCGAATTCCATTTTATCATTTATATTGGCCTTTATTGCAACTCTCGGATAAGAAGAATCATATCCTCATTGAAGACGAGCTCAAATCAAATTTTATTCGGTTTGCTCTTGTTGGATGTCATTTCACTTTAAAAATATTCCTGTATTCGAAACACTGAAAATATGAAGCTATTCTTAGCTGTAAAATTAAGTAGTAGATAACGCGAGTCATTTTCAGGCAACTCTATCATTCTGATTCACTCTACACACTCTCACACCGTCTCTCCTGTCTTAATATTTCGTGACCTATTTCCACACTTTTTTTTTTGCTAATATGAAGTTTAGATTAAGGATTGATTTCGATCTATAAAGCTTAACAGCGAATTTAAGAGAGAAGAAAAGTTAAAGGGTTTTATAAAATACCTTCCTTAGGATAAAAACGTATACACGTACAGAATTATTAGACAATATTTTCTACCTTTATATATATTTTTAAAGGAATAAAACAATAAAATAAAAGCAATTATTATACAGCATTTTAACTTTTCATAGGCATTGTTTTTATTAGATTCTTATATTTCTGTAAAAAAAAATTAATATATTATGCATTTTTAATCACCCACCAACCAAGCGTATAAATAGATCTCATTATAAATATATCTTTAATTTAGACCTTACTTATGTATATCTTTTCCAATGTAATTTCTTGAACCTTATACAGAAGTGTTAAACATACGTGTAATTCTTGAGGCTTTCTTTAACACGTATTTGTAACGTAGCACTCGTTAATTAGTAATATGTCTAAGTATTATTATTAAACATAATTTTGTAAATAAATAAAAAAATATTTTTATTTGAACTGGTTTTCATTTGATCATAAACATAGCGTTAGTAAATATTCTGATTACTAGGATAAAATATATTTAGATGATAAATATGTTAACTATTAATAACTTTGCACAGCTTTTGAGTTTGCACTTGTGTTTATCTGTTGCAGTTTCAGGATGTTGTTGACGCATGCCACATAAATATCAATTATGAGTTATGTGTAATTAATTTACAAATGCATTTGTGTATGAACTGCATCAGATTATTCTGATGATGGTAAGTAGAAGCATAACAGAGTAAGGTAAACATGCAGGCAAAGTACTTTATAAACATGTTAAGGATGAGTCGACTTAAGTCAGTCTAATAACCATTTGAGTAGGCGAATTAAGTTGTGAGATGTTGCAGTATTCAAGTGGCCTGTTGAGCATTATTAATAGCAAATATAGGCAAGCTAACTTTGGCGCGCCAAAGTTTGGATACCCTTGCAGTGCCCTGTGTAAGCCGTCAGATTTTTGCAAAATTTGTTAAATGTTGGTTTTGAACCGATCGATCCTATGGCAGCTATATGATATAATTGTCCGATTTGCACCAAATTTGGTCAGCGTGTTTAGAACTTAGTCAAACACACAATGTGTATATTTGGTTGAGATATTTTGAGAAACAAACAAGTTTTTCATACTAAACGTTGTTTTCGAACCGATCGTTCCTATGGCAGCTATATGATATAGTAGTCCAATTTACACCAAATTTGGTCAGCCTGTTGAAAACTTAATCAAACACACAATGTGTATATTTGGTTGAGATATTTTGAGAAACAAAAAAGTTTTCCATACTAAATGTTTATTTCCAACCGATCGTTCCTATGGCAGCTATATGATATAGTTATCCGATCCGGCCGGTTCCGACATATGTGCTGCGTGCAGCAAAAAGATGGACCTGTACCAAGTTTCATCAAGATAGCTTCAAAACTGAGAGACTAGTTTGCATAGAAACAGACGGACAGACGGACAGACGGACAGACAGACGGACAGACGGACAGACGGACAGACAGACGGACATGGCTATATCGACTCAGCTCGTCGCCCTGATCAAGAATATATTACTTTATGGGGTCTGTGAGGCTTCCTTCAATGCGTTACACATTTCGTGACAAAATTATAATACCCTCTGCAAGGGTATAAAAATGGATACGCAATTAGATTATGCAAACAAATGTCAAAGTTATTTGTGTTTCATTTCTTAGGCAAGCAAAGTTAATTAATTACTGCACAACTTTAAGCTGGTCAAGGACGGAATACCTCGGCATGCTTCCACGTTGTTGTTGTTGTTGTTTTTGAACGGAATGCCATGAAATTACAATAATTTAAGAACTTTCAGCTTCAGTTCCCCTAAGAGCTTACTCAACTTCTAAGACCAGACTACTGGCAAGGACAAGCACGAAGACGACGATGATGATGATGATGGTGATGCTTCTTGGCAATAATGGCAACTTAAGCTGACTGAGAATTTAGTTGCAAGAACAAGAATATTGGTTAAATATAAATGATGCAGCCAAAAGGAGTGTGCCACTCCCCTTGCGCCTATGATGCCACAACTTGTCTGCCAAATGCAAACTCAAAAGCCAAATGAAAATGAAAATTAACGCGCATTTGGTTTGCATACCAAGACAAACAAACGAAAACGAAATGCAACAGCATGAGATAAAATTTGAAAGACAATCTCAGATACAATTTTGCAACTGTTGTTTATGTGGTTGTCATTGCTAATGAAGCATCCGTTGAGCGGGTATTGCTCAAAGAGAGATCTTTCTAGGCAAATGTCAAATAGAAAATGCCCTTAGAGTCGAATAGCGAAACTTTGTGGCAGCCACAACAAACTGTTCAACTAGTATAAGATATAAAACTAAAAGATACAAGATACAATTGCCTTGGGAGCACTTTAAAGTGCCGACGCAACTTAGACAGAACCAAAAGATAGTGCAAGTTGAGAACTTCACAGCAGGCAAAAAGAAAATTGCTTGCAATAAATTTCAAATTAAATAGAAATTTGCAGCACCAACTGAGAGAGGAGAAGCTAGTAACAGAGAGAGATAGAGAGAGATAGAGAGAGATAGAAAAAAATGCATATCTCTGCTAATTCTTATAAATTATTAAATAAGAAAAAGTCAAATGATTCATTTTTAAGCTGCACCCTTCATCACTAAAGCTCAGCTGGCAGCAGAATCTGCAGAAAAACAGGAAAAATGACCCCAAACCCAGCCAGAAAAGCTGGAAAAGAGCATTGCGGACAAAAAGAAAAACGAGTGGAAAATGTGTGAGCATAAGAAAAGCCTGGCAAAAGGGCAATGCTGCTAAACAAGCATTGCACTTGCAGGCACTGTAAGACAGTGCGAGTGTGAGTGTGAGTGTGTGTGTGGGTGTACTATGGGTGTGCAAAGATATAACAACTGACTGCGAGTGAAATGATTTTCTCAAAGGCCTTAGAATCCGCATATAGTACTATACATGAACGAATGCATACAACCAGTAAGCGCATTCAGTTGCCATTGACAATCGAAGTAAAACGTATTTCAATTTGCAGGCACTGTTGCCACTCCCACTTTTTGTTTACACTCTATTCGCAATGTTTGTTGCCAGCTGACAATATTAATAGATTGCCTTTACGCATATCATAAGTTTCATTACTCGACACTTTAAGTACTGTTGAATAATATTCAAGGTTTTATTTGAACACAGTTCTTACCCTGACCTAAGAAAGTTTTCTTTCAAGTTTTGTTAAGCAATTGTTCAAATACCCTGTACATTACTTAACATCACTAATATTGTAATTCTCTTTTTTCCTAGGTTTTAAGATCTAAACATACACAGCATATTTAAATTAATTTAGTTAAAGACTTATATTTTTATTCAATTTTCATTTAACAAATAATTAAAAATAATAATAAAATGTTGTTGACTCTTTAAAAGTTTGGTTCTTTTATTTAATCACGTTCTTATTGAAACAAAAAATAAATAGATCTGTTCATTAATTTAATTTTAAAATGATATCACAATTTTATTAGTGTTATTTTCGTAAATGCTTCAGAAAATCGCATCAGCTTTCTATCATCATATGGGAAGGTAAAAAAACTATTGAAACTAGTTGGGCATATCTGTGAATCATCTTAATTTAAATTAGCACATGTACTTATTATATGTTGTACTACATAGACTAGTAGACTCCATAAAGGGTAGCTTGTAGTCGAGTATTTCATTATTAGTCCTGATGGTGCCACAATCTTACTGCAGCTGCAACTTATACGCATAATATAAACTCATACAAATTTAGACCTTCCGTTTTATATTGTATTCAAATGCATCTCTTTTACTCTAACTCCAGGGTATACTGTCTATCGGCAATGCTTAATGTTTGGATTTTAGTCACACTGTGCTTTGCTTGACATACGTTGCACAGTGCACTCAATTGAAGATGGCGAAAAGTGAAATTCCCTGTCGCATGGGGCATGTGGCATGCGGCATGTGGCGTGCGGTCTGTTTATAGGCGGGTAGCAAAGTCAAGTTGCATGCTGGATTTGTTGCATACAAAGAATCGTTACGCTTCGTCCTTTACGTTTGCCTTGTGGCAAGACGCAAAAGGAAGCAGCTACAAAGGCCGTGGCAAACAGGCGAAAGTAGAATAGAAAGCTCCATAAGGAGCGGCAACAGCAGCAGCTCAGCGAATGTTGAATGCTGTGCACATGGCAGTTTATTCATGATTTCACATATTTTGTCATGACCCCCATCTCCCTCCTTGTTGCATGCCTCAAACTTCTTCACTGGTCCTAGCTCTTGTTGCCGCATTGGATGCTGGCCATTGTTGTGCATTAGTCGACTGTTCGCCAGTTCGTTGCTTGCGGAAAAAATATTGCCTTAGAGTTTGTGCAAACGTGGCTGGCACTGTACACATAACCAAACACACACACACACAACACACATCACACACACACACACACACCCACACACATCCATCTTTACACTATGTTAAAGCAAAAGCAAAAGCTTTCTACATGATTTCTCTGGCGCGTGTTTTTGTTGTGGGTCTTCCCAGTTTCCTAGCAATATTTTTTGCAGTTGCATACCTCCTTCCCTACCCTACTTCTCTCCTTCCATCCCTCACACTTCTCCCCCGCTGTGCTGCTTTTGTGAAGTTGCATTTTTATGGTTTTAACATGTTTACTTTAATATTGTGTATTTGTCTTGTCGGCGTTACTGTGACATATGTAGCAGCGGGAGCAAACGGACAGTTGGAGTAACAAAAGAAACAAAAGGCACTCGATAGGCAGCCCAGCAAAGAAAAGCAATAACTGAACGAGATCTTAGTCTCCCAATAGACTCAGCATTGTAAGTTGCTATTTGATTTACTTTAAACTACATGCTCGTGTATCTTGCAATCAAATGTTAAGAAAATGGCACTTAAGAAGGCTTATGTATTCCACCTGCCCCATCCAAGAGGGAGTTGAATTAGCCAGAAATCCTGAGAATCAGTTGAAAGGATAGAAAATTAAATCGAGGAAAGATAAATGCTTTCTGTTTTACTTAAAACTACATTATCAAGTACTTTGCAATTAAATGTTAAGAATGTCCCATCCAAGAGGAAGTTGAATTAGCCAGAAAATTATAAGGGGCAAAAATAATTTCTGTAATTAGTTAATATTTGTTTTATTTTAGACTACAGTCCCATGTACCTTGCAATCAAATGTTACGAGAATAGTACTTAAGAAGGCTTATGAACACCACCTGTCCCATCCATGAGGGAGTTGAACTAGCCAGAAACCCTGAGAAACGGTTAAAAGTATAAAAAATTATATCGAGGAAAGATAATTTCTCTAAAAAGCTGCTTTTTGATTTACTTTAAGCTACATTCTCTTGAACTTTGCAATCAAATGTTAAGAAAATGGAACCTAAGTTGCTGGGGGCCAGATCACGAGAATATGGAGGATGTGGAACACACGAAATTCCTCATTACCAATTTTTTTCAAAAATAATATAGATTACATATATATAAATAAATATATAATATATAATTATAATATATAATTATATTATATATAATTGCTCGGCTGAAAGTTCGGCTGTTGTAAAGGGAATCAATCGAACGAACGAAATCTAAAATGGGACTCGAAGCAGCGAACTGGACTACTGAACTATAAGATCGAATCGTTCACTCACCAAAACCTAGAGTGAACAACACAAGTCATAAGCCTTTAAGAATACGTGAAAAGTTTATCAGTAAAAAAGCGACTTATCTTGAGTCTTCTTGGTATTTTAATTACAATGAAAACAATTTGTAACAGCATAATACATACCTTTACTTTACAATCAAACCCATAATATTAGCAGTGTTTGCTCTTTGGCATTCATGCATTTTAATTTACTCTAAATAACTCTAGTTAATCCCATTATATGTAAGAGCAAAAATATAAATAGTGCAATAAAAAAAAATACCAGTGGGGATGTAACGAGAATACTTAGATTGCTTTCAATTTGTAAATTGCAAATTGAATTTAATAAGAGAATTCACCTGATGTTCAAGTTCTCTGCATAGTTTAATATAATGATGTACCATTTGCAGACCCAAAGCAATTGCAATTGTACTATGTATGAATAAAAGTACACATGTATATACTTTTAGAATATACTTTAGTACAAGCACTTATACTTGGATTGGACAAAGCAGGTAATCTTTAGATTTGCTCATTCGGTTCGCTAGTTCTCATGTATTAATTCTAATTAAATTTGTTATTCAAAATGGAAATGTGGCACGTACACGTCAGCCATTTGGCAAGTGTTAACCTTTTGCCAGTCGCATCTAAGCCTTGGTAAATGGACAAACATTGACGGTGACAATTCGCACGAAGCTGCCCGAGAACAACCTTGACATTTTTTCTCCTCCTTCTCTTTCCCACTTTTTTTTTGCCTGTTTTCATTACACTAATGAAGTCATGTGCGAACTGTAAGGACATCGAGTGTAGGAGTGTGACAGTGTCAATTTAGGTGTATAGGTGTCTAGGTGTGAGTGTGTGTGGGTGTGGGTGTGTGTGTATGAAACCAGCAGAAACGGTACTGGTCCAAGTCCAGGCAAAACGAGTGTCAGACACATAAAAGGTGCATGACAGGCGCTGGCAGCGACGCCTCATTAAACCATTTTATTGTGCCTAACGTTATGAAGCGGCCTTAACTTTGTCAAAGACTCACAAACAAGCGTATACGTAATCTGAAAGTATAACGCATACGCCGCGTGGTACGGCAAGCAGTTAAGACTTTAAAAAAGCATCTCGAACTGCAAGGTTGCTTGCAGCTAAATTGTAAGAGGACAGAAATATTTCAACAGGAATTTACGATGCGCGCACACTAAATGCTCATTTAGTTTGCACTTTTATTTAGAAACTTCGTTTGCACGTTTGCCAAATTGTCTGCGGTGGCGAAACTCAACCTCTGCCACCAACAACCGCAACAACAACCACAACTAAAACAACAGCAACAACAGCACGAGTGGCAACAACAACGACAACGACAACAACTATGTTCTCTCGGCCGAGTGCAATAATAATGAAGACAGAGGCGTAAATTTTGCTTTGGCTGCGAGCGACTGAGAGATTCGAGAATAAGAGGATGATGAAGGAGGTAGAGGAGGAGATGAAGATGTAGATGTAGATGTACATGGAAAAGGAGCAGGAGAAAGAAAGACCCTTGTGGCTTTGGCTTTTGGTTGCTACCAGGTGAGCCATGTTGTCAGCGGAAGGTAGCAACAAATTTTCGTTGCAAAAGCTTTTAGTGAATTTATGGCAAGAAAATTTCCTCTGCTCTCAAAAAAAAAAATAAAGGACTTGCTGCATTTTGGCCGTTAGTTTATGTCTTGGCCAGAACCCCAACCTACTTTCCTGCCTGTCCGGCATGTGTTGTTGTTACATACAAAATGCACTTGCAACCAGCCACATCCTATCTAATGATGCACAACCAGCAACAAACTGAATGCCAACATTTTTGCAGAGATTTGAGAAAGAGCACACCCAATTAATTTTGGAAATATTCCGACTGAAACTGAAGCCACATCCAACTTCTCTTTGAAACATTATTTGGCATATAAGCATGTTGCAAGTATATCAACGGTGATAGGAATTTGCGTGGCTTCATTTTGACTTGGCAATATCAATTACCCGTCTCTGTTTTGCAAATTTTCAAACAACCTTGCAGAAATCTGTCAAATTCCGTTGAATTCCATCTTCTTCCTTCCTGCCTTTCGTCTGAGAACAAACAGCGACTCTTGTTTCGCTTCTTATTTTCTCCCTGCACAACAAATTTGATTAAAGTTTATAAGAAAAAACAAATTTAACTTTTAAGTCATCAGTAACAAGAGCAGCAGGTAGCAATGGGTGGCAAACAGAGTGTGGCATGTGCCATGTGGCATGTGGCATGCGGCATGCAGAAGGTAGCAGGTAGCTTAACAATTTCAGCGAGTTGTCAGCATATGTGAAGATCCTTGACAGCCAAGAGTATAACAAACAGCCTAGGCAACGCGTACAGACATGCACAGCTACAGCTGTATAATTGTGTTACCATACAAGGCGTCTCCATATGCTCAGTAACTTTCACATACCCTGTAAACAGACAATGGCAGCCAAAGGGTTTAAGAATTTGGTTCAAAAAGAAACAAGGAGAATTTACAACCTGTTCTTACATAGTTATAGGGTAGCTGTTAGTCGAGCACACACTTATTTTTCCGTACACATTCATATATATATATTTTATATCCAAAAATACTATCACTACTATTTCGGTAAACTTATGTACAGACTGCAAAAGAAAAATAAGTGGTTGGGATAAGAAAGAACTCGGAGAAAGGGAATGAAGGGACAGACAGAAAGAAAGTGCATCCATATAGAGCGTATTTTCCATTGTTTAACTTGCAGTTGGTATGTCGGCCTTCATTTTATCGCATCGCCAGGCAACGTTGTCGACTGTATTTGCATTCAACTTAATTACGTTTTAAGTAGATTCGCGGTGACATGTGAGCACACACAGAAGAGTGTGTGTATCTCTGTATTGTTATCAGCAACTACTGACTACGAATTTCTTTTCCCGAAATCCTTAAGTGTATAAAAGTCAAACAGACCTCATAATCAAATATTCAGGCTTTGATTAACTGCTAAATTTTAAAGGAAGCTTTTTAAAAATTGAACATATATAAATAAATATATGCAAGTTAAGTTTGCTCTCAGCATAGTGTTAATATCATCTTGTTAGGTTTGAATATTAAGTCTCAACTGCAGACAGTGCATAACACAAATCTGGACATGTACATAGAGCCAGCTGTAAATCCGTTAAGATCTTCTCTCGTGCTAAATCTGTGACTGTCTCTAAATCTCATTCTCCTGTCTCTTCTCTCTACTGTCTACTCTCTATTGTCATGCGTTGAGCTGAGCAGCTTTCTGTCTTTTACTTTTCTACACGTGTCAAACTAATTTCACATTTTGTTACCTTTTACACCTTGGCGCATTTGTGTCACCACAGTCACACGGCCACGCCCCCTACCCGTCCATCGCCTATCCATGGTGAGCTGCAAAAGCGACGCCAGAGGCTCATTGAAATTCATAAAATATTTGCACAGCGAAATGGGCTACGTAGAGAGTACAGAGGCTGCAGGCGGTGTATTATGTGTCAAGCACGTTTGAATTTAAATTCAAATATTTGCTATAGAAGGCAAACAAATAAGCAGAAATATGGTAAACAGCAATAAGCAGCAATCCCAATGCCAATGCCAAATAGCAACGGGAATGGGAATGGGAATGGGAATAGGAACGGTAACAGTAACAGTAACGGCAATGAAAATGGCAAATGTGAACACAAACCAAGTTAAGTACTTGGGTACATGTGTCTCTACTTACGACTAAATCTGTTTCACCTGTAAATATTACGTATATGTTTCATATGACTGCATCGGAGACATATACAAATATTAAGTATACGTAATTGAAAATCCTGTCTGTTCTTTGTACTTTTGTTAATTACTAACAACTCTTATTTAACAGGACTAAGCCTTGACGTAAATCTCTGTCTTTCGATTACAAATAATAAGTATACTTAAAGCTGCAACAAAGGAGTTAGACGAAATTTCTGCTTGGCATAAGTCTCTCTCATTCAGTTTCCCAAATTTCCTATAAATTTCCCTCTTCCACTTACTACTTCGTAATTTTCTCAATACTCACAAAAAAAACCTTGTACTAGGTCAGATAAGTCTTTAAAAACATCCCTAAAAATATTAGCACACGTATTAGTACAAGAAAAGAAAGAAAATGAATTGCTCTGATTTGCACACGCTCTCTAATTACTCAGAAATTAATCTTTCTTCACTTCAGACTAAAAGCAACCTCTATTGATTGACAGGTCCAGACAGCTGTGCGACAAATAAAGAAATCTCTGACTAATCCCGTCTGCCTTAAATGATGTACAGACTGTGCATAATAAGTTAAGTACAGACATTGAGCAGACTTTGTCAGACGTTGAAAGAGACACCTAATGTGTCCATATATGTACATAGCCCAAGAGACGGACAGACAGACACCACCCAAGGCGATTGCTGCTATCGTACTGTCAATGTATTTCTATTATGATTTGTGACCAAAAAAATAATATAGCATAGCTATGTGGGCTGCTGTTGTCAAGGCCCAATGGTCGTATTTGCAAATTTTCACACAGTTTTGCAAATTCATGAAGACAGAGTGGATGTGTCCCAGGGAATCAATAAATCTTCGATTGTTGTTGCGTTTGAAAGTCGTTGTCCTTTCGCGCCACATTTGTTGGCCTAATTGCGGCGTCAGCGAGCCAAGAAAAACAAGACACAGCCAAGAAACACGAAATAGAATCCAAATACCCATTGTGGTTGTATTTGTGT
Source organism: Drosophila testacea (assembly GCA_035043265.1). NCBI lineage: Eukaryota > Metazoa > Arthropoda > Insecta > Diptera > Drosophilidae > Drosophila > Drosophila testacea. The sequence goes on from JAWNND010000477.1 coordinate 2,666,172, forward strand.
TTGTCATTGTCATTGTCTTCATTGGCCCAATATAAAAATGTTTTTATTGTTACACTGACCTTGCCAAATGGCAGTTGTATAAACAACTATAGAGCATCGTATTTTCTCTACTCGAATATCAAGTGAATTAAAGTTGATTTCAAACGAGTGACAACTTTTCACATGCCACACTTCGTTTAACCTTGCCAATTAATGTGAAAATATGTGCTTGGCTTCTTTGTGTATTGGCCAATAAATAGCAATAGAGCGAATATTTTTAGCTCTTCTCTTTCCACAAATCATTACTCTCTCTCTATCTCTCACTTTCTCTTTGACTTGTTCTGTCTCTGACTTGGGCAACGCCTCGCACTGTCCACTCTGAAGATAAATGATGTTGTTGAAAGCAGCACAATCGAAGGTTTGTATATGAGAATGTTTATATGTCTGTATTGGCATTGTTAGCACCTGACTTTCTGCAATTATCTAAGCTGTTCTGACTTCATGACTCGCTTTGGACACATTTCTCATCATAGTTTTGTATTTTTTTCAAACCATTAAAAAAAAGAATGCAATTTATTTTTATTATAGTATATGATGTTGAGGTGTCATGTTTGCATTGCTCTACAAATGCCGCATTTACATATATCACATGTCGAACCGCCCCCTTATGGCATTTTTGTAACACACACTCACACACACGGAGAAGGAGAGAGAGAGAATTTATCGAGCCAGACTGTGGCTATATGTCAGGCGCATTTGTCAGGCACTGTCAATGGCTTTGAGACTGGGCATTAGTGGTGATAGGAGGGGATCAACGCCTGACTTGTCAATGACTCCAATTGAACTCTCCGATTATTGATTTCTAACACTCGGAGGGTATGTGTGTTGCTATTGTAATTTTGGCAATTTAAATGTCATTAAAAACAATCTCCAAAAAAGTTGCAAATGATGTGTGAAAGATGGAAGTGTAAAAGGAATTGGAAAGGAAGTGTTCTAAGCACGAGTATTTATGCAATTTGTGGCAGCTGCTCGAACAACGAAACAAGCAACAAACAACAATAAAATTACAACAATCAGAACAAAACGACAACGACAACGGCAACGATATGTGCTGTGGCAACAAAAAGCCTTGCTTTACTTTGGCATTTTCAATTAAATTGCAAAATCAATTTTCACCCCAAATTAGCATATTTACATTCGTAAGTATTTGCATATTTTTAATGTTATAAGGGAAAGCTGACGAGGAGCGTGCCTGGAGTTACATAGGTCAACAGGTGCAAACAGGTAAATTGCGCCAAATTAAAATCAGATAACACGAAATGACTTACAGTGTAAATGTTCATACTTACTGGAATTTGTTCACGTACTTGGGTAAGTTGCAAGTGTAAAGGGTCGCCATCATCATAAGCAGCTGTGGCAATGCCTCTGTTGCCTCTCATATTCGTATTTATCCATTACAAAAGTAAAGCAACAAAAACCGCAGACTCGGAACTAAAAGCCAACTGGGAATGAGAAGACGAAATGGAGAAATCGAGAAATGGAAGTATGGGAAGGAGTTGCCCCAACTCTGTGTATGTCATCATCTTGGTAGGCACGTGCCAGCTGCCTACAAGTACACAAAAACTGAAATACATTTTCACATGCACATACTTACACATATGTACTAAAAGTGTGTGCATGTGTGTGTGTTTTCAGAATATTCGTACTTGTGCCAAATATGCCGATAATTACATTTGCAAAAAGTGTTTTCTCTGCTGCACGTTAGTCAGAATGGGTAACATCAATCGTGCGAGGGCAGTTCCAAAAACAGTTGAAACTACTGTATATAAGCATGTAAGATATATTCTAAAACAAATACACTTTTATTTTTTGACACTCATTTATTATTGCCTGACTTGGCAAGATTTTCAATGCTAATTGAAATAAATAATTAAGCTATGTGTTAATATAAAAAGAATTAACAAGAGTTTCAGCTGTTAACTCCTTTCATTTTTGATTAACATTAAAAATTAACTTCAGCCAATTAGCTCTCAATTTCTAAAAATTATATAATACAAATATTTAAAGAAATTGAAATCTCTTGATGTTTTTTTAATTTAATTTAAAATTAAATACATTTAAAATATATAAACCTGAATAACTTTCAATCATCTACAAAGCAATATTTTTATATTTTTGTTATAGCAAATATCAATTTAAGTTAAATATATATTTACTAAAGTTGCTACTCAATTTACTTGAAAGAATGTCCTTCATTATTTATTAATTAATACTAAATATTTAAAAAGTACTTGATTAAAAGATCTGTTTACTTATTATTGTTAAATCATATATTTATTTTGAACTTTGCCTTTGGCTTTTATAATTGTTGCAAGCTCCCCACGTGGCACATACATTTTCGTACATATTCACGTAATAAGTGTATGTTTGTAAGGGCGGTTGTACTTTAATTTATTTATATATATTTGGCATGGCCTAGGGAAAGTAAAATTGCCAGCTTCAGAGTCTAATGCAAATACACATGTGTGGCCACATTTTGGTATACAAATTACAAAATTATACAAATCAACGCCACACGATTGCTTCAATTTAAGCAAGGACCGCCCCATCCTCCACTTTAGCCACAACACTGGCAGCTGCTTTGAGTGCTTCAAGTGGCAGCAGTATTAGCACAAAGGATACTCCTGCTGCTCCTGCTCCTGTTCCACCTTCCACTCTCTCTCCCTCCATCTCTGTCTCACTTCCTCCTCAGATGATTGCGATGTGGCTGGCAGAGATTAGAGACGCACCAGACGCGCAATCAAAGACAAAGTGTTCTCGACACCTGCACAAATTATGAAGCCCGATTGCAGGCCAAGTATCGCGAGTGAGTGAAAGTGTTGCGAGGGGAGGTGGAGGTGGAGTTGACGGAGGCGTGGCAGTTGCGAGGCAATTAAGTCATTACCTCAAATAACTGGAGGCGTTCAGCCGACAACATCACGACGGGGCTATATGTATATGTATGTGTAGGTGTTTTACAAGTGTGCAAACAAAGTGTCTCCTCAGTGGTTGCATAAGCTGTGTGAGTGTATGTGTGTGTGTGTGTGTGTATATGTGAAAGTATCTGTGTGTATATGTGTATCTGTGTTTGTTTGCTCGCCTGTCTCTCTTTTTGAGCTGCAATAAAGGCATGCAAATTTATGTAATGTGTTTTTGTGTGTGTTTGACAGTCAACCCCCAAAGTAACCGACCCCTGGCCCGTCCCCTGCCGCAACCATGGCCACACTTTTTGATAAGTAATTTTCAACGTTCTTTGTGGTCTGTGCGAATGTGAGTGTGCATGAGACTTACTTTGGTGTAATGAAATTAACAAATAATTCCTCTCATGGCCCGATTTTAAGTTGTTGACGTCACTTTGATGGTAATTTGAATGGGGCAAATGACATTTAAAGTGATTACAAACAGACTCTTATCAGCTCAAACAGGCGCACAGCAGATGAAAGCCAATGAATCACTTGAGACCACAATAATTTACACGTCACCCCATTTCTAGACATCAGATAAAACAATAACATTAAAAACTCTCTAATCTTGGCAGCTATTAATTACCTGCTAGTATAGTGTGAGGGACAACAAAAGATACCTTTTTAAAACAAATATAATAAAAATTAAGTTATTAAAAATTTATTTGTATGTGTATTTCATAATTCCTTTGTTATATAGAACTAATGCGGCAGGCTCAGTAATAATATATAGTTTAGATTAGTTATCAATCTTTCCAAATTGTTCTTTTGATTTTGATTTTAGTTTTACTTCATAATTCTATGTTGTAAATATTTAATGCAAGTATTGTATATTGTCTTCTAATTTCTTTCTCTCCCCTTTCTCTGATTTTCATTTTTATGTTTTTACTACCAGTAAAGAGTATTTCAAATACTTTTAATTGTCTTCCAACTGCATTTTTGTTGATTGCAATCTGGACACTTTGCTAATTAATTGACCATATTCCGATATGACCCAGTCAAATGTTCACTCCAGTTATTACAACAGTCATGTGGCATGTGTCAGGCGAGTTACACAACGTCTCATTGCGCTTCTTGCAACGTTTGATGCACTTTCTTTTGTTGCTGCCGCCACATTCGTATTTATCGTGGAAGATTCTCTACAATATCGCCTTGTTCACCTATATTCTGGGCATCTTTCAATGGAGATTTGCTTTCAATTACAATGTCATCTACGATGCTGTCAACGATGATGTCTCCCGTATCCTGGACTTGGTGAATTTTGTGGCTTTAATTGTGGCACACTCCGTAGTTGCCATGGACTTGCTATGGAGAAATCAGAGTCAGCAAATTGAGCAGCAATTTCAGCAGATTCGATACATTGCACGAACCCAATTTGGACATAGAATGAATCTCAAGCGAATTGAAAGCTACTGCAATGTCATCTATAGAATTGTATATATTCGAGTTGGTATTTTATTGTCATTAACTGTTTATAATTGTATAACTACCAGCACTTCATTGCTGCTTATTTGTCATTTGTACTCGGAAATTGTCTTGACACTGCGCTGCATTGAATTTAGTTTACATTCGAGTCTTGTCTTGGCATTCTACAAAGAATTGATTGATGCTGGTAACGAGATTGTGACCAAGTTGAACAGTACTCAACTTCAGTTGGGATCTGTATGTAATTCACCTACAGACCGTCTCTCCACACTACAAAAACTGCATCAGTTGCTCTGGAAAACTCATCGAGACATTGAGGGAAACTTTGAGCAGAGTTTGATTGTTGTCATGATGAAGAGCTTTATAGACACCTCAGTGATGCCTTATTGGGTGTATCTCAATAGCACCAGAATAAACACTATTGCCATGCAGCTGTGTATGTATAAGTACCTCATTTTAAAACATTCTAGTCTGAGAACTTAAATCCTGTTACAGTTTGCATAAGCGAGGAGTTCGGTAAGTTGTTGGAGATCTGCATTCCATGCTGGATCTGCACACGTTGTGATCATTTACAAAGGAAATTCCGTTCACTCTTCCATGGAGTCTCCAGAAATCGTCGGAATGAGGAGCTCAACTTTGCCCTTCTCAGGATACTGACTCAACTGGTACAGGAAAGAAGTCAGTTCAGCATTGGAGGATACTTAAACATCAATAATAAAATGCTGGGAAAAGTGAGCTAGTTTTATGATATAAATTTAACACATCACAATTCATTTCTTTGTCATTTACAGTTTCTTTTTGGCATGACCAGTTATTTTATCATCTGCATACAGTTTCGTATGATATTTACTGCGAAAAGTCTTGAGAGAGAAGATGTCAACGTTGCCTTATTGTGCCAAAATGTATCACAGTAGTAATGTGTATTAAATTTGTCCAATGAAAATTTGGATACTAAAGCTTGTAATTATATTTTGAAGGAAAAATATTTACATTAAGTAATAATTAATTTAATATAATTAAAATACGATTTTTTGGAAAACTATCTTTTCACTCTCTGAAAAGTCCAACAGATAATTAAAAATTTAAATTTAATACATATTAAAAAGAAGACATCCATAACTAACATAAAATTATAAATTTGTGCACTGTAAAAGAAAAGGGGATGATGAAAAAGAATAACACCCAGAAAGATCTAACAGTTGATATCACTAATTTGATTAAAAGTAATTTACAAATAAAAATATATACTTGTGACATATTAGTTCTTCGCTTATCTCAAAATCTTTTCATTAACCAATTAATTATATTTGTTTTATAGACCGTCAAGCTACTTTTTTAGTATCATTAGAGGCGCCACAGTCATGGGGCATTTGTCAGTGAAATTCCACGACCTTTCGCTGCGTCGCATGTGGCACTTAATGTGCGGTCTGTTGGTTCTTCCGCCACGCCCACAACTGCATTTAAATTTAATCTATAATACAACACTGTTGGTATATCTTATCATCATAACGAAATGGAGATTTGGTTTTCAGTACAAGGCCAATTACGACTATCTACACGATCACTTATCGCGCCATATCGACTTGGCTAACTTTGTTGCATTGTTCGTGGGACATCTAATAGTTGCCATGGAGCTAATCTGGAGAAATCAAAGTGTTCATATAGATCAACAGTTTCAATTAATGCAACTTCTGATACGAGAAAAATTGGGACGTAAAGTGAACATCAGGAGATTTCAAAAGCAGAGCAATATCATATATTACTTCCTGTTCTTGCGAGTAATCACACTCCTGGCGACGACTATGTATAATTTTGTAACTACCAAGACATTCTGGCTGTTGATCGGGAACTTGTACTCGGAAACTGTGCTCATATTACGCTTAGGCGAGTTCACTTTGCACTTAGCGCTTGTTCTTTCCATTTATCAGGAGCTGCATGACGCCAGTACCCAAGTTATTTCCGAACTGGAGACCAAAAAACTATTATCCCTGCAGAGAATATTCGTATTACAAGAACTGCATCAATTACTTTGGCAAACTCAACGTGACATTGAGTCGAACTTTGAGCACAGCTTGATTGTCGTCATCATGAAAAACTTTTTGGATACGTCAGTAATACCATATTGGCTATATCTCAGCAGAAATCTTGGCAATGTGGCTTTACATACCTGTAAGTAGAAGATATACCATAGAATTACTTTTGAACTCTGCTTTCTTTTCAGGGTGTTTTAGTGAGGAAGTCGGTAAAGTTCTAGAGATTTGTATTCCCTGCTGGATCTGCACACGTTGTGATCTTTTACAAAGGAAATTCCGCTCTCTTTTTCATGGTGTCTCCAATGATCGCTGCAATGAAGAATTAAACACGGCTTTACTTAATATATCAAATCAGCTGGGACAGGAAAGATGCCATTTTAGAATTGGCGGTTTGATAACTGTTAACCACGATATGTTGGGGAAAGTAAGTAAGGTTGGTGACTATATTGTAAAGTTATTTACTTTAACAATATCTTTCACTTTTAACAGTTTCTTTTCGGAGTTGTGAGTTACATTTTTATTTGCATACAATTTCGCATAAATAAAGATGCTCAAGATTTAGAGGCAAAAATCTTGCATAACCATACTGTCACCTGGATTTAAAAGAATAATAATAAAAGATAACAGGAAGCAGAGACTTTTCTACAAATTAACAAATTTATTGCCTTAAAATTTAAATAGCATCTCGAAAGAAAGTATATTTAAAAATTTATAAGTAGAATATGCACAAATTATAAAATTAATTAACCATCTAAAATCCAAAAGCAAAGTCAAGGCAGTTGTCGCCCTTCATTAAACCACGCAATAAATGATTTAATACAATTTTAAATTCATTGAATGAAATTAATTTATTTCTAAAAATTAATATAAAGACATAATTTTATTCAATTGAATTGAATTTGCTTTTAATATTAATTTAAAGTTAAGGATTAACTTAAACTATCACATTGTCTTAAATGTTAATGTGCAAAACTTTAGTAAAATTATTTAATTTATTTCATAACAATTATAAATACATTTTGAATAGCTTTATTAGATGCTAAAGATCAAATAAAAAAAAAAAATATTTTTGAAATTTGAAAAGGGTTTATTACTACAATTTTAGAAATCATTGAAATACAACTAGTTAGTATTTATAAAAAGCATGAATTTAAGTTTATTTCAACTTATTTATCGATTATAATAAATCCAAAAAATAATAAAGTCAAGTTTACCTAATATCAAAAGTATTTCAGTTAATAATAAATTAATAAAAATAACTTAACTTAAGTCCCAGGGCACTATAAAACTAATGTAGCTCAAGGACTTAAGAGCCTGACAGATAAGCTATAAGTCTTTTCACCTGTTTGTTTTTGATTCCATGTGTCAATTATGGAATAACCCATTAACCATTGATTGTATATCTACTCGGACAGGGTGCAAAGGTATTCAAAAAGGAGTCTCTCAGTCATGTGGCATGTGCCAACTGAGTTGCACGAAGCTTCGCTGCGCCTTATGCGTCGGTTGATGCATTGTCTGTTGTTGTTGACGCCACGCCCACTGCGGTACCTAAAGTTCCTCTACATGATAACGTTATTTATATATCTTGGCTTTATCTATCGCTGGCGAATTGGGTTTAACTATCACGTTGTCTACGATATAAAAATTGATAGCTTTTCGCATATAATCGACGTGTTGAGTTTTGTGGCGTTATACGCGTGTCACATCGTTGTTGCCTTGGAGTTGCTATGGAAGAATCGAAGCGATGAGATTGAACAACAACTGGAAAAAATCAGATACATCCTGAGAGTGCAATTTGGCTATCAAGTGAATCTGTTGAGAATTCGTCGCTATTGTCAAGCCATCTATGGATCGTTGTTTCTGCGGTGTACAATACTTTTTGGAATGACCATCTATAACAATATGGTCACAGATGTATCGATGCTTTTATACTACAATTTCTATTCAGAAATTGTTCTTTTGATACGATTTAGCGAGTTTAGTTTGTACTCCTCGCTGATCTTGGCCTTCTATCAAGAGTTGTGTGAAGTCAGTTTAAATCTTATCCTGGAAATTGAAAGGACACGTTCTGAGGTGTGTTCTTTGCATCGAATATCCTTGGAGCGCTTGTCTACTTTGCGGCAAGTTCATGGTATACTTTGGAGCACGATACGTTCCATTGAGGGCTACTTTGAGCTGAGTGTGATTACAGTCATGATGAAACTCTTTGCGGACATTTTCGTGTTACCGTATTGGATTTTCATCAATGTGCTTAACCGGACAAATGCTTCTGTTGTGCAATGTGGGTAAACTTAATATTATCCTGCTTTATATAATAATATTCTCTCTTTTTAGATTGCATAGCTGAGGAGCTCTGCAAGTTTCTGGAAGTTCTTGTTCCCTGTTTGATCTGGAATCGCTGTGAGTTGCTTCATCGTCAATTCCGATCGATATTCCACAGACTCAACACAGATCGTCGTGATGTTCAATTGAACTCTTATTTATTGCGTACTTCGGCCCAACTGGGTCAGGAGAGTTGCCAATTCAGTGCTGGCGGCTTCTTGATTATCAACAATGAAACGTTGGGCAAGGTAAGAGAGAGTGAAGTTATTTGAGACTCGTGGTAAAGATTTGCGTTTTCATTTTAGTTTATTTTTGGCATGGCCAGCTATATTGTCATTTGCATACAATTTCGAATGTCTCTCTTAGCCAAAAGCCCCGCGGATGCCGTTGAGACTGTCACAGTTGCTACTGATGCTTTGTTCTTGGCTTAAATCTGTTTGAGGATTTGTTGTTATACATTTTCTAAGAATTGAGCATTAAAAACAATTGAAAACCAAGCTGAAGTGTCGCAATTAGCATTTAACAAGGACAACAGCAAAAATAATTAATTAATCAGCAAAGTGGCAGGTGAATAACCAGTGTAAGACAGAGAGAGAAAGAGAGAAATGGATAGAAGATGTATTATATTACTCATACGCCAGGTGGCTGCGTCAGAGGAGGTAGAAACAAATCAAATCCAATCAAGTTAATTAGCAAACTTTAACAAAATTTAATATGAACTCGTGCAGAAGTCGAGCACAGCACATCTGTAAGAAATTTTCAAAGAAGTCTCATGCACATAATTATTCATGCTTACAAATTCCATTATAAACTTTTTGCCAACGTTCACTCTTCACTCTCCACTGTCCACCGTCCACTGTCCACTGCCCAACTGGTAGTATTTTTTAGGTCAAATTGCCACGCATGACTAACTATCCCATATCACAGAATATCCCAGAGTATTGGCCATGTTTGCGCCGTTGGCAATTGTTGCCACGCACAGATTCGTGCGTAAGTGAGCGTGCATAAGGCCAAGATGCTGTTGGCCAGGCCAAGATAGAGCAGGCTAAAAAGGACTCTTCACTTGTGCGCACGAGCTGACTTTCAACATTTGGCCTAGGCCAACTGTTGATGATGATGAATTGAGCCTGAGCTTGAGGGGACTTCATTAGCTCGAATTAGCTTTTAAACTGAAATTTTAAGTTCACTTTTCATTTCCACACTGACAAATTAATAACTTTTGCCTCAGCGCACTGTCAATTGTCTATCTGACTGTCTGTCGGTCTATCTGTCTATTCTTCTGTCATATGCAACACGATAAAACGCTCAGAATCTGGGAAAGCTTCTGACACATTCGTAATCCACCAATTTCATAGCTACCATAGAATTTTCGATTACTAGCCTTAATATTTCATTTCGTTGACACTGCATTTATCAACATTTGTCAGAGCTCAGTTGCAGTATCGATGCCACAAACAGAGATGTAGAAGGAGCTGAGAGGTCTGTCCCCAACTGCTTTGAGAAATGTCAGTCTATTGTAATTGGTATTCTGGATTTTTGGCACTAACGAGCTGCAGTTGCAATTGCAGCCTGACAGACAGAGAGACAGACAGAAAGACAGTCAGAGAGTTGGCTTTCTATAGCTCACCTGACAATCTTCTGGCATAATGAGTAATACGTAGTCAGGTCAACCAGTTGGACAGATTCGACAGACAAGTTCTCTAGCTTGTCAGTAATTAACTCACAAGAATTTTAGCTTAGAAAAGAACAGACTGAGAGTAAGAAAAAGAGGGAAAATCGAAGTACTTGTGAATGTTTTTGCCGGTTTTCATGCCACAACACTTTAGCTCAATGGCAAATAATAAAAAGCAAGCCATAATCGTCTCATAAAAATCAGACGCGCACACGCACACTAATGCAGACACTCACACACAGATACACTCATATACATACACATATACATTTACAGTGAGCTTTGTGCGTGCTTTGACATAGACAATGGCATAGGATGACGCGTCTACATCTATGGCTGTTGGCAGTGACAGCGATGCGATGGCGATGGCGACGTCAAGGCTTTCACAGTTATAAACATTTACACACACTCACACATACAGTCACACAATCACATAGTCGCACACACACACACACCCACACATTCAGCGGCACTTTTATAGCGACACGTAGTCAGCGATGCTCTGAAGTGCAGGAAACTCGTGTCTCTATGACTGTATATGTGCATGTGTGTGTGTGTGTGGGCGTGTGTGTGAGAGAGTGTATAGCTGTATGTGTAGTTATTACTTTTATGAAGCATGTGATTACATTTTATTTTTAATGCTTTTAGTAAAATGAGGTTAGTACACACTTGGTTAGCGACAAATTACATTCTCTCATTTTTTTCCCCCCCAACAGCCTGTTATGGTATGTGTGTCTGTGAGTGTATGTGTATGTTAGCCCGATTTTAGCAGTTTATTGAATTTTTGTATAGTATTTGAGTTTAAATGGCAATTGCATACAATTTATACATGCATTACTAATACAAAGACTTTAAGTATTGTCATTAGGGCAAAATGCTTAAACGGTCGCCAACTGCATGAGTAACATGAGCACAATTAACTTCCGCTTCCGGCATTGATTGAAGCCAGAGCGAGACAGAGCTAGTTGCAGTGTTGCATGCACTATATGCACACACATTGAACACATACGCATGCACATGTTGTAGTTAACTGTTTGCATATTAATGACAAATAACCCACAATCAGCGCTGCACATGACAACAGACCGCTTGCCTCATGTTGCACGTTGATCTGTGGCACGAATGAGCATAGTGAATGAGCGATAAATGCGAGATAATATTGCAAGGGCTTTTCAATGTCTATGTGTGTGTATGAATGCTACTCCCTTTGCTGTGGGGCAACTACAACTACAACTACTATTGCAATTGCAACTGCAACGGCAAAAGCAACTGAACTAATTTAAGGCAAACAACAATATACACAATGCCAATGGCCGTTTGACCCAGCTAAAGTGCTCGACAATTGTGGAATTTATGGTTGAATTAAGTGACAACCAAAGGAACACTCAGAATGCACTGTTTAGATTCTATTGCGAATATAGATAGATAGACGTAACGCTTGATTACATGAGAACTTAACTATTCATGTGGTTATTAATAATTGCGAAGCTCACGACATGATTGTCAAAGGGATTGTGGCTGGAATAATTTGTATATCGCAATACATTAAGAGAACAAATGGAGACTCTCTTAAGCTTGTTACAAAACATAAGAGGATTAAGGTTTTTTTTATTTATTTAAGGTGTACAAACAGTTGTAAGTAAACATTTTTAACAATTCTACTCACTTTTAAGTTTGTTTTAATTAAGATTAATATAAAGCTAACTTAAAGCAACCTAAAAATTAACAGCAATGTATTTTAGGAAATCAATTTTAAGTAAGTATTTAAGTATTATGACAGTAGGCTAAAATTTGAATATTTTAAAAGAAGACTGTATTGAACAAATAATAAATTTGTAATTTTTGACAATCTCTTCGATACAAAATAAAATGTAAATGCTATCTCCGCTTCTGTAATAGATACCCAATAATTGGACGACTTAGAGATACCCTTTGTTCAAGTTAAACTGACTGATTGATACTGACTTAAGTTTTGTTGTTATTTGAATGGTTTTAGTAAACAATAGGCGGAGAAGATGAATATTCAATGCCCAATGAATAGTATACTGAATTGGGTCAGTTGGGACGTGTGTTGGCTGTAAGAAGAACAATTGCTTAGCATCTTTATAGATTTATGGTCAATAAGTAGCACAAGATGCCCACTGTCATTGTTGTACTTGTTGTTGTTGTTGTTGTTGCCGTTGTTATTGTTCTCAACTGCTGTTGTTTTGTATGGACCATGTCGAAAGCAGAGCCACAAAACTCAGTCAGCATTTGCTGGATTTTATTTGTGAGCCTTTTTGCTGGCTGAGTTGCCAATGCTGCTCCCACAGATCCCACAGCTGCCACTTGGCTCGCTGTTGGCCAGGCTAACTCTCAATACACAACAGTCAACAACTAGAGCTACTTTGGGCAAGAAGGAAGGCAATGTGAATGTGAATGCGAATGTGTGCAAATAATAAAAATGTTGAGCAATATTTCAGTTTAGTGCCTGCCTCATGGAGTGCCATAGCCCAGTCAACTCGTGTCGAGTCGAGTCTTGGCCAAGTTAGTCGTCGGCTTTGGGTACCCTTCCGGTTTATGTCATAAATTATAAACAAAATGGTCCAAACTCGAGCAGCACCTGATTTGTTTATTTGTGGAACATTATTCACATTTACGACAGTTGACAACGCACAATTTTCGAAGTCTTTTGGTCCCATTGGATTTCGTACCTGCCACTTTGCCACATCGTCAGTTTTCTAATACGACATTATTGGCAATCTAAGGAATCTTAAACACAAATTGTGCCTCACATTGAACAACTGCAACTTATATAATTGCATTGTAAATATTTGCCAAATGCTCAGCTGGAAGGATGTTAAAAATGTGCCGACAAATTGTGCTGTCAGTTCACGTATTTAATTATTTGCCAAGTAACTGTTTGCTTGGCAAGCAAAGCACACACTTGCAACATGTTGCTGCAACATGCAGCAGCATCAACAGCAACAGAAAAATGCAGCAACTCTCTAGCATTAACTGATTTTAGCATTGGGCGCATGTTGTTAATTGAATTTTCAGATGCCGCCTCCTTGAGTGCATTTTCCACCTCCTAGAAAAATTAAGAAAATTATAAGTCGAGGAGCTGAGGAAAATGTTTGTTAGACAGGAGATAGGAACTCGGAGCCAAAAGCCATTAGCATTAGCGGCAGTAACTGGAAAATTTGGCGTGGTTCCAAGCAACACCCGCAACCAAAAAGTGTTGCCTACTTTTCAACACCTTTAAGTCCACATTTACCAACTTACTTTAAGCCTATAAAAATCGAATTTAGTTAAAAAGAAATAAGCTCTGCATGACTTTTAATGAATATTAGATCCAAGTATCACATTTAATATATATTTATCAGTTTCAACTCTTAGCCATTCACTCGAACTGGTGGGAAAAAATTGTCTGTAAAAGTTAACTTTATAATAGGAGTCTTCTTATTTAGGGAGAAGCACTCTTTGAGTGTATTTCGTTTATCAATTTAGACAACATTGTAGCAAAAAAATCCTCCCTATTTTCCTCTCTTTTCACTCTCTCTCTCTCCTTACCGCGTCCCTTCTGATACATTTTAAAAGAATATTTCATATTTTCAACAGAAACTTCAGTTAAAGGTTGATTGAAGTCCAACTGACCTCAATTCGAGTCAGTTTTCATCAAAGTGGGTAAATGAAAGAGGTTTTCGAAATAAAACCGCAATTTTTGTACAAGCAAACTTATTTGGCCAAATTGTGCAAATACATTGCCAACTCCTGTAAGTGCGTATAAAGAAATTGCCTTTTGCTGCATCTTTCATCAATTGACTCTTGAATGAAGCTAGTTTTATGTATGATTCTCACATAAAGCACTACAGAACTTTACATGTTATAAGTGTTTGAAAAATATTAAGCTATTGAACAATTTATTTATGTATTTACCGCATTCATTTAATAGTCAGCATTTCCATTCATCTATCGTTTAAGCAATTTACCAGTGTGCTTGTTTTTAAGATTTAACCTTCGATTGCAGAGAATTTTATGTTGTGAGTAGAATAATTGTAAACATTTTAGATCCAGATAACAATTTCAATAAATTTTTTAAACAGCGATTGGTTACCTTTATACAAAGTAGAGTATTTTTATATAAATATATATAATAATAATCAAATCACGACATCATATAACTGTCGAAGCAACGATTGATTATTTTATTGTTACCTCATAGTTACAGATATAGAGTATTTGGTCTTCGGTAATCCAAAGTCAGTTATTGTTTTTGGTTTGCCTTCTACCATTTATTTTGAATCCATCAAGTGGCAAGTATTATAAGTACCAAAAAGTATTTTAAACGATTGTTGTATTCTGTCAAGATTTTTTAACATATTTTGCAATATTGCTTTCCATTTGATTGAATCCGAAATATTATTAGCATGTTTGCCAATATTTTGTAGTTGAGTTTGAGGCTAGAGTTAAGGGACAGGACATGCATCAATAACCTTATACTCGTATTCTGTAATGTACTTGTCGCACCAGCCGCGCTAACTGCAGAGTCCTCGAAAAGCATTTACCCTCTTTTCACTCATATTCACATTCCCATCGTGTACACTTAGTCAGATAACAAGACCCAGAGCCAGATGGTAGAATTTGCTGCTGCTGAATTGGGGCAATGTTGTAGCTGATAGAATGTTGCCACAACATAATATTATAGGACTCATCGTATAACATAGCTGGAGGCATTGTTTGGTTTCAAGTCGAAGTAAGTATACACAGATACCACTAACATACCGGATTACCTCCAACTTACAATGTCTAACCACTGAAAAGCGTAATTATACTATTTGGAATCCATTAAGTATGTCTTTCAGTTGCTCCTTCTATTCATATTAACATATAGTTAATATGAGTTCACATATTTGAATGGCTTCGTCCCTCATCAACAATTTGGGTGCTAATGGTAATTTGATTCAACTAATTTGATAACAAATTCAATTTCAAAGTGCCAAAACTGTAAATGCTGGCCAAATGCATTTTCATTACCTGACAGGACATGGTTACGGGTCAGGATTTGCACAACAGCTGCATCTCAGATTGGGATACATTAGCACATACGAACATACACCCAAAAACAGCAAGAACAACAATAACAACAGCAACAACAACAACAAGTAAAGCGACATCGGTGCCTCGTAAACAGGAAAACAGCATCCTGTGGCAGGACTCATGTAATTTGCAAAAGTTCAAAGTTTAACAAACTACTATGGGAAATGCAAATGGCCATCCTGCTAAATATACTCAACTGCGCTGTTAACTGTATTCCTTCCCCCTCTCTCACTCTCTCTCACGCTGTCTCTACATCTCTCTGTCTCTCTGTCTCTCTCCCTATGTGCTGAGCACTTAAAACAAACAAAACAACAATCAGCGTACTATGCAACTCGATCTAATTTCGGCTTTCAATCAGTGGATTACGTATACGTAACACCTGCCGTGGGCTCATGGAAAACTGTAGCTCAAGTTACACCTTTTGATTTAACTCTTGTTTTGAGAGAAACACAAAACAAATTAATTCATTTATTAAAGCAAATCCAACTTCCAGGACTTCATAAGATATCCGTTTCATATGCTCAAGGGTCTTAAAATAAAGCATGCATCCTGTTTGTAACATGCATCAATTATTTACATCCAAGAGGTTTTTAATATGCATTTGAAATCTCCTCAGAGATTCAGAGCTGCTTGTTTAAAGAATACAAGAAGGAGCGTTGCAAGGATTGCAAATAGTAAAATAAAATCTCTCTCGAGTGGCACATGCATACTTTCAGAGAAACAAAGTAAAGACATTGCACTCAAAATCGAGCAAGAGAAACCATCAACTTAATTTCCTGCTCAAGTCAATTCAACTTTTGTGCCATTTGCCTTGCAAAAAACTTGGAACTTTGATTGCCATTGAGACAAATAAAACCAAGTACGGCAACGAGTAGAGTATTCGTATGTGCGCCTTTTAGCCCCCCCCCCCCCCCCATACTTTTTGTAACCTAACGGATTTCTTACAAATTTTGTTGGCCCAAAAGCGTCACAGCTCTTCACAATAATAAACGTCTTGGCACCTATGCCAAAAGTTTCGAGCCTTTGAAGCCTTTTGATGCATTTTATGGATTTCCTATTCACATTCACAGCAGCAATGCCTGCCTTTTTCTTACCTGCAAAGCATGTGAGACCGACTTGGAAGTACCCTTTAAAGTGAGGAAAGAAATATTTTTTCTGTACTCTTTTTAAGTTGGTATCCCACATCTGAAACATCTTAGCTCATCTCTTATTCTTTGATTATTGAATGTATTTTTGACAAGTTTAACAAGTTAGTCTACCCCTTATGAAATTAATAAACTGGGTATACAAACAGGGAGGAGAATCTTACACCTGCTCCTTCACTTCGTTTACATTTTGTTCTTTATTGGCGTTGCCTGTGGCAAGTCTCTCGGTTGAGCGGCAAAGTGTATTTCATGCAGCTCTGCGTTTAATTGAATTGCCAGAAAGACCAGAATGGAAAAGGGATTGGGTGAAGAGAGTTCAGCTGCCTGTCAGTCACTTCCTATTGGCACTCGTAGTATTCCAAACTGGTCCGGCACAGCAGGCAATAGAAAAGATTTTGTACCGGTCAATGGCAAATGGCAAATGGCAAAAAGCAAATGAAATACGATTTTTGATGGCATAACTTCGCGGCATGTATACGAGCCGCATATAAACGTATTATCAACTGCCAAGGCAGGTGTCAAATGCAGCCTTGTCAATAAACTTGCGCTGTCAACTTTTATGATTGCATTCGTGCTGAAAGGCAACCGAATGTGGTGCAACAACCAAAACCACGACAAAGGTGCTGATACCACACTCTCTTTTACTCTTACGCTTACTCCTTCTCAGTCAGTTTCTGTTTTGTGTATGTGTTCGCCTTAATCAAATACGCATGCTCATTAAACTTTTTCAATTTAAAGCCTTTGGCTGTCAAGTTTTGTGGTCTCGTGCGACGACTCATTAAAGTTGCATGGCAACAAAGTTGGCCACAACTTTACTTTACTTTTACTTTTACTTTTACTCGTTCTCATACTCGTACACTTGAAACACAAGCCCGAATGGCTTGTCATAAATTTCTCGGGCCGGAAATGAAAACGTACTCATTGCACAGCTTTGCCAACGACAATTTCATACTTATTAAATATGCAAATTAAATTATTGAGCCCCCAGTAGCAATGGCAGTGAATTAAAAGTTCAAGCTATTGCTCAGATTCACACATGTGTTTTGAGCTTGATAGGATGATATATAAGCCAATATTTGCACACTTCAATTCAAGCAAATGCAATGCAATATTGGCTTTAATTAGCTCTGCTGAAAATATACCCAATTATGCACAGAAACAATTCCAAAATCAAAAGAGCGTGTATTCGACTATCAGTCACTGTAGAGCCGGCTTTTAAAGATTACTTGTTTTGAACGATATCTGATCAATTATATTTATCATCATTTAATGTTTAAATATTGTTCCGTCTGAAGGTCTTTTCAGGGTCTGTTTTGCTCTTATTTTACAGATCACATCGACTTAAGTTAATCTATGGTAGCTTCAATTGAACATATATAACAACTGATCGAGCTTTGAGTTTTAAATTTTGACCATTATGTTTTAATATGAGTTTTTTAGTTACATTTTAAATAGCTCATTTTAATAACTTAAATATAATCTGTATCACAAACATTTGTGTCAAGTGCTAAAGTTGGCCCTTAGTTAATTAAGAAATTAATTTAAGTAGAAGGTGAAATAAGTCGTATACTTAATGTGCATGCATTTATAATGCAAGCTTTTATTATACTTACCGATTCGATTGTCTCTCTTCTCAGTTGTGCCTAATTTGTGTATACTCAGTTCATCCATTTGATGAGTACAGGGTATAAAAGTGGAGCAAATGATGGCGCACAAATCCGCTTGGCAAAGGCAGTTGTTCAGCCTGACATCTTGTCATCGCACTTGGGCATTTCAACCGTAATGAAAACACGCAGCATATGTGAATGTGTGTGTGTGTGTGTGTGTGTGTATGTGTGTGTATAAATGTATAAATGGGCGCGGTTGTGACCTATCTACATACTTTATACATACATATGTATATGCTCATGCCACACGTTGCAAAACGCGCACACACGTGCAGTTCGAGTTTCGAGTTTTATATGAGTTTGGGTCAGGTGAGAGTCGGAGAGATGCTGTCAGAGAGCCACAGTCAAAACTATCACGCACATCCACATATTTAGGCCAGGTCGAGTGCTCTGGGGGTGGACAGCTGCTTGGATTCCGGAGTCAGAGCCGGAGACTCATTTTGCTGGGGCTGTGATAAGAAAGTGTCAACACAAACGTGACAAAGCTACAAATGTTTAATTTTTATAACTCTTGTTGGCCTACGGAGTAGTGGGTGGTGGGTGATGGGTGGTGGCTGGTGAGTGGTGAATGTGGTTCGATGGTGCTGGTGGTGACTGTGGTGTGCCTTGCCACTTAACTTAACTTATTTGCGGTTGGTGAAGGGTTCGGTCTTGGCCACATTTGGTCAGCGCCAACCGGGCTGAGTCTTTTTTGAACCGAAAATCACGTTTTTACCGTAAACATGTTGCAAAGTTCGCGGCCGTTTTATCTTTGCATACTTGCGGCAGCCAGAAAACGAAACGAGGAGGCCAAAACGTCAAAGACGTGTCGCGTGCCCAGCTCCCAACCGCTTGCTAAAATATTTAAATTTAGTTCTTAAACAAAGCACAACGAACCAGCATACATTCAGTCTGACATGGACATAAAACAAGCTGTTTTGGATTCTCTGTTTAATGCTAAATAAAAAAGAAGGTTGCTTCAGATAAGAGTACTTGACTGGTAGATACCCTTTGACCGGTTAAATTTATACTCAATTGATTTCCTTCTTATTTTCGGATAGTTCCAATATCTATAGGCTTTTATTAACTTTAAAGAATTTCAGATTTACAAAAGTGATGCATTATAGACATAACAATTCCATACAGTCTTGGCCAAACCTTTATGGATTTCAAATAAGGAATGTTCTAATATCCATGGACTACTGCAACAATTGCAATCACATATACTCTTTAAGATTTTCCACAGGATATAATAAATGTTAACAGAACAAATAGTTGCGAGACATGCGGAAAAACATTTCATTTCATTTTTAAACATTTTTCCTCTTGGCTAACTTAATTTCTATGCAAGTTTTTCACTGGCAGGGAGGTGTCTTTATGTTTTCGGCTAAAATTTTAATGCATACACATACACATGCAGTGCATGATGCATACTTGCAAACATACGTGAATGCGTGAACAGAGAGAGAGAGAGAGAGAGAGAGAGTGTGAGAAGAAGGCCACAAGAGAATGGGAGAAAGAGGCTCATACATTTGGGCATAATGAATGTGCAGCAACATTTTTGATGGTGCCCACTGACAACAATAAATTACTTTTGGCTTTAAACGAAAGCCATTAGCATAAAACTTGGCATCATCAGAGCAGAGCCATGCAGGAAGAACAAAACGAATAACTAAACCCGGCCTGTGGGTTGCTTGGCATCCTTTTAACACGCGCGTACTAGGCGTATGCGCAATATTTATCTGGCTCTAATTTTAGCCAACAATTTGCCAGCACTTACATGATTAAACTACGTTGAGCTTGTAGAGGGCGCTAGCGATGGCAAACTTTTCAAATATGTGAGCCTTTTAATTAACTTGCCAGCACTTTGAGTTCGAGTCTTTTTTTTTAATATGCGCATCCATCTAACGTCACATACTTTCTCGCTCTCTCTCTCTTTCTCTGTCTCTGTTTTTCTCTCTCCGCTTTTCGACGGCTTTTTTTATTAAGCTTTCATAATTTCATGCAATAAACTTGCTAATTGCAGCGCGTTGGCTTCCTTTCTTGCCACTCGACAGTCGACACTCGACGCCCTTTCACTTTGCATGGCTAAGTGAACAACCGGCCAAGTCTCAAAACCCACCACAAAAGCTGCCAAAATGGCCAAAAAGTGCTAAAGAGCTAAAGAGAGCAGGCCAAGCCAAGCCAAGTGCCAGAGAATTAGTTAGCTGCAAAGTGTTTTCCGTTTTTAATATTTCCTTTAACTTGGTAAAAACTTTATGCCGGTCACTTGGCCAGCCGGACACTCTGCTCGGTCTCGGACTTTCATTCGTTCTTGGTCACTTCCGTTTTTCCGTTTTTAATTAAATGAGCCATTAGATTGAGGCTGCACAAATGCAGTATATGCTTTTCCGCGTACATCCACATGTATGTATGGACAATATACTTCATCTTTCCCCTCTTTTCACATCTCTTCCCAGCCAGCTTGTCTGCTAAATTGCGCGTAAAGCCCGCGGCAAACAGTTTTAAACTTTAAAATTAATTTTTAGCCTGCTTTTGCATGGCTGCTCAGTGTTTTAATAGCTGTTAATATTTATGAACCGAAACTGTGGAAGAGTGCCAACAAAACAAACAAACAAACAAACATCGTCAGCAACAACAAATTTAACAGCAACAGCAGCTGCTGCACACACACACAAACACACACACACACGCACACACACCGGGCACAAGAATTGGCACATTGAGTTCTTGGCGCAATGACCAGCTGCCAATATTTAATAATCGATTTCGATGGAATTCGTTGTTCGTTGTTCGTTGTTCTGGCCATGCCAAGCGTAAAGTGGCTTGTAATTAATGCACGAGTGTGTGTAACAAATGCAACAAATACAACAAATTTGTTGCAACCAATACGGCGTATACACAACATCAACAAAGCGCAAAACGCATGTGAGTAAAATTTTAATTGTAGCTAATACAAATTTCTAGTGAAAATTTTAAATTTCTGGCTTTATAACAATTTCTTCTCTTTTAAAATACCATATTGAAAGGCATATTATCAAAATGAAGTCAGTAACTAGTGCCATAACTACCAATATCCTTTGCAACTGCAATTGGCGTTCAAGTTCTAAGCCTAGAAAAATAAAATTAATTCAATTACTTGTTGAATAATATGCTTAGTAAATTCATTTACTCACTCAAAATATGTTTCTCCCATAACAGTTGTTCCATTTCCAAAGATTTCCTTATATTCCATTGCATTCCATCAGGCAAATTAGCCCCTTTGATGAAACTTAAAACCAAATTTGAATCCTTCACTGGTGCAGTCTATATTATAAGTATTTAAATTTGTTTTAATTATCAAGTACTTCAATTAGAACTTTCGTTAAAATCACACCTGCAAGGGAATTACAAATTGTACTATCACAAGCGCTATTGAAATCCCTGAGAACCTTTGCATTTCTATATTAACTGAAGACTGAAGATAAGCGAAGAAGCTACGATGATTTATTTAACATCTCGGCTTTTGATGCAACTGAATAAATATTATATTAATGGAAGCATGTTCAAATTTAAATAATTAATTTAAAATAAAAATTATAAAATGTGAAAGACTACATGTCATTAAACCAGATATCAACAATTGATATGTGCAAATCAAATGTTGATCTTCTATTGTACGAACATAAAAGAACACAAAAGTAATTCTATAAATTCATTACGGTTGCATTGAAATGTTTTAAATATTCTTCTTTTTTGTCAATAATTAAAAGACAAGATAAAAAAAACTGCTGTGTTTGTCTGGAAAGTACAGTATATTTATTATTTTACTTTGCAAATACTTATTATAAGTGTGAGTGGATATCTTAGTCAATAAGTGTACTTTTAATACTTTTAGCTACTTTCCATAAAAGAAAAGGCATATTAAGATGACGACATCCAACATAAACATAATTTTCATCATATTTAGCTGCAGCAGCTGCATCAACATCATTTTAGCCTCTGCGGAATTAATGATATGAATAATGAAGCTTACTTAGAAATGAAACAGAAACTTACCTGCTCCTTGTAATTTATTTTTCAACTGCTGCAGTTTTCCTTTATCAATCAAAGCATAATCAAAATCCGCAATATCCGCGGGAAAAGTAATCCGATCGATGCCCATCACAGCAACACCTGAGGGTGCAGTCTAACCACACTTTAATTTAAAGAATCTTCAATGATTTAGCAATTATTAAGACATACCTGCAATGGCGATGCATGAAGAGTTATCAAAAATATTGGCAGATAAAAACAAGGGCTCAACATACTTATTATTCAAATGATATTGAACTGTTGCTTGTCGCTGTAAAGTTAGGGAATATTCTTTATCGTACAGACAGACGACATCTGGGTAAATATTTAAGCCAGTTCATTGTTTTTTAAATAAAAGTACCTGCTGTTCACTTAAATTTGTGTATTTAATTATTGAATTTATTTCTCTTACATTACTCCCTTATGGAAGCGGTGTGCTCGAAGACAACTCTTGCATTTCAGTGGGTATAACACTTAGTTTTGTTGTTGATGTTGGTGTAGCAACTGTTGTTGTTGTCGTATTGGTATTCATATCATTAGGTTTGGGCTTCTGTTGCATTATATTACCAGTTGAGGGAGCCGTGGGTGTTGTACTGTGTCCATCAACGTCATCGCTCGAACTGAAGCTGTTCACCAGATTAAGCAGTTCCTGAAATACACATAATAATCACTATTTATGGTTCCTTTGGACTACTCGTATTACCTTCTGAATTGTAACCATAGACCATCAAGACTGTCTGCTGTTTGCTCCAATTCATCGAGAATTCCTGCCGTTGTTGCATTTGAATTGACAGGTTTCATCCCAGCAGCAGTTTCTTCAGTTTTCCCGCCAAAGAATTGGCTAAGTCCGTCAAAGAAAACGCCACTTACGCCATTGCCAATAAGGCACAATGAACACGCCCAGACCAACAGTTTCATCTTACTGCCAATTACAAGAAGCCAAATTGAAGCAGCAGCCGCAAGTAAATCGCTTCAAATGTCTAATGGTTATCAAATACGTTCCAGTTTTGTTCGAGTTGCTTTTTGACTGGAAAAAGATTATGGCAATGACACAAATTCTTAAATAAAACAGCTGTTCAATTAAGTGACTAATCATAGAGTATCAACCTACTTCAGAGAGGTAAAACAATGATGGCATTTCAACTGAAGTTGATACTTTTATCTAATTTAAATTGAACTTCCGTTTAAAAGCACCAAAAACTGTTGCTCTTAAATCTTCTAGCTCTCTTTACAGTCTAAATCTAAAGAGCTACGGTGTTTCCATTTATTAACAACATAAGCTAGTACTTAAAAATGATAATAGGAACTTTCTGTAAAAATACAATGAATCTTTAAAAATGATGTTGAAAACAGCAACAAACAATGATGCATATTATATTTATTATTTGATTTAATAAATTCTTCATGTAATAAAATTTTATTTAAATTTAATTTTATAGCTTATGATTCTTAATAATTTAAAATGGCAATTGGAAATTTCTATAAATGAAGAATAAATCAACCAACAATTAGTCGTATTATATTTGATATTTAACTAGTTAAACTTTTAACATATAAAATAAAATTAACATAAATTTGGGCACTAGTGTCATTAAAAGTTCGCTGAACATTTAAATGTGTCAATTCAAAACTTCTAAAGCTATCTGATTTGAATTAATTGATTAGCGCAAATATTTAATAACTATTATTTATTTATAATTGTTTATTTATAATTATAATTTATGCATTTGACCAGAAATATAAAACTTAGCAAGAAATGTAAATAGGAAAATAACTTACTTTTGAGCCTGTTATACCGGTGTTTAAATGAAAATGTTCTTACTATCAAATTTAGTTTTCCCTTTCCAAGTTCAATAGAAGACATTTGTCATAAATGCAGCTGATATCATAGCCGTCTTTCCGGCATCTAATTGCCTTTAATACCGCATGGAGCTGTAGTCAAAGGGGGACCAGGGTATCATAGCTTTGATCTGACTCAGACATATGCAAAATTTAAATGAAGAGTGGTGAGAGGGCGGTGAGGGAAGAGCTCGAGTGCATCGAATTGTAAGCATGAGAAAAGCATTTGAAAGGCATTCATTAAAATGTGAGTGTGCAACGAAACGTTTTAATTTACTCAGAATACTCATAAAGGGGCAAGCGGAGAGCGGCAAGTGGCAAGTGGAAAGTGGCAAGTGTCAGTGGCTGACGGGGCGTATGATGCAAGGACAAGGGCGAGGGTGAAGTAATTGATGTGTGATGCAGCGAGCAGAAGTTTTGAAGTGCATTCCACCCTTAAGCGACTGGCGCTGATGTATGAGTGAGTTTCAATTAATATGCAATTGCATCTATGCTTCTCAAGTGCAAACGTCAGCAGCGCGAATCTATAACAAAAGGAAGCCGTCTAATGTGTGTATGTGTGTATGTATCTATGTGAACTTGAGACTTGTTCAATTAAATGATTAGAACATAGTAACACTGACATGTCTGTGACATTCTAGTGAACAATGCACTCTTATTGATCCTGATAGCTTTTGATGGAATTTGCTCAAGCAAATCAACAGCTCATAAGCTGCCTGAAAATAGCTAATAAAAGCCAATATAACAACGACAACCACATCATAGTGATATCATGATATAGCCCGCAGCTCCTCTGCTGATCTATGGTACTGCAAGTGTCACATAAATTACAAGCGGAAGCATCAAAATGCTATCAAGTTGCCATGAGAGAAGAGGAGACTCGAGTCGAGTAAAGTCGAGTAAAGTTGAGTTGAGTTGAGTTGAGTCTAAAAAGGATTTTCATTGCCGCATTGTAGCAAGTCAGGTCCCAGACTGTCGGCTTGGCGTTTAGTTTTTTTCACATTGACACTTTGTCTTCATCAGCGGCTGTTCAAAGGAGGGTAAAGAGAGGGGAGTCAGCTGACTGAAGAGATGCTTGGTGGTCACAACAAGCTCATCATCGCCATCGAAGGCAGCAACACCATCGTCGCTAGTCGTTGTCATCATCGTACATTGCTATAAACATCAATTTAGCACCGAAAATTGGTTTTTTGATAGCTACACACACACACACACACACACACACACACAAGCAGACGTACACACAGCATAGCCAAATACAGCTTTATAGAAGCTGGAGAAAAATTGTTTTTCACGTTAAGTGACAAGCGACAGCTTCGTCTTCTACTTGGCTAGTATATTCTGTCATGTTAAAGCATTCGTGTGGAATATAATAACCAAAAAGTGTGACACATAGCACATACACCTTACCTTATATATTTTATACACATATATGTAATCGAATATATATTCATAACCAATTAAATTGTAGGCAATTGCCATTTTTCGATTTTCAAATAAAGTGACCTTGACTTATAAAGCTGGCAAAAATATTATGGTATTTCCCAGGGGCAGAAAAACCATGATCAATGAGGCAAATCAATATGCAAATTAATCGATTGAAAATTGGAACTGATTAAAGCCAAGATAGATAGTTAAATAAGTGCAGTTGACAGCTTTAATACCCTGTTGCCAAAGGACCTATCATCACCTCTTGAGACCAAACCAAACTGGCACTAACCACAAATAAAAACCAGATACAGAAAGCGCGTTGTAAAAGCAAATGCAAAGAGTGGAAATTATTTAAATTTATGCACTTAAAATAAAAGCCAAACAACAAATCCAAGGCAAGGTGCATACGTATACTATATGTGTCAAGTGAAATTCGCTCAAATTTAATGCAAGCCCCAAGCAAATTGTCATTAAAAGCAGCACACATAAACAAGCATACACACACACACACACAGGCACACACACAGGCACACACACAGGCACACACACACACACATGCAAACAGAGACTAAGCCATGAACAGCGACGCCATTTGCCTGGCCATATTTATGACGTGAACGACAAGACAAAATGGACTTCCGGACGAAAAGAGGGAGCAGGAGTCGGGAGCGGGTGTTGAGGTTTTTGCATTTTAATAGACTGACCCAAACGCTGTTAAAACCGCATGCAAAACGCGAAAAATACTACTGCAAACGAGTATGTTTGTGTGTGTGTCAGGTATTTGCAATGCAAATTTTTAGCAAAGTTTAAAAATTTATGCCGCTTTTATGGCACCTAGCGGTAACTGCGACCGGCGACCTACGACCTGCGACCAACAGCCAGACCACAGCCAGACAAGCAGCAAGAGCCAAAGCTGAGACCAGGAAATTATATACTAAATAGCAAAATAATTTTTGGCATTTGCTATCCTCATTTTAGACCATTTCATTCTCAGCTGCATTAAATGCAAATTTATGCCCATTTGCAGCAAAAAGAAACGAAACGAAACGAAACGAAACTGAACGAAATGAAAACTGTAACGGAACTTCATGTTGTTGTTTGGCTGCTTGTTAAAATGGCATAAATTTTGGCCAAGCACTTTGACCTCCCTTTGCCTTGGAAATTGAAGTGACAGTAAACGGCGTTGACTCTTCGACAGCTTTATCAAAAGGGGAACAGAAGGGAAAAAGGGATAAAGGCATTGGTAATGCCAAAACTATTTCAAAACTATCGACTCTTGCATTGTGCATTCGAGCAACTGGCAACTGAGCAACTGAGTAACTTGCAACTTGCAACTGGCAACTTATTGTTGTTATCGCGCTTTGCACTTCTTTTGGCATTCTTTACTTGCCTCGCTTGGCAGGCAGCGCAAAAAGTTGGCAAAGTTGAATTTATGGGCACATTTCTTTGCCAATTCAAAGTGTAAAATGAAATGTCTGAGACTGCAGCTTGGCCAAATACTCTTAGCAATGTGGGCCCATACAAATAATTAGCCACCAACAATTGGCCTCTAACAAATTTCTTTAGAGCTAACTTATGTGCCTTTTGCTAACTGACCAAGTTTCGTTGTCCTGTCTCCATTGTTGTAGCTGCAACATGCTCAGCTGACACGCTCAATGAAACGATTTATGTTCAGTTGACCATAAAGTTGAGACAACTTTTAGTCCGAATTTGTTTTTGGCATCCTTTTGCTACTGCTGCGCTTATTAGTTGCAGCAGTTTATTTGTACAACGTTGTCTTAAGTTGCAATTTGCGGTTTTGTCGTTAGCGCACATAAATCTGAAGCAACGGCAACGGCAACGGCAGCTGCAACAAGATCAGGAACAGGGGCAGGAGCAGGGACAACAGCAGACGGTTGCAACTTTTGGTCACATCTAGCAAACTGGCAAATAAACGGCTGAGCCATAAATCCTTGCCCGCAATATAGTATAATAAAACCATAAGTGCAACATAGCTAAACATGACGTGCAACATGCACATAGATTGCACAAAAACTCACTTCTAATGTGCCTCAACTCAAATAAAAAAAGTAACACAGAGAAGGAGGAGGAGGAGGTGATAGGGGCGTCACATGGGCGTTGAGATATGGGCGTGGCTAATGCAAATCACGTCGGATGCAGCTGTGCAAATGTTGCGGAAATTGCTTGCCTCGTGGCATCCATCCTGTCGCATTTTCCATCCCCTTCCCATATTGTCACTCAATTCCTCTATTTGTTGACTCTCTTGAGTTTTTATGCACTTTCTCCCCATGCATATTTTATCATTTATTTGAGCTCATTATAACATTAACAGGCTACCGCAGCAAATATGAATAATTGAAACGTTGTCAGTAGCCAACGAAATTGCTTAAAAAATACAGATAATAGAACATTAAATGAACAATTTAAATGTTGTACATAATCCGAACACCTTCTTGATATCAAAGTATTTATTGCTTTTGTTTTTAATTATTATATTCTTCCAGACAGATATATAAATAACGCTGCCTCAGTTTTAATAAGCGATATAGACCTTATTATTACGTAAACAAATCATCGGCTTAATAGAAATATAACTTTCTCCTATATTTATCTGTTAGTTTATCCAGCTGGGCTCTCAGTAACAATTAGGAACGATCGATTAAATAATGTGTTTATTTTTGATAAACTTATTTATACAACCATTTAAGTTCTCATTTGACATTTGTAATGCATTCCTTAATATTCCCTTATTATTTTCATTATGAATTTTTTCTAGTATTGGTGGATCAAGACAATTTTAGTAGGTCAAAAATTAGACCTGAATATATCTGAAGAGTGTATTATTCAAAAAACATAAAATTTGCATACCCTATATTCAGTTGTTTTGTTATCCTTGAGTAAATCAGATTTAAAATCGACCAACGAGTCGTATGAGTAATTACACGGATTGTGAGTTATTTTTACTGCCGCTAGCCGCAAAAACTGAACGCTGGCATCAACCGTCAGAGTTCGATTTGTGGCATTTGTGACAATGTGTGCGGGCATCCTGAAATGGGGCATGTCCACCGCAAATGCCACGCCCAAGCTGCCTATATACGCCCCCTACTCGCATGTCATGCGTGACAAAAATCGAACACCGATGTCGGCGACAGGCGAAATTTTGGTTCTGCAATTGTAATTGCGTTAGGCCACAACAGCTGTATGTGTGTGTGTGTGTGTTTGTGTGTGTATGTGAGTTAATTGCTATGCTCGTTCACGTTCACGTTAACATCACGACCATGTCAAATTATGTAAAATGGTAATGGCCATGGCAAGACGAAGCATTTTCAGCGCACAATGAACTTATCGCCGGCGTGGACTTAATCAAATTTTGTAGCATAAAATGGCAGGCAAGCTACCACTTCAAGTTGAAGCCAATGGGCTATGGAAGCTTTTCCTCCTTAACTCAGGAATAAAGAATGAATGTTTTAAAGAAGTACACTAGCTTTGCTAAGAATTACATCATTTGCCTCTTGTTTACAATAGCTGAGTTTGAAAGTTTATAATTTAACACTCAACAGTTATATTAACAATTATGTTATGTAATTATAGTTTGAGGTGTTCACTAAGCAATTGCTTATGGAAAATGAATTATTACCACAGAAATTGTAAAAATTTCCATAGTGCGAAGGGGGCACGTTTTACACAAAAAAAAAAATAGGAAAAATCGCAGCATACTTTGGTGCACGCTTCATTTAGCTGAATGCTGAACACTGCCAGTTGTGTTGATTGGAGTTGAGTAGACTGAAGTTGAGTGGAGTGAACGATGAGAGAGTCTACGTTGACACACTTATTTAGCAGCTGACCCTTGGCCAACAGTAAATGTGGCGCGTTTGCCTTGGCTTGTTGCACGCTCAACGCTTCACGCTTCATGCTGCCGCTGGCACGTGGCGCATAAATCAATGGCAACGATCTTTACGTGCTTGCAACGCAGTAGCTTCACTTGCAACAGCCCTGAAGCTGAAGCTGAAGCTGGAAGCTGACCCTGGCCGTCTGTCAGGCAGCCCACGCCATTGCAATCTTTATGGCGCATTGTGGCTTCCGCTGGGCGGATGTGTATGCCATGGTGTGTGTTGTGTGTGTATTTCATTTAAGTTGAAAATGTGGCATTAAAATGCATTTCGCTTTCAATTTGCCCGCATTCGCGTAATAGTTTCATTAAGTGCTTTCCCTTTAGACATTTCGACCACGTTCCAACTCTAACCTAATACCCCATAATAATGCTGGCTAAAACCAACACTCGAAATTATTAATAAAATATTAAATAGCTCACTCTCTCTCAATTGTTATAGTTGATTGGCCATTATTAGCCACAGGTTATGCAACACAATGCTAATTAATAAGCAATTAATTTCGACCAGAACAAGGTGTTTTGCCACTCATGACACTAATTGGCCACACAAACAAAAGTTATTACAGAATGTGAATTAATCTCAATGTCCAACAATCAATTAACTTAGGCAATAAGCTAAAGATACTTGTACTTGAAAGTCCATTTAAGCCACATTTGAGTTCTTTTCTTAATCACAGTTAGAACATCAATAAAGAGAAGCAGTCATAAATGGACTCAAACTTTAATATTCCTGACAATAAACTCTTGAATGTAGAGTATAAAGCGTCGATTTACCCCATTGCAATGGATGAGCATAAAAACTTTATGAATCTTTTCTCATACGCACAAAATTTCATTTATTTTATCGTTCTGTCCACATCATATTAAGGATGCTTCAAAAAACAATACACACACACACCATGTACACACTCATCATGCAATACGAACAAATTCATTAATTTCAACAATGCGAATGCCCAAAACAATAAAAACAACAACAAAGGCAACACGACCAACAACAAATCGGTGTGTCGACAAAAACAACAATACCAAAAAAAAAATGAACAACAACAATAACAAATGCATTTACGAGTGCCATGCAAAAGCATAAGATATAAAAAATGCACACAGAGCTCCACAATACACTCAGACTAACAAATACTCTAACTTGTTGCTCTAAGTAGACTCTTAAAAGTATTATTAAATAAAAGGAAAGTTTTAGTACTTTTATCTATGACTTTTATGGTAACCTCAAACTGCAACACTACTTTGCATTTCTTTCTATATATAGTAGTTGTGAACAAATAGATTTTAAATAAGATATCAGTTAAACTCATTAATGCGGTCTGGGAAATTATTTTAATTGCCTAAAAACAGGACTCTGTTTCACATTGTTATTAAAATGTACACAATACACTTTGTTGATGTCAAACTAAGGTATTATCAAACAGATCGAAGCAGCATGGCTGTATTTTAAAAGCCGTACCATCTAATCATACTAAAGGCCTCGCCTGCTATGCTCTTCAGAAGAGTATTACAAAATGGAGCGTGCATTTGTGTGTAAGTACACAGATATAGAGTTGGCAGCACCAAACGGAAGCGAAACATGTGTATGGTTGACGCTTTGGGTGGCAAAAGTTGTACCCCCGCAATCCATTTGTCCCCCCTGCAGCATCATTCTCAAAATATTCCCCGACAAGCATGCAATGCAGCAAATGCGCTTGTCACTGCTGATCCTTTCAGCTGTTGAATTGCAAATTGTTTGTGTATGGCGTCAGTCATTTTGTATTTGTTTTTTTTTTTTCATTCTGTTGTTTTTCTCCAAGCTCCCCATTTTTCCCTCTCTCTCTCTCGTTCTATCTCTCTCCAACCAAATGTCCACACATCTGTCACTGCAACAGCAGCTCCCAATTTGTTCCTCTTCATTTTGGGTTACATGCAACAAATTTGTATGATTTTTTATTTTTGTTTTTCATATACTCTTTTCTTTTATTTTTGAACTGAATTTGACATGTTCTACAAATTTGTGCAGCGAATTCACACGTTGTGCAAATGGTAAATGAGCTGCTTTATTCGCCAATACAAATCATTTCATGGTAACCCTATCGCAAATGCATCCCGAGCACTCTGTGTGACTGAAAAGTAGATTAGTCTACCTCTCTAATGGTTTGGTCATGTAATCGGACTATTTTTGAATACCCTACGCTTATCAAGTGCAAGTAGAGAATTTTTGTAAAAGAAAGCAACTTTTAATTTATTTTTGTTTTAAAATGGAGTAAATCAAAGACAAACTATCGATTGTAGTGAATAATTTATAAGTTTGTACCAGTGAAAAATTTATAAAATCTAAATATATATAATATGTACATTTACATATTTATAAATAAGTAAATCTTCTAATACAATTAACCTAATTGCAGAGTACTCACTGATCCTTGTATTACATTGCTTTGTATACTAAATAAGTACTTTCTGTTATTTTTTGGAATGAATCCCATTCATCGTTGGACATTTTCATTTACATATGCGCATTGCCTGCAGCAGATTGTGTTTAATTAAATTTGTGTGTAATGCCAAACTAGCCGGAAAATGCAGTTAGAAAGAAGTTGAAGGACAATAATCGGGCAGGGTGATGGGGGAGAGAGGAAGGGGGTATTCAAATATGCAATTCATATAATTTGTATACATTTTGTAAAATTACTATCGTATGACAGACAGCAGCAAATAATGAAATGCAAAGCACATTAATTTATTGGCACGTTTATCTCTTGCAGCTGCTGCAAATGCAACATTATAAAAATGACAAATTTGCATAAATATTATACACACTCACACACACTCTGCCATATCTATCTATAAACTCAACTGTAGTAGTGTTTTTGTATCACGTATTCGAAGGACAATACTATTGCAAATTCGCGATAAGCGATTGGCACACTTTGGCATTCATTTCCCCTCATAAACATTATGTTGAAGTGTCCTTCGGCACTGAGTTACAATCGCGTGGGGCATCAATAAAATCAAATTGCATATAATTCCGTTTGTTTATCTTCGGCTCGTATAATGAATGGTAAGTTAATTTTGTGAAGTGAAAACGGTTAGTTAAACTAACTTTAAGGTCTTTCCGGCTTGGCAGAGAATCTTTTTGCCTTTCTCTTTTTCTCTTTCATATTCTCTCTGTCTTTTGCTGGCAAGAATAGCTGCATTAAAATTAATGCTCCGAAAAGTAGACGATTAAAAATGCAAAGCAAACTTTATTAGTGCACACAGCCGCACACACAGTCGTGTTGTTAGTGTTTATGTGAGTTGATTTCATAAACAGCAAAGCGCTCAGACCATGCACAAAGGTGTAGGTATAAGCCATTAAAAAGGGGATTATCAAGCACGCTTGTATTTAAATAAAGTTAAAAGTTGCACGCTTTGAAATTATAATTAAATTAAGAAGTATAAATATAATTTATAGAGTAACTAAGTGATCCCCTTTATATTTTGTTAGACAACACCACTGGCCTTGACATTTACAAATAAACACACACAAATACAGTTACAGATGCACATAGAACTAACACATTAGATGGCGTTTCCTTTGGCAAAGAACGCGGCATAAAAGTTGCTTGACTTCATTTTGGGCCGTTGACGTTGCCGACGACAACATCAACATCAACAACATCAACAACAAACGAGCAAAACGAACAAACAAACAAACAAATAAACTGACAGACACTCGTTTCCGTTTTCAAACAAAACAGACGCCATATTTAAAATTCCAAACGGCACGGCAACAACGGCAACAACGACAACAACAACATCAAAATAAGCAAACGAAATAACAACGAATTGCAAAAACTTTTCACGCTACATTTTAGAATATTTTTCTATCTCACTATCTCTGTTTCACACTCTCTATCTCTGTCTCCCTCGCTCCCTCGCTGCTTATAGAAAATTGAATTTTGTGTGTCGCGCTTTGATTTGAAAAAGTTTTTGCCTGCCTCATTGAACGAAGCTTTGCTAATGCGAATCAATGTTTAGCCTCGCATGGCGGCTAATTGCTGAATTATGCCAAAAAGAAAGGAACAAAACAAAAAACGTAGCATGCTTCACGGCGCACAACACTGAAAACACACACACACACACACACACAAAACAAATGCCTATAGCGACTTCTCAACTCAAATGGTAATGGAAACAGCAGCCGCCTCACGACAGAGACAAACACAAAAGTGAATCAACACTTGGCATCAGCAGTTGCCAGTTGCCCTATAGCATTTGGCATTTGCCACACACACCCACACACCTAAATGTACACACACACACACACCCACTCACACACACTCACACTCACGCACATCCAACTAAATTTATAACGAATACGGTAACAAAATTTTGCTGACCGACCGCCTGCCGTGATTTCCGTGAACCAGAAATGAAAGATTTATTTCAGATTTGCATGATGAGATACGAATAGGAGTACGAGTAAGAGTAAGACTAAGAATAGAGGGAATAGGGAATATGGAGAACTCTTTGTGATGGATGGGGGTGGAGGGGGGACAGAGCCTACACAAAGGACGACACGTAGGCAAATAAAAGTGCCTCCGGTGTTTGTTTAGCTTTACAGTTTAGCTTGTATATTAAAATGATTTATATCTGCGAGCTCTTCTGTACAGACAGACCACCCTAACACGAACTTAACCTTACATAATTTCATCAAATATGCATTCCAAAACATAAACTGTATAAATTAATAATAATATGAATGCTTACTCTATGACTTTCAACTTTAACTTGGCATCAATTTCGCAAAAAAAGTAAGTAAACTTTTGGAAATACCCTTAAAATTAAATGGAAGTAAAGAGATGCAAAAGTATCAAATTATAATCCTCATTGATTCTAACTTGACTACATTAAAATATAGTTAGCAAACATTCTCATGTTGTTATTTTAATCTAAGTAAAACAAAACTAAATTAGCTATAAAATCAAAAGTTTTATAAATATTTACGAAATTTATCTTTTGTGGATTCCCTCAGAGTTAATTAAAGCTAAAGAGTTACTGGGGTATCATATTATAATTCTGCTAAATCTATGAAAGTAAAACTGAAAACTTTTCTAACAATTAAATTAATAGTTGCCTAAAATTTTACGAAACTCAAAGTTTTAATTGTGAGTCGTAGAGAGTTTGATGGGATATGTTTTCCCATAGACTATTGGATAAAAAATTAATCTTCACCTCAAGTTTAAATTATAAAGACTGGTTTCAACTTTAACAGGTAAGACATCCAAAAGGTATGCTTTAATATTCATAAATATAAAATAGCAGAATAATCAAACGTAATGAACATTAAAATTAATAAAATAATGTTTTTTTAACAATCATGCATAAATTGAGCAAGCTATTGTTGTGAGAAATGATAACGCATACAATTGTGAGTGTATTGTGAATGTGGCGAATTGGAGTTGTAAGTTATCATATCTCAAGTGGAGGGGCGTTTAAAAAATCTATAAAATAAATTGACCGACAGGGCGGCAGCCACACATGCCAATAAAATATTTTATCAGTCGTACGTGTTGCTATTAGACGTTAAAAACATCGACACCAATTCCCACTCTCCCCTCCCCACCCCTCGATGGGGCACGTCACGCACGCATATCAAATGACGGCGTTGGAGTGTTGAAAGCTCTGACGAGTGTAAGGTAGCAAGGCGGTGTATGTGGCATGGTGGCAATGTGCCATTGGCAACTAACCCTTTTTTACAGCTGGTCAGCGTTGGATCTGGTCTCTGATTATGCGTCGTGTGGCCATAAATTTATATTGAAAGACGTGCGCTGTTAATCAAATTAAAGTGTTTGATTAAATTTTAAATAAAATGTTGACTGCTGTAAAAAGATGAAATTAATTTCTGGACGGCACGTGGCGTATGCGCAATATTCAATTAATTTATGCAGGTTACCCATTACACTTGAAATCCATTCCAAAATCTGTTGCAAAAACTCTTCCGTTCACTAGGAAATTTCTAAAACGTGTCGCAAACTGCGTGGTTATTTAAGCCCACTCAATGCTCAAGTGTTGCTCACTTTAAAGCGCTTAACGGCCAACTGAAGTTAAATAACAATTTCACTGCTCATTAACCCTAATTTGTATGTAAATTTTTGGGAAGCCCTAGTTGGGCTTTCCCATCTCACTTTGCCTTTCTCCCAAGGGCCGTAGGAAGCTCCTCGAAAGTTGCGACCCGCCATTTTTAAAGGATTTCAGCGACCATTTTGTTTTTAAGTATGTTTCAACTAGCAACGCACATGAGAGTACCCCAAATTGGGTGCATTGAAGACAAAGTTTATTTAGTTGTATTTAAATGCGAGCGTACCTTTGATGCAACCAAAAGAGAACTGATTTAAAGGGTATTTATCATATGGTTAGGTAAAGAAGAATCAATGAGACAGAAATAATAAATGGTAAGAATAAACAAGCATAATAAAAACTAAAAATAAAAACATATAAATCTAGCTGAGATTCATAGTTTTCAATGTATTATACAAGTAAGGACAGCAAATTGAAAAGTATTATGTTCTTCTGATATTTAAGTTTTTCAAGGTACGCAAAACCAGAGGTGAGACTAACTTTTATCAATCATCATTTTAAATAGTTTTAACGTAAATGCTAGTTTAAGTAAGAACTGCCAAAATAAAGAGCCACATGTGACAATGCTGTATAAATTGATAAGAAAATTTACAATGTCAGGTGAGATGGCTGAGCAGTAAAGCTGAAATAACTAAAACATACCCTGTAATTATGTAGCACTTCTTAAAGTAGATGCCACAAACTGCAATATACATAAGTTAATAATGTTTTAGACTTTATTTCGTTCTGTTTCTAAGTGCTGATTAGTGATACCCAGCTAAGACATGAATCCATTTACAGGATATAAATATATGTTTGTATTTGTACAATAATGCTTGCTCAATGTTGGGTATTCATCGTGCAGCATCTTTCATTATTTCATCCGTCAGCAAATAAACAAAAGGCCTCACAACGAAATGGACTTGCGGTAGTCATTATTGGGTTCTTCTTGTTGTTGTGCTGATAAAACAAAAGAGAGCATTAAGCCAAACAATAACCAACAAACAGATAGAAAAGAAGAGAGGAAAAGTGCAAAAAAAGAGAGTGAAAAAATGAAAGAGAGAGAGACAAAGAAGCAATGGCAATGTTCTTGGCGTTCCATGGAAATTCAATAAATTAAGGCAACGGCCATTAATTATATTTTAAATTACAATGCACACACACATACGCCAGCATACACACACACACACACACACACATAGGTTACTTTTGCTTTTTTACCATGTTGCCTGACGGAGAGAAAGTTGCACTCATTCAGCAGGCAAATTGTCGCAGTTTATCGCCATGCATCCAACCAACTCGACAACAACAAAGGACCACAACAACAACAATAGCAACAACAGCAACAACAGCAACAACAGCAACAACAGCAACTGCAACAACAACGATAACAACGTAAACAACAAAGTGACAGGCCATTGTTGCCAGTGGAAACCACTTGGACAGCGTCAGGCAACAAAATAATAAGTTAAAGAAAATGAAGTAAAAAAGAAAATAAATGAAAAATAAGAATACAAAAAACTTTAACAACAACTTCAACTTCAGCTGTGGCAAAGCCGATGCTGCAACTACCAGCTCGAGTTGCAGGTTCACTCTGCCTGGATTGCCTGTGTGGCCCATTAGCAAGGCATAAACAATGGCCAAGTCTGTTGACAATGAGACCGGGTTGTCATTAAGGCTGACGTAGGCCTCTGACCGCTGACGTGTTAACTGCAGCGAGTCAACTTTTTAATTGGTTTTAAGTCGCAAGTTGATTTTCATAAGGCAAAGACAGACAGGTCAGAGAGAGATAGAGTGAGTGAAAGAGAAAGAGAGACAGAGAGAGAAAGAGAGTTTTTTAAGGACTATTTCAGGAATTTTACAATTCGTGAAATCACAGGATCTGGATTACTTTAAACACTGGTAAAACCTATTAATTGTCAAAAGCTGTGCAAGCATAAATAATTTATACAATTATTTTTTTGTTAATTAAATAATTTGCGATTCACACATCAAATTTGTAATCTAAAAATTATCCTTTAATAAAATTATATGAGTTGAACAGTCAAGAAACCATTTCTGATATTAAACAAACTTATATAACTAGTTCTAAGTTGTAACTAGAATAACTTCTAAAAATATAATAGAAGCTTTGTTGCTTTGTTTGCACAGGGACTGTACATTAATTTAAGGACATTTTTGTTGCGCCAGGAAGAATTAAAAAACTAAATAAAAACACTAGCTACTAGCAAGTTTCGCAATGAATAAAACTCAAAGTTTTTGTTAAATGTTCCCGACCTGCTGTCGAGACAACTATTCACAACATTTTACGGTATGATTTTATGAAATCCTCTCCGTATAAACAAAGTAAATGATAGAAAAAGTTAGCAATGGAAAGAAAAAGACTCGCCATTTATTTATTTATTTTTTGGTTTGCCACGCTTGCCGCGTTTCGGTTTCTTCTTGAAGGGACCGAGACCACGACGTACCATTGTGCCACGCCACCAAGCTTGCAACTTGATTGCACACTGTATGCGATGCAGTTGCAGATCCAGTAATCGCTGCTCCTCCTCCTTCTTGGCATTGTATTCGTTCGTAAACACCACATGCTGGGCGTTCTCTTCGCGATGCCGGGCTAGAGACTTGGTCAGCTCAAGGATCCGCAATTCCCAGGCTTCGCTTTCACGTTCCACCCTCCGCAGCTCACTCGCATAGCGTTCCTGCCAATCCTTGATGCGTTGCTGAAGATCAGCTCTTTCCCGACTACGAAAGGAGCTCAGTTCCTGGCTGACACGTTGCTCTCGGGACAGACGCTGCTTAAAGTCCAGTATGTCCCGCAGGTAAGCTCGCTCAGCATTCTCACCCCAGATCTCGGCTTGGCCAACACGTGCTGCCTCCCATCGTTCAACCAGACTGTATTCCAGATCATTGACCTGTGAGACGCACTTCAAGTTGTACTTGGCATCGGCAATTCGCTCATCGTAGTCATGCAGCTTGGCCACGCCCTCAATCTTCACCTGCTCCAACTGAGCCTGCAGCTGCTTCAGCTCTTCCTTGGATTGTTGCAGCTCTTTAGCTGCCACAGACTCCTCGGTATTATTGCCACTCAATGCACCAATTGCCAGCTCTAATCGACTTGGCTGCTCCCGTTGCAGTTCCTCCTTTGTCATGAAGAGCTGCTGTTTGGCCGCCTCAAAGAACGCTCGCAATGCATCCATATCACGTTCATATTTCAGCGCATTTAACACGCACTCGTCCAGCTGATCAGCATCCTCCTCCGACTCACCCAGCAGAGATTGCAACCGCGGCAGCTTCTTTCCCGTCAGTAGCACTCGCTCCGGCATCGCCTTCTGGCCAATTGAGGAACTTCGCAGTCGTCGCAAAGAGGCAGGGAGCGGGGGCAGCGGTTTCTGCATGTTCAAGCGTTGGGAGCGTTGCTGCAATGCCAACTGATCCCCGGCATCCTTTAAAGCAACACTTAACATCAAACGTTGCCATTCCGGCGGTTCCTTTGCTTGATCCTCCGACTGCTCTCCTGTGTGCTCCTCTACTTTCGTTATCTGCTCCTTTGACTGTTCTTTATTTTTCTTCTCTATTTGGCGATCTATTTGTCCCTTTGACTGCTCTTCAGTCTGCTCCTTCACCTGCTGCAACTCGCTGCAACCTGATGCCAAGGACTCTGACATTGCACTGAACTGACACTAAGTTTTGTATTTATATGAAATATTTCATGTTGACACGGCAACTGTCTCTAGGGTAGGAAAGGGTGTTGCACTCGCTATCACAGTCTATCGCCTCTTTATTTCTCTCTCTCTCTCTCTCTCGCTTTGTCTTTATCGCTGTCTGTTCAGTTTGGCCAAGCGCCAATAAGTGTGCTACGCATTTGTTGGCTTCTGCCCTCGTTTCTTACCATTTACGTGCAAAAATGCCAAAACTGCTGCTGCTGATGTTGCTGTTGCTGCTGTTGATGCTGTTGTTGCTGGCGCCTTTACAGGACAGCAGCTGGTGGAGCAGCAGGAGCCATCGTTGAATTTATTTGCCAGCTCCTTTATTGCATCCTTTTGCGTTTGCGGCTGCTTCTTTCTGGGTTCATTCACTTCTTGGCCATCCAACTGGCATGTGTGCGTCACATTCTCTCTCTCTTCCTCTATGTATATATATACACATACATATATATATCTCACTCTTTATAGCCATTGTTCTGTCTGGGCCATCTTTCTCTCTCGCTGCTGGCTTATATGTTTAACCCAATAAATGCTGCGCTGATTGCAAGTTAAATTATTGGCACCCCAGACGCCAGACCCGCATTACAATTAAATTATCGCATTAACCACAAAACCAGAGTACTGTTGACCATTGGCCGGCATTGCCCGCCAATTCTTTTCTCATATTTTCTGCAAGCCCGCAGCGACAATGCAAACAAGTGCAGGTCTCCTGGGATGTGACTAGCAGATATCCTTTTAAAAATGTCACAAAATGTATAAAATTAAAAAAGATTTTGCAGATCAGATGCAATACACCTGTATTGCCTATATTCTGCAGCGAGATATAACCAGTCAGAAAATAGCTGAAATGTAGACTAAGTACTATTTTATTACTACTAACACCAAATAAATACGATACTCGTAAGAGATTCTATTAAGTTGTGTTGTGTGTTTGACTTTTAGATAACTTGCAATTAAGCTACAATTAAATATTCTGTAAATAAATTAGATTTAAAGTTGGCCAATTTAAACCTAATTGAATTTGATAAACATAAAATAGTTAGCTAACCGACTAGTAGATATCATGTAATTAGCTAATTAAGTGGGGAGACCGAGCTCAGCTATAATCTGTAATTAATAAAACACTTGATACAGGTATTTAAGTTTTAGTTAAAAATAAATTTAATAGTATCCTGCTGACAACACTATACATTTTATCCATACTTTGTGTATAGGCTTTGCAATTTAATTTTGCGTTGTTTAAAGTCAAAAAAGAATCACCAAGGTTTTTCTCCTTTGACTAAATAAAATTAAAGTAAGCAAGAAGAAAGTTTATTTATGAAATAAGCTGTTAGAAGTTTTAAAAAAATTCAGAAAACAAAAAAATTAAGAGATTTTTGCTTGAGTTATTAAAAAAAAATGAAAAGATATATATTCATAAGTACTTTAAATATTATTATTTTGACATGGCTTTCAGTTATCAGTTCACATCGATTGAAAGCACCGTTTACACTACAGGTCAAACGCTATAAAGGGGTAACCGCAAGTGGCCAATGCAACGGAACGCTATGAGAAATTACCTCGCACACACACATACATATGTATACATATATATTAATTTAATGTCTGCCACTGTCTCACACACACACACACTCATGGACTGCATGTGGCGCGTTCTCTCACTTGGCGAGTGGTTTCGCTGTCAACGGCCATTATTTTTAATAGACTGCAAAGAAAAAGTTTTCAGTTTTCCACTTCATTGACTTCGAATCGGGTAAAGAAAAAGGCGCCACAGCAGAAGAGGTCGCCTTACCCCACTGACCCCCCTTTTAACTGAAGGGAACGGCAGCTAAAATTAAGTGCGCCAAAAAGAATGCTGTGCAACGACTGATAAGCAGCACACACACACTCGCACACACACAAACACACACTCAGTGTGTGGCATAAAGCCATACACATAAATTCACATTGACCAAATTTTTGCAGTTCTGCTTTCAACATTCTCTATGCAAATTTCCTTGCGACAACTCATGAATTATCAAATTCGAATCGCATTCAATGAATATTCAAAAAGAAGAGAAAAACTTTTGTCGCAAACTGTTTTTGTTGAAATTA
Organism: Drosophila testacea; assembly: GCA_035043265.1. Taxonomy (NCBI): domain Eukaryota; kingdom Metazoa; phylum Arthropoda; class Insecta; order Diptera; family Drosophilidae; genus Drosophila; species Drosophila testacea. The sequence goes on from JAWNND010000477.1 coordinate 2,707,578, forward strand.
TAAATAAATATTACGCGACAAGCCAAAAATATACATATCTACTAAAAATCTAATATAAATATAGATCTACTAAAAATCAATCAGTCACTCTCTCTCTATACGATCCATTTAGACAAATATGATTCACCAGCATCTGTCTATATTTTTGGCGTTGTCAACTACATTTTCACAATCAAAAACTTTGTTTTAGTTATTTAGCAGTTATTTCGAGTGGGCGTTAGGGTGAGTGGGTGTGACATGCGGCATGTGGCATGTGGCAAGTGCACTGTTGTCTGTCGTGCTGCAGGTTCAGTTACTCCAGTTGCCTGGCAACAGCTTCATTTCGTCAGCTGCTGACCTCACAAAAAGTCAGAGAAGTCTTTGCAAAAGGGGTTTTCCATTAAGCAATCCATTAGGGAAATTATTTATTAGTATTTATTGTGTTCTATTTATCATATGTCTAGTCTGCTAATATTTTTAGATTTATTGTCTTTTAGTTTTAAACTTTACTAAACTCCTACTCATGTTTCAATAATTCTTTTAGGCGCTTTGAGTCTCTTTCTATTCTAATCTCCCAGTCACCTAGCTTTTTAGTCTCGTACTTTCTTGGTGTCTTAGTATCCGACTATACTAGTTTCCTCTCATTCAAGTCTCCCAAATTTCCACTCTTATAGCGTTCTAGTCTTCAATTTTCTAGTCCTATTTATTGCTTGACATGATAAAATTGGAATTCATAGGATATTAGAAAATTTAAAGTATGCAAACTCTTTGGATCAGCAACTATAAAATTTTAATTTATTGACCCATACGGCATGATTTTCTACGAAAAAAATGTAAGCCCTTATATACATACATATAAATATGGGTTTTTAATAATTGTTCATAAGTAAACATTTTAAAAATATTGTCTTTTGAAAATGTACAATTACTATTTATAGAGATTAAATGATGAAATGGCTTGTCTTTGACCAGATTTGAAACTTGGAAACCCTTAGGACTGGTAACATTACCAGTCGTATGTTAGAATTTTTTAAAAGACAACTTAAAATTAAATTTATTGTGTGGCTTTTATGTAAAAAATCATGCCAACAGAGATGATCTATATAAGACTGTTAGTTAATATTATCCCTAAAAACCAACCCTTTAAGTTGCGCCCATGCATTACACACACTCTAACAAACACACACACACTCAGTTACACTTTGCATAACCAGCCGCACTTATGTTGCATGCTTTAGTTTGGCTAGTGTAAATAACCAAAAAATTTATATCGCGACCCGTAACCACGACACCGTGACGACAAGCCGAGGGGGGAAATTGGTAGAGGGATAGAAGCAGGATCTAAGGACAGGGGAAGGAAGGAAGGAATTCGTGTCCACTAACCGACGACGTTGTCGCGGCATTGTGCATGATGGTGACTCTGTGAAAATGTCAGTCTGTCATTGGTGTTGTTGTTGTTGTTGTCTGTGGCCGGCGAGTGATAGACGCTACCATTAATTCACATTCAGGTGCCGCACGCTTGGCTGCCCAACTTTGCTCCAGTATAATATCTATATACACTTACAGAAAAAAGGTATGTTTAAACATAATACAAAGTATATGAATATAAAATTTATTTAAATACAAAAGGTACTAAAATTAAAAATAAAACACTTTGATTGAACTAAAAACAAAGTTAGTGTGAATATTGTGAAGCCAAACTGAAATGCACACTCTATTAAAAAATTTTATTTTATTCAAATCAAAAATTATTCATACCAATTACAAAAAAAGTAAATTAATTAAGTCTACTCTAATTTAATATTGCAATATTAAATTAAGGACCGTTTTCTCATCTTGCCGTAAACCTTATAGGGAAGATAAACTTAAGTTTTTGTTCTGTTATCGGCAGGTTTATCTTCCCTTTAAGGTTAACTTTAAAATGAGAAGACGGCTCAAAGTCTGCTAAACTTTATAATTTAAAAACCACCCTATTATAATAAAATTATATATTTAGATTTAATTTTTACATTAAGTGTACACTGTACACGCTTATGTATAATTGACTTAATCCCTAGCTAACACTTAAATATACAGCACAATTTGTCAAAAGAAAGTGTAATTGCCTAAATCTCACATTATTTCTCTGAGTGTACATGCATGTGTGTGGGAACGACATGTGTTTTTACCCAAGCCCAACATGGAGGACTGGAGGAGAAGCTATGGCCGCTCGTGCAAGCAAATCTCGTGCAATGCATGACAAATGCTTTGGCTAGCCTTAGCAGCAGTTTCTCACCCCTACTCCCTGCTCCTCCCAAAGAGGGGGCGTGGCAGAAGTTTTTTTAAATGTTCGAAAAGTGACCCACTTGGCGGGCGTGTAATTAGTACCCCACCTCGTTGCCACCCTGGACAACATCATGGGTAATTCATGATGCGCAAAATCGAAAGTTAGTCAGCCGGTTTCAATGCTTGCCACATTCTGTGGCAAATGCTACAAAAGGGCCAAAGCAAAATCAATAAAGGCAGGTCGCTCGACAGTCGCCTCAGGGGCCAATGCCAAGCAACCACTAAATAAAACAGAGCTAAGAAATAAGGTATCCATGACAACAAAGCGACTCAATAAACAAATGGTGAATAAACTCGTACATACACACACACACTCCGTTAGGCACACACACATGCACATACACACACTCGTGGGAACACACACATTTAATGCGACTATTCAAATAAAGTTGCTTTAAAAATAGCACATGTTGTCGTATTTATTGTATTCCGCGGTTCAGTTGCTCACTGCCACGCAAACTGTGTCAACACTCGACTGCAGTTTGCTATTGGCAGTCGGACGAGGACGATCAGAAATACCAGGACTACTAGGACTACCAGGACGACAAGCACAATCAGCGGCAGGAGTAACATAAGTTATCTACATGATGTATCCGCAAGCTGAGCTGGAGAATTACAAGCTGCAAGTGGAGCTGCTACAGGAAAAACTTCAGCGCAGGTCAGTGCAGTTAATTATATAATTATTATACTATATATACGATTTTAATCAAAAGAAAATAAATTCCTTTAAAGAAATTAGAATACTCGATAAGGAGCTACTCTGCAGATAGTTTAACTATAAACGAAACTTAAATCAATTGCAAATAAATGCTTGGTAAAAATGTTAAATTTTATTATTAAACAGGCTTGCTGTTACCTTTGGGTCAGCTTAATCTAGTTTTAAATTGAAGTGGAAAAACGAACAATAGGTCATTTGGATAGGAACTTTAAACTTACATATTTTTAATTCATTATATACATTATCTACATTATATCATTATTTACATTATATACATCGAATATTTATACCAGGACTGTGGTTGGGGTTCGAGTGGGTGGGCAAATGCTCTTTATAAATAATAACCGATTAAGTAAAATATACATTAGCCAATGAAAATAACTACAACAGGCAACGCAACTTGTGGATACCCATTAACCCATTGTTCAACGTTAAGATATGTAAAACTTATTTCCATATTAAATAAAAGATATTCTGAATACACTTTACATAAAAAGAAGTTGATATACTCGACCAATAAAAAATCGAATTTTATATTAATTTTATAATTTCAACTAAACACGCTTAGCTTAGCGCTTTGTCCTAGATATTTGAATGAATATACCCTTTTCTATCTAACTTCCCTAAAGAGTTAAAAATAGGCAAAGGGTTATACTAGCAATTCATGTCAATCGATTTTTAGCATGCGCAGGGTAACAAAACTAATATTGTTACAAAATTGTGGATGATATAATGAAATTAGGACTCTGATTGCACAGGAAGATATATAAAAGAACAGTAAATGATGAAAAATAACTCTTCTTACAAATAGATATCTGCATTTAGCTGTAACACAAATGCATTTAAATCTGCTATAATAACTTGCAGGGTCAAATTAAGTCAAATTTTAATGTAGTAAATAATGGCTAGAAAATCCTTTAGAATCTGGATAAAAATCTGTCTTTCTCTCTACCTTTTTAAACTGACCATCTGTTCTCTCCTATCATCCTTCCGCACAGCGAGGACAATCGTCAGCAACTGGAGCACAAACTGGATAAAGTACTACAAAAGCGGAGCGAACTGTAAGTAGCTTTTGTGTATGACTTACCCAGTCAAAGGAATGAGCCCTAACCAACGTTCGTACTTACATACCCATCGGTATCCCTTAGTGATAAGTGCGTGCGACAGAAGAGTCGTCAGAAATATCAGGAATTTCTGGAGGAGCAGGCAAAACGCAATGAACGCAACAAAAAGCTGGTGCAAATGCTGGAACGGATTGATGAGCAAACTGCAGCCATGTCACAGCGCAGTGAGAGGCTTAAAATGATGAAGGTGTGTTGTGATTGTCTTCCTCGTCAAAATGGCATTGTCCTGGCGTCTTTAATTAATGTTCCCATATGCCTTTCTCCCCTCTCTAGCTGCAATATCAAATGTACTTTGCTAAATTGGTGCAGCATCAAACGCTGAGAAGTATTCAACAGACAACAACAACAACAGCTGGTTGCAGCTCAATGCCAATTCCCGTACTGTTGCAGCCACAGCAGGCAACAGCAATATCAAATCCAACAGCAGCAGCTGCAGCAACAACAATGGGTCCAACTCCAGCTGGGTCGGTACTAAATCCACATTCAAATCCAAGTCAGACGTTGCTAACGGCACCTCAACAGCAATGGGCTTTTGCCATGGCCACGCCCACTCCAGCACAAGGGGGCATGTTATTAGCGCCTCAGTTTACACCTCAACCCGTTTATATGCCAGTGCCGGATCTATATGGTGGTGTTAATATGGGTGGAGGACAGGCTTTGGGCACCTCGAACCTCTTCGATCTACGTGCCACATTGCGTGCTCTGGACAATGAGAATGCCGATTTACCAGAGCGCATGACGCACTTTGATGCGGCAGCCCGAGCAGCAACAGCAGCAGCAGCAGCAGGTGAATATCAAGCAGGCAGAACAACACCAACACCGACAACTACACTAACAACAGCAACAACTACGCCAAGAGACAAAAGTGCAAGGGAATTGAGCAGCACATCCTCGACACTGGCAACATCCTCGTTGACATTTGATAAATTGCCAAAGACGGCAACGTTGACTGAGCTGCCGGCTGCAACTGTCGGAGGCATCGATGACATCGGTGGGCGACCACAAATGGCGGGAGGGCAACAGCAACAGCAGCGGCAGCAACAACAGAAGGAGGCAATGGAGCAGCAGCAGGAGGATGCCTGGCCAAATTCACGCGTGACTAAAGTCGAGCATGAAAAATCGCCAAGTGTCGCTGGCCATAATGAGCCAGGCCAACGTCAACAGCAGCAGCAGCACCAGCAGCAGCAGCAAATACAACACCAGCAGCAACAACCACAGCAGCAACACAATTTTGAAGCATACTTTGGCGAGCTGAAAATCGATGAGCCCTGGCATCCACCGCCAACAACAACGACAACACCAACAACAGCAATGACAAGGCCCCGAGAACATTTTGAAGACAAACTGGAGCTGAACGTGCGTGGAGGAGTTGGAGGGATTGGAGAATTTGGTAATGGTATTGGAGGTGGTTCCCTTGGAATCAGCAACGATTTGCTAGACGAAGTCAAAGCCAGTCGTGCAGCTTTGCTAAAGGCAGCGGCTGCGGTTGATGAGCAGCTGGCAAGAGGTAATCAATTGTCACCAACGGCAACCAACAGCAATGAGCCATCTTCAAAGCCCAGAGTGTCGATTGAGAATATTGAAAATGCCATTTACGGCGAACGTTTGACAGCAACAACAGCAGCAGCATCAGCAGCAACATCGGCAGCAGCCGCAACGGCAACAACAGCAACATTAGGTTTATTCGAGCACGCACCACAGCAGCAGCAGCAGCAGCAACAAGAGTTGGAAATGGCAACGTTGTTGCCGGAACAACAACAGCATAGGACGCAGCTCGATTACGGACAGTATGATGCCATTAGTTATGTGGATCCAGGTGAGCCCAGTTATGCCAGCATCGAGTCCAGTCAGTCCAGCGCCAGCAACAGCCACCACAGCAGCAATCGAGCGAGCCGCTTTACAGTGAAATCGGAAATCCCACAGACTATCAGCAATATGCAACGGATGCAAATGCAGCGACTGAGGCAGGAACTGGGACGGCAGCCACCGGAGCTGCAGCTAAGACTGTTGCTGATGTTGTTGGTGAGGCTGCACAGCAGGAGTACTCCAATATGGATTATAGCAACTACGATGCGTCACAATATGCAGCTGGCTATGATCCCAATGCCTACCCAGGTTACATATACGATGAGACAACTGGCCAATACATTGCCGATCCCAATGCCACACAGTATGCCCCAGATGGCAGCTACGCGGGGCAGGACTATGATGCCGGCACAGCTAACTATGACTACTATGCTGGACAGCAAGAGGAACAGCAGCAGCAGCATCAACAGCAACAGGAACAACAGGAAGCCGCTTATTCAATGTCCGAGAACAGCAACCACAGCGAAGCAACTGAGCCACAGGAAATGGAGCAAGCAACCATCGCACCACTTGCACCACCCATTGATGGCGGCGTTGATGCAAAAAGCGAAGCCACTCACTCACTTGCTGCTGCCGCCAAACCTGTCAAACCCACATCGATACTTGCGTCGACAGACAAACAAGCAGCGTCTAATGATGCGCAACACCAGCAGCAACAACAGCAGCAACCCCAGCAGCAGCAGCAGCAGAAAAAGAAGAAGCGCGTTAATTTCGTTGACAGCAGCGAAACGGATGATAGCTCAAGCGCGAAACCAGTCCAGGAGGCACCACCATCTAACAACAACACCGCCATCAGCAACAACCCCACACCAACAGCAGCCATTGCAGCGGGGGCAACTCCTGTGGCAGGCAGTGAGAGTGACTTCGATTTTTCAACGGGCAGTGAGGCGAAGAATTAGAACAAGTTGAAAACACTTGAGCTCTAATTTGCTGCCATTTGGGTTAACCAAATGGTTGACCAATCCACTGTCTATTCAGTGTGACCGCATTCAATTTATGGCCATTGCATATTTCCCATTTTTACCTCCCATTTCCTTTTCTCATTTCTGCTCCATTTCCCGTTGGCAAACAATCGAATTGGATTTGTTGATGTGCGTATTTCGAAATAACTTATTAAATTAACAATTGTTAGTTCAACTCTGTGAATCGCGAGACATGTTTAAATATTAAATGTTTAAAATGATTTGAAATAAAAATATAAACTAGAACTTGAAAATTTAATTATAAACTTTAATCTGCTGCAAGAATTAAAAAGCATTACTTTGATTAAATGGGGACTAACATAAATCATTTGTCTAATGGTTCGCAAATCAATGGATAAATCATCAAAAATTTAATACTTTTAATGGAAATGTCAAATCATAATTTATTTTAATTAATAATTATTAAATGTAGAATGCAGTCAAAGTTCATTTCAACAGGATGGCACATAATGTATTTAAATTATAACTTTTTGTAACTAATCGAATACTATTGGATAAAACAGCGTATTTATCTTTGTCAATTTTGGTTATTAAAATGTTACGTTCCATCAAAAACTTTTCGTTTACATAAATGTTTCAGAAATAAGCCAATAATGATGAATAATGTTTTTTTATTATATGTTTGTTTACTTAACTGACTTAGCACAAAATTTTCTTTGTTTTAGAAATTTCTATTGGTTTCCCAAAATTTCGATTTGTTTCAAATATCAAAGAGAACTAACTTACAACAAAATATATGTACTCTGTAGGAAGTTTCGAGAGTTTATATGTTTTTACAAAGCGTGCTTTAGCGATTGTCCACTGTACTTCAATTACAATACAGTTCTTCCATGGGGCTTTAATTTTGTATTTGAGCTGCACACACAGAATGAACAATATTGTTAACACTTGACTTTCACAACTGACCTCATATATTGAATTTTCAGGCTTAATAATAATGTTTGGCAGCTGCCAGGCCGTAGATTGTCAGAAGTGCAATTGTCAGTTAAATGGGGTGATTGTCTGTCACACAGTCAACTCGTTGACCAACTTTCCCCGATGGCAATGATGCTAATTAAGTCCGGTGGTTGCCGTAACATTCATATACTTACACACATATATACACACGAACACACATTTCTCGTATAAGTATAAATTTGGATATTTCTGACTGATAAATTCGCTGACTATTGCATTGGCCAACAGGCAGGTAAGGTCGACAAAGGCCAACTTAATTGAAATTTTCGCAACTAAGTATTAACAATGAAGATTGTGCGTAGTGGTTTTCTTATTAAAGAAGAAGATTATTATTACTTGCAATATTTTATTGTTAAAACTAAAGTTTTACTAAAAGTAATTATATTTATATCTTCTTGTAATACATGAAATATGAGAGGGTGAAGTGGGAACTGAGAAGTCAATGTCTTGTCTTTAATTCATGAAAATATTAGTTTTACTTAAATTTGATACCAACTACACCATAAGCATCGTTCAATACTACTATTTCATTAATTATGTGTCTTAATATTTTAGACTGGTTACAGTTCTGCTTAGCGAGCAAACACTGTAGTTAAGCGCAGTAGAAAACGTCCAGACAATACATCACAACTCGTTATTATTTTCATTTTTCGATTAACTCGTGGAGCTGCCATGGCAACTGTTGCTGACATTTTTTCCATCAATTTAAATACGGATGAAAAATTGACATTGTTCATGATGAATCATCATCATCATCATCATCATCAACAGCCGCAGCAGCAGCAACATCATGATCATCAATTGAATTCCGTTAAATTATATGCCCATGGTATATTTATTTATTTTAAATTGCGAGCTTTTCATTCTTTTTTCGGTTGCGTTTTTTTGTACGCTTTTAATTACTCTTGAAGTGCACTTTAAATGCACTCGGCGTCCATTTTTGCTAATTTATATTAATTTTTATGCAACGATCAAAATATAATTAGTATACCCAATTATCCAGTCACAGTGTCAGCTCACTGACATTTCATTAGCGGTATCAAATGTCCATCAATTATTGTGGTTTTGACATCAAATATTTAAATGCGAATTATATGAATTAATAAAAATCAAAAGGCAAACAGCGAGGAATGACACGCAATATTTAAATTTTAATTGATTAGAATTCTTTTTTTAGGGAAACTAAAGTATATATCCTTATCAGCTACAATGGGTTCAATTATCCTCTCAATTTTAAACAACCTTATAAATAATACGATAATTTCCGACTGCGCCGGGTGAACAAACTTTTTCATTTCGCTTTTTAATGAGCTGCTCATTCGCGAAGAAAAAAAACCAATAAAATTAAAAATCAGGGTTCGAGACCAACTTTTTGGAACAGAAATTTTCAATTAAATACTACACCAAAAACCTCAAAGGCAAATTGCAAATAAAAATGAAGTGGTCCACAATTAAATGGCTTCAAAATGCAGACAAATTCTTAGCATCGTTTCACATCAAATGAAATGAATTTTCATCGAGTCTCGAACTTTTTACCGATTGCCTCGAGGATAGGTGCCAAAGGTTTGTAATTCAACCTAGGGACAACAACAAAGAGAATTTTTTGGTTTATTTTCCGCTCAATTTACGTCAATAAGTATCGCTTCAGAAACTTTTTGAAGTTTAATCCGAGTAACTTGAGATCTTTAAATCGCAACGAGTACATTAGCATAAACATTATGCTTATAACACATATATCAGAGATATATATGTTACATATTTTGTGTATAAAGTCCATATGCTACGTCTAGTGTAAGTGATTTAACAATAAATTGCAAAGGCAAATCAAATCGGCACGTCGCAGGTACAAGGATAAAGGATTACGAATATATGGCTTCAGCCACAACACGAATAATTGAGTGGCGCTTGCTTATTTATGCACCCCGGGCAAATGAAAGACAGACAGACAGAGAAAAAAGCCAACGAATATTGAGAGTGAATACCCATGGGAACGAATATACATACGAATACGAACACACCTACATATACTATACATAATCAGTGCTGAAATTCAATTTTGAAATAAAACGCAAATCGAGTAGCGAAATTCGCTTTATTTGGCAGCACGTGCAGAAGGAGCAAAGGGAAAAATGTGGCGTACAACGAATACACTCGTCATATGTTTCGTGTACTTTTGTTGCGAAAGACTTTAGGCAGCCAAAGTCAACAAACATTGTGGTACACGCGGCGTATGATTGACAGTTATGCAAATGACTCTTTTGGGGAGGTCTACGAGTATGACAATATTTATAAAGCAGCAACTGCATAAATATACCCCTTTATACGTTCCATTACCCATTTACATACATAAAAACGAAATATGAAATCTATTTTCACTTCCCAAGGCACAAGTCAACTTATGTTTTACTTAAAGCCGAGCCTCTTCAGTTATTCAAGCTCGTGGCCTTGGAAATACAACTGAAAATTCGTTGTGCGTTTTATAGAATATTAGAGCAGAGCTTTTTTGTTTCACTAATAATTGTAATAAAGGATTTCTTTATCCCATTATAGTACATAACAAATTACTAAGAATTTCATTCTTTCGACTTAAAGCACGCTATGAACTACCTTTTGTTATAGTTACCTGCTTGTTTATTTAAAAAATGTAACATATCTATCTCAGAACCTGGCTTAGACGCAGTCCGCCCCTGAGTTCATATACAATTTCAATTTAGTCGCAACTTTTACGTCGCCGTGACATTAACGCTAATTGAAAACATGAAATGCGATATATCGCAGCATAGACAAACACCCCATGTGCATGTCACACTTGGCGTATACTTATTCTCCCCTCTCCTTCAATCAACCACGATTAGTGCACGTTCAGTGCTCTCCGATCTTCAACCTTCAGCCCTCACCTAAGTATTTTGTGCCGTTTTCATGGTGAAAAGATAACAAAAGTTTTCGCTATTTTGCCGCGCGACAACACAAGACTTTTCCTGCGCTTTTCCGCCAACTTATTATTGTTTAAATATTTACACTACGAATGGCTGTGCGAGGAGAGAGGAGTTGAAAGGAGACGCCACCGTTGCCGTGTGCCGTTTGGCACGGCGATGTCTTGGCAACATATGCGCGACAAGTTTCCGAGAGGAAAGTGGAAAGTGGAAAGGCGAGACAAAAGTTAACGTGGCACTCCTTGGGCTTGGCATTGTCACGTAGTTGCCTGGGCACTCGGGTGACTTTAAGTGTTGCTGCCAAGGATATGCATATGAATGCCAAAGCGGCTCAACGCCAACGACAGCTGCTGTTGTTGCTGTTGATGTTGTTGCTGCCGTCGGAGTCGCAATCGTTTTCGCCAAACGCACAACTCCGATCTGAAGCTTATTGCTTAGTTTCCTATTAGTCCATTTGCCATTTGCCCTCTGTTTTCTTCATCCCTTCTTTATTTCTTCTCCACTTTTGCAAATTATGTTGATGATGTCGATGGATGCTGCATGAGTATTCCACATAAACATCACGTCTGTCACGTTTCGCGCTTGTCCGCTGCACAACACGTCCAGTTTAGCCCCAGCTCAACTCGGGTTTTTGTATACTTTATACCCTATCAAGACATTGAAAGGATTGTACCATTTCTTATAAATACGATTATATACTATACGTATCTGAGTTAAATTTGGATTAACAATATAAAATTTGTATATTATTCTACTTAATTATTATTATTATTTTATTGTTATTATGTAAAGTAAGGTTATAGCTAAAACTTAAAACCTAACTTAGGATTAGCATGGCATCCAAGGCCTACAGCTTAAGCTCTGCTAAATGTCTACAACAGTTTCACATAATACGTCGTTGATAATATCCTCAGGCATATTTATAATAAAACAAACATTTTTAAGGTATTAAGTGTAGTTTATGTATGACATGAAACTTGTGTAATCAATTAAAAATAAAGGAAAGAAAGAAATTTATTTATTACAGAAAAAAATGTGCAAGGTATTTATTTTGCTTGTAGTTTAAAGTTTATGTTAGAAAGAAAAATAAAGCAATTAAAAAGATCCAAATAAGTTTACAGAGTTGAATTTCTTAAAGAACGACATTCTAGAAAAGTATTACTTACTATTAAGGAGACTCTTTGAATGAGAATCTAATTGTAATTTATATTACTTATTTTATACACATTTTTGCTCAAGCACACTCTTCGAGAACATTGTCGTCTTTGCACTTAATTTGCTGGATTTGAAATAAATCCTAGCTCTACAGGGTATCTACCTGCCTCTTCTCAAGCATTTTTGCTTATTTAACCTCCTTTTGTTACGATTTCTGTTTAACTGCCGCAAATGTTGGCAACTGCAGGCCAGACACGTGTGACAGTCTTACAACGGCGGCAAACACGGCTAATAACAATGATCATATTCGTATTCGTGTTCGCAATATTACCAAAGTGGTTGCAAATATTTGGCAAGACTATTAACATAAATCAGTTGCAGCTTAAAGTCCAAAGCATAAATTCCCTCAGAGGGAGTTGAGGAAGACATTTACTGCCAACTGCATACGGTTCGGTAATCAGGCAAACTAATTTAGGGTAAGAAGACAACAGACCGAAGGAGATGTAAGAACAGTCACTAACTCAACACTAGGAAAGGAAAACATAAAAATACTCTACAACTGGCACTTGAGATATGTAAGGGAAATTGATTTCTACTTGAATCAATATTCGTATTCATATTCATATGCAGAACGTGCTTCTTGTCTTTGAAAATCCCCTAGCTATTGATGTGGGTGACTGTCTTTCAGCATGGCTTACAAGCGAACGGGTCTGAATTGAACCTTGTTATTCATTTAAATCAAAGCCAAGTGGTCTTCAAACCAGTCTGTGGTCCGTAGGAGTCTTCATTGTGACTGAGCCCAATCTAAGGCAGCTAATCTGCATTGTCTTGTTGAAACATTGAAGAGACACATGTCGCATTGTCTTGAGGCTGCCAACCGCAAATGTAACTCGCCCAGCGGCTTCTGGGTCCGACAGACAGATAGACAGAGAGACAGACAGAGATGGGCTCTTCTATTGATAATATCCTTAACCACATCATGCTACTACGTATGGGATTTCTTGTGGAATTTTCACTTTTTATTGTTTAAGCTTTCAGCACAGATTGTGTGGCGCATTATTGAAATCCTTTTTCGTGCGCCTTAAGGATAACAAGCACACTCCCATACACACTCTCATATCTATACAATTACTCGACTTCCACACTTCACTTAAGCCTCCATTGTTTTCCCGCTTCATGGGATTGGGCTCCCGCACTTGAATTGTACAAAACAAAAGCCGTGTTGAGTATTGCAAAGTTATTTGAAAGCATTGATTACATATCGATGCCGAGCAGTTGAACGTCTAGCCAGATTGAAGTCACTAAGGCCGAAACCCCCCAAACCACCCATCAACCAAAACCACCAATCGGCAACCACAAGCCACCGCCAACCGTCTCGTTTCAACATGACAATTGATATTTCCTACAATTTTCAAGGAAAATTCTGCCGGTACTTGGAGTTTAGGCATGAGCCTTCTCGCGATAACGAAATGTTTATGGATTTCCTTTGGATTCGTTGACTTTCTTTTGCTTAGCCCACTTATCTGATGCTGTTAGCCACACTCATTGCCAAAAATTTGTTACACTTATCAATTAGAGGTGCAGGACCTGCCCTAATTCACTATATTTAGTATTGCGAAAGTTTACACTCATGTTACGTATACGTAGAAAACAATTTTATGTAACATGACGCAAGAAGATCTTGAGTTGTGGTTAAGAATGAAAATAACTGACAAATAAAAACACAAGATTATATAAAGAAGAACAACCTTCAATTATAAGTACATTAAGTAAAAAAGTTTCATTGAGTTAATTAAATAAACCGGTAAATAACAGTTTTAAGAGGATTGAATACTCGAAAGATGAACAAATATAATAACTAAAAAGCTCGCAGTATACTTTAAAATCGTATTTATAATAAATATGAAAAGAAGATATAAATACTTAAGTTATTTATATTAAATGCACTTTTATCTATCTTTTAATGCGAAAGGATATATCAGTTAATAATTTATTATTACAAATGTATTATGTTAATCTTGTCAGTGTAAAGAAAATAATTGTATTCGGAATAATGCAAATAATTTTACAATCAGCTCGAATAATTGCTGATGCTTTCTGTAGCCAGGTCAAGTCTTTAAAAAGATTTTCAGGTGAGCATCAGCTCAGCTCAGCTCAGCTCATCGTGTCAGAATGAAAAATCGTGAAATTTCATTAAGCTTCACGTAATTTTTGTTAATTTGTGCGTTAATTTAATAACATGTGAGTGCTGCCTCTTGCCATATGTAGACGCAAAAATGCATATTAAAGTTACCCATAAAAGTATATATATATGCATATAGGAGAGACTGTCCAGTTTCAAGTTGATGGGGTGGGGAGAGTAACGATAGAGAGAGGGAATGAAACGGGATGCATTGCAATTTAACGCGCAATGGCCACGGATATCCGTTTAATGGCCATGAATACATAAATAATAAAAATGTATTTGTTTATTACACACACGCACACACACACACACACACACATATTCAGAAGTCAGCTTACACGCCTTTATGCGAATTTATTTACCTTTGCAAATAAAATATATGGCTTTTTTTATTTTCAATTTTTTGTTTTTTAACAGAATGCAATTTAAACAATACCCAAGAGTATTTATAATAAGCACAACAAAAGGCAATAAAAAAAACTATCTGTGTGCGATGTGAAGAGATTGGCTTTTGTGTCAGCTTATATGTGTTTGTATACGTGTGTTGGTTGTGTGAGCACATCCGTTTTCCTGTGGCCTGTTAAAAATTATTTAATTTTATTATATTCCAATAATTGTTTGCTGCATGAATGGAACAACATCATTCAATATGAGAAAAATCCCAATTCCATGGATAGTCTCAACGGGCACAAAATCATACTTTAGTCTAGGATGCTCTGACACTAATCTTGAGTTTGGTAAATTAAAAATGCCATCGGGTGATGGCCATCTACATGAGCCCAAGTGCCATTTGCATGTGCCCCATTTACACAAAGTGCTTAATCAAGCTGAAAAGAAAAGGACTTGGAAAAGAACACTCACATACCCACTTCTCCACTTCTTTCAGCTTGACTAAAGTGAAGTAGTTTAAAATTAAAAAGGACACATGATCCTGTCAATGGTGCTGCCGCTAAGTGAAATTCTAACCAGGCAGCCAACGAGAGCATTCGAGATTAGCAGGCGGACTTCCACTCCGGCTGGACTCCATTTAAGACAAGGAGGATGGAAGTAGGGAGAATGTTTTCATTTGATTTGGCTTGTCCACGTCCTCATGCATGTTGCAAATACACATATACATACGTATATGTGTGGATGCATATCCTGTCTATGTTTGCACATCGTAGCGCACAAGAAGTGCAATTATGTGCACAAACGGGTAAATGAAGAAAGAAAGTGGAATAATTGCTGGCAAACGTATGCAAAAATAAAACAGAGAGAGTAGAATGCATTAATGATTGCAGGACATGCTCACTGGGTTTTATGGTTACAAAAAATGAGAATTGCAAACCACATTTATCTTTCCAATTGGAAAATTACTATTGCTATAACATGACAATTGGCTATGCAAATAGTTAAGCATCTTAATATACGCTTTCCTATCTATACAATTAATCGAATGCAACGGCGGCAATGCGGTGTATAAGTAACAATTTCAAATGTCGTTTCAGTCTCGTCATGGAGGGTCAACTACTTGCAACAGCGCGTCCCTATCTGGAACTCTTCTCGCTCCTCAGCTTAACCCCTCCTCCTAGCAGCTATGTAAGAAACCATAGCAGCTGGCAATGGAAGCTATTGATGCTCATCTTTAGTTGCTACACCTGCTGCATCTGTCTGGTGAATGTCCATGTTTCCTATGTCAACATTGTGTTACTAGATGTCGAGGTTAAAGAACTGCAGGTGGAGGATTTTACTTACGCCTTGGGTCTGACCCAGAAGCTCTTCTTCATGGTCCTACTGGGAACCAATTCAGTTAATATGCTGATCTATTATCGAAGACTGGGCCACATTTATAAGGAAATTTCCTCCTTGGAACTGGACATCGATGCAACCTTTCAATGTTTTGGTAATCAACGAAAGCGGTCTAATTTTCGAGCCTATCTTTTTAAGAGCATTGGATTGTGGGCTATCTTTCTGTTTGTGGTCTTGTCGCGTCTTAACATCCCTGAACTCACGAAGTATATGATCTGGCGCGATAAAATCCTAACCCAGTTAATCTTGCTTGTACTTCAATTTAAAAGTGTGGAATATACTTTATTTGTGATCCTAATACAGGAATTATTGATCCGCCTGCGTCAGAAACTTATCCAGCTTCAACAAGAATTGACAGCTTGCGATCAAAGTGTCCTACTTCAATCATTGTGTCAAGCGATGCGAAAGCATAAACATCTCCTCGCTCGCACCTGGAAACTTGTGGATGAACTGGATGGATACTTTATGCTACCAATGATGGTATACTTTCTTTATAATAGCGTATGCATGCTGCACATTGTCAATTGGGCCTTCATTCAGGCGGTCAATCCCAATGATTGCTGTCGTTACTGTAAGCCAAGAAATAAATAATGACATATATTATTAATATATAATATTTATTTATCGATTACAGGGCGCTTTGGTCGCATGCTGATACTACTATTCAATCTCTTATTTCCCTGCTATATAAATCACAAATGCATCAAAACGGTAAGTTGATTTTCCGATAACATTTCCTTCACAAAGCTCATTTTTTACTTTTAGTATAACAGCTTCGGTCGTGTTCTTCACAATATTCGTAGTGGTGATAGTCTGACTACGCCGCAATCTCTCAAGATGATCATCAATGAGTATGCATTGCAGATGGAGCACTTGAAGCTGCGCTTCACCTGCGGTGGATTTTTCGATATCAATCTCAAGTACTTTGCTGGCGTAAGTTACAATTATTTTTCAATAGCTCTTACTCTAATCTTTCCATCATTTGGTTAACAGTTGATTGTCACCATCATCAGTTATATAATAATCTTAATTCAGTTCAAGTTGCAGGCGGAGCTGGCGGCTAAAGAGTCGGCTACGCGACATTTGAGTTTAACAACTAACAGAAAAGCTTAACGAAAGCTTCAAGCTCCACATATAAAAGCTATTAAGAATTTGAAATTCACAATTTAAAGTTTTAATTTAAAAAACATGTACATTTTTCTGAATTTCATGAAGATTTTCGAATAATGAAATGAAATGACTTTAAGCATTTGAAGTGTTGTGGCTATTTATATAAAAAAAAGGAAATGTTGAAGAGTTGTTATGAATAAATTACAGGAGGGATTTCTATATTTATCTCGACAACTTTACCAAAAAAAATTGTTGTTTAGCTAAATTTATAGTTTTAATTTTGAATGCACTAAAAGGGCTAATAAGGCTTTTAAAAAAAACACTCCGCTTACAAATCAGTTCATTTTGTAAAAAGTAAGGCAGTCTGAGTTCTTCCAATCTCTCTACAAATTGGTCTAACTTTATCTAGTCAACATTGTAGTCTATTTTACTATATTATATTTTTTAACAATAAAAGTAAGATATCGCAAAACTGATTAAAGTTGTATCCACCTAATTAGAAAATTAAAATTTTTATATAAAAGTTGGGTACACAGAAAGTTAAGCATCTCCTTTTGTGAATATATAGTACGCTTACCTATCTATACAATTAATCGAATGTAAGGGCGCCAATGCGGCCATGTGACGTATGCGTAATGTTTTCAAACGTCGTTTCAGTCTCGTCATGGAGGGTCAACTACTTGCAACAGCGCGTCCCTATCTGGAACTCTTCTCGCTTCTCAGCTTAACCCCTCCTCCTAGCAGCTATGTAAGAAACCATAGCAGCTGGCAATGGAAGCTATTGATGCTCATCTTCAGTTGCTACACCTGCTGCACCTGTCTGGTGAATGTCTATGTCACCTACGTCAACATTGTGGTACTTGGCTCGGAGGTTAAGGATCTGGCTGTGGAGGATTTTACCTTCGCTTTAGGCATGGTTCAGAAGATCTTGTTCGTGTTTATTCTGGGAACCAATACAGTTTTTATGTTCATCCATTACCATAGACTGGGTCGCATTTACAGGGAAATTTCCGCTTTGGAGTTTGACATCGATGGGAGCTTTCAATATTTTGGCAGTAAACAAAGACGTTCCAAATTCCGAATATATCTATTCACACGCATTGGAATGTGGGCCATATTTCTATTTGCGGCCATGCCGCGTCTTACGATACCTTTGTTCACCGACTATATGTCCTGGAAAAACAAGATTCTCACCGAGTTCATATTGATTGTGGGACAATTTAAAAGTTTGGAGTATACCTTGTTTGTAGTACTAATACAAGAATTATTGCTGCGCCTTCGCCACAATCTAATTCAGATACAGCAGGAGTTGACAGTATGTGACCAGAGTAGCCTACTTCAATCCTTGTGTCAGGCTTTGCGAAAAAACAAACACCTCCTCAGTCGCATCTGGAAACTTGTGGATGAACTGGAAGGATATTTTATGCTACCAATGATGGCGTACTTTCTTTACAATGGCCTATGCATTCTTCACCTTTCCAATTTTGTCTTCATACAGTCGCTGAATCACAAAGATTGCTGTCGTTATTGTAAGTTAAGTATTTTTAATACAGTATATTATATTTATTTATTGATTACAGTACGCATTGGCCGCTTGCTCATACTACTACTTAATCTCCTTATACCCTGCTGGATCAGCCACAACTGTATAAACACAGTAAGTCAACTATTGAATAATATTTCCATCTTTAAGCTCCATTTTGATTTGTAGTACAACAGCTTTGGTCGCATTCTTCATAACATTCGCGCTGGTTGTGGTCTGGTTACTCCAGAGTTGCTCAAGATGATCCTCATGGAGTACGCACTGCAGTTCGAGCACTTAAAACTTCGCTTTACCTGCGGTGGCTTTTTCGATATCAATCTCAAGCACTTTGCAGGCGTAAGTAAAGTGGACTTTACACCAACTTTTCGTAGTTATTTATTCCTATTTTTCGGTTTACAGATCGTTGTCACCATTATCAGTTACATCATAATTTTAATTCAGTTCAAACTGCAGGCCAAAATGGAGGCTAATCAGGCGGCTACGCGACAGTAAAGGATTAAAGCTTAACAATTGGCAGTAATAAATAATATTGAACACTGTTACAATATAATGTATCTATGTATATTTCTCATTAAATCAGTTTATTTAGGCAATTACACTAATTATATTTCGGGTATCGCAATATAAATATTAACTGCAAATATATGTATATAGATATATGGTCTATATAATTCTTATAATAATGTTCGTCAGAGCTTTTATAGGAAAGGAATAATTGCTGAAAAGGCAAAAACAATAAGGAAAAGTTATATTTAGCAAATCTTCAAATGGTTTGATATCCTTCAATTTTAATAAATCAATATAATTTAACTTTTCTTAGTAACTAGCTAATGTTATCAGCATTTAATTGTTCTTTTAACATTTTTATAAGCATCCTATGCAAATAAATAATAAACTAGCGAGGTGAGAAGTAGAGGAAGAGCGTCTAATAATTAATTAGCGATTGCATTTTTTTTCTAATATGATAATTAGCTACGCAAATAGTAAAACCTCTGCATAAAAAATTACTCGCTATCTATGAAATTAATCGAACGTGACGGCGGTACTACGGACATGTGGCGTATGTGTAATATTTTCAAACGTTCTTCAGTCTCACCATGGAGGGTCAACTACTGGCAACTGCGCGTCCCTATCTGGAGCTATTCTCTCTCCTCAGCTTAACCCCTCCTCCTAGTAGCTATGAGAGAAACCATGGCACCTGGCAATGGAAGCTATTGATGCTCATCTTTAGTTGCTACACCTGCTGCACCTGTCTGCTGAGTGTCTATGTAAGCTACAACAACATTATGATACTTAACGCCGAGGTCGAAGAGCTGGCCCTGCAGGATTTCACCAACATTCTGGGCAGGGTTAAGAAAGTATTCTACTTTGTTCTACTGGGCACTAACTCAATTTATATGCTGCTCTACTATAAAAGACTGGGTCGCATTTATAAAGAAATTTTCTCCTTGGAGCTGGACATCGATGCATTCTTTCAACCTGTTGGCAATGAACGAAAGCAATCTAACTTCCGAGTCTATCTCTTCAAACGTATCGGATTATGGGCTATATTGCTATTTGTTGCCATTCCGCCTATTACAATCCCTTTACTCACGGAATACATGGTCTGGCGCGATAAGATTTTCACCGAGTTCATATTAATAGTGCTGCAATTCAAAACCTTGGAGTATACATTGTTTGTTATTATAATCCAAGAATTATTGCTGCGTCTGCGCCACAAGCTAATCCAGGTTCAACAGCAGTTGACAACGTGTGACCAAATTGAACTTCTCCAATTGTTGTGTCAGTCCATTCGAAGGAATAAACACCTATTATCTCGCATCTGGAAACTTGTGGGTGAAATAGAAGGATACTTTATGCTGCCAATGGTGTTGATCATTCTTTTCAATGGCTTATGCCTGTTGCACATTGTCAATTGGGCTTTTATACAGGCGGTCAATCCCAATGATTGTTGTCGTTACTGTAAGCTAATGAATTTATTTATTTTATTCATATAATACTCGTTTATCATTATATTTGGATTACAGGGCGCGTTGGGCACTTGCTGATTCTACTTTTTGTCTCCTGATACCCTGTTGGGTGAGCCACAATTGCATCAAAACAGTAAGTCAAAATTTTAATAACTAGCACATTCCTCTCTAAGCTCCGTTTTGGTTTGCAGTATGACAGTTTTGGTCGCATTCTTCATAATATTCGCGGTGGTTGTGGTCTGGTTACTCCGGAGGTGCTCAAGATGATCCTCATGGAGTATGCATTGCAGTTGGAGCACTTAAAACTCCGCTTCACTTGCGGTGGCTTTTTCGATATCAATCTCAAGTACT
Organism: Drosophila testacea; assembly: GCA_035043265.1. NCBI lineage: Eukaryota > Metazoa > Arthropoda > Insecta > Diptera > Drosophilidae > Drosophila > Drosophila testacea. The sequence continues at coordinate 2,728,565 of JAWNND010000477.1, forward strand.
TTGCAGGCGTAAGTTAAAAGAATCATACAACAAATTCTTACTCTTATTTCTCCCATTGTGTGGTTTACAGATGGTTGTCACCATCATCAGTTACATAATAATCTTAATTCAGTTCAAGCTGCAGGCGATGCTGGAGGCTAAACAGGCGGCTACGCGACGATTAAGTTTAACAGTCAACGGCCAAGCTCAATGAAAGCTTAAAGCTCTATAGTTAACAGAGCTGTTAACTCAACAATATAGAAGTTACGTTTTACCTTTATATGAAATGAGTTTATTTAAACAATTATGCTATTATTGTTTCAGTAATCGCAATCGAGCAAGTGCAACTGTAACTTCAACGATCAATTAACTTTATCTTAATCTAAGCTTTATCAAACATTTCATGTTTTTTGTTGCGGTTAGTTGTACTCATAATTAGTGTAAAGTGTAATTGCGACGTTTTCGGCTTATGATTAAATGCTTACTTAAATACTAAATATTGCTTATCACCTACTGCTAAATATCTTCCTACCCAAGACCCATCAGTGTTCTATTAACTTACATAACTAATCATATATTTACCTATAATACATTTATTTAAGTTGGTTTTTCATACTTGTGAAATGTTCTGTTTCGTACTTTTTGTTTGCATTTGGATTTTTGTCATATAACGATCTTTTTTCAATTGATAATCACAGACTGAATAACTGGAATAACTTATGCAATGGTATGTATGTATATATATATTTAACTAGATCAAAAATTAGCTATTTAAAATGGACAATCGCCCTGTGAATAAAAACAAACAAATGAACAAACCAACAGAGCATATTGATAGATAAATCTCAACCATGTGGAAGTCAATATTGTAGTTTATATGTAAATGTATATAATGTAAAGATACAATAATGCCGTTGGCAGTTAGATTTACAGTTAGTTTAAGGTAAGGCTCCATACACTGATCATTATTGTTTTAATAGATAATACAGCTTTATGTATGTTTAGATATATCCATATTGGTATCAAAATAATAACATATTGGAAGGACACTGGTGGTCTTAAACACATACATACATAGTACATACAAGGTCTTACAGTCTATACAGATTACCGATTACTTGGGCTAGCTAGTCAAAACAGGTCCATGTTGTCGTTCATGTAGCTTACCAGGTAGTACAAATAAATAAATAGACACACTGTAGGCAGGAGATAATTCAGCAGTAGGCTAACTATTATCCCGTCCCATGCTTTCCGTTCTCGAACAGGCCTTTCTTGAAAAAAGACGACAGCTGTACGAGGGAGGCACGGGTGAGGCCCGGTCCACCGGGTCCATCATAGATTGGACACTGTGGTATCTTCGAGCAGACGACGAAAAGGCGTCGCAAATAGAGTTCCAGCAGACGACGACGATGCTTGGCCACAGGCTCACTGTTCGAGGCAAAGAGTTCTCGGCGTGGGAAGGGCAATGCAGAGATCTACAAGAAGAAATCATCAATTAAAATTGACAGACGACTTGAGAATAATTGGAGACTTGCCTTAGCGCCATAGCAGTGCTTCATGCACAGATGCAACTCACGGAAGCGACTATAGCGACGCAATATGTTAAGTTTTCCATCTGGAAGTGCAATTCTCACTTCGTACTCGTAGTGTGTCTGTTTTCCAGCCCCGCGCATTACAAATGTGGGTATGGTTATAAAGTGTTCACCTTCAGCTGTGTGAATAAAAGTAAATCCGATTAATTGGCAAGTTAACTAGCACACTTATAGTTTACTTACGAAACTCCCTCATGGACGGACACGATCTGGTCATACTGGGCGAAAAAATTTGAGAGCTGGACTCCTCCATGCTGGTTGGACTCATTGCACTGGAACGCATTATAGAATTGGTCATCTGACCTGCACGTTCCTCAGCACAGCACAGAGCATGCGCCTCAAGATCCTGCACCGATTGCAGCAATTCCTGTTCCAATTGAATGTAACTTCGTTGCAGGTCCTGCAGATCGGCAATCTGCTCATCTAACTCTGCTTTGTTGACATCCGATTCGAGATTCTTCATTATCAACGCCTTCTGGGCAGCAATCTTTCGACGCTTTGCATGCAGCGGGCAGTAAGCTCGGGTCATGCCCGTGTTTCGGCCAATTTCACAGGATGAACATGAGCCCGTCTCCTCGTCACTTGTCCGCATGTTGTGTTTGTAATTACTGGCGACTCCATTTTGAAGTAATGCCTGATTGCGAGTGTCCAAACAGACGCCGCTATCGCTCATGATAGCCTGCGAGCTGAGAGCAACTGAGGTGCTGCCACTTCCACTGCTGGGACCCGCCGTACAGGTGCGTGAAGCATCTTCGCTGCTGCCCGAGAAGTCATCCTTGGGAGTGTCCTCAGCCTCATCTCCAGCCTCACACGAGAAATTGCTTAGCGGGGACTGTTGTCCCTCCGTAATTGTGGGAGACGAGAAGTCAGAGGGGAAAGTATCACATGTTTTATATGTGTCCGACTTGGACACATCGTCCATATCATTGGAGCTCTGCACCTGCAGTTGCATACTTTGCTTTTTGGCTCGAATTGCCTGGGATTCCTTCTCACTTTCAGCACGCTCCTGACGCAGGCGCTCCAATTCCGCCTGAATTTCCAACATCGTCTCATCTACTTTGGCTATTTTACTGGTGCTTGCATTGAGTATGCGTTCCTTCTCCGCTATTTGCTCGTCCAGTCTGCGAATCTCCTCATTCTGCAAGATATTTAAATTGATTAAGATGATTCCATATTTAATTTGATATTTAAACTTACGTTTCTTCGCACCGTATCCTTAATAAACTGCGCTGCAAACAAATCCAACGAATCAGACACCTGTAACAACAGATCATCGTTAAGCGGAGTTCCCTCCTCAATTTTCATGCCCATCTGTAAAGAAAATTTAATTATTTAAAAGACCACCAGTAAAGTTTTTTGGCAAGCTTGAAGCAACTTAAATGTATTTAAATAAGATAAATTATAAAGAAAGTAAACAAACCTCATCCAGTTTGCCACAATCATTAAGTTCCTGCAACTCTTTCGCTACATACTCAGAGAAATCACGTTTCTTAGAGTCGAGCTGCGTTTGAAATGCGGAAATTTGTCTACACACAATGTCGATCTAAAACGAAAATGAAACGAACGGAAAACCAATAAGGAAACAAAAGCCAAGACATACAAAATGATAAACTAAGCATAAAATAACAAACAATAGAATGCATTTCATGCAATAAAAAAAGAACATGCAGTACACACCTGAACCTTCTCGTTATTCTTTTCCCAGAGTAACATATCCTTGCGGGCAATAAGCTCCTGCTCTCTGCAATTGAACAGCTGCATGCCATCCATTTTTTCCAGCTCTAGCCGCTTTAGTTCCTCCGTCAGCTTTCTCACCTTCGTCTTGTATTGATCATGCATCTGAACGCGTTCCTAAAAGTGTTAAAAAACAACATGGTTAATCATGATTATATCCAACTTAAGGCTTTACTTACCACATTCAGCTGCTTCAGAGCATTCTCAATGGTGTCGAGTATTTTGCGATTTTCATCTTGAAGCTCGGGATCATCGCGAGAAATGGGTCGCTGTGGATAATACTGTCGGTCTGATCGTTTATAGGGCGATGAGGTGCTGCCCGTCATGACATCCTCATCAATATCGGGGCATGACAACAAATTCTCCCTGGAAGAAGTAATAAGTGACAGACGCGACATATCCAACTGCGAGCGATTTAAATCCTTGCGCAGCTTCTCCGCCTCGATGGGATTGTTAAAGCGAAATATGTTGGTGCGTCCCAGGAGTATGATGTCGCCCTGCGAGATCTGTTTAGGCTCGTCGATGAGATGAGCATTCACCCAGCACTGAGCTTGAGGATAAGGATGCAGAGTAGCCACACCTCCCTTTACTACAATTCTACAGTGTTGCGGTCGAATGCCATCGCCCACAAGTTCAATGTGAGGTGCCAAATCGGCATCCTCTGTGCCAATGCAGGTTTCACCCTCCTTCAAGCTGTAGAGGGTAACGCCAGTCGTCACATCATTGTGTATGCCAATCAAGTGGGGTATCTCCGAGTCGAGGACAACGCCCACGCCTGATTTTCGCAATCCCAGACTCTTCTGCTCCTGCAATATGGACTGGGCCACCTTCCACTTTTCCGTCCATTCCTCAGTGAGCACTTTCTCTTGCGCTTCCTTCTTCTGGAGATCAGCCAGCACCTTGAGCGAAGGCTGCAGCGAGTGCTAAAGAGAAAGATGGAAATTAGTTAAATAAATAATAAAACAGTTTAAATATTTAAATGCTTACAATATCTCCAGTTAACATAGACTTGAGCTTGTTTATCTCCTCTCTGAGCTCGCGTATCAGCTTCACATTGGCATCTTCATTGACCGTGGGCTTGTTAATGATATTTTTGGCACGATTTGCATATCGCAGCGTGCTCAACGTCTCACTGTAATTACAATCCGCTGGTGATAATGCCGCTATCATGATGGTCTTGCTGTTGCCACCCAAACTGTCCTTGAGCAAATAGGTGAGCGTAGAGTCGCGATAGGGAATATAAAGTACGCGTTTTGTAGCGCTATTTGGAGTTAAGGCCAGTGAGGTAGAGTTATGCATTGCGGCACTCGATTGCTCTGCCAATGCTGAAATGACGCTGCCCAGCGTTACGAGGGATTTGTTGATGTGGGCACCCTCCTTCAGACGATCCCCCGTTGCACCTGTTGCATTTGCTCGTTCGCTGCATAAAGAAATACATATATAGTTGAATGATCATAATTTCATGCTCCGCTTACGCACCTGCCAGCCAAGTCGACTAAATGGATTTTGGAAACTGTCTCGCTTGGCATGTCATTCATGAAGACGGCCTGCACAAATGTGATTGTGAAGATGGCGTGACTCCGACTGCTCGTATCATTCATGTTGGTGCTGGCCGTAGTTCTATGTGCATTACCACGTGCAATGCACTCCTAAGAGATACAGAGAATTACATTAGCAACAAGATTTTTTTAATCTAAATAGCAACTGTTGAACTCACCTGTATCTCCTCAAAGTCAGACACTGCATGCTGCGACAGATTCACCACGTAGGGACCTAATCGGGGATCTTCACGCACTCTTAACGAATGTCCTGTGTTCTGTACCGACAGCAGATCCTTTACCTTCTCATTATAGATCTCCAGGTAACTGGCATGTGTCCGATATCCCGTGCCCGACTCCTGACCCACACGCATCCTTGCAAACAACTCTTGGCAGATACGTGGTATAAGTCCCGGATTGTTTGGGGTTCCCATCATAGTAAACGTTTTGCCTGAACCCGTCTGTCCATAGGCAAAGACGCAGGCATTGTAACCTGTAAGCCAAACAAAAAGACATTTTTTTTATAAATTAATCTATTAAAAATAAGTTCATTAATATAAGTGAAAGGTAGCCGCCCCATAATTATACATAATGTACAGATTGTAGCAATCGTTCATGCAGTTGCATGCAACACGCTTGACAAACGTTAGCTAACTGCCAACTGCAACTTGTGGCATGCTGCTAATGGTGGCACTTGACTTTTATGAGTTATTGTAAGCCGTAGTAGGATACGAACTCGCTTTGCATGTCATTATTTTTGTCGAGTAGTTGCAAATTTCAAAGGACAAGGTCAGCTGTCTACTTTAAATGGAATATAATAAAAGCAAGTGCGCAGCTTGGTTTCAGATTCGAATTCCAAGCTGCTGCCAAGTTGAAAATGGTTCAAGTATTTATGAAATGTAATAACTATCATATTGCCCTGAAAAATATTTACTTGTCTAACTAGGGTAATGGCATTTTGAGCTGAAAAATCAATGCAAATGGAAGTACATTCGTTTCAAATCAATGAAAATCGCTTTCCATCTCAGATTCGGGTGTGTAACAGTGAAGATAATAACACGTTTTACAAATTATAAATTTTGTAACTACATATAGTTAAATATATTTATACAACTTTTGAAGCCACAATGGTCTTTCGAAAGATAAGCATGTATGTTAAGATAAAATTAAATTTAAATACTATAAATTACGACATTAACATTTGATTTCTTAAAATATATAAAAACGTTTTTTTTAAGAAACTAGGATTTTAGTTACTAGGATATTTTTATTTCCATAAGAATCTGTTAGGAAACACATGCTAGCTATTAATTATACTATCTTTAAAAGTATAATATAAATGAACTTTAGTTAAATTTTAATTTCAAATGAAAGGTTTATTTCTATTTAAATTGAAATCTTTATCCGACTGCCTTCAATTATGGTTTATATTGTGGCCAAAGAATATTACTCACAAGTTCGATTAGTAACTAAAACATTAGCTCTAATTATAAAAAATACTCATGAGGATTATATTGGGAACAAACCTATGTACAAATCAGCTAAATTGTGAATCACTTTGTTTAATCGCATCATTGAATTATGTGTTAAAATCTTGGTTAAACAATTGTGAATATGTCATGAGATGCTAAAAACATTGCACATCTGTGCATGACCTGTCTCGACCAGGCTGAAAACACTTTTACTGTAATTGCAGCTCAAGTGTCAGTCGACAGAGAGAGAGAGAGAGACAATGCGACAGACAGACAGACAGACAGTCAAATAGGTCCCTCCCAAGCACCTCAACAGCTTGTCTAGCCAAGAGCCAAGAGCCAAGTGATTGCTTCAATGGACCGCCCTCCCATTTCCATTTGACGATGTCATCTGAGACCGCACAAGTGGCGCAACAGCACCAGCAAACAGCAACAACATCTACCATAACAACTACAACAACATAAATTGCTTAGCCAAGTTACTGCCGCTTTTAGCCAGTCAGCAAACTATTTAAAGCCAGGCTCTGTGTGTGGACATCACTTGCAGTTTTTGTTTTGTTTTGTTTTGTCATGTTTTGTCATTCCCACTCGACCAATCTTGGCCCGGGTAATTTGATATTGAAAGCGTGCCAAGCAGCAGCAACAACAACAACTGACAACACCAACAACAACAACAACAAGTTGCTGCAATAAACAGCTGTTCCATTTCGCTTACCATTTTGCGTTGTTGTTGTGGGCGAAAGTTAGTTTTGTATTTTTTTCGGCTTAATTTTTCGCCAAACAATAAAAGAAATTCCATTTCTGTTACAGTTTTCCGCGAGTGAAAGCGCATAAAATATTACGCACTGATGGAAATCATTGCCAGGCACGTGACACAATCGTGTCGACAATCAATCAACAATAATCCCTACACAGCGGGGCAACTTTAGCTGATAGCAAGAGTCTCATTCTTTCTTTCTATTTCGGTAAAGGAAAAATATTACGTAGCCGCAACGTAAAGCGGAAATTTGCATGATTACTGAGGCATATACATACTACATACGAGCACGCCACATAAGAAAATGCCAGTAGAGCAAACGATAGTGGGTCTGTTTTATTTTTAGACACGCATTTTATTCAAACATTGAAAATATTCGAGAAAAAACTGAAATCAACATCAAAGATCAAAAGAGATGTAAACAAATAAACACTAATGCAGCAAATCGACAGACTGTCTGTCAGCCAAAATCAACAACAAAAGACCAACAAAATGTCAAAGTCATGGCCAAAAAATATGTATGTTGTAAGGCGAAGTGAGCAATGAGTAATGAGTAATTTGTATTTGATTAAAATGAACTTTAGACAGCAACTGCGTCATAGTCTGACGTCATTATGAGAAGTATTTAAGTTTTTCAACTCTTTTTCAGTTATTAGGAATTTAAGGCAAAGACACTTTACCACGTTTTAGTTAACATTCTTAAGTCTTAAATCAATTTTAAAATGTTCAATGTCCCACAGAATCTCATATTCTAAATGTGAAATGTTGAAGTGTTTTTAATTTTTACCTTCATTTTATTATTTATTATTATTTGGAATTGTTTACGCTTTTATTGTTTATTTGATTCTTATTATTTAAATTGTCAAATTAAATTGTTCCAACTATTCAGAATATAATTAGGCTTAATTTATTGTAAATATTTTAAATAACATAATAAATTAATAAATTGGCTTCTCACCTTCGTATGCACAATCGACAACATCGTTGCCCAGATCGCTATACACCTGTTCCTGTGTCGCAAAGTGTGAATCCTCCGCATCGAATGACCAATAGGAGTAATCAAAGGTGAAATCATGAAAAGCCTCACGTCCTGCATCGCGTATGGATTGCAAACGAGGTTTAACTAGCCGAGTTTTCTTGTTATCCATTTCCACAATGAGCTGAGCGTCCATGTCATTTTCACTGTAAAGAAAAGAGAGATAGAGAGAGAAGGCATTAGCATACCCTGTAAATGACCTTGGCCCATAGAAAATAAACTTAAACTAATTGACAATGTACAGGTGTTGTTGTCGTTATCGTTGTTAGCATTTTCCCTAGGGCCCCATTAACTTGGCTAACAGCTCGCAAACGACCTGGTCATAAACTAGCGCTATATATAAGCATTTTGCATGATCTGGAAAAGTTTGAATGACACGAGAATCCATACGAGTTTGCAGCTTTTTAATAGTCACATGACTTTTCCACACAAACCCACAAAAGAGATTCCGGTTTGTGGGCAATCATTAAATGAAAACTTGATTGCAACACTGAAAACGCAAAGCAGAAGAAAGGAAAAACCAAAGAAAAGACAAGATGCAGAGGTCAGTTAAGAACTTTTGAATTTGGGTTGTGGGGAATGGAAGAAGAAATGGGAAATAAGGGGTATATGGGGAACTGGTTGGCTTTGTTATCGAGTTCATGGTACACCCACACACAGTTGCATGTGCCACCCAATTCAAAAGACTTGTCACATTGACTCATTCAGTCAAAGACCCCGCCAGCAACAAACACAGACGCTGCAAGTATCTTTTTTATTACAATTTCAGTTCAGTTTAGTATAGTTTATATATTTTTTTATCTACACGCGTCTTGCCCCCATTTGTGGCAACAATTTTAGGTCGTTCCTCTTTGCTCATAGGCTCAATGCGCATTGTTGGTGGCATGCTGACTGACGCTCCACTTTCTGAATCTACTCACATTGTATGAGTATGAGTCTAAGTATGAGTTCTCCACTCATTTCATTGCTTGCGAGTGGTTTTAATTTTTAATCTGTTTGGTTTGCTGAGCTCTTTGACTCAGTTTATTGCGCATTCCCCTTCAGCACGTTATCTGAATCTGTGGCACTGATTTGTGCCTCAACTTCAAACACACACATACACACAGGCAAACACAAGAATAAACATTGTGCAGTGCCTTCAATTATGACCAAATATCTGACTCATATTCAAGCAGCAACACTATAAACAAAACAAATGAATGAATCGTTGGCAAACCTCACAATGAATATGGAAGTTGCTTGATTTAAACTCGCGTGTTCAGAATGTTATGCATAATATGCATACATTCATCATATATACATACTATATATCTGTACATCTTTCCATATCTAGAGATCCTAATGAAAACTCGACTCGAACTTTATTTAGTATTATATATTAAAGTGTACGTATTCGTATAACCAAACGTTTTAATGTATTGCTGTGAATTCTGCTCGCGACGCTCGCTCTTCCATGACTACACTGTGGGAAAGGAATGGCCTCGAACACTATTTTCAAGAAGTCATTTTTGCATTCTGTGCCAAATTTGGTTACAACTTGATTGTAATTTACCAAATCTGACAATGTTTATAGTTAATTCTGCTAGGAGATCGATAATAATCGTTAGAATAATATAAATAATACTCAACATTCTGAGCATTAATTCAAATACATATGCCTTTTACTAGTGATTATTATAATATAACTCTACAAAAAGTAAGTTAAAAGCTTTTATTTCCTACAGATTTTATATGAGGAACAGAATTTATTGGTTTTTTCGTAAGACTATCGAGATATTGGAAGTATGTATTTAGCTTTAAATCTATTCAACTTTCATATATTTCAGATGAAAGCAAATTAATGATTACTACTCTAGTCATGTGTTCAGTGTATCTCAAAAAATTAATTTTGCTTGCCTTTTTAAAAATGTTGTATGTTATTTTTGACAGCACAAAAAAAAACTAAAGTACAGATTAGATAGTAAGTGCTATCAAGCAACTAAAGTTAGTCTTGTCTACTTTTTTTTTAAGAGAACATGAATAAAATTGACAATTAACTGTTGATTAATATGCAAACAAAATTTATAAAATGAACTACATTTCCTGTTCCTAAATTATTAACACCTATAATCACATTTCTTTTCCTCAGTGCAGACCCTTGCGAATAAATGGAAAAAATTTGCGTTCACGCTAAACAAAACAGCAAAAATGTTTAATAATACGTATTTACAAAATAATTATTTGTACCTATGTGTGTGTGCAGAATTGCGGAGTGGGAACTAAGCTATATATATTTGCAAACTGTTTTATACAGCAACAAAGCAGATGACCGATGACGTCACTGCTATTAGAGAATGCATTAGAGAGTGAGATAGATCTACTCGCACCTGTGGCAATAACAAATTTTGAATGCACAATTAACACATGGAAAGGCTATTAAAAGCAGAAGCAGCTAAGTTTATTTTGTACATCAAATTATTTGTTGTTTAATCGAACAATAAATATGTGTGAGATGAATGACATCATAAGAGAGCTTCAGTTTCTTTGTTGCTTGTTTCGGGCTTTTGTTCGCTTTGTTTAAGCCAAGTAGAAACTGTGCCAAAAGCAATGACCGCGCCAAGATCCAACACGTTAAACATACAAAAAAGCGCTTGCTAGACCAGGTAAATAACAACAACAAAAATAAGAAAAATAAAACAAAACAAGTACGAAAAAACAGAAAGATTTTTGTTTAATGCGGTTTTAAGTAGCCGTTGGGCAAACTGAAGAGGGCCAACGTACTGTTGTTGGCCAAAAAAGAACTTGGCAACGTCAGCAGCGTAAATACATTTTTGGTGAATGGTTTTACCAAGAAATATATTTATTTTTCTTGTTTATAGTTATATATTAACTAATTTATAAATTAACTAATTTTTAAGTGGAAATGCACAACAGTTACTTTGAGGGGCGTTTCTCTATAAGTAAAACCAGTTGCCTTATCAAACTCAAATCCCAATATGAATTCTAGTTAGAATTATAATTCCTATACAAAAATCACAACTAGATTCCCACTTACCGTGTGTTAAAGGGGCGAACCCTCACAGCAACCTTGAGCGAAGACATTTCGGTGGTTGTTCCCCTGATGTTGTTGTTTACGTTGTTGTTGTTGTTGCTACTCCTTTGCTATGCGCTCAGCAAGCAAAGCTATGTGAGAGTTGTTATGTAGAATACAAAGGGGGTGGCCGTGGGGGGGTTGGCGAGGGCGGCAACTATGTACAGTTAGGCGTCTAATGGCAACAGCCACGTAATTTTGGTTGTTTGCACACAACACCAAACACCACGCGAATATTACACAGTGTATTTTTCGTTACGATATTTCTCGTTTTCTTGTTTTCGCTTCTATATAATATGTATGTATTTGCGTTTTATTAATATTATTGATGTTATCGTTGTTATACTTGTAGTTGTTGCTGTTGTTGCTACTGGCCTTGTTATTAGTTTGTTTTTCTTTTCGTTGTCTTCTTGTGCATCGTCGTTTCATCGTCCGTCGCACTTAGAGCTCTACAGCCAACAACAAGCCAAGCACATAATAATAATGATTGTACAAAATTTAATTCACTTGCACCTTTCATTGTTTATTGTTGCCCACAGTCCAATACAGTCCACACACACACAGGCCCTGTAGAGATGTGCGTGTTGTGTCCCGCATATGTGTGTATTGGTGTCAATTTAGATGTATATTTTGTTATGTATATGCAAATCGAGGTAAATAAAGAACGAAACACAAAAGAAAATATCACTTAATTAACACAATTGCGCCAGCTTACGCATTACGAACGAATTTTGATTATTTATGCTTCTATTATTGCATTTTGTGCGCGTTCCGATGTAGTTGCTTGTAAAGTCTTCTTCTTACTGCAGTCTGCAGCTCAGTGCTAGGGTTGGGTTGCTCATGAGTGAGTGAACCAAAAAGAGTTGTTCCCTAAACTGAGCGAGTGAACAAGCTCTTTCCTTATTGCTCTTTTGGCTCACTTTTGAGTGAATTTTCCCTGTCACTTTACCGCCATCTATTGTTTTTTGGCGGAACTAAATAAAATACCACTGACTATTGTCTTTTATCGGAACTAAAATTGATCCAGTTTTTTTGAGGGATGTTTTGAGTGAATTCCGATTTCGAGTGACCGAAATATTTTTTCACTTTTTCTGTTCTTGCCCACGGATCGGATTGAAAACTTGCACGAATTTGTTTTTGATTTTCCTAAGCTTTTTTCAGTAAAAACCGCAGCTAACTGAGAAAGCTGTGAACAGAGCTTGGCCCCCAGTGAATCTAGAAAACCGAGACAAATTTAAAAAAGAGTGGCTTAATTTTGTCGAATTTTGGATTTACTTGTTTTGTTGATTTAAAATCGTTTTCCCTGTTAGGAAATTAATTTTAGTTTTAGCAAATTTCTTTCGTTTTATTAGCGCCGACGTCCATGTTAGCTACAAGGCGCCACCTGTAACTAAAGTGAAAGTGGTGGGAAATTTGAAATAACTGTTTTTCATATTGGCGCCGAAAGAAAAGAGAATTTTTGACAAAATTGCAAGTCAAAAGGAAAATAAGTGAACATTTTTGAGAAAATGGAATCATTCCACAATAATTATCAGTATCACACCGAGGAGATTTGAGTATCCCATACATATTTCGATGTGGGATACTAAAGATTGCGCACCAGCAGAAGAATGGGAACTTGCTGGTGGAATGTACAGATGTACTGCCCCTCGGTACCATCGATTGCCGGGGAACATAAAAACAACATTCAATTTCCACCAGCAAATAAAGGTAAGAATGTTGCATTTATTTAAATTTGTATTTATATTAACTGCCTCAATTTTATTTATTGAAAGTTCAAACACCCACAGCTCCTGCCAAAGGAGCACTCTGTAATAGAGGAGACGAAGGAGCTGAGGAGGATCGCGAAAGAATGACAAGCAGATGGAGAAGAGGTGGCAAAAAAGACTTGCTAAGGAAGCGTATAGTCAAGCTGCAGATGAGAAAAAAAGGGCTGCTGCTAACTCCTCCTCCTCCTCCAATTGTAGTAGTAAGTAAAGCTAAAGGACCCATTCTAATTGTTATACTAACTGTATACTTAATAGTTCACAAGATGTTAGAAATAAATATTTATTTGCTGAACATCTTGAGACACTGCCTCATGCAAATTTCCCTGTTTGAAGTTCAATTTGCACTTACATTTTTCTTGTAAATTGTAAAGCAAATATTTTCTAAATCAATTACACTTAATTACTTATACATTAACTGTTTTTCTTCTGCTACTGCAGCTGTACGTTGACCGCACACACCCAATTACACACCCCCTACTATACATGTATATATACTAGGGTATGTAGGTTCAAGCTAATACCCTGTAAATATTTAAGTTGTAAGAAGAGGCAAAAGATAAAATTATTGGTGTACTTTGCTAATTAAAACCAGTTTAAAGATCAATATTCTTGTAAAGATTTCGGACAATTCTCAACATTACCGCAAATCAAAAATAAAGATTTTAAAATGCTTTTTGAAGATAAAGTTTTAATTATAGGTTTATGATATCAAAAAATGTCCTGTATTCTGACAGATTTATATAATAATTGGATAATAGACACGCAAGTTATTCATAGAAGATAAAATCTTTAATCAAGGTCAACTGAAACACTAAAATTCATTTTAGATTTTTGATAAATCTCAACATTTCCGCAGATCGAAAAGGGGACGAATTTCAACCGCTTTTTGAAGATATACTCTTGATTATAGGTATATTAAAGCTTTTATTTGATATTTCTTTATTCTGACATTTTCATAATAGTCGGATAACAAACACGCAAGTTATTTACAGAACATTTGTTGGAAACTTTTGTTAAAAAGCCCAGATTCCTATAAAAAGATATGAAAATATATTTACTAGTATGTACATATGTGTGCTTGCAGTTCAAGGTCTTTTGGTTACATATGAATTGTATACAGGGTATTTCTTCGTCTGGCAGCCCCGTTTGTCTAAGCTTGCTTTGTATATGTGAGCGGATTGCATAGTGGGCAACAAAAGGCCGGAAATTTTCAATTCTGTCGCATGCGTAGCAAATACTCAAAAAAAAATAAAAAAAAACTGCAACAACAACGAAAACAAATCTCAAATCTTGTGTAAAGCGTGTTAAACGGCGATGGTTAAACCGGCTCAGTCGCTTTTCAACAACAACAACAGCGTTTAAAAAAAAAGCATTTTGAGTCGACAGTCATCATTCACTCATTTTGTCAAATTCTCATTTAAAGCTGAAGCAGTTTTCGCTTTCAATTTTCAGTTGCATTTCAAACTGTGCTCAGAGCGGTCGCTGCGAAGACTCGAATAACGTGAGTAACTTTTATAGACTTGTTTATTTAAAGTGCCTTCAGATCGAGATTTGTGCTAAGTTAACTTTCTATATGCTAATGTTGCGTGCTCTCTTCAACTAAATACTTATATTGATCAGCTGTTGGAAAGATATTTAAAAGGCGTCTCACGCTCCAAGTAAATTCAACTTCCTGACTGCGTCGATCGTCAGTGAAGCGATGGCTTCGCTTTTGTTTAAAGTTCAATTGAAAACAATTTAAATATTTTATCTAAATGCCATGTTCAGCATAATAATTGTGAACAGCTTTGTTATAATTGTGCGAATTAATGGGGAATGTAATAATGTTATTACACATTGTAGTATTTCTGAGTGAATCTATCAGAATCCAAATCAATTAACCTTTTTCTTAGAATCATTAATCCTATATTTATCAAGATACTGTTTTTCCTTTGCCATGATCCGAAAGTTCTTTAAATCGTTAATGTGTGGGTATAAAAACACTTTCAAGACTTAAAGACAATTTGAAATCAAAATGCAAAAATCTGGTAAGTCTCATTGTCAATTTTAAATAATTTTCAATATATTTCAAATTAATAATATCCGATGTAGACCGATAAAAACGTAATTATCAAGGAGACAAATTTAAATTTGATCTAAATTCGATATATAAATATATATTTTAGTTGAAAACAGAAATGGGAACACGCTACTTACGTTTGAAAACCATTTAAGTATAGAAAAATTATTATATTTTATGACACACTTTACACGTACTTTCAAAGACAGTAGAGACATAAAACGGGCGATGATCGTATGCTAATATCTTGACTATTTAGAGACCTATAAGTCAACATATACTATTGTTCAATTATAGATGTATGTATACATATACTCATCTTTCGTATATCATCGATAGGTTGTGACTCTTTATTTAGTTTCGCGTTCAATTTGCAAGCCTCTATAAGCGAATGTCTATTTGTATACTCATATGTTGATTGAGTAATTGAATAGGGTCTATTATTGTAATGACAATCAACTTCGGGAAAAGACTATTAAAAGTGAGGTGAGATATGCCAGAAATAGTGTATGAAATCTTTGAGTGATTTAAAAAGTATCTTTAAGAGTTATTTAAGTAATTTGTAAGATATAAATGAAAGTTTTTTAAGAGAACTAGGTGATAAAAAGCTATATATCAGGGGTGCCCAAAGTTCTTTAAGAGTATTAGGTGATACAAAATTAGATATACGATATTTATATGAATCTTATAAAACATTTATGATAAATCCTAATCCTGAGTTTTTCATAGACATTATTGTTGTTGTATACTCGTAACTAAGGAAATGACACCCGACATAAAACTTTTATTTTCAATTACCCGAGAAACTTATAGTCTGGGCTTGGCCTTGGTTCGGCATTAGCACTTCCCATTGTGCTGTAGCCCAAATAGGCTTTAGGGAAGTACTTACTTGACTTAGCTTGAGTTGACTTGCACAGTTATGTTGACATATCGATTCGATTTTGTTGTTTGCAAAACATCAACAGCTGATGTAGGTGAGTGTAAATGAACGCATCTAACAACTAAACAACAAATGGGTACAGTAGAGACACTGAATGTGTGCTAAGGCTTAACAAAGAGCTAATCAAACTGTCTCTAGAACGTCACGGATGCGTCCAATTGAAGAAGCGACCAATTGCACAAATTACGTTAATACCTCGTCTCCAGATCCAATGCGTCTCTCTTTCTCTCTTCACCTCTCTCTCTCTCTCTCTCTCTCTCTCTCTCTGTCGTCTCTAGAGATAATTGTATGCCACACGCATACGAAACTACCAAAGAAATCGGATAGAGTCCATTTGAGATAGCTTGATTAGTCAGCGATCTGTCTGTCAGTTGTATATATACTCCATGTCAGAGGCGTCGCTGTCTCAGTTGCCGTTTGTCAGTCGTCAGTTGCGCTTTAAGCTTGAGATACAAAGATACATTTTCCATCTACGTAGTGGAAGTGCGAGCAACTAAATAAGTTAAAATAAAAGATACAAAACCAACCGTCGTGCTGTAAGCAACCTAACTGAATTTTCAGTTAACAACAACATACCATAAGTTGCAGTTACTTGCTAAAAGCTACAATTAAAATTAAAAAAAAAACTATTGCACAATTCTGAGTTCAACTAAATATTAAGTAAAAGTGTCTGTGAACTAGACTTTAGACTCCCAAGTCAAAAGTTAATCCAGATTAAGATACGTAATGTATCTTAAAGATACTCGTCTAACCGCAGTCAGTTTTATCTGATTGCAAATCACAATAAAGAGTTTGACGTTTTGAAGTCAAGGTCAATCTTTCGCTTTAACCGGTTTCTATATTTACGAGTGTTAACTGCTTGTGGTTTAAACCAAGTTTGGATCAAGTTGAGATCCCAAGCAATTGCAAACTAAGCACGCGCTGTGAAATTTTATTTAAAGTACTTGAATTTAATTTCTTACAGCCAAAATGAATTATACTACGCTGCTGTTGATCTTTTCTGCAATTTTGGGACTTGCCACGGCAACAGATGTGAAACCATGTCCCAAGTGTAAGTTGAAATCTGTTAACTGATATTGTTGCAACTAAATCCTTGCCACTTGCAGCCAAGGCACGTGCTCTGACTGCCGAGGAAGTGACGATTTCCAACTGCCCCAAAAACAAATGCATATTGAAGCGCAACACGGAGGCAAGCATTACAATGAAGCTGAAACCAGAGCGTGACTTTGCCGAACTCACTTCGGATATACAGGGTATAATTTTGGATGTGCCTTTGCCTTTCCCAGGATATTATGGCACCAGCGCCTGTCCGCATATCTATGATGCATCTGGAGAGAAGAAAGTCGGCTGCCCACTGAAAGCAGGCGAGACATACACCTATAAGAATAGCTTCAAGATACTCCCAGTCTATCCGACGGTGAGTCTAGAGATACATTGGGGACTTGGCGATAAACAGGGTGATGCTGCCTGTTTCCAAATACCTGCTAAAATCAAGGCTTAGATAAGTCCAATTGAAGCCAATTTCGAGTTTCGAGTCGCGTCGTAAGGTTATAAGTTTTATTTGTTTATGATTAAAATAGGTAAGAGTAACGATTAGTTAAGTTAATATGGAATTGTTTAAAAAACTGTGGGGCAATATTGCGGCATCCAGCCAGTGACGCAATATTGTGTTTGCAACATATATGAATAATGCATATATAGTGTGGTTAATAATTGCACAATTAAATATTAAACATTATACATTATATATTAAATATACAATACAAATACAAATATATAAAACAATAAGACAAAACAACAAAGAGAAAAAACTATTTTTCAATTACATTTAATTTTATTATGTATGTATGTATATATAGGTAAATGTATTTTTTAGTATTGCCCGCTGGCCAACGCTGCGTATGCGCAATTTTCTGCTATTAATTAGGCCACAGCATGCAATGCGAGACTTAAGTGCAGATCACTCGGAATGATGGCATAAATATCGTTTAATTGTTCTCGTTTCGTTGTGTGTGCGCATGTGTGTGTGTGTGTGTGTGTGTGTGTGTATCTTTTGTTTGTTTAGCATTTGCGGGTCAAAGTTCACTTTTTGAGTTCAAAGAAATCGCCAATTGGCAGTTGTTGCTGCTGTTGTTGTCGCTGTTGTTCTGCCTCGGCCATCGCTTGTTGCAACTTGCGCCAACTCTCAGCCGCATCGGTGGCATCGAACTGACGCTGCAACTGTCTCAGCTTGTAGCGATGTTGACGCAGCAGCTGCCTCCATTTTCCTTCATCATTCACATCACGCGACAACGTTGCATCTCCCTCTTCCCTTTCCCTCGATGGTGACAAGGCCGATGCAGTCAGCGGTAAATCATTGAGCTTATTATTATTATTGTTGTTGTTGCTATTGTTGCTGTCATCATCCATAAAGTTCGCATTGTTATCGCCAATGTTGTTGTTGTTGTTGAGGAGCTGATCAGCAAAGTTGTCGGCATAGGGTTTAGCCTATAGAAAGAAGAAACGAATTGATCAGTAAACAATTCAATCATCCAATAAATTGAAATCTAGAAAGGAAACCAAAGGAATTTTAACATAACAGCCCTATTTTAAATGTTTATCCGATTTTTAAAGTCTAATAAGCCTTTTACTCGTTTTTAAACGATCTTTTAAAACAAAACATGTCCTGAACACTAAGTTCATAGAAATTAGTAACATTTTCAAAGTAAGGCAATTACACAGATTTCTCAAGTTTGGTCAGATGATATATGTATGTACAATGTACATACTATATTTTCTATAGTAGTATATACCGATCGAAAGGTTCTTTCTCATTCTTTTTATATGAAAGATATCGGTTTAAAATCAAATAGTTACAGGCTGTTGAGTATTTAAAAGTACGCAAACCCTTTTTTTATTAGCGGTAAGTCCTAATTTTAGGGGTGTCCCTTATGTGATTTTGATAAGCTTCCAAGAATTGTTGAATTAATTTTACAGTACACATACTTAGGTGATTAGTCTAAAGGAGAAAACGAACAGCTTAGTATTTGAAGATAACTGAAAGAGTAAAGCTATTATAAAAAGATTCTGACAAAAACTATTTTTCTTCTTTTATTTGTTGTACAATTACAACGAGTATAACGAAAAAGTCGAAAAATTATAACGAAAATTTCGTCTAAAAATATGAAAAATATTAACTTTACAATGTAAGAATTGTATTACACTAATTTAAACCTCAAAATTTTTAAATTCAAATCATAAATTCAATTCAATTCAATTCAATTCCAACCTTGCTCAAAAAGTGTGTTTAAGTAATAAATCTCATAAGTTTTGACTTAATTTTTGGGACTTAAACTTCAGAAAACCATTTAGTTGACTTCTGAATGGATTTTAACTACAAAATCGACCCGGAAATGTCACATTAAATGCATTATTTAGAAGAGAACAAATTGGTTTATTCACTTCCTTACACATTTGCCTGGTCATGCCATAAATTATTCGTACAAACGGCGCAAATTAATTTAATTTGGTTAAACCGTTGATTTAGTTATATATCTAATATATGGTATAAGCATGGTTGGATAAGATTAAATTAATCGTGGTGATTTATGTGGATTCATCAACAACATTATAAACAATTCGTATAATTGATAACTCACCGGCTTCGCAGCAATTGCGGCCCTGTTTCCCGAACGTTTTCCATGTGCTGTTAAAGGAAATGAAATGGCAAGTTTAAATGTGATATTTGTGTGTGGAAAACAGAATAGGACTTACCACCCCAACAGGAGTGTCCATATTCCAAACAGGATCCTGAAAACAAAGTATGAAAAAATATGTTATTTAACTAATTTAACACAAATCATCATCAAACTGAAGAGTTAAGCTTTGCCTGTGAATTTATGTGGCATCTATTATTACTCTCCTCAGCTCCCGCTGAGTTGCATAGACGATGAAAGGGGAAGGAAAGGGGCTTAAAAATTCAAACAGCAGGGCAAATGTCTTGGCTTAAAAAGTTACAGGTTGCGTTGGATGTTGTTATTATTATTGTTGCTGTGGCTGTGGCTGTTGTTATGTTGTGTCGTGACCTTTGATATATGTGCACCATTATAGAGAGTCATATAAGCTACTAGGTAATAAGTGAACAGCTGAATAATGTGTTGAAAGCAGCACTCAGGTGGCATGAAGTGCGTGGTTAACACAAAATAGCTAGGATGAGATGGACTATTATGCAATGTCCTTGATGCTGCAGCTCATTGTGTTGGCCAGAAAAACTAATCGTACAAATGGATGGCCAAGTCAGCCGTCAACACAATAGACTTGACTATCTCTTGGCTCACATGTCAGGAAGAGGCGTCAAAAAGTCAACATAAGAGGCAGATGGGAATCCAGAAAAAACGTCAGCATCTCCTGGCAACAGGGCATGCCACAGATGTGTGCTGCACTCAAATGTTGGTAAGACCTTTGCATAAGCCCTTGATAAAAATAAATGTTCTATCACGTTGTTGTCGAACAACAATGACTCTATCTATAGACTCGACTCGACTCGACTCATTCAACTGTTGCTAACGCCCTTATGCCTTTTAACAGCCATATGTTGAACATGTAATCATTTGTCAATTACTTAAACCGTGGATTAATTGCGGTGGACGGGCCATCAGAGATAGCCAGGATCGCATCGAGTGGGTTGTCATTAAAGGCCAGAGAGGACTTCATTGGAGCCTATAATTAGCATGCCCATCCACTTTATTGGGGTCAACCCCTGACCGTGACGCTAGTCGAGTCGATGGTCAGTTGGCGTTGGCGTTGACCCTCTCTTGGCTAATGTTTTCTCTTCTTTTTTTATAGCCCCACAAAAGTCGCACATCAAGTTGAAACTGTTGCGCCATCGAGCAATAAACTTATTTTTAATTGTCTTCTCTAGGAATATCTCCACCTGAGCAAAACCCCCTTTACCTTTTTCATTTCTTTTTAAATTTTGTCTAACTTTTTTCGTCGGGAATCACACTGCATTTAAACTGGCAGTTAAAAATATATTTTGAGTAATCAACAGCTTCTTTAACTATTTAACTAAATGAATTGTGGGATGCTAATTGTTCAACCACACATTAAAGACAGATCTCGTTCCTGATATAAAAATGTATAAAAGTAATGTTAACATTGTTTATTGTTTATGTTCTTAAGTACGTGTATTTAAATTTATTATTAATTATATAAAAATTTTATAATTATATTAGTGATTTGTTAACTAGCAACTAAAATCCGCTGAATCTTTTCACACTATTTCCAAGTGTTTAAAAATATAATTGCTTAAAATTTATTCGCTTTTATAAGTAAGCATCAATTATTTCTTTACAAAAGAAAGTGATAAAATATATTATATGTAAATTGTTTGTAAATAAATCCTAATCTATTTTAGAGTATATATGTATAATAAAGAGTCTCCACCAAATCTGTACAGATCTTTAATTTATGGACTGCAGTATACAATTTTTGTAATTCAATAACTGTAATTTTAAATAATTATAAAATTAATCTCTGCGGTGTAATACTTTTTAACTATAAAAAATTAATATCAAATATCCTTTTCAATAATATTTTATTCCAATATATCTATTAAATCAACCTGAACCTAACCCAATGATCTATTACTTATCTGCAATTTAGTTCAAAGGCAAAAGCCGCCAATAATTACAATCTTAACTGGAACAATGTTTGTTGTGCTTGTCTATTTTTTTTTGTATGCCCAACAACAGCTATCACTTTGTCGGGTGTGTGTGTGTGTGTGAGTGTTGTTGTTGAGGGTAAGCATAACCCGAACTAAGCCACAACCACCCACAATTGCAGTGGTGTCAATTTGACGCTTGCAGGCGGCACAGCTTGAGTGGTTCTCACGTTTTTACGCCGTGTCACCAATGCTCTTCTTTTTCTATTGTTGTTGTTGTTGTTGTTGCTAAAGCGCCTTTAGTTGTTGGTGTTGTTGTTATGTGGCACGCAGTTTGGACTAATTTACGACTACAATTAAAATCATTGGGGCATTTGTCTGACAATCGAGCCAGGTGACTTTGCAACGTAACCAAATTATAGAAACACCGCAAAAGAGGCGGACTGGGCGTGGCAACAGGGCGGGATCAATGAGCAACAGGAAAATGTGCATAAAATAGATAATGCGCATTACACTTAGTAATAACAATATAGTATATTTATAATAATAAGGTAGTTTGTCATTTTATGGCCTACATTGATACGAAATACGGGATACGGATACGTGCTCGATATCACACGGCAATATAGCTGGGAATTCTTAAAAGGAATTTTGCATGACGCAATTTTGTATATTTCTGAGTGTACGTGAAATTGATTTGCAATAATGGAAAGATTACTGCTTTTAGTTGTGAAATTAACTGGATTTAGGATTTTCACAAAACATTGCTGATATATAATAATCGTGCAATATAACGGCGTTTTTTAAAATTCCGACTGGAAGGGGTTCAAATGGGGGGTCAAAAGTCAAAATTGGTTAGTATGAAAATATTGTTTGTTTTTAGAGCTATCTCAACCAATTTAAACGGTATGTTGCTGATAGGCATCCCGGCCATACAAAGGGTTAAAATTTATACATTTTTATTAATTATTGATAATATGTAGATATATATTTATGAAGTATATTTTCTGAAACCTACTTTAAGGCTGGCAAATTGTAAAGCTTATTTCTGTAAGAGATCGCCATAACTCTCGAAAAATAACTACGTAAGGTGATTGAATTCGTTGAAATACATTATTATTATTAGTAAGATTTGCATCATGTATGATACTACATTTAAATAAAGATTTTCATTGAAATAATCTTACTATCTTCAATTATTAACATTTATATACAGCGGTGTTGCACAAAGCTGTAGATCTTTTGCCGACAATTGTTTTTTTAAACAACTGCGTAATGAAGAAAATAAACTATTATTAAAACGAATCACATCGGCCTTTTTAACTCGCCCAGAGGACAAATTCACACAAAACTGTTCCAAATGTTTATTTTAATTATTTAATTAAATTGAATTCAATAAATTTTCAGTTTATTTCAAGGTTTAACTAATTTTTTTTTACATTTAAAAACAATGGTTGCTGGTTTGAGGACACTAAAAATTGCTTTTCAGTGGCTTTTGGGTCATTAGGGCTTTTGTGAAACACCCCTGATAATAATAAAAAATACATGGTTTAATGCAATTAAATTGTATTCTCTCTTAAATTAACTTTAATTAAAGGTTGAATCGGGTCTTTCACATGATGTACATAAATATTCACGCTCACATTGAGCTGATCTCTCACATGTTCCCCAGTATCACCCCATAAACGTCCACTGCACTAAGCCACATCATTATTTATGTTTTAAAAATAATTACTTTTTTCTATAGTTAGGTTAAATTTCTGAATAGTTTAGGCTGCCCAGTAAGGAAACAGGACACTTTTCTTTTGACAAAATTTCATTAAAAAATTTTATGAAAAAAAGTTAACTATTTTCTAATGCATGCTTTTAGGCTGTTTGAAACAATTAGACAAGCAAATTATTTAAATTAACTGAAATAATTATGTTTTCATTTTACAAAAGAACGAAAATAATTTCCATTAAAATTATATATTTTTGTCAAAAATAAAAATTGTTATAAATATGTATTTGTCAAAAGCTTAATTAGCATAAATCTATTTACATTTCGTCAAAATTTAAATTAAATTCTGCAAAATAAACTCGAATCAACCAATTAAAAGCAACGCAATTAATAACATTCTTTATTAAATTAGTTTTAGTTTGCACAGCAAATTCAATAAAAAGGCAAATATAATCGGAAATTAAAGCCTATTTTAAAATTATATAAGCATAACACAAAATAATTAGAATTCTATAAATATTATTTACCTGTCACGAGCGTAAAAAGCATAAAAAATGCCAAAATAGTCCAGTTCAATTTATTGTACCACATTTTGAACAAGATCTTTTGACTTTTCTTCACACAAACTAAACACAATTTTTGACTATCAAAATGAGTTTAAAAGATTTTCCTTCAACGAAGTTTGCAACTTTTTTAATGCACTTGCCACTGAAGTTTGTGCAACAAAACTGTCTTAACGATGGACGTTGGTATCAACTGCGTATGGGTTAGAAACACTTTTCGAATTGCCAACAAAATGCGGTAGACTTGCGGCTTTTATAGCTAGACTGGGCCGTGCAGCAAGTTACCGTAACATTCAGAACAGAGTCACAGAGATAACGACAGCCAATACGAAAGCGAACGAAGTGCGATACGAGGACGCCAACGCACGAAGTGAATGCCGCCAATGAGAGCTGCGAATGGGGCAGCAACAGGCTGACGTATGAGTTTTGGGGGGCCGGATGGGGCTGAGATTGGGGTTGGGGTGGCAGTCTGGGTTTGAAGTACAACACAAATTATGAGCGTTGGGAACAACTTGTTGCAACTGCCGTATGTTGCAAGTAGCACGTTGCAAGTAAAGAACAAATGCAAACTGAACAATTATTTATTTTTTATAATTGTAGTTTGTATATTTAGTTACCAAATACATCAAATGAGTGTAAAAGTGTGTAGAGGGTGTTTGTGAGCAACTAGGGATGGTGCAAATAGCACGTTGCAAGTTCTCACCAGTACTCATCTATTCACCTATTCTTACCTAGGTAATTTTAGTCGTTATTTGTGCTCAAGTTACAACAAAAAAATAGGAAAGCATCATCAAACTCAAGTGTAAAGTATGTTTGTGTGTGAAATACGGATGTTGCCAGTTAAAAGAAAACACACTTTTTTACGGATATGCTCTTCTGTCAAGAAAAAACGCAAACTGAACAATTGTTTATTCTAGTATCTCTTACAGTAAATGTAAATGTAGTAAATGTGTTTGTAGCTACCAAATACAACATTTCATCATTTAGTTTCGAACGCAAGTGTGTAGGAGTGTGTAGTAGTGTGTAGTAGTGTGCTTGTGGGGAACAAGAAAATGATTGTAATTAGTGTATGCAGCCCCGATATTTGTCCAAATTCGACGTGAAGTGCATATATATGTATATAAGTGTAAGTTTATAGTGTTATTGTGTTGACATTACTCCAACTTGGCTAGAATGTCGCTCTCGCGGAACAGCACGTACTCGCGTTTGTCATCCATTTCGACCTTGGTCCCTCCGTATTTGGGCAACAGGACACGATCCCCCTCCTTGACGGCACAGGGCAAATGTCCAGCTCCGGCGGGATTACGTGCCCCTGGTCCGACAGCGACGACCACGCCCTGCAACTCCTTGGGCATTGATTCCTCCGGCAACAGAATGCCTCCAGCTGTTGTAGACTTCACCTCAGCGCGCATTATCAAAATGCGATCCAGCATCGGTAGAACCTTCTTGATAACGCCAGACATTGTCCTACCTGAAATAAATTTATTTTTAAAATAGACGAAATCAGAAAAGATTTGCTTTAAAATTTTTTACCAATTTTAAAATATTTTTATTATTTGTTTTTGATTTTTTAGATGTTTTTTTTTTTGGATTTTAGGACCTTACAGCTCGATTGCCAGAAACAAACTGAGGTCGGTAGGTATTGGAAATCAGTACTAGCTTTTTTATGGCCTACTTGATTTGAAATTAAATTTTGCTTAGTTTATGGCCAACTTTGATTTGGGTTCACTCTAAAATCACTTCCTTAGCTTTTGCTTCGGACTCGCAATTGGCTTTAAAGAGCTTGGTAAAAACTTTATAAAAAGTATGGCTAAAAGTGTGTGTATGCGTGTGTGTGTGTATTTTTGCCTGTGTGAAGGAAGCATTTCTTGGCACTACGCGGTTGTTTTGATGAAATTCCCACGCTGCACCCGTCAGCGCCACCTGTTGGCACTGCTGCGCACTAACCGCTGTTTGATGTGAGTGTATATGTGAATGTGCGTATGTATGTGTGTCTGTGGGTGTGCGGATGTGTTTGTCTGTTTCCTGTTTGGCTTCTTGTTTAAGCGTTTGGTTGTGAGTCGCTTTTTGCCGCACTCGCAGGCACTTAATTCCCAACCAATTTTTTGCTTTCATATTTTTTTTTTGCTGCCAATCTAGTTGTTGTTTTTGCTATGGCTCTAGTATTGTTGTTGTTGTTGTTGTAATTGTTGTTGTTATTATTCGCCGACTCGCTCGTAAATCAAAATGTTTCACACTTTCTACGTCATTTTGCGGGCGGCTTTCTGTCAGTGGGTGTGTCTGTATATGACAGTGTATGCGTGTTTCTGTGTTTGAGTGTGTGTGTGTGTGTGTGTGTGTGTGTGTGTGTGTGTGTGTGTGTGTATGAGTGTGCATAATTTCCTTTTGGTTGCCTTTATTTTTTGCTGTATTATTCCATTGGAATTTTGGTGTTTGTTAGTTGGACGTGACGTACATGGAAACTTTTTTATACCCTATGAAGAAAATATAATAATTATACCCTGAAAAAATGGACAAAGAATAGTATAACAACTTTGTGAAAACTTAATTCTTTACTTTATTAAATTGTGTTTATAATTTTTTCTGACTGAGAATCCTGAGGAACTGAATATCTAACAAGCTTTTTTTAAATAGACACAAATATAATCTATTTTAATTTTTAAATATGTACTGTACCACATTCTCTATATAAACAGCAAATTTTATTGCATTCGGTTAATAGACACAATAGGTATTCAATAAATCATTTTAAATTCTTTACTGCGGATGATTTAATATTGGTTTCTTTGTAATTGTTCAATTAGTTAAGTATGCAATTGTAAGTACAAACTGGGAACAGGATATCTTGACGACGTTATGCCAGTCTCTATCGAGCATTAACTAAATGTATTTCAATAAAAACAATGCCAGATTGAGAGATTAATGAATATTATAGAGAACGTTGCATACTACTAGGGGCTGATATAGTATGCAGTTAGTTAACAATATTCAGAATGAGTAAGTACGGTCACCCTAAAGCTCATACCCTTTTATCTTGAGCATACGGTGAACATCCCTTTCTCATGTTTGTGTAATGAGTTCATTAGATTGCCGCAGAGCTGCAAAAATAAATAAACTTACTTTTACTCATTAAATATAAGGTATCCCTGTGTCTATCACTTTTAAGACACTTTCACTCATTGTTAAAAACTTTTTTTCGGAGTTTATGGTGTTTATGGCATGCTGCGCTTTGGATTCCACATATCAAAATGACGCATTTATATAGAATTTATGAGCACCAGCTAGAAGTACGCTAACTCTCATATTTATGTACGTACGCAAATGTTGTGATAATGTCCGGATGCAGTAGAAAGGGGTGTGAATCCAATCACACCTGCAAATAGAGTGTGTGCGACGCGCGTGTGTGTATGTGTTTGTTTGTGGACTTTGTCTTGGCCAGTCATTCCATTTTACTGATTACATTTTCATACCAAATGCACTTTTCACTACCACTTTCTCACACATTACTCATACGCCGCGTGTGCAGTTCTTCCCCTGTGACCTTGGGGCGATTATCAACATAAGATATGGTATCTAGGGCAGTGAGGAAAACTGCTTCATTAACATATTATTTATTCATGCAGGCGGCATTCATAGTTCTATTCACAGTTTCATTCGCATGCCAAATCGAAATCGATAAAATTTTGTTTATGCACATTTCATTGAATCCAAATTACATTTTTCACTTTAATTACGCTGACATCTTTAAGAGCTAAAAATAATCAAGTTTGCGAAGCCATAGAAATAGCTAACAAAATGACTGTACATATACAAAGATTTTCTTTTTACTTTTTATACATTTATATATATGTATATAGTTTCAAGATAAAGCAAAGCTCACGCAGCTAAACGTTGGCCGGGGTCAGTTATAGCATTTCCCAGCAGCATTTCTCGCACATTTTCCTCTCAATCTCCCAGTTTATGCTTTCAAAACAGCTATAACTTTTCCCTCAACCATTCAATCATTTCTGGACATGTGAGTCCGTAAAAGTTTATCAAGAAAAATGTTAGTGAGCTTCAACAAAAGTTATTTTAAATTTAAGTAATCTTAAAACAAATTTGTTTAATGTTTAAGCAACAATTACTTTGAATAAATGGCAAATCAATTGTTTATAAATGAGTTTATTATACTTATTTAATCTACGATTTAATCCTCAATACTTGTGATTTTAAATTTTTCTATATCCAATACAGAATATCTTTACTAATGCACATATCGATCGAAAATTCAATTTCATAATTATAATGCAGTAAACTCTCTTCAATAAAATAATTGTAGTTTATTTTTATTGTTAGATATTATATTATATATTATATTACTTTCGACTGAAAAGGGTAAATTAATAAATCTTTTCTTTTTTAAGAGAAGAATATAATGAAAAGAAAAATAAAAGATTTTGGTATATAATTTTAATAAATAAATATAATCACAGTTTTCATTTGCGCACGGTTTAATTATCGAATGACTACTGTACATGTATGATGTGTGTAAATAATTAAAAACAACATTTTTTAAAGATGTTTCCAGAAGGTTCATTAATTTATAAATCCAATATTATTGAATAAACTATAAAATAGTAGTTTTAATAAACTTTATAGTTTTTACGCTTCGTGAAACAACAGAATGTTAAACTTAATTATGTTAAGAATTACACAAAATAGCTATAGTTTATTATTATTGTTTATCATAATATTATAGTGTTGATTTGAGATACGAGAGACTAGTTGAACAATTCAATTAAAAGAGTACAAATATTAAGTAAACAGTGTGAAATTATAAATATTAAATGCTTAATTGCATTGCCTCAGACGAAAATAACAATAGATGTAAATAAACGAAAATAAAATTTGAACTTAACGCTTTGGTAGCAGCAGTAATATAACAACAACAATAGGAAACTTAATGGTAAACAAACGATAAATTAACATAAAATAACACTCAGAAATAGAATACTGCACAGATTAGCGACCGATGTTGCGGTAATTCATAAATATCAATAGAAGGAGGAGACTACTGAAAAGACTATAATTAGTTGCATTGTGCATTGCAAATTGCAAATTACGAAACTAGTTGAGACTTGGTTTCCAGCAAACGGTCGTTCAGAGCAGTCTACAAAGATAAAGAAAAAAAAGAGCGGTAGCAAAAGAGAGAACAGAGGAATGCGTTTGTAAACAATTGATCAGAATATTGCTCATACGACGTGTGTTACAGACCTGCATTACTGTGTGCTTCGATTCGTTCGATTCGCGTTGTGTTTGTGTCGATGAATTAAGTGTTGTAGTGCGTCGCAGTCGATGAGATTCCAGCTGATGTCGCGAATTCAGCGATCCCTTTGAGTACTTCTTGCCCAGCAACACAGCCTGCAAGACATAGAGAAAGGTTTGCTCTCACAATCAGTAAAGCTCAACTTAAAGTTAAAGTTTAACTCACCTTAAATGCTTCGCGAAACTTGTTGCTCATAAGATTGTAGAGCAAGGGATTGATGCAAGTGGAGAGATAATAGAGCACACCAGAGACATATGTCATCACCGTGTAGAGAAGCTCATGATGATCATGCAACTTGGCTCCATGGGCGGGCGCATAAATGGCTATCAGACGCTGTGCATGGAATGGTGCCCAGCACAAAAAGAAACAGATGACAACGGCAACTATAAAAACGACAAGATAAACAAACAATTGTTCAAACGAACTAATAACAGAAACTCGCTATGAGCTTGTATCACTTTTTTTTTTGGGACACACGCGCTTCATAAATGTCAGACACGATAAATTGGCCAGTGAATGGCTGATTAAACGTGGCATTCATTGTCCCTCAACCCCTCGCTGGGTTAGATAAATGGCCGGGTATTAGGCAGTTGAGCAGTTTATAGTTATGGCACAGCCTGTGGCCATCATTTGTCGAATTTTGCATAATTAAAAGGCTGTAACTCACCCAGCATTCTTAGCACTCGTCGCGTGCCATAATGATTGAGACGTCCCCGCACCGAGCTCAGCTGTGGACCCGAAATAGAACCAGTACCGGCATACCGATACAGTATGGTATCACTCTGGACTGTTTTCATTGTCTGAGGTCTTCGCTGATTTCCATTATCTGTCGCTGAACCGCCTCCAATCACATTGGATCGATATAGATGCAATCCAATGCACATATAAAGCACCAGAATGATGGACATGGGTGCAAAGAAGAAGATGAATGTGGACAGCTGAAAGGAGTGTTGAACTATAACCCGCACCACAACACACTTCATTACACCCCCATAGCTGTTAATGCCAAATTGTGCTGCCTGGGGAATGGCTGTCAGTACGGCCAATACCCAAATGAGGATTATGATGCGTATGGCGCGACTTAATTTACTCATGGCCTGTCCCAAAAATGGATGGCAAATGGCCATATAACGTTCCACTGTAAAAGCCGTTATGGTCAACACTGTAGCATTGGCTGAGGTTTCGGCCAACAGTCCACGACCTATGCAAAAGTATTCACCAAACACATACGGATACTTTGACCAGATGAAATACATTTCCTGTGGCACACCCGACAGCAACAGCATAAAGTCCGAAATGGCCAATGAGAAGAGATAATAATTGGTTGCCGTGTGCATGGAACGATTCTTTTTGATCACAATACAGGTGCTTATGTTGCCCACGACGCCGGTGAGAAAGATCAGGCAATAGATGACCGTTACGGGTATTACGATGGCCAGAGGATCACGTTGGGCGCCAAGCAATTGAGTTATTGTTGCGGCACTTTGATTGGCAACATCGAACGATGCCGGCGTTGGCGTCGGCGTCATGTTTTGTGTTTGTTAACTTTTAGCGCTTTTGTTTATATTTTTATCAAAATTTCCACTTGACAGAACTTTGATTCCGATTCGCCGTTTATCTGGCAATGTCTCCCTTTATGCTAATTATTATAATTTGATGTCACGACCAAATAAAAAGCAACAGCGACGCATTCCCAGAGACATAAAGCTCGATCGAATCGACTTGACTTAACACGCAACATATAAACGTTATTCTGTTAGCGAGGTCGCCACCTGGAGACGGATCCGTAACCATACACGTACCCGGAGACGTATCCGGCACAGTATTTGGCCCAGCGATTGCAGCAGGCGCTGCCTTCACTTGGCTATAACCGACCTCAACATAAGTTCAGGTAACACTCTTAAAGTAGCTGTCAATTTGTCAGTGAACCCGAAACCGAATCTAAAATATAATTTCGAACCGTACACTTGCTCGTTCTAAACCTATCTGATAAGCAGCTGCGCGACAATTCCATTCAGATTTCTATCTACAATGAACGTCGAGACTTCGCTGTCTCGGTCGCCGCCAGCGTCGCTGCCTCTGCCAACGTCTCTGCGGACAGCCATGTGCATGCTCATAAGTATTTTCGCTCTCTGCTTGATTTTGTTATTGTTTTTTTGGCTCACGGTGGCAAGAAGTAGAAAAAATCGCAGCCCCCGAGCCAACAACAATAACAACTTGGGCAATAAGAAACCCCACATTGAATGCTGACAAAAAAGTGGAATTCGTTTTGCTCTATGCGAATGCGTTTTGTCGTTTTGCCAGTCCCCCAGCCCCCCTTCTCCCCTCTCCACATCCCACCCATCTTCCCCTTTACTACCTCCTTAGTACCCCCATGCTCGTCGCTGATGAGTGACATTTTCTTTGCCCCAGTCATATATTCATTCATTTATTTTATTTCGTTTAGCGCCACACTAACTAATTCGACATACCCTGCTCCATCACTTCCTCTTCTCATCAGTGGCGTCAAAGTGCGTGCGCTGAGTTTGAAATAGTCATAGATACAAACACGCACACACACACACACGCACACACGTAGATTGAAGCTGGTCCCATGTGTTCTTCCCCGTCTTAAAGTGTGTTTTTTTTTGTTTGTCTGTTGTATAAAGCTTTACACAAACTTTGAAGAGTGTTTGCACGTGTGCTTTCAAAAGCTCTACCTAACTAAGTGCAAGCGGGCATTTTTGTCGGTTTAAAAAACGTATCTTGAAGAACTTAAGTGCTCTACAGATTTAAGGTAGCTAAAGCAGGTACTTTCATTTGTGTACACATCGCTTATGCGATGAAATTTATCATTTTGACTGTCAACTAAGAGAAATATTGCTTGATCTTCAAAAGTCTTTTATCCTTTAAGTTTTTAATTTAAATTTCTAGAATTTTTAAAAATGTTCTAAAGTTTTATTCAACTTTTAGGTTGCTCAAACCGTTGCAATCGTCTGTACTGTATTTCGGCGATGAAGCTTTAAATTTATTCAAGTGTTGTATATAATTATAATAATAATAGTTATTAGAGACAAAACGGATCTATAAAATGAAGGAATAATAAAAGGCCTTCGAATAAAATTGGACGTGTTTTTCATACTAGTTTGGGCAGTAGCAGTAAATTAAAAATAAAAACTCAAGATTTAAAAATAAATAAAATTAAAAAACAAAAATTTTTTTTAACTTATATTAACAAAGTTTCGAGAAAAATTTAATTTATGAAACTAAACTATTTTTACTGTAGATTAAATATTTGGAATAAATTCAAAATTGGAATTAAAATGACATTCGCATCAAAATCGGTCTGTGAAATTTTGATTTAATTAATTATGGATTAGATCTTTATAAACTTTTCACCGCCCATATACCATATTAAGCGATCACATGCCATGAATGCGAAAAATCGTATTGTCCATAGTCAATGACCATCGTATTCTGTCTCATTTCATATAAACCTAATTAAGTATTTACAGGCATACACCTCTTATATAGTTACATTAAGAATAAAATTAATAAATGAATAAATTGAAACCCAATTTTATAGTGCGACATCAATTTTATTATATTGTGATAAACCCATGTATAAGATTAAAGTCAACTTAGAAGAGATTGAGTATCATTCGTTAGCATACAGAAAAACATATGTAAGGAGTATATAATGTGAATATTTTGTATATATTCCATATAGAGCATAGTAAATTAGCTAATTGAATATATCGTTAAAACAATGGACACTTTTCAACCAGCCATTACCGTGTGATAGTCACCGGAATCATTCTTTTATAATTTTTATAGACATAATTAAAATATGCAAGTCATTTGGAAAAGAAACAATTATAAAATATTTGAAATATTCTCCAACACAACTAGAAGATCTCTTTAGATGGGTATGATGTTAATTATATGT
The DNA here is from genome assembly GCA_035043265.1 of Drosophila testacea. Lineage (NCBI taxonomy): Eukaryota > Metazoa > Arthropoda > Insecta > Diptera > Drosophilidae > Drosophila > Drosophila testacea. Next base: position 2,761,668 of record JAWNND010000477.1, read on the forward strand.
AGGTATATATATAATATCTAGAATTGATTATTATGTCATATATCGTATAAATATGGAGATATATGGATATACATTTATAAAAAATAAAACGAAAGTATCTTATCCTAACAGCCTCCATGAGAAATCAAATTTCATTCTTTCCTTTTCGGTATTTATCGTCGTAAATTGTAAAATACATTCTTCAGATACATTTATAAATTGTACGGTTATTATAATATTAAAGACGAGTTCTCGATTCCACACAATTTGGATAGCATTTTTTTTCGGCGCAGTTACGATTTCTGTGAAATGGGTGAGACTGTGGAATTAAGAACAGGCCCTGTACTCGCAATTTGTGCATGATTATTCAGTATTTGTAAATACTTGTAGATATGGCCAAAACTCGGGCAATTACAATCCATAAATATTTAGTTTGGCATCGTATATAACTTTCGTATATCTATCAATGGATTCTTAAGTTCCATCCATTGAGTCAACTCGCTTAGACATTGAACACTGAATTAGCTTAGCAAGTCCATAATGGCCGGCAATAAAGTATTATGTAGGGTAAGTGTACATATACATATATAAGGTATATATTCTTGTAAATACTGTAAGTATTTCAGCAGTTAATGCTTGTATATATATATTTTAATTTTTAAAATGTTTCAAGCTCACAATCAAAGTCTTAGTCAAGCTCGTTTAGTTTTCTAGTTTTGTCTAGTTTTCGCTTGTTTTATTTTCAGATTCTACCTTAATCACATATAGTAATAAACGATTATTTGTTATAAATCTATTCGTTATAAATATGTATATTGCATAGCTGCCTGGTGTTTTTCAGATAGAAGAGTCTTGAACAAGATATTTGAAATGTTCAGTTACTTTTAATTAGGAGGTAATTTAAAGTACTTGACTTGTATTTTCTTTTTGGCTTGTATTTGTATTATTGTTTGAGTTGAAAACCTTTAGTTGATTATGGCTATACGAAGTAAAAATTTAAATACGTTAGGTGTATAAATAATTCTATGATTTTACCACAGTTTTAACAACTTTCTCTCACATTTGAGCTTTATAGCAATAAAAATTAAATAAAAATCAAACAAATGATATGTTAACTTCTTAGATTTTAAGTGTAAATAATAAACAGATTCGATCAAATTGCACTGCTCCTGTTCCTTCTTATGCTGATCCTTCAGCTTCTCTTTTTCTTTATGCTGCTACTTGTGCTCAAGTTTTACTGTTCCATCTGCTCTTTCGCATGTGCTTTCCCTTACTCTGTCTTCTAATGATCTATCCTACGTTGGTATCTCAGCTTATAGTTTTATTTTCAATCTCTCTGCTTTCACTTCTTTTTCTGAATCTTCTGCTACTCCATCTGCATCTTTATTGTTTCTCCACTGGTTCTTCTATGTGCTCCTCTTTTTGCTCCTCCATCTACATCACCTCTCGATCCTAATCCTACTCCTCTATTGATTCCAGCTTATACCACAATTTCGATAATCTCGGGTTCGTCCTCGTCGTCAGTTCCCCAACCTTCGTGGGGATTGTTCTCGTCTAGTCAGTGAACGAGCCTCTCCTGCTATAGGAGCACCTGCTTCAATTGTGGCAACCGTCGGGCCAGAATCTTTTGAGCAGCCTTATGATCAAGTCCATCAATGCTGCAAGCCACCAAATCTCTCAAATTGTGGGCTTTATTTGCAATATGGCGGAACGCTTTTAAGGTGAGCATCGAACAGTTGCTGATGGTAAGAGCCCTTAAACGTTTAAGGTTGGTTACAATGAAACGCACTGCCTCATCATCAAGTAATGAGCAGCTGGCCAAAGAAATCATCTCAAGGGCCGGGCAATTAACGGTTAGTGCAGCAATACCCTTTGTCTCCAAGCGATTGCAATAGTCCAAATTCAAACTAAGAAGCTCCGGCAGTTTCAGCGCCCTTTTAAGCAACTTGTCCGTGAGATTGCGACATCCTCGCACGTTCAGCTTGCGAAGGCCCCTCAGGCGAGTGATGGGGTACGGTTCGTCGCCAAAGCCCGTGAAAGCGCTGTCCGTGATCCTAGTACAGTAGTCGATTTTGAGGACACGCAACAGAGTCTGATGTTGGAAGATTGTGGCAAGAGTTTGATCAGTGGTCGCAAGGCGGCAGTTGTCCAGGCTGAGCTTGCGAAGGTTGGGCAAGCGCTCTAGCATTTGGCAAATGGATGCCTCGTCAATGAAGCACACATCCTCCAGATAAAGTTCCTGTAGGGAATAGTTTATCTGGGAAGTGAGTCCCTCGACCAATCCTCGGCCTGTCAGCGCCCGACAATAAGCCATGGTCAAAGACTCCAGGCAACCGCTTAGCTGGCGCAAAGCCTGGACACAGCGCACATCCAGCTGGACGCAGAACATGAGATCAAGTGAGCGAAGAGTGCTGTGCCATTTGCTGGCAACACGTATTAACATATCATTGGTCAGCGAAAGCATTCCAGTGAGATCCAGATGCTGAAGCTGTGCAGTCTCCGGAATCGAGTAGAGAATATCATCGAGCAACACGAGATGACAGTTACCAGAGAGCTTAAGAGTGCGCAGTTTACCCATCAGCTCAAAAGCCAAACACCAATCCTCTGTTTCAATGCCGGGCGAGCAGCTAAAGAAGATATCAACGCATTCCAAGGTGGGTGCATGGTCATAAAGCACCTGAAGTAGAGCGGATTCGTTGTTCCGGCGATATTCAAATTGTAGATGACGCAAACGCACTTTATTCTCCATACGACGTAATTGCATAAGCATCAGCAGCTTCAAGGATGAATCCAAACTGACTCCATCGCACTCGAAACCATTCAGGTAAAGAAACTGCTTTAAATTGATGCCATCAATGGACATGCTCTCATCCTCCAAGAAGCTTGTGGTGGCTATTTTAAGTATCTTCAGATTAGGCAACTTTCCATCCATATTTCGGAAAACAGGCGAATGACGCACCTGCATATCCTTCACCTCGGGTCCCACCAGTTTTAGAAACTGCTCCAATTCACGACTCTGTGTCAAGTTGCGCAACTCTACGTACTCAAAGCTTAGATAGGAAATTCCACGCTCCACATGTGACTTCATCTCCGATAGATTTTCCTTTGTAACAATCACCTTGCCTTTGTTTGAAAAATAACGACGATTGACTAAATTCCTACAACGCCATGAGACCAGACGTAGCTGCTGAAGATCCAAATAAGACAAATATGACATAATCTCTATCCATAGATCATTTGGCAACTGCTCGATGTGTGTTCCAGTCGTTGCCATCGTTGTCTCCGATTCGTCACTAGATGACTCCATCTCTAGCTCCCTTTTTGACTCCTGAAAAAAAAGGGTTTTTAACTTAGCAGTGTTTAAAGATAAAAAGATGATTTTTAAGGTAAACTTTACTTCAGAACGTTCTTGTTCTGCCAACGCTATTTAAATATTATTTTGTAATCTCAGTCTATACAAATATAAAGTGCCATCAGAGGGATTTAAGAAATTAAGCTGAAGTTTAATAAAATGTCAGGTTTTAGCCTTGATATGTTATATACTTCCAGTCTTCCCCTTATTCTCCCACACAAGAACTTATTTAAGTCAGGAACCACAGCCCGGATTCAGGGAACTCGATTCGTTGCCTGGGCAACCTTTAACGAGTTCGTTGCAACGTCTGAACTCGAGCCCGGATATTTTCAACTACGCAGCATGCTGCAGGTACACACAAGTGCAGTTTAACCCACGTATCACCCACCCGATTCGGAGAAGGCAGTGCGCACAATAATCCCAACTAAAAATCAAGACAGACAGTAGTGGGATACTATACAAATTTCTTAGTAGATGTCGTATCTAAGTAGAATATTGATTCTCAGTCATATTTCCAAATATTTTAAAAGAATTCTTTTTGTTGTATTAAATTCAAATGAAATTGAGAAGAAACAAGACAAGTGATTCTTTTTATTACATTCTCAACCGTTGAAAATTGAGGATTTTTTTAAAAAAGAGTTTTAAATATATTAATAATATCAATCTAATCATTTTAATTTAAACTAAAGAAAACAGTAATTAAAGTTTAATGGGTATCATTGAACTATGCAAACTCAACTATCAAATAAATATTGTGATACCCATTGCATACTAATTTCCATTTGTGGAACCTGTTATACTGTTCAAGCCTTTTCCGAAAATTGAAAAGCAATTATCCCTCAAAATGTTCAAAAATTTGGCTTTACCAATTAGAGTTTATAAATGGGATGTTATTTACAGGATGTATTATACCACAGGTTTGACAAAAGGGTTAAATGTAGGCAACAGTCACGGCTACCTCAATACAAGTACAGGTGATAAGATTGCCCGGGCAACAGCCCTTACACTGTCCGTTGCATTGCAACGACAACACTTACGCAGACTCACAGTTAGGTTTGTTTACTACGCATACATGGACATAATATGTAGATTTGAGTGCACACATGCACTTTGACCCGCACAACACCTACACTGATGCAATGAATGTTGGTTGATTCTAAGCTACCCACAACATTTTCACTTACCTGGGACTCAATGCACCTATCAAAGAATCTGATTCTTCCCCGGTCAATCCCGTTCGTTGACAAGTTGTTTCCCATACAGACAATTAAATTGTTTTCATGAAATGATTAATAAATATATTTTATTTGCAGCACCCTTAAAGTGCGCACCAATTTATGTTTTTCAACGACTTTTTCACACAGATTACTGTGTATATTTTGTGCGATAATATCACGTATCTTTTATATAAATAAAATTTTTGGATTTCTCAATATTTATATTTTTCACTGGTGATTTAATTCTTATTCGACAGCAACCTGCTTTCAGTTTGAGTTACAATTTCCAAGTAACAAAGGTTGCAGACCACGCACAGGGCACACAGCTGTGTATCTAATAATGAAAATCAAACTGTCAGATACATTTGTGCAACTAACTTCATAGATAAATTTTTCCCTAGCAACGCATGCTCTCACGCTCTCTCTGTCACTTTGCGCTCTTCCGTACACCCTCCCTCGCCATCTCTCGCTCTGCCTTTTGGTTTTTCTCTCTCACTCCATCTCTGTGCTCTCCGGTTGTTTTGGTTTGTTGTTGCTGACCCACTTACAAAACAACGAACAAAAAAAAACCAGAAACTAAAATTCTGTTTGTTGCCGGCAGTAGAGTGACCTTAGTTTTATTCCGTAGATAGCAAACATTTGGAGACCCTCAAAAGTGTGAAGGGCTGAACTACGTCAAATGTGTGGCATAAATTCGATTATCTTTCGCGCAATTACATGATAAAAGTAAATTCTAAAGAGTTGCGCTATTGCGAAACACCCCCTCAAAACTTTCTTACAAAATCTACAGTTTCTGTTAGGTATTACAACTCAAACACTGCCAACTTACAAAAATAAGTCTACAAGCTATGTACATATATACATTTTTATATGAAATACGCACCTCAGAATGTTTCTCTTTTGCTTTATTTGTGTCCATTTGGCAGAGTTATTTGATAAAAATATTATTGCTGGCGCGCAATTGTTTTCTGTTTCCAATCGTGTAACGGTTAATGCAGCCAACTTCACGCATTACTGAATTTATTTCTGGAACGTTGCCAGACTGTTCAAACAAAAAGGCTGTCAGTGGCAAATAGTAGCGGTATTCCGATAATTTTAAATAGTTCGCGCTAAATTCAAATATAATACTTTCTGAATATTTCAATTTGATAATACACCGATCAATTTAACTGTATAATTAAGTTAACACACTGATGCGGTTCCATAAGGCTACGCATTTATTTAAGATATGTATTCGAAATTTACAAATAGATATGTTAGTGTAACCATAATTAAAGTATTAATAATATTGAGCATTTCTCCTTCTTTTAATTCTGCCCGCCTGTCTGATTCTATCCTAACCCTTTACAAACTATACCTGAGCAACTCGAACAGAGTTGGCGCTGTCGCCTCTAAGGATGCGTCTGTTTTCCCAGACGCAACGAGGGACGACGCATGCCAGTTGCAGGAACTGCAGTGGACAGGCGAGGCAGACGTGGATTGACAGGCGGACCCATATGGCGATCCGGACCTTCCGAAGATGCGTGCTCGGAATGACCCTCAATGGCGGGCAATGGCGAGGCGGGAGACCATTCTGAACTCGAACTGGAACCAGGCGAGTCGGAGCTATATTGAGATTTGATACTGTTAAGAAACTGAGGACTTAAGAGATATGAATGTTAGACAGCTAACCTACCCAGCTGTGTAGATGGGTGGTAGCTTCTTTTCGTAGTTGCTTGTGCTGGGCGTGACCACGCCGGCGTGAATCTCCTGCTGATAAAGTCCGTAGAGCTCACGCAATTCATCCGGCAGCTCCACGTTGCCTTCCTCGATGAGTCGACGCTGGGAACTAATGATGTCCTCGCACAATCGTCGCTGTCGTTCGGCACGCAACAACTGCAGATCACGACGTCGTAGTTCCGCTTGACGAGCCAATCGCTCCGCCTGCAAGGAGACTTTGTCCGCTTCCAGCTCATGCACACGGCAGAGCAGGGCGAGCAGTTCGCGCTCCTCGTCGCTTGTAATTCTTTCCGGAAGCTCCTGAAAATATATATAGGCTTATAGTTCTGAAGATTATAGCAGATTAGACTCTTACATCCTCCAACTTGACACCCTTTTGACGACACTGTTCCAACTCCTGCTCTGTGTTCTCACGTATCTCCTTATAGCGGCGCGTCTCCTTCTCAATAGCCGCCAATTCACCCCAGGCATTTTTAAGAGCCACTGATCCTTCCGACTCGAGATCTGATAAGGAAGAGTCGAGATATTATAGTATAGGAAGGAGTTTAGTAGGGTTTACCCACCATCATCTCCTGGAACATCGTAAAGCTTGCCAATGCGTCCCTGCCAATGGGAGATGATCATGTGTTGTCGCTCGGCATCCAGCTCCAGGCCGAGTAGATGACTCTCAGCCTCAAGCAGCTTTCGACGCAGTTTCATCTGCTGCTTAAAGGTCAACACAATCTGTTCCCGCAGGTATCGCAGCTCCGTCTTCCGCTGCTCGTTTAGCTCCTCGCTGGGCGGCTGTTGAGCTGTCACGGCAGCAGCGGCGGCTGCAGCTGCTCCACTTCGCGGACGTTCGGTTAGCATCTTGGTGCGCAGGCGAGTGACCTCATCTCGCAGCTCTGATACCAGACTCTGGTAGTGCTTGGTTGGAAAGTTCTTAAACTCATCGATGTAGACCGAACTCTGGAGCTTTGTGGTGATGCTATTGGCACGATCCGCATATACCAAGGTGTTCTTCGTCTCATCGCGATGTTTGCTCTCTGGTGCGACGTGGGCAATCATAACCGTCTTGCAGCGACCACTGAGTGCTTCTTTGAGCAGGCGGGTTAGCTTCGAGTCCCGATAGTTAACGTAACGTGCTCCACCCGACAACGCATTGATGCAGTTACCCAGTGCCAGGAGACTTCGATTTATGTGGGCACCCTCCTGTAAACGCTTGCCACGATTTTTAGTCTTCTTGGCGCGCTCCGATCCGGCGAGATCGGTTAGAAAGAGTCGACCCTGCTTGGTTCCCAGAGGCGTACGCGTCTGCACGGTAATGCTGAGCAGGGCATGGCTTCTAGAGGATGTCTGATTGGCTGCCGTGGGCTCCATGGTGCGTGCCTTGTTGCCCTTGATCAGCAGATTGACCACTTCTTTGCGACTAGACGTTGTTATTTCAGAAAGTCCGGCTACGGTAATACGCTGTCCGCGATGATCCTCCCGTAGCTCCAGCGGACCGCCAGGATTCAATAAATCCCGTATGAGTTCGTTATAGATTTCCAAATACGATATAGACACTTTGCAGGCACTTTCTGGACCCGCGGCCTCAATGTATCCAAATATATCCTCAATGGCACGCACCATTAGGCCAATGTCCTGACTGTTGACATCCGCCTCGTATCCTGCGGCTGTTGACGGCCCACGGTCGGCTGTCGAGGGCTTTTTGCGCGGCACAGGACCCAGCATTGTGTGTGTCTTTCCGGAACCAGTTGCTCCATAAGCGAACACCGCCGCGTTGTAACCATTGAGGACATCCCTAACAAGTGGTGCGGTAGTTGTTCTATAAACCTGCTCTTGAGTGTCGTTCTCCTTAAAAACATGGTCGTAGGAGTATTTCCTTGGTCGGCTCTTGCCGCCATCATCATACAATAGGGATCCACCCGAGATGACCTCAATACAGCGTTCAGTGGCCTCCAGACTCGGACGCACCCGCACCGCCACCTAAAATGAAGAAATCCTTGAAATGGCAACGTTTAAACTACGAAAATATTTTATACACACCACCAAGCGTTCCTCCTGGGCGGGTTGAGCGGTCGCCAGTTGTCGTCCTTGCGAGGATGTGCTGCCCCCGCTGCTGCCTGACCAGCTGCTGGCTCCGGCACTAGCTGCCATCCTTTGATCAGTTCAGATGACCTTCGATGGACTGCCACGTGCCTCGACGTGCTGATAACCTAAGCAAAGCGACAACATCGACAAAAACAAATGATTACAAATGGTGTCAATTTGTTGTCAACAATCGTAAAAATGTCATTAACTGGGCGTGGTTCCCCCCTCCGGTCCACGTCGATTTAATGAAAAACCCCGTCTTAATGGATTGTAAACTTTGGCGCCAAGGTCTTCCCCGGCATTAACATGACTTGGCTAATCGATGTTGTTGGCGCTAATGCGATGTCGGAGCGAAAGTCCTGTGGGTTTTGTTTACGAGCTGGACAAGTTAGCGTGTGCTATAACTCAAGCCGTGAACTTGAATACGTCGACGTGTTACTGCGTGTCTCTGCATGCAAATCAATGAGCCCAAAACCCTTCAGAGTTCGATGGCAGGTCAAAAAGACGGCAACATAAGCCGACTCATGACTAACCAAATCCAAGGTGTTACTTATTCAAATGCTAATCAACTCTTAGCCTTGAAAAGAAAATGTGTACTTGGACATTATTTATTTCTAAGCCCCAAATGAATGACTTTTCTTGAGCAATCCTTAAAATATTTTGTAAAAACTGAAATGTTTAGTAGGAAACTTAGAAAACTTCTTAGAATCAATATTTAAAAGATATTTAAAAAAATTTAAAAAAAAACTCTTTAGTTTAATCAAATCAGTTGTATAACAAAAGAATTTTTATTAAATTTTAATTGTATAATTTATTTAAATAATTGAATTCAGAAAGAAACTTTATGACAATCTAATTTGCCCTACCATAATTTGTTTCACAATCTGAGAACTTTTAATCAAATATAGATGTAGCTCTAATAAATAATGTTGAATAAAAATAGTCTTGTTTATCCGATGATATGTCAACTTAAGTATTCAAATGAAATTTTATCTTAAAATATCGTGAAACTCTTTGTACCTGCTGACTTCCCCAGCAATCAACACTTCACACCTGCATACCCAATTTCCCTTTCTCCAATAGGTTAATTTCCTTAAAAGCGAATCAATTATAAAGCGTGCAGTCAGCAAAGTGAGCTTGTTGGCCAACAGTGAAAGCCATGAATTATTAAATTTGTTTTAGCCTCCATATCGTAAATATGTCATATTCATACGTGACAGAAATTACAGGAAACAAGCACAAGTTGGACTTCAAATTACTGGCCTTCAGTGTCAATGGAACAAATGGAAAGCCAGGCCTCCAAGTAGAGCTAATAGGGATATTCTCTTTACTATATCGATGAAGGAGACTTTAACAAATTTGATATTAAAATCGATTCGCAGCTCGCAACTTAATTTTCCCTAAAAAGCGGCAACACTTTTTCAAACTCTCTTGTTTAGCCGGCATTCTATTGTTTTTCTATGTTATGCTGTTTGTTTGTTTGTTTGTTTTCCCTCTCCCTCTCTCTCTTTCTCTCCATCTCTTTCTTTGTGGCTTATTGAATTTGTGTAAATTGCCCACAGACACGACAACCAGGAGTTCATTGGTGTCCAGCTAAAGTCCAGCAATGGAACTTGTGTCTTTGGCTTTATGGCACGCTCGTTGTTAATGCTTTAATATTGTGGAATGCCGCATTTTGATTTGGTTTCTGTCCCGTCTCCCACTTCGTCTCCTCCCTTTTATTACGTATATTCCACCCTACAATAGCTATAAAGCGACATACTCAAAGCGATGAGGCAGACACAGATTATGTGTGGTTTGATTCATAGTGGGGCTAATTAGTAGCCGCTGTGTACGTACTATATAAATAATGGTGTGTTAGGGCGTGTGCCCTCAATGAGCTTTCCTATAAGCCCTCATTTTTCATTTTACCATATTCATAACGGGCAGTCACTCTCCCATCTACCGGACACGTGTGTTGACCAGTATCTGGAGCGGTAAACGTGTTCAGCTAACATTTATTTTGTCAAAATCACTGTCTTGGCCCATTTGCATGAGAATTGCCACTAAAATTCATCACTTGTTAAATTTTATTTGCTGTGATTTGGCCCAAATAATAATAAAGTCTATATTATACACACATCTTGTTTAGAACTCTTTTAACAATTCTGTTAATAATTGTATTAAAGTCTCGAAAATAAAATTTGGCTATTTAATATTTTTTGTGACTAGGCGTCATTCGACTATTGGAGTAAATGAAATTATCTGATAAAAATAGATTGTAGTTCATTTAATTATATGCAAATACATGCCTATGTTTACATGTTTTCAGCTCTGGAAAAGCATAAAGCTCTGTTGAAAATCATATCTTGATATCAAATCTCTTAACGTTAATAAAGCTTAAAGTTCAATGGCTCTCCATAAAGTATGAAATTCTGGGAATAACATTATAATTTGTTTAGTAGTGAAAGCTCAACTTGATTCTTAAAACACTCAACTTTAGATTAGGTTTTATAAAGGTAAAACAAAAGAAATAATTCAACAATAATAATTATATTTCGACGAAGGAGACGGGGAGTGTGATTGATGGTCAACAGTTGCGGTGAACAGGTAATTACAGCAGGGAAGTCGGCAGTCCGTCTGATGGTTATATATAGAACTCACCGAATGGAATGAGTAAGTGTGATTCTATAGTATGTGTACGCATACTTATTACTCTAAGTGTGATCCTTGCTAAAAGGATTTTCCACGCCAAACTGACGTCACTTTTTGTTGTTTTAGTGCAAACTTGCAACCTTCAAGTTGGGCAATTAGCGATGGCCGCAATTAAAAACTCAGGAAAACTATACAAAAGAGGTGTGCGTGCTGCAATCTCAAGAACTTGGCCCGTCTTTAAGTGGGCCAACTTCTCCGCATTGTTTACTTTAGTTACCAAAGTTTTCGCATATTTCGCACATTTCAAAACAAAATGGCGGAGCTGGCCCCAATCTCAAAATGAAAACAAGGGTGCGCAATTTGAAGAGGACTCAACTTGGAGGTACTCCTTACGATCAAACTGAATCATTTTGAAATAAACTGATTAGGATACCAGAAAGTGTATGTATACAAAATTTGTTGGTTACTCAAATAGTGAGTAAAAAATACATTTTATAATACTTACATTTTTAGAATACAGAAAATATTAAATAACACTAACTATAACACGGAAATAGGTTCAGTTAAGAAAACTTATGGAAAGTTAAAACAGCATCTCGTTTGCTTTAATTGTAAAGGCTGTTTGGTTTTAAATCTAAGTGTAGCTTAAATTGCTTTTTTTGTTTATTTATTATAAAAGATTTTTTAATGCTCGAAAAATTGTTTATTTAAATATAGTTAATATTTTGTTAATTGTTTGCTTAAAAAACAATTTTCAACCACTTAGCATGCTATCCTTAAGTGCATGCGTTTCTTTCGACACCTTTTATAATTATTATTGAGAATCTTTATTCTTGTTCATAGCTATACAAAAACTAATATTACCTTTGCGGCGTAAATGGATAAAGGGTATAATAATGTAATATTTTACAGTAAGTCTCAAAGTAAATCCAATTGTAAGCGGAGATGAACACCGCGATAAGCCTACCAAGTAGGTCAATTATATGCGGAACCCGCAAAGAAGGAACCCGTCAACCAAACAAATACTCATAATAATACAAAAAAAAAATAGCCCAAACTTATCATTGATTATATAAAACAACAAAAGTTTTGGCCATTTGTTAAGTAAAGTTTTCAGCACCTCTGCAAAATTCCGCACTTAGAAATGTTGTTTGCTCGCGAACTATTCGAATACGTTCAAAGGGACAACCGTATGGTGGAAAACTTTGGAAAAACTCTTGACGTGGCACTCGCAATACTGGCGAACCGTTCGCGTGGACTGACAAAACAAAACTGAAAGGCGAGTGTTACCATTGGACTTTGGTCTGCCTCATTCTGGTCACAACGAACAAAATTATAGGCATAGTCTAGTGTTGGGTGGGTCCTGGCTAGTGAGTGGGGTTGTGGCTCAATCAATTTCTTAGTTCTCATTGTTGCTACTTTGTTGTTGATGTTGTTGTGTTTTTTCCTTCGTTTTCCGAATTGTTGAAATGCTAATGCGCCATTTTGCATACATTTCTTTAGCGTTGGCCAGTTCTAGCTTTGGGAGTGTGTTTGTATAGTTATTGCCTTATATGAGGACTCCAACCCCATAATATCAATAAAGCTACTTGTAGTACCACTTCAATATTCAAATTGCCGAACCTATCTATTAGTTGTCCCTCTAATGTCTTTTTGTATACAAGAAATTCTATTTACTATACATATATATTTAACTAAATAGAATAGAATCGAAGCTTTTGGACAGACCCTCGCAAGCCGTGTTAACACTTTTTTTATGCAAATCATTTGCCATGACACAGTGGAACCTGGCTACAGAAGTAGAAGCATTTCCGCTACTTTCCATTCCACATCGAGTTGCCTCCACTTGATAATACATGTTGCAAAAAAGAAAAGTGCCACATATCAGCACGAAAGCGTTAATTTCCGAGTCCTTCTCTTGTACCTTCTTCTAAGCGGGATTCCCTGAAACGAGCGCGACATTGAATTGGAATATATTTTCCGAGCTCACAATTCAATTCTTGATTGATTGATAGATTTGAGCGTGAGCTCGATGAGTGTTGGCATTTGTAAATATTTCATTTGGGGCACCCACAACAACACCCTCGTGCTTCATGCCACGTCGAGGCATGCGTCACTCACATGTGCATGCCAAGGCCCTAGATTTGCATTCTCACGCCGTGTCAAAATTTAAATAAAAGATTTTCTAAGCGTCGTTTTTCATCCGGCACGAAAAGGTCACTAGATGGCCAAATTACATGGTCAAACATTGAAAAAACAAGATTTGAAAATGGAAATTTTTTATTAGCTATTATACCATATAATGCATGTGGCTTGTGTAATATTTTTATATTATAGTATATTTAATAAATTTGATTTTCTCTTTGTTGTAATTTCATTTTAACTAAATATTTAGTATGCATATTGTTGTATTGTTAATTAATGTGTAATTATTCTTTATAAAAAACGCAATACCAACTGGCCAATACTTAAGGCTAACTGAAATTCGTATAACCTACGACATGGCGAGGGGAACGGGGCGGGACAGGTGGTGTGGGCGGGGCAAGCACAGTATAAACAAAACTGGCAAATATTTAAACACGTCTAAACGGAGTGTGGGCGAGGTGGAAGGTGGGGTGTTGGGCCAAATTCGTCTACGTCAGTTTACTATGTAGGTCATATTTCTATATGCTTCTGAATGTTTCGTTGTTTTGGGCTATTTTCGGCTATTAAGTTATTTATTTAGTTTATAGTTTACGTAGAAAATAGCAAAGTGCTCATTTAAATGCATTGATTGCTCAATCAATCAATCGTTGCTGGAGTGTGTGTATATATAGGACCATGTGTGTGTGTTGACAATTGCTTTACATATTCAACTATATGCTATATATGGAATACTTTCTCGAGCGTGGCTGTGGCTTTAGTTGATGTTGTAGTTGTATATAATTATCAATAGGCTCAAATTGTTATCGTCTTATTGTTGTTGTTTAATTGTTAATTCCATTTGGCAGTGCTTAGACACATGGCTCAACATAATTGCCAGGGAACAGACCGGTTACACCATCCATAACGCCTTCCCACCAGCCATCGTCGTTCTTTTTGAGCACATACAGCACCGAGCTCTCCTGGAAGCTGAGTTCGTCATCTTTGTCGGCGTAGTAATCATAGATAGCCACCACTAAAATAAGTTTTGATTGTAATAAAGATACTTTACATAAACCATTTGTTAGTTACCCTTTTCGATGTAGTTCTTGGGCACCCAGCCGGGCAAGTTCTGATCCTCAGGCACAATGGGAGCCAGTTGAGGACCAGTTGATGTGCGTGGACGTCCAAAGTCCTGATGCTCATCCTCTGGCGGCGGCGGTGGTGGCAATGGTGGTGATTGCGAGCCCGGACGCGCAAAGTTCAAGCTAAAATGATTCCTATGAAAAACAAAAATGAATTAATAATAGATTCCTTTACATTTTCAAACTTGTCAAGCATGCAATTTACCTATTGGGATTCCTGAGTGGAAGCAGTTTAAATAGAAAGTATGACATGAGTTATATACAAGCAAATTGTTTGTGGGGGAATAAAAGGTGCATTGACTTACCTGTTGATATTGCGTCCCAATGTGTGCATGCCAATGTGACTCTGCTCCGTCATCTCGTGCTGTGAGACGGTCAGCGGTGAGGGTGGCGCTGCTAAGAGTCGACAAAGGTTCATTAGTCTATTTTAATTGCGTTTAATGCAAATGGCTTAACTTACGTGGCATGCTACTCCTGTCATCATAAGTGGTGGGCGGCGGTGGTGGCAGAGATTGCATCATGCCCGCCGAGGGCAGATTCACATGCGTGGCAATTTGCTGGCTTGGCGGCATGGGCAGTGCACTATAGCCGGCGGCACGCTCATTGCCCGCAGCCCCACCACCAGTGGTGGTAGTTGACGAAGCCGTTGACATACGCTTGGGATGTCCAATCGGATAGTTGGGTGCATAGTGCGAAGGCACTTGCGGTGGATTGACCACAGGCGGTGTGCGATATTCTCGCGAGCTCTTGCCAAGTGTCCCGGTGTTGCTGACCGACTTACCCAGAGTGCCTGTATTGCCGGCACGCGACATTTGCGGTGGCGTTGGCGGCTTGGTAGTGGGCGGTGGACCCACCGATGGTGGCACCAATGATTGCACAGATCCATGACTTGAGCCACGATGCTTTTGCCGAACCACATGTTGAGCCGACGAGTTGATGCCATGCCCAATCTCATCCAGCATGGAATAGTCGATGGGTTTACGCACATACTTGATGGGCTTCTCGGGATTGATGGGTGCCACAATCTTGAACTGACGAGAGCTCACCTTGTTTGCTGTCAGCACGCCGATTTCCCTGCACGTAAGTAAATTAGATTAGCTCTGTAAACGATTTGTTGTTCCGGTTGACTTACCGCCTTGCCACCTTCTCTTTATGTATATGCACCGTCTGGGCAATATGATTCATTTGCGATTCCATTTCGCTAAGCTGCTGTGCCTGCAAATCCAACAGTTGCATGTAACTGTACGCTAGCGTGTTGATCTGATACGCTACACTGGCCAAGGATTGAGTGGTGTAGTTCTTGGTCGCCTCGAGGGCCGCCTTTTTGTTGTCCGCCCGATAGTAGGTGTCCTCACAGTAGTCGGCCACCCGCTCAAGGTTCGTATAGCTGTCACGCAGGCTCTGGCGGCCATCGGGAATCTCGGTGCGTATCAAAGATGCTAGTTCGTCCATTATGTTGTCACTGGCCATTGGGGCTTCGGTTAACATGGGTATGGATGCTGGAAGGAAACGTACACAAAGAGTTTCACTTTTCACATTACAACAAAGATACAAGCGGAAGTAAACATTTTAGGGTGGAGTCAAGCGCTGTGCTGATTAGTAATTGGACCGTTCAGCGTTTGGGGCTTTCCACGCAAATAGGCTGTTCATTATTGTGTGCACTCACTTTATTTAGTACCCGCTTACACTTGAAATATATTTTGATGTAGATTGCTTCGCGATAAATGCAATTAAATGCAGTTTCTGTTTACATTGTACAGACGTGAAAAGAAGAACACAGAGTAAAGCCACAGTGCTGAAAAATAGAGTTGTATCGTATCGTTCGGTTTAGGTTCAAATGAACTGTTCGTCAAAGTAAACGAGCAAGCTAGATCCCTGATTATAGTTCATTTAGTTCAGTTGCTAAGTTTGTTCGTTAGTTTGTTAGTTCAATTTGAGGCACGGATAAAATAAAGTGTTTTTTTAGGAATGTTTCTTGTTATTCTTGATTACATTTTTACATTGTTATAAATTTGATGTTTATTTTCGTATCTATTTAATATTTTATATTATTTAAGAATTCGTAGATCATCGTTTTATTAATTAAATCACAAATCGTTTTTATTATTAGGACTCAAACGAACTATTGAACAAATGAATTAGGCAACAGATTGTGATCTATATGAACTATAATCAGGAATAGCTCGTTGTTGGATCACTTCGGCCACTAGTTCTATTGAACGTAATCGGAACGATGCAATGCAACTCTATTTTGAGCTGCCAGACTTCACAGTTTTTCCCTGTAAAACGTAAACAAAATAACGGTGCTGCCAGTGTGCTAGAAATAGGAAGAGCTGGCACCTCTGCTCATTTGTGAGTAATACATTTTTTTCGACGACTAAGATTTTGTACATTGCGCTAAATTTTAGTTAATCATGTCGCATCAAACAGGCATCAAGGGTAATCTAAAAAAGTAGAAAAGTCAAATCAATTTTATTAATTACTTTCACTATTGACAGCCAACGAGCAATTATCGAAAGTTTTCGGCAAGGCCAAAAATGGAAAAATACGTGTGATAAAAGTATCAATTGAAAATGGTGAGTGGAATATGCATACATACAGATTTAGATGTGTATATACAAATTTATACTGATAATAATGAAAATGATTCGCCCGCGCAGAGCAGCTCAGCTGCAGTGCCACAGCTGATGTGAAAAAGGACTGGGAACGCGATTATGATAAGCTATTGGGACCGCTTTATGAGGAGAATGTTCCCTGTTATATATTGTATCGCTTGGATGCCAAAATACCGTTGGGTCATGGTTGGCTGTTAATTAGCTGGACACCGGATACAGCCAGCATTCGTCAGAAAATGGTCTACGCTTCCACAAAGGCAACGCTAAAGACGGAATTCGGTACAGCGTACATCACAGAAGAGCTCCACGCAACAACCTTAGAGGAAACCACTCTGGAGGGGTACAAAAAGCATAAGCGTGACTTTGCCGCGCCGGCGCCGCTTACCACACGTGAGGAAGAAATTCAGGAGTTGCGTAAAACAGAGGTGCGCACTGAGATATCCACGGAGACACGTCACCAAACTCTGGGTGGTATTTCCTGTCCACTGAGTGATGCCACGCGAGCAGCAGTTGAGGATTTGCTGCGTGGCAACTATGATTATTTGCAATTTCGCATCAGCCTTGAGGAGGAACGTATACATGTCTCCCATGCCGCAAAGGTCGCACTCGGTGATCTGCCCAAACAGGTGCCCGAGGATCATGCGCGCTATCATCTGTATCTATTTAGACACACCCACGAAGGCGACTATCTGGAGTCCTTCGTATTTATATACTCAATGCCAGGATACTCTTGTTCTGTGCGCGAGCGCATGATGTACTCCAGCTGTAAGGCTCCATTTCTCGAAGAGCTCGCTGCTCTGGGTGTAGATGTAGTCAAAAAAGTGAGTAACCAAGCACAGTTTAAAGATTTATATACTCATATTTGTATTTGCATTGCAGTTGGAAATAGATAGCGGCAACGAACTCACCGAGGAATATCTGCAAGACGAACTGCATCCCAAAAAGATATTGCATAGACCAGCATTTGCCAAACCAAAGGGCCCACCGAATCGCGGGGCTAAGCGCCTCACGCGTCCCTCCAATGAAGACGAAGTTTAAGTCTGAATCCCATCGAGTGAAAGTCAACATATACATATTTCTTTTCTTTGTTTCCTATCAAAGCATTTAATTTATTGTATCGAGAGAATAGAGTGCTCCATTTTCATGTCCTATCTGTTTACTGAGTCATATCTGTATCTTTAGTTGCACTAAGCATAAACTGAAATAACGCATAGCAGTGGCCAACTTGGGCTTCCTTAATTGTTTTCTTGTCTATAAAACTTTAAATGGACATAATTGCAATTTATTATTTAAATAAAAGTCTACTAAATTTACATTATTTAAACTTTAATTATTTCAACATAAAACCTAACAAAGATTAAGTATATTATTCACTTCACCGAGTCCAGTGTGATCTTTTCACCAACGCGAGTGTCGTGCGACTTAAAAATTTCTGGTGCATCTCTCTGTGCCTGATTCCTGAATGCCTCTTGAATGGTATCGTCCCGCTGTACTCGCCATTTGTATTGCCAGTAACGCACCTCCTCCATTGAGGTGCCGGATGCTTTCATCAACAGCAGCGAAGCCACGCCCGCAACTCCACCCATGAACGCACCAATGATGCCTCCCGCAGCCATGCCTCTTAGGCCCAGGTTCAACTTGTAGACGGCTCCTGTAAGGGAACCTGCTGCTAGGTACTCGTAAATAGAAGACTTGCCGCGATACACAGATATACAGGTGATGATGCCACTTTTGGAGGACACTGCTAGTTAGAACTTGGCTTAAAGTTGTTATAAGGGTACACTTACAAGTAGGATGTGGTGAAGAGACCCACACGCCAGCCCCATTTGAAGCCACCCTTGGCAAAGTTGACTGTAAACTGATCCTGCAGCTTTTTCTGCAAAAGTAAAAGGGGTAATTAAAATTAAAGACTACATAATACAAAAACTATTACCTTGGCATCTAAATGATTCTTAAACACCGTGGCTTGATTATTCTCCATGAAGTTCATATAGCTGACACGCGATTGTGTAACACCTCCGTAGATGGCTCCTACAAGAAATCCCAGAAATCCTGCCTGATATACAGAGTTTAACTCTGATGATATACTGCCAAATTCACTAGACAAGTTGATATATTTTCAGTAACTGGAAGACATAAATATTTTTTAATCAGCCTCTTACTCGATGGTAAACATTTGTTTTAGTCTTTCCATGCCGGTTTCTTCCGGTCCCTTGTTTTCCAAATATGACTTGTACGTGGGGCTTTCCTTATTGACAATATCATCGGCACTGCGGTCAATGCCCGGCAAAATGCCGGCTATTAGAAACCGACCACCTTTTGTAAAGAATCTCATTAGAACCGTTGAATAACAAATAAAAATCAACAAGAAGACAACATGCGACGAGATAAACAGCTGATTACTACTTTCGATATATAAATATTGAAATATCGATTTTAGTGTAAGCATTATTCATCAATCTGTTGAACTTGTTCTTTGAACTTTGTTATTTTTGCATTTAAAAAAGTTGTGGCTTTATTAATGCATTGTGCATACAGCGCAACGATATTAGCTTTAAAATCATTCATGCTTGAAAATTCTAATATAAATGTTTATTTTAGTTCTGAGCTGAAAGCATATGAGCAGTAGACCAATGAAGGGACAAATTAAATTATGTAACTAGATGCTCAGTAGACTCTAACTGAACGATAAACTGAAAAAATGAGAATTCTTTGAACACTTACCGTGTAATCACTGACCAATAGTTCTTAATCGATAACAGATTGAGAAATCGATATACAATTTTACATAATATCGATAGCTTACCGATATGTATTTTCACACATCACTATTCCCAAGTAAAAAGCCGCAACTCTCGTATTGCGGATCTTTTTATGTGACAATTTCACCAGTTTTTAGTTGTTTTAAGAAGTGCATAACAACTTATATTGTGTTAACGCGCACAAAGTGCATTAAAGCTATTAAGGCAACATGATGTACGACAATGAGGAAGGTAAGTAAACATTGCCAGCAAAATTGCAACGCACGCTGATTGACAAAAAAAAGTAACATGGCGGCCGAAGCGCTAGCGTTCTTCTGGGCATAAAACCAAATAGTAAACAAATGATTTTGCAGAAATGTACGAGGAGGAGAATGCGGAAGAAATCTCCCATGAGTTGTGGCAGGAAGCCTGCTGGATTGTGATCAACGCGTACTTTGATGAAAAGGGTCTGGTGCGTCAACAGCTGGACAGTTTTGATGAGTTTATTCAAATGTCTGTGCAGCGTATTGTAGAGGATTCTCCAGCCATAGAGTTGCAAGCGGAGGCACAGCATACTTCAGGAGAGGTGGAGACACCTCCGCGTTTCTCCCTAAAGTTCGAACAGATTTATCTGTCTAAGCCAACACATTGGGAGAAGGACGGTTCACCTAGTCCTATGATGCCGAACGAGGCTCGTTTAAGGAATCTCACCTACTCGGCGCCACTTTATGTGGATATCACAAAGACAAAGAACGTGGAAGGTTTGGATCCCGTTGAGACGCAGCATCAGAAAACATTTATTGGCAAAATTCCCATTATGTTGAGATCAACTTATTGTCTGCTTTCTCAGTTAACCGATCGTGATTTAACAGAGTTAAACGAGTGTCCACTAGATCCCGGTGGTTATTTTATTATCAACGGATCGGAAAAGGTGCTCATCGCCCAGGAGAAGATGGCAACCAACACAGTGTACGTTTTTAGCATGAAAGACGGCAAATACGCATTCAAAACGGAGATTAGGTCCTGTTTGGAACACAGCTCGCGTCCCACCTCGACGCTCTGGGTAAACATGATGGCACGTGGCTCACA
Source organism: Drosophila testacea (assembly GCA_035043265.1). Lineage (NCBI taxonomy): Eukaryota > Metazoa > Arthropoda > Insecta > Diptera > Drosophilidae > Drosophila > Drosophila testacea. Next base: position 2,782,353 of record JAWNND010000477.1, read on the forward strand.
GAACATTAAAAAGTCGGCAATTGGACAGCGCATCATTGCCATTCTTCCCTATATCAAGCAGGAGATACCCATTATGATTGTATTTCGTGCTCTGGGCTTCGTGGCCGATCGCGATATCTTAGAGCATATTATCTATGACTTTGACGATCCAGAGATGATGGAGATGGTCAAGCCCTCATTGGATGAGGCCTTCGTGGTACAGGAGCAGAATGTTGCCCTGAATTTTATTGGCGCTCGTGGTGCACGTCCTGGCGTCACCAAGGACAAGCGTATTAAGTACGCCAAGGAAATTCTGCAGAAGGAAATGCTACCGCATGTTGGCGTCTCCGATTTCTGTGAGACAAAGAAAGCATATTTCCTGGGCTACATGGTGCACCGACTGTTGTTAGCTTCTTTGGGTCGACGTGAGCTCGACGATCGTGATCACTATGGCAACAAACGTTTGGATCTGGCTGGACCATTGTTGGCCTTCCTGTTCCGTGGTCTCTTCAAGAACTTGATGAAAGAGGTACGAATGTACACACAAAAGTTCATTGATCGTGGCAAGGACTTCAATTTGGAGTTGGCTATTAAGACAAACATTATCACTGATGGTCTGCGCTACTCGCTGGCCACTGGCAACTGGGGAGATCAGAAAAAGGCTCATCAGGCTCGTGCCGGTGTCTCGCAGGTGTTGAATCGTCTAACATTTGCCTCAACTTTATCCCATTTGCGTCGCGTCAACTCTCCGATTGGAAGGGATGGAAAGCTGGCCAAGCCTCGCCAGCTGCACAACACACTCTGGGGAATGTTGTGCCCAGCAGAGACTCCTGAGGGAGCTGCTGTCGGTTTGGTCAAGAACTTGGCCCTCATGGCTTACATTTCGGTGGGTTCACAACCATCGCCAATCTTGGAGTTCTTGGAGGAGTGGTCCATGGAGAATCTGGAAGAAATTGCGCCCTCAGCGATTGCGGATGCAACCAAAATTTTTGTAAATGGTTGCTGGGTAGGCATTCATAGAGATCCGGAGCAGTTGATGGCAACGCTGCGTAAGCTACGTCGTCAGATGGATATCATTGTGTCGGAGGTGTCGATGATTCGAGATATTCGTGATCGTGAGATCAGGATCTATACGGATGCAGGACGTATATGTAGACCTCTGCTTATCGTGGAAAATGGCACGCTTCTGCTGAAGAAAACCCATGTGGAAATGTTAAAGGAACGTGACTATAACAATTACAGTTGGCAGGTGCTGGTGGCATCAGGTGTTGTTGAATATATTGACACGCTGGAGGAGGAGACGGTGATGATTGCCATGTCGCCCTATGATCTCAAGCAGGACAAAGATTACGCCTACTGTACCACATACACACATTGTGAGATTCATCCGGCTATGATTCTGGGTGTTTGTGCCTCCATTATTCCTTTCCCCGATCACAACCAGAGTCCACGTAACACCTATCAAAGTGCTATGGGTATGTAGATAACTATCTCGTTGCTTAACTCACTGATTAAACACCTCTTTCTCTGACCTTTAGGTAAACAAGCTATGGGAGTTTATATAACCAACTTCCATGTGCGGATGGACACCCTGGCTCATGTGCTCTACTATCCCATGAAGCCGCTGGTCACCACACGCTCTATGGAGTATTTGCGTTTCCGAGAGCTACCCGCTGGCATTAACTCGATTGTGGCCATTTTGTGTTATACTGGCTACAACCAAGAGGATTCTGTTATTCTAAACGCATCGGCTGTGGAGCGTGGATTCTTCCGATCAGTGTTTTATCGTTCATACAAGGATTCGGAGAACAAGCGCGTCGGCGATCAGGAGGAAAACTTTGAGAAACCACATCGTGGCACTTGCCAAGGTATGCGCAATGCTCACTATGACAAACTGGACGACGATGGCATCATTGCACCTGGTATACGTGTGTCTGGAGATGATGTTGTCATTGGCAAGACAATTACACTGCCCGAAAATGAGGATGAATTGGACAGCAATACAAAACGTTTTGCCAAACGAGATGCTTCCACATTCTTGCGTAATTCGGAAACAGGAATTGTGGATCAAGTTATGTTGACACTGAACAGTGAGGGTTACAAGTTCTGCAAGATTCGTGTGCGCTCAGTTCGCATACCACAGATTGGTGACAAGTTTGCTTCACGTCACGGACAGAAAGGAACTTGCGGAATTCAGTATCGACAAGAGGATATGCCCTTCACATGCGAGGGTCTGGCTCCAGATATTATCATTAATCCTCATGCTATTCCATCTCGTATGACAATTGGTCACTTGATCGAATGCCTGCAGGGCAAGTTGGGATCGAATAAGGGAGAAATCGGTGATGCTACGCCCTTTAACGATGCTGTGAATGTACAGAAGATTTCTACTTTCCTGCAGGAGTATGGATATCATCTGCGTGGCAATGAAATCATGTATAATGGGCACACGGGACGCAAGATCAATGCTCAGGTGAGTAACATGGGAAATTATAATAAAGAATATCATTTTAATAGAATCTTTGCAGGTGTTCCTTGGTCCTACCTACTACCAGCGTCTTAAGCACATGGTGGACGACAAAATCCATTCGAGAGCTCGTGGTCCCGTTCAGATTTTGGTGCGTCAACCTATGGAGGGCAGAGCCCGCGATGGTGGCCTGCGTTTCGGTGAAATGGAGCGTGATTGTCAGATCTCTCACGGTGCAGCACAATTCCTGCGTGAGCGATTGTTTGAAGTTTCCGATCCGTATCGCGTGCACATCTGTAACTTCTGTGGCCTGATTGCCATTGCCAATCTACGCAACAACACGTTTGAGTGCAAGGGTTGCAAGAATAAGACGCAAATCTCGCAGGTGCGTCTGCCGTATGCGGCCAAGCTGCTCTTCCAGGAGCTCATGTCCATGAACATCGCACCCCGTCTTATGGTCAACTAAATCTTATTATATTTCATACTGTAAGCATCATTTTCGAGCTGAATTGTGAGCTCATTTAGTAAGTAATTAATTAAATTTACACAAATTGTGACAACCTCAGTGTGGCATGTCTACTTTGTAAAGCCCTTTGTCAATTGTCTTCTAAGCTCCCCGTGATTCAAAGTGGAGCAAATACCTGAGCTGAATTTTAAAGATGGAAACGTGCCCTGTCACAAAAAAAAGTTTGGCGAAAGTCGGCATAAGGTTTGCAATAGATAAATTGCTTGTTTCTCAAGTGAATCTTATGGATCATTAAAAAAGTCGTTTACGTTGTTCTGGGGTTTCAACATTATGAGTTCCTTTTAATATAAAGCAAATTCCCCTTATGAATATGTACACCTATATATAAATTTTGGATTAACCAATTAGCAAGTTCCCCTTCTTGACATACTTTTTATTAAAATGAAGTCATTAGAAATTCTTAGTGACGCATTATTGGAGGTTCAAAAATATTCGTTAATTGAAAGAAAATTCCCCTTTCAGCCGTTTTTTTTTTTTTTTTGATTCACCTCTTAAGACTCAAGTATAGAGTATTTACACAACGACTTGGAAATAGTTTTCCCATTCATGTTTCTTTGTTGCTTTTATGATGTTTTTGACGTAATTTTTGGCCTGCGGTCGCCCATTGACAAAAGGGATTAGATCTTTGTCGTTGTGAAGAGCTGAAGCTGAAGATGTTGCTGAAGCTGGAGCTTTAACTCGGCTAAAGTTGTAGCTACCAATTGACTGACAGTTATTAATTGCCGCTTGTCGTGAAACTGAAATGAAATGAGCTGTAAAAAAGATTTTGGCGCAGATTCTGAAGTATTCGCGGACATTGATGTTGACGCCCATCTGTCAGCATAATAGATCATCGACTGTTATTTCTATGAATAATTGAAATGCCATGTAAATGATAAGAGCCCATCAATATAAGTAAAGAATAAATGCAGCACTTAAACAACTGTTGAGGTATTTATTTATAGCGTCTTACACATAACTTAAACAACTTTTCTGCATCGTAAAAATGCAATCCGTTCCCCTCTCCTCTCACTTCTCATCGTTACGGAACACGCTGATGGCATAGAACTCTGGCAGTCGGTAAACTTTGAGACGCTCGTGACTAAACTGTCCGTTGGCTCGCGCCTTTACAAAGAATATATCCTTAAAGCTCAGCTCCTTGCGACGTTGTTCCTTTTCTTTTTCCACGATTCGTTGCTGTTTGGGCCGATAACCACTCGCTTTTCCCTTAAGTAGCTTCACAAAGATAATGTCCCGCTCTCCATCTCCGCCCAGGGTACGTGCCTGGTAATACATATCCCGTGGTTCCGGGTAGATTAACAGAGGCTCAATGGGAAGGACCTCACTAGGTGATGTGGGATAAATAGTGAGATTCTCATCAAAACGTGGAACAGGCGCTGCTCCTGTTGTGTGAATTTTTAAACAGAGACATATGCAGAGCCAGAGTAACGCCAGGGGCTGCAAGGGAATCAATATAATTTGGAATATTTTACATTAGAAAACAATATGCGTATTGAGGTCCGTAATTAACTTCTAACTAGGATAAGCTCTAAATAAATGATGCAGAAAGAAACAAATATATAAAATACAATGGTCCAACAAAGTTTTCACAACTTAAAAAAAATCATAGAAGATCATTCATCATTGTGATACAGCAATGTGCCTTTGTTGTAAGAAAAGGACTTTAGATTAATCTTAAGATCACTGAACATTAGGAAAGGCACTTCATTATAATTTACTTATTCCGATAGTAATGTATATATTACAGTATGTCTACTATTGTTGACTGATTTATTTACTTGAATTTATTTATTTCAACTTTATATAAATTTAATGTTTATATCAATATGTATTTATATGAATAGATCTATAATTTGTAGTTAATTTTGGTCACTTGTTGTGGTTACTCTGGTTCCCGTTTCGTAATTACCGTTTTAAGTTTTGCCAGTGACATTTTGGCTGATAAATCGCAAAGCAAATGGGATTCTATAAGTTAAGCCGCTTTGGTGGCACGCAAGTTAACGCTTTTGCCAAAAATATAACAGACCGAATGTCGAGTGTTGAGAGTCGACAAGATTTGTGCGCGTTGTGATCAAAGATTGTGCGAGTTGGAGGCGGCAGCGTTGACTACCAAACGCAGACTGGCGCGCGACAAGGCCAGGTAACTTCATTTACCAAGTCGCCAAGCCAAGCCCAAGCCAGACTCAAAGCCAGGCCGGCAGCAGAGACGTCGGTGTCAAACGCGTCGACGTTAACGTCGGCATCAGCGTCGATGCGCTGCCAATGAATTGTAAATTGAAGGTAAATAAATGTTTGGCATGAGGTTTAGTTTGGGCATGAACCTGCAAAGGAGTCGTCGGTATGTTCAAAAAACAATATATTATTATTATTATGATTACCATTAGTGTTGGCAATAATATTGGCATTATTTTCACTATTAATTGATTACTAGGTCGTGTTAGGCAGGGTCAATGCTGTCGAGAATTTATCAATCAACGAAGCTACTTCTCGACCTTAACTACTCAGCTGCTTGCATCTATAAATAACAATAACAACAAGTAATTTTTATGCTCTTACGCGCAATGATGTCAAATTTATTATTAACAAACTAAATAAATAATCAAAAAGAGAAGGAGAAAAATAATAACCAAGAGATAAATGTAGAAATGTTTAATTAGCAAATATTTGCGATGTGCTAAAAGATTGGTTGGGTTCGTTTGTCTATTGTCTCTGGGTAAATTATGATAAGATTTCTATGATTTGTTTTCTACGTATATTATTAGCCCGAATGAATGGCTACTGTGAATGGCTCTGAAGAGTTTGGCTAATTACAATTGAAGATGCCGTAGCAGAAGCGTTTGTTAAACGTTAAACTTGTTGAGGAGAATACGCTGAAAAATGCAAATGATTTGTGAATAAGTAAATATTTCAACGATATGAAAATAAATTAATTTATAAACTCCATACCATAGTAAGTACATAGTATTCTCTCACATTAATCATACGCACTGAGGTGCACAATGCCGTGGATATCTTTCTAGCAGCAATTATTTATGATTTTTGCATTATTCTATTGCATAAAGATGACAGTATAACTAGGCTTTGATTTATTTATTTAATATGTATGTATATGCCGGCTATGCTTGACACATTAATCATACGCACTGGTAACAACTTTTCAGCGGCATAAAAGTAAACATAGGAAAACAAAGATTTAAGTCATCTTTAATGATGTTTATCGAGAGTCATAGCAGACCTTTCATCGTCAACAAGACGACAACGACGTGGGCCAAAGTAAAAATCATAATAAAAGGCAAAAAAAAGGTAATTGAAGTAGCAAGACAAAAGCAAACACAACGCTTTGAGGGCCAGTGACAACAAGCAAGGCCACAAGCGAAATTTAATCGCTTTAAATGTGAAATTATTTCGAAATAAATAAATAAACTCAATTGGGCAGCACATCACATAATCATAATCATAATAACCACAACAGTTGTCGCATTTTGATGTCGACTTTCCGTGCGAGTCGAGTATCAAATCGTGTTTGATTAATTGCAGAGCATCTCTCACCTGGGGGCTATTTGAATGTAAAAGTATTTGTGGGTGCTCTTATCTTGGCCATTGAATTCTGCTTTCATTTTAAGATCGTTTTCGTTCTATTCGGTATTCACCATTCGCTGTTTTTTGTTTGTTATTCGCTCTTCGATTCAGAAGCAGACAGACGCACTTAATGAAGCTCGTTCGTATGCGTTGAGGGAATCGTTTAAAAGGTGAATACGTATGTATCACAAATTGGTCTGACATTCGGTCTGTCTTATGGCAAGCTACTGTTTTTGCAAACTGACACGAAAAGTGAAAGCCTTTCATTTCAAAGCATCTGTGGCGCCATTATTAGACATCATTTTGTGGTTTATATATTTCGACGAGCGATAAGCTCCTGGAATAAACAATTTGTTAACTAATTGCATAGTTTGAGATAAACTTAAAAAGATTAAATCTAATGTTCGTTGAACTTTGGAAAAGATCTGAAAAGTACACTCATTTAGTATGAGGAAAAATATGAATTTCACCTCTGCATTAGTTTTTGTTTCATCTTTCAACAATCAAATTTTCCATCTTTAATTAGTATCTGTTGCTATTACCTCGAATGTAAAAAATATTTCACTATGTGATATAGTATTCCGATTTGCACCAAATGCCAAATGCATTCGCATGCTACTCCCCTACTCCTACTCCTACTACTACTACATACTACTACTACTACTCTCCATACCCTATTCATACCCTATTCTAACACTATTAATACCCTATCCATATCCTATCCACACCCTACTAATTCCGTATCCATACCCTATTCATACCCTATTCATCCATACCTATCAATACCTTACTAATACCCTATCCATACCCTATTCATTCCCTACTAATACCCTATCCATACCCAATTCTAATACTCTACTAATACCCTATCCATACTCTATCCATACCCTACTAATACACTATCCATACCCTATCCATACCCTATCCATACCCTACTAATACTCCATCCACACCTTATTCATACCCTATCAATACCCTATTCATACCATACTAATACCCTACTAATACCCTACTAATACCCTACTAATACACTATCCATAGGGTATCAATACCCTATTCATACCCTACCAATACCCTATCCATACCCTATCCATACCCTATCCATACCCTATCCATACCCTATTCATACCCTATCCATACCCTATTCATACCCTACTAATACCCTATCCATACCCTACTAATACCCTATCTATACCCTATCCAAACCCTACCAATACCCTATCCATACCCTATCCATACCCTATCCATACCCTATCCATCCATACCCAATTCATACCCAATCCATACCCTATCCATACCCTACCAATACCCTATCCATACCCTATCCATACCCTATCCATACCCTACTATACCCAATTCATACCCAATCCATACCCTACTACATACCCTATCCATACCCTATCCATACCCTATCCATACCCTATCCATACCCTATCCATACCCTGTCCATACCCTATCCATACCCTATCCATACCCTATCCATACCCTACTCATACCCTATCCATACCCTATCCATACCCTATCCATACCCTATCCATACCCTATCCATACCCTGTCCATACCCTTTCCATACCCTATCCATACCCTATCCATACCCTGTCCATACCCTATCCATACCCTGTCCATACCCTGTCCATACCCTATCCATACCCTGTCCATACCCTATCCATACCCTATCCATACCCTATCCATACCCTATCCATACCCTACTCCATACCCTATCCATACCCTATCCATACCCTGTCCATACCCTATCCATACCCTATCCATACCCTATCCATACCCTATCCATACCCTGTCCATACCCTGTCCATACCCTATCCATACCCTATCCATACCCTATCCATACCCTGTCCATACCCTGTCCATACCCTATCCATACCCTATCCATACCCTATCCATACCCTATCCATACCCTATCCATACCCTATCCATACCCTATCCATACCCTCGTCCATACCCCGTCCATACCCTATCCATACCCTATCCATACCCTGTCCATACCCTATCCATACCCTATCCATACCCTATCCATACCCTGTCCATACCCTGTCCATACCCTATCCATACCCTATCCATACCCTATCCATACCCTATCCATACCCTATCCATACCCTATCCATACCCTATCCATACCCTATCCATACCCTATCCATACCCTATCCATACCCTATCCATACCCTATCCATACCCTATCCATACCCTATCCATACCCTATCCATACCCTATCCATACCCTATCCATACCCTATCCATACCCTATCCATACCCTATCCATACCCTATCCATACCCTATCCATACCCTATACATACCCTATCCATACCCTATCCATACCCTATCCATACCCTATCCATACCCTATCCATACCCTATCCATACCCTATCCATACCCTATCCATACCCTATCCATACCCTATCCATACCCTACTCCATACCCTATCCATACCCTATCCATACCCTATCCATACCCTATCCATACCCTATCCATACCCTGTCCATACCCTATCCATACCCTATCCATACCCTATCCATACCCTATCCATACCCTGTCCATACCCTATCCATACCCTATCCATACCCTATCCATACCCTATCCATACCCTATCCATACCCTATCCATACCCTATCCATACCCTATCCATACCCTATCCATACCCTATCCATACCCTATCCATACCCTATCCATACCCTATCCATACCCTATCCATACCCTATCCATACCCTATCCATACCCTATCCATACCCTATCCATACCCTATCCATACCCTATCCATACCCTATCCATACCCTATCCATACCCTGTCCATACCCTGTCCATACCCTATCCATACCCTATCCATACCCTATCCATACCCTATCCATACCCTATCCATACCCTATCCATACCCTATCCATACCCTATCCATACCCTATCCATACCCTATCCATACCCTATCCATACCCTATCCATACCCTATTCATACCCTATCCATACCCTATCCATACCCTACTAATACCCTATCCATACCCTATCCAATACCCTATCTATACCCTATCCATACCCTACCAATACCCTATCCATACCCTATTCATACCCTACATCCATACCCAATCCATACCCTATCCATACCCTATCCATACCCTATCCATACCCTATCCAATACCCTATCCATACCCTATCCATACCCTATCCATCCATACCCTGTCCATACCCTGTCCATACCCTATCCATACCCTATCCATACCCTATCCATACCCTATCCATACCCTGTCCATACCCTATCCATACCCTATCCATACCCTATCCATACCCCGTCCATACCCCGTCCATACCCCATCCATACCCTATCCATACCCTGTCCATACCCTGTCCATACCCTATCCATACCCTATCCATACCCTGTCCATACCCTGTCCATACCCTATCTATACCCTATTCATCCATACCCTATCCATACCCTATCCATACCCTATCCATACCCTATCCATACCCTATCCATACCCTATCCATACCCTATCCATACCCCATCCATACCCTATCCATACCCTATCCATACCCTATCCATACCCTGTCCATACCCTGTCCATACCCTATCCATACCCTGTCCATACCCTATCCATACCTTGTTGCGATGTTAATTAATCTTTATTTTCCCAATTTCGGCTATACAATTAAAAAAAAAATCAGATTTGAATTTTGTTCTTGCAAATTTTACACACAAAACAAAAACAAGGCTTTAGTTCTAGTTCTTTTTTTGGTGGGAAACTTTACAGCCCTAGTGTCCCAGATTCGGTTACGCACTCGTCGGTTTCACTTGAATGTGAATTAAAAAATATTATTTAAAAAAATTTTAATTTTGCATGGATTTTCTTTTGAATTTTTTTAAATGTTTCCAGAAAGGGCTACAAAGATGAAACATATTAAAGAATCCACTTGAATTTATCAAATTTTAAATTTGATTGATTTGTTAAAAAAATATAGCGCAAGCTAACTTTGGCACGCCAAAGTTTGGATACCCTTGCAGTGCCCTGTGTAAGCCGTCAGATTTTTACAAAATTTATTAAAGGTTGATTTTTAACCGATCGTTCCTATGGCAGCTATATGATATAGTAGTCCGACTTAAACCAAATTTGGTCAGCCTGTTTAATACTTATTCAAACACACAATGTGTATATTTGGTTGAGATATCTTGAGAAACAAAAAAGTTTTTCATACTAAATGTTGTTTTAGAACCGATCGTTCCTATGGCAGCTATATGATATAGTAGTCCGATTTACACCAAATTTAGTCAGCCTGTTTCAAACTTAATCAAACACACAATGTGTGTATTTGGTTGAGATATTTCGAGAAACAAAAAAGTTTTTCATACTAAATGTTGTTTTCGAACCGATCGTTCCTATGGCAGCTATATGATATAGTAGTCCGATTTACACCAAATTTAGTCAGCCTTTTTAAAACTTAATCAATCACACAATGTGTATATTTGGTTGAGATATCTTGAGAAACAAAAAGTTTTTCATACTAAATGTTGTTTTCGAACCGATCGTTCCTATGGCAGCTATATGATATAGTAGTCCGATTTACACCAAATTTAGTCAGCCTGTTTCAAACTTAATCAAACACACAATGTGTGTATTTGGTTGAGATATTTCGAGAAACAAAAAGTTTTTCATACTAAATGTTGTTTTCGAACCGATCGTTCCTATGGCAGCTATATGATATAGTAGTCCGATTTACACCAAATTTAGTCAGCCTTTTTAAAACTTAATCAATTACACAATGTGTATATTTGGTTGAGATATCTTGAGAAACAAAAAAGTTTTTCATACTAAATGTTGTTTTCGAACCGATCGTTCCTATGGCAGATATATGATATAGTTATCCGATCCGGCCGGTTCCGACATATGTATTGCGTGCAGCAAAAAGACGGACCTGTACCAAGTTTCATCAAGATAGCTTCAAAACTGAGAGACTAGTTTGCATAGAAACAGACGGACAGACGGACAGACGGACAGACAGACGGACAGACGGACAGACGGACAGACGGACAGACAGACGGACATGGCTATTTCGACTCAGCTCGTCGCCCTGATCAAGAATATATATACTTTAATATATATGACAAAAATATAATACCCTCTGCAAGGGTATAAAAAACGTATTGTCACTTAAAAAAAATTACTTTTTCGTTTCTTAAAAATTGAGTGACTCAAGCCGAAAATGTTTATTGGTGCATACTTTTAGGGTTTTTAATTAATCGGGCAAGTTCACTCAAATTTGAGTCACACAGAGCTGACGCTCTTCACGTTGTTTGCTAGCGCCTCTTTTTATACCCTTGCAGAGGGTATTATAATTTTGTCACGAAATGTGTAACGCATTGAAGGAAGCCTCACAGACCCCATAAAGTATATATATTCTTGATCAGGGCGACGAGCTGAGTCGATATAGCCATGTCCGTCTGTCTGTCCGTCTGTCCGTCTGTCCGTCTGTCCGTCTGTCCGTCTGTTTCTATGCAAACTAGTCTCTCAGTTTTTAAGCTATCTTGATGAAACTTGGTACAGGTCCGTCTTTTGCTGCACGCAGCACATATGTCGGAACCGGCCGGATCGGATAACTATATCATATAGCTGCCATAGGAACGATCGGTTGGAAATAAACATTTAGTATGAAAAACTTTTTTGTTTCTCAACATATCCCAACCAAATATACACATTGTGTGTTTAATTAAGTTCTAAACAGGCTGACCAAATTTGGTGTAAATCGGACTACTATATCATATAGCTGCCATAGGAACGATCGGTTCGAAAACAACATTTAGTATGAAAAACTTTTTGTTTCTCAAGATATCTCAACCAAATATACACATTGTGTGTTTGATTAGGTTTTAAACAGGCTGACCAAATTTGGTGTAAATCGGACTACTATATCATATAGCTGCCATAGGAACGATCGGTTCGAACACAACATTTAGTATGAAAAACTTTTTGTTTCTCAAAATATCTCAACCAAATATAAACATTGTGTGTTTGATTAAGTTTTAAATAGGCTGACCAAATTTGGTGTAAATCGGACTACTATATCATATAGCTGCCATAGGAACGATCGGTTCGAAAACAACATTTAGTATGAAAAACTTTTTGTTTCTCAAGATATCTCAACCAAATATACACATTGTGTGTTTGAATAAGTATTAAACAGGCTGACCAAATTTGGTTTAAGTCGGACTACTATATCATATAGCTGCCATAGGAACGATCGGTTAAAAATCAACCTTTAACAAATTTTGTAAAAATCTGACGGCTTACACAGGGCACTGCAAGGGTATCCAAACTTTGGCGTGCCAAAGTTAGCTTGCGCTATATTTTAGAACTACAATTATACCGTTTGAAGTCGTTATTTTTTTGGATTGTGCGTAATTTTGATTAAATAAAAAACTAAATTTGTGAGTTTAAGCGACCTTTTTAATTGTTTATATTTATTTAAATGCTTTAAATTTAAATGGTTTAGCTGACTCGAGGTCAAAAGTTAGATAATTATGTCGATATGACATGATTCTCTATTCATACAATTATGATTAACAATGTTTGTTTGACAACAAATGTTGACAATTGTTAACAAATTATACTACAAATTGTTCAACAACAACAATACAACATAAGCCTTTACTAAATGAATAGCAAGGAGGAAGTGGCTCGGTAAGAAAAATTTAAAACATTTAAATAAATATTAAATAAAAAACAATTTTTGAAGTAACAAAATGATTTTTGTTTTAACAAATCATTAATCATAAATTATCAATTTAAATTTACTCATATTTTCAATGCTAAAAACCAGGGAATGAAACCGAAACGAATTTCGGTTACGGTTCCGGTTCCGGTACGTACCGAAACGAGTATTTCGGTAAAAGGTTCTATTCCGGTTTTGTCCTTTCGGTTCCGGTTCTCGTATCGGTCCATACCGGTACAGCGAAGTCATTTTTAAAAAAATTTGAATGTAAAGAAAATCGAATTTTATCAACAAATATTTGTGTATGTATAAACGTACTAATGCATGCATTTTAGCATGTTAAGTCTGACATATAATTCGAGAAATTTCTTTATAGTGCAATACCATGTTCGGACGAAAAATAACAAACAAATTTTTTTAAATGTACCGAAACCGTACCGGTATGAACGTTTCGGTTTTCGGTTCTTGAAAAATAATTTATTTCGGTTCCGGTTAAGGTTCCGGTATTTCATTTGAAACGGTTAATTTCGGTTAACGGTTCCGGTTCCGGTTACGGTTTCATTCCTTGCTAAAAACATAGATAAATATATTTATGTTTAAATTTAAATTTTATTGTGCATCAAACTAATAACCAATAACTATAAAACCGCAGAGAAAAACTTTGTCTGATAGGTATTATTACAGATTATGGTGTAATTGCTATAAGTACACAAATAATTTAGACTGGCTAATTTGATTCTGTTAACTACAATAAGGCTTTGATATTATTGACATTTTATTACAGAAATTCTAATTTACAATCAAAATAAAATAACATATATACTATTGCTTATTAATGTGTTTTTGTTAAACTGACACTTATCTTTGAAATAATCAGTTTATTATTACATTTATTATATTATTTTCATCTGAACAGCAATTAAAACTGTTTATTGTTGTTGATAGCTAGTGAAATTGCTAAATGTTTGCCAATGAAAAAGTGAAAGAAGAATTTTTGACTCAATTGTCAAAAATAAAATGAAGGTTTTTCTGTTTTTTTTTTTTCGTATGCGTGAAGCAGTCTGTCTGGAAATTCTGGTTATCTGGAAATTCAGTTTTCTTTGGCTATTATTTATTTATTTGAGCTCTTTGCAAGATACTTTCATTGCCGTCTACAATGTGCGCAATTAAAGCGGCGTTTTGCCCACATATTCAAATGCAGATGAAGATGGTATATACACACTCCTATATAGCTATTACGAACTGGCTCCGATTTGATTTATGCATCATTAAGTCACGCCAATTGCTCGTTTCGGCTGCGAGTTTGTTTGTAAATCGTATTTTTTAGTCGCTGATTTTATGTTTAAGGGGAATTTGGAACAAGGAGGGGCAGTTGCCGTTTTTATTTTGGTATAATTTCTACAACTGACACACGACACTCGCCGCTGGCTTTTGGTCAACCGATCGTCATCCAAGATTTTCCCAAAAATGTTGTGCCCCAAGCTGCGTGCCAGATGCGTCTTCAACAATCTTATTGGTGCTGGCTTGAGTATCCGTTGTGGATTCGGCTGAGAATGTATCTCAAAGTGGGTCGACTTCGATTGCGTTCACTTTTCCTGCTTACTTTTACTGTCAACTGAACGTGCGGCCTAATTGCTGCAGTTCAGTGACATAAACAACGAGCAGCACCAACGATCAGCTGCAAAAGCAAAAGTTGCACCTGATTCTGTAATAAGAATTGCAGACGATGGACTTGGCCACAGAGAGGCAGGTCCACTTCAAGAAAGTCACTTGGCGAATGGCAAAGAAGTTTGTGAAAGTGGTTATTGCCTCCCAAGGAGTTGTTGCCACAGCAGCAGTTGGAGCAACAAGAGTCGCGCCACTTTTGGCCACATATCAGCCAGATGATGTGCCTGCTGTCGCTCTCCGTCAACGAGCTGCGATTGGGCATAGGATAGGAATGGATGGATGGATGGATTTTCTCCTTCAATAGAAATGGCTTTTGATCGTGTCTTATGGCCATTTGTGTCTCAGTTAATTTTCACTTCGCAAGTTAATCAATCAATGTTGTCAATGTCAGCACACTTTCCTGCCTTTTCTGTCTTTCCTACAATCTAGCAGCTCATGCATATTATATAAGAATTAAACTACAACACTTGCCACAAAACAATAAACAATAATAACAACAAACGAATGCGAGCAGCATTAATGCAGCATGAAATTGCATTATTATGCCGCAGCATCCGTTGCAACGTTGCGGAAGGGAAGCATCAACGTGAGATATGAGATACAATTCACTCAATGATCGCAGTGCCTAGATTATAATTAAACCCAAAACCTGAATCAATTCAAAAGGGCATGCAACAGGCGACTTGCAACAGCGGAAATCCACAACCCAATGATGTTTATCTATTAGATTTGGGCCCTTGTCAGTTCACGAATATCGTGGCTTTTCTGTATGTAAAAGAAAATCAGAAGGGACCTAACCCAATTTGGAAAGTCAATTTTTGTCTGTCTATTCATAAGTTAAAAGTTGAAACTTTTAAGTATTTAATTTAATAGGAAATAGCTTTATTAATAAGTATAGCTCTTTAGATTCTAAGCCCCTAAGAAGGAAATAGTAATAGAGATAATTGTTGCATGTATCTATTCAGCCAAGTTCTTTCCCATTTGTTATCAGTTAGATTTTGCTTTGTTTGCCTATAAACAACTTATTGACAACACAAGTTGTTCAGATTGTGAAATTCGTATTAATGATATTGCTTATCTCCATTGTGTTCCATGTGTTTAACAAGTTAATAACGTCCGCTACTTATTTATCATGTTTGTTTAATGAAAGATTAAAATAACTTTTATTTCCAGATAAAGATAGATTCAAGCTAAACTCGACTTAAACCTAGGGAAATATCAATGGACTTATTTTTTCCATAACAATTTGAAAAGTATAAATATTAAAGATAAACATAGTGTACGTTTAATTGTAGTTTTCGCTATAGTCAAACAAGATATCGGACTTCTGGTTATTGTGTTTGTGTGGCATGCCACGAAAAAAACACTTTGGCTTTGATGCAGCTTCATTGTGGAAATTCTTAAGCTGGGATTCTTGAGCGATCCTATGATGTCCCCACCAGCCTCCAAAAGACTTGCTCCTGTGACAGTGGCCATGCTTCTCCTTCGGCTCTGCATCCCATTTTAGTCCATTAAAATGAAGGTGATGGTAGTGATGATGGTGATGGTGGTGTTGAGTTCTCCACCAAGGCCCAAAAGATTTTCCTTTGTCGCAGCTCTTTGACGCCGAAGAACTGTCTTCGTTTTTGGAACTGAACATCTTTAACTTTCGTATTTCAACTTAATTAGCTGAATAAAACGTTAATAATTATTCTTTAGTTCTGATGTGAACGATTTAACGATAGAATTCGTACTGTGCCGAAAGCATTCGAATTCGCACCTTAAATACGAACAGGTTTGTCTGATAACATGGCTCAGATAATGGTGTAATAGCTGCTATATGTAGGCAAATTCACTAACCTGGGTTAATATGACATCAGCCACAACAACTTTGTTGGGGTTGAGTTTAAGATTTATTTTTAGAACTCGTAAATTATTATTTTAGTAATGTTTCTTCAAGAATGTATTGTTAGAAGTGTTTAGAAAATGTTTATTGGCGGTTGTTTTTATAGGGAACGTCAATTTTCTTTAATTACAGCTTTATTCAGTAATTCAACATTACTTAATATTAGAAACGACAGATTATAATTATTATATTATTCTGAGTACCTACTTATAAAAATTATTTTTTAATTCTCGATATAATGAAATAGGTTTCTGTGTCGTTTGCCCCTTTCTGTGACCTCCACATGTACACACATGTAATTAATTAATTGTAATGTTTATTTGCATAGTCATTTGTTTTTCTTTAAACTTGTACAACATTTTGTGGCAATGTCATGCAGACATCTTGAATTTATCTACCGACTGCGGTATTTATGTATAATAATTACTTTTGCTCAATATTTGTGTTAAAATTTTATGATTATTGCAAAACTTTTCCGAGAAAGAGAAATCGCCAATTGGCATGATGTCCCACTAGGGGAAAATGCAACCAAGTTAAAACCCACATCAACAACAACAACAAATGCCACGCGTATTGGCAGCTTATAGATATGTCGATGTCGATGTTGTTGTTATTGTTGTTGTTTTTGCTGATGCCACTAACTAAGTCAAGTGGTTGCGTATAGTTGTTGTTTAATGTTGTTGTTGACGCTCTGGTGAAATGTGCGCGAATATGAAATACAATTTGGAAAAAAGAAGATGCAAACAAAAAAAGGAAAAAGAAGAAGGAAAATACAAGGAAAATAAAACTCACTAGTTGACAATTTAACGTGTTAAGTTAATCAAAAAGCTAATTACTTGATTTGGTAAGCGGTTTCGAAATGCGAAGAGCCAGACGAGACAGTAAACAAAAAATGAGTACAACTATTGACTATACATCTTTGCTCTGCTTTAGTGTTGTTTAACAATTTCACATAAAATACTCGTATTTGCTCAAGTTTGTTTATTTGTTGTTGTTGTTGTTGCAGTCAGTGAAATGCGTTGGCGAAAAGTGAAATGCGTTTTAGAAAGGAAAAGGAATCATTTGAGACTCTCAGCTGAGTCTGAGACTCTGAGACTGCTGTGAAAATCTTCGCACAATTAACGACAACCTTGACTTGGTAAGACCTTAATTATGCGAAGTATCTGTACTTTGCACCTCCTTCCATTACCTTCCCACCCCCTAATGCTCCACTGACTTTGGCCATAGGCTGATTACCAAAATGTGTTCATTTGTATTTTTATAGCTTTATCTGTGGCGAAACTTAACGCCCTGTTAATCCGACTAAATGCAAATGGCACTGCGTCAGCCCTGGCGCAGATAAGTGCCCCTCTTTTCTTCCTCTACCATACAGTTTGATTTTAATTGTTTTACCAGCTTCAACTGCGACTGCGTTTTTGGCGTCTTTCAATTGCGTACGATTAACGCGTAAATAACACGTGAAAATTTTGCAATTTTCCGGCAAGGTTGCCGCACTTGATATAGTTTTCCAGTATAAGACTGAGACTTAGACTAAGACTGATATGCAGCTATGAATCTGGCCAAGACTGAGGCCAAGTCTGAGACTGGCAATGAGCGTTAATCAGTTGATGGAAATCTCTTTGTTGATGGGAGTTTACCACTTACTTTTGTTTCGGCATTTTTATGCAAAACGCCTGCCATTTTTTGTTGTTGATATGGTTTTGTTTTTCACCTATTCCCATTTGATCTCCGTCTTAGCTTGTCTTCTTGCTCTATCTACATATTTTGCTAGTGTTGTGTGTGTCTTTGACGCCGTTGGGCATTTTGGTCGAATTAAGTTGGTTGGCAAAGGCAATTAAGACTAATTGGTTGCTGACTGTTGTTTGACTCTGTCTCGTAGTCGGAAGTGCAGCCCACCATAGTGGTAAGTAGTAAGAGTAATTGTTGTTGCTGTTGCTTTTTGCATAAAACAATCTTAAATGGTTTCTCAAAGTTGTATCATAACTAGATAATTGTCTTCATTGAAGACCTTTCGCTGATTTGTACTTGAAACGCTGTGGAAAATTCCCAATTAATTAATGATATTTGTTAATAATTGCCAATGATTATGGCCAACTTCAGTAGTCAAAAAACCGCGCACACTAACCCAAATACCTGAGGCTGCCACACTTTGGCTTTGGCTTTAACTTTAACAGCCTTTACGTCTTCGGCTCCATCATCACATCGCAGTTAAGATTAAAGTAACCATCGGCAAATGGCAAAACCAAACAGCTGCAAATAGCTTGCACTTTGTGCTCAAATCTCTAAATGAAAAAGTAGCAAAAAGAAACGAAGATAGCTTAAAAGCTGCAATTGATGTACCCTGTGATTATCTCTATTGGGAATAAAGTCATTTATTTGTTGTATTTCTTAAAATAAATATAAGAAAACTTTATTGTTAGTAGAGATTCTTAGATTTCGTCTGTGTATAGTACTCCTATTTACTTAAAAGTTCTGGCTTGTATAATGGCCATATTATCAATACTTAATCAATTAAATTTAACATCGTATATGCAAGTATGTAATTAATATGGTTTATTGTGAATATTATGTAAAATAAGACACTTTGGAACTTTTTAAAGAAATTACCTTTTTTGTTTACGTTAATCTTAAAAATATTATAAATTAAATAAATTAAACAGCTAATTTTTTGTATTTTTGTTGAAACTTTAGGATGGATGTTATTATTTCTTAGCTATTACTAATACTTACTTATAATATTATGCTGTTAATTTTAACTGAAGGTCTGACGAAGAATAATATATATGTATTGTTATAAAAAATATTGGCAATATTTATTAATTATTTATTTACTTTAGCTTACACACTTAGACTTCCCTGCAACGCTTCGATTACGAGGTACAAAAACAAACAAACAACGTCCATTAGTTTGATCGTAAGTATTTTTGGCGCGCACATTTCAAATTGGTTGCACAGGCGCAGCGACATCTGTGCGATGGTTTCATACACACATCCACACACACACACACTCACACACACACGAAAGGCATTAACAATAACAACAAGATGCGCTGTTGACGTCGCTCTCTCTGCAACTGTCGCTGTGGCGCTCTCACTCTCTAGCTCTTGCTCCCGCTGTTGCTCTTTCGCTTTGCCGGGCGCCATGAAAACTACCTGTTGGTAGTTTTTCGGTCATGACATTCGTTCAGTCTGCATTTGACTTTCGGCTCGTTCGGTTGGGACTTTTTCTACGCGACGCTTTGTTTGTCATTTATATTATCTTTGCGCCTGCGCAAATCGTTAAGTGAAAGATTCGACTGCACGACGGCGCTGACAGTTGCTGTTGTTGTTGTTGCTGCTGTGTGGGGGCGCGTGCGCGGTGCATGTGAACGGTAAATCGTGGCTTGTGAATGAAGAGACGTGCTCGGTTGTAACAAGAATTTCTATTCACTGTGGCATTTGCCACAAATGTTTGAAAAGTTAATGAAGTGCAAAAATGTTTGTTGTCGCTGTTTCTGTCTCTGTTTCTGATTCTGTTGTTGGTGTCGTTAAATTGCTGTGAACGCTTTGATTTGCGGTTGTAAAGCCTGACCCTGACCCCGGCCCTAGCCCTGGTAATCACCACTTGGCAGCCAAGTGAAAATTGTAAAGAAAACAGCAAGACTCAATGAGAAAATTGTCAGTTGCTTGCAACACGGATTATTCGCTTACCAAGAACGAATTGTAAGTTTTTTTTAGTAAATATTTCAAATTCCAAACTGTACAAAAAATTTCACTTTAAGCTTGTTGTCTTCGCCCATTTGCATTGACAACCACGTTGAATAGTGTTAATTTATGCGCCTGGAGATTGTTTCCCATAGACAGCTCGCAACTCTCGATTAGGTCTTAGGGCGCGTCCAATTAGCAGCACAACTTGAGCTGCCCATTAAAAAGTAAAAATAAAAATATACAAAATTGTTGAAAAAATAAAGATATTGTAGAGAGATGAGCTGGGATGGGATCTGTCTATTCTAATTGAATGAAATTAACCCACTTTTGGACGTTGTAAAAACTTTGTGTAAAATTGTAGCGGTCTTTGTCTTATTTTCATAATAATTGCCCTACCGCTGCCTTTTGAGCCAAAGACCCTAAGAAGAAAGAGAGAACCTAATATGAATAAGATTGTCGAAGAAGCCAGCTGCCAAATTATAATGAGCTCCAAACTCTGGCCATAACCCAGTCTGGCCAAGAAAATAGGTAGAACGTTGCTCGGGGTTATGTCTCAGAAAGTCTGTCATGTTTGTTATGGGCAACACCTCCAGCAAAACAGCTAGACGCTTTGTCTTGAATCAATCAATATGGTTAGTTAAATACATCGAAATGGGCACATGTATTTGGGGCTCCGATTATGGCCAGATTCAACAGTTAACCCGGCTTTTGTGGCCAAAATTGAGAGCGCCCAAATTTGCTTTTGCTATGCTAAATTTTGTGCGTTGTGTTGTACTTCAACAATAAATTAATCTGCGTGGCATTTTGCATTGTCTTGTAACCTATTTTCGGGGTCAAGTTGTAGCTAAGGTTGATTAACGACTTTAGCGGTAGTTTTCCCCTTTTGTTGTTGCTTTTAATTCTTTTTTTTTTGGCAGAATGCTATAGTTAATTGCAACAGGTGCTGGAGCTAAAGTCCAAAGATTCTTAATAATAATAAAATCTTAATGGCAACCGCACGCCAGGCTCATCATCAGCTTCAGTTTTTGAGCTCGTTATAAAGTCGCTCTCGATTGCATGTGTCTTGGCCAAGGCAATTAGAAGTTTGTTGGCCTGCCGTATAAAATAGAGACTAGTATCATGGGGAGGCAGGCAACAAACACATAACAAATTGTTGTAATAATACTCGTTAAAAAAAGAGCCAAGAGTTATGTTTGTCTTTAGCTTGAACAACAAATCATTTCACATTTCCACTTGACGAACGGGTTCATTAAACCATCGTCAACTTGAGGCTCGACTCGAAGTGTAACTAAAAGCATAGCATACGAATAGACCGCAGAAATCTTCTCAGCTTGGCTTCCGTTCTCAGCTTTGTCACCAGTCACCAGTCACCGGTTGGCAGTTACTAGTCACCAGTCCATGTGGCTAAGTTTACATAACACGCCCTATAGACCATCTCAGTTCTAACTCAGCCCAGTCCCAGCCCAACTCACAGCTCAGCGAAGCGCGAACCAATCTCAAGTGTCATGTTATGGCTTTTTCCATGTATCTTTCAATTTGTCGCCTTGCCTCATGTGGCATAATTGTATTGTAATCGCAGCGCCCTTTCTTTTGACCCATCCATATCTTTAGTGGTTTTTCTCTGTGTGGTTTTTTCTTGTTGTGCGTGTGTATCTGAAAATCTGTTTGCTTTGTGTCGGCTCATGTTGATCACTGTTTGTTTTTGTTGTTCTGGCCTCGAGGAAATTGAATCTGCATGAGCTCAGCAAAATCTCACACTGTTTGCGTGTGTGTTTATCTTGTGGATTTGTCGGTTGTCATGTTTTGGGCCATCTTCAGTAAATGGTGAAAGAGCAAACAAATCCTGTGCAGACTTTTGGCAACACGTTGCAAGTCAACTCGTATTCAGTTCCCATAGAAGCCGCTGCTGATAATTAATTAAAATCAAGGCTTAAAAATATATTGTTTTTTGTTTTTATTAATATCTCAAGATATGAACTTAACTAGCCCATTAAATTCTGTTCTCAGAGTAACACACCTCGTACTAACGGCATTTGCGGTTATTGCTAAAGCGCATTTAGAACGAAAACATAGCAAAGCAAACAGTAACAAGTATAGAAAGAGGGGATAGGGGATAGAAGGGGCCTTCAATTAAGGCGTCTACCTGTCCGTTAAGCTGGCTTACATAGAACAAGTAATGCACGAAGCTTGAACTCTTTTGGGTGGGTCACTTCCAGGCACCACCTGAACCACCGCTGCGGTTGGCTGCGTTTCATTTATGCATCTTGTGGTCCCCAAAGACCAAAACAACAACAATTGTTGCTAAACAACAAACATAAAATGTTTAATTCTTGGTAAGACAAACATATTTCTTGTCTCTCCCATTTTCTACACTCCCCCGTTCCCCTTCCAGAAAAGTTTTTAGTTCGGCTTCAGCGCATTGACGCTTAAATTCCATGTAAATGCATTTATGTACATCCAGACAAAACAAGTGGAGAAATGTTAAAAAGTCTTAACAAGAACCAGAAAATAAAAAGAGACTTAAACAACATAAATTTAGAGAGCGGTTATAGATAATAGTTAATACTGAGATTGTACTAGATCTATAGATCTATCTATTATAATAAGGAAATTTCAACAAAAACAGATGTAATTTCATTTACATTTTATCCTAAGATCAACCTGTAACAGATTTTTTTGTATACTTTTATTCTATAAGTCCACTGATAATTATAATTTTTGGTTTTTACTTTTTCAATCGGATCAATAAAATATTACCTATGATTTTCATATCACTACTCAACAAATAACAAATAATATCTTTTATTTAACATAGGCGTCTATAAAAATCTAGCTCCAATAGTGTTTCATAAAAATTAAACATTCAACTTTTATTCCTACATATAATCAGAAATCTGTGAATATATAAAGTTCTAAACAATAATTTATATGACCTATCAAATTTAAATACTTTTTATAAAGAAAAAATCTTTGGATGGTGCCTGGCTGACAGATAAACTTTTGGGAATTTAATTACACATCTCGTAAATTAACTTCGAAGAAGAGATTTTCGGGTAAATGAAATTTTAATGGAAACCATATTTCGTAAAAGAGCAATAATTAAATTAGTAGATAATGTCCTGTTAAAAATATTTAATATTTAATCTAAAGCCTCTTTTTTTCATTTTATTAACTCAAAATTATCTAAACATGTTAAATATTAATAAAATTGTGTTGTCACCTCTTTTGGTTGCTCTGTTGTATTTTATTGTTTAGTATCTTGCATTTTCCTAGTTGTCATTTGTGCAATGGAAAAACTCCCACAATAATTGTGTCTTTTGTTGATGTTCGTTGGTGTTGTTGTTGTTTTTGCAATCACATTCAAAAGTCACATAGTACATGAGTAGGTAAACTGCATTATACTTCCTGATGTGTGAGTGTTTTGATTATGCGTGAGGCCTTAAGTTATGATAAATTATGAGGCCCGCCTTGTGGTGAAAGTGCCAATTGTTTTGTAGGCGAATTCTTACCCAGAGACAGATTTCCTATTTGTTATTAACAATTGTTGCCTTGGCATTTACATTTTCATTTCCATTTGCAGCACCAACAGTAAAAACTACCCATAGATCAAATCCCAGAGATTGTCGTTGACTCTGATTCCAAACGCCTACGCATTTTTAACAATATGGAGCCCAATTTGTTGTAAGCGCCCGCATCTAGACGCATCCGTATTCGCATCCACATCTGCATTCGCATTTGTACAATAGAAGCATATGACCATTATCCATTACTCATATCGTACATAATCCATTGATCCAGACTGTAATCCGATTCGGATTCGTCGACAGGAAACAGTTGCTGTTGAAGAATCATCAGGACGCCATTTACCAAACCCACACGCAGTTCCAATCCCAATCCCTCTGTGTGCCAATGGCCGATAGTCGGGAACGCATACGTGGTCCGTCGAGAGATGGACGAGAGTTTCTGACAAGTCCTCGCCAGGTGCTACGGCGACTAATGCTACTTTCCGAAGGACGACAGTATCGGGAGGCGGCAGGAGTTGTGGGTCGTCTGGGTCCATCGGTGTTGCACTCCGTGATTGCCGAGTTACCCATCGATCTGTTATTGGAGCACTTGCCACACAGCGCTTATCTGCTGGAATCCTTCTACACAAGGTAAGTTGTAGATTCCTAAATGGTTTTCCGACTATCTTTCTGTCCTTGCAGGTTGACAACATTGAACACAACCCCGAAACCAGATGTGCCTAGCGAGACAGTTGCTTGGCACCTGGTCCGTCTCTTTGCCAATCCCCATGAGCCTGGTCTGAGACAGCGCTGCTCCAAGTTGCTTCACGCTCTGGCACAATATGAGCCGGGTCTTCGTCAGACTCTGAGGGAACGTCGACGTAGCTTTGACAATGCCGTTCAAGGTCTTGGAGTTCATGGTCTGACCACAGATGTCTCTGGTCAGTTGATTTCCCTTCACGTGGCGCTGAAGACAGAGTTGCAGCGTCACGTGGACACTTATAAGATGGCCATACACAAGCTGGAGGAACTAAGCATGGTGACTGTCAATCAGGATCCAGCACATTCCTCCCATCAACGTTTATTGGCCATAAACTACGGTGACATTCAACAGCGTCTAATCGATAATAAGACTCTGTTGACCATGTTGGATAAGCCGGCATTGAAACAGCTCTACACTCTGGTCGAGAATCTCAGCACCCGTGTGGAGAACGACAAGGATGTACTGTCCTGTGTGGGACAGGTGAAGCGTCTCGATCCTCAGGCTCATATTGAGAAACGTCCTGCTGCTGGGCTTCTGATGAACTTCTCTCGCGGCTGCGAGGTGGTGCTCCACATGATGGGACCTGAAAGCTTGCCCCCTAGCCCTGTCGCAGTCAACAAGGCCACAGCCATTGGCAGCAACAGCAGTTGCAGTGATGGTTATCACTCTGACGACTCTACCAGTGAGGATGGCAGGTAAGAAGAAGCTGTAGATCTAAAGATCAAAGACCTGTTTTCTCTTCCAACTTGCCACTTGACATGGTTCAATTGTACTGTCACCCACACACATACATACCAGATACACCTCATACTCTCACATACTCTCACTTATTGCCTACGCTTTCATCTCTCTGCTCCACAGCGAAATGGTGTCACACTATCGAAATCTCTATATCGAGAATCGAGCGGACGCCCTGGAGGCATTGGACAGCTTGCCACAGCTGAAGCATGTGCACAGTTTGAAGGGCAAGATACTCTTCTCCATGATTGTGGTAAGATCACAAGCTTATACCTTGTTATTTGCTAGCATCCAAAATGGGGTATTATAGTTCGGTGTAGACAATATCAGGCAGAAAGGAAACTGCTTATCGCATAAATATTGTTTAAATAAATGAATATATCTGTTCACATTGACTTTCATTCAAAGTTTAATTCTTTAATTTATAAGTGAATGCTTTAATTTTCATTCGAATGTTCCTATGGCAGCTATATTTTTATTTTTACCGAATTGGACCAACTTTGTTCAGGTTGTATCGTGTAATATACAATTTGTTCTTTAATTCAGGTCAAGAAGTAAAATAGCTTTTCATACCAAGCAACATAAAAACATTGACCACGAACTGAATTATTTTCAACAAAATTGTAAAAATTTCAGCCTTCTAGCTCTTTTAAGTCTTCGGCATTGCGATGATCAGTGAGTGAAGACAGAACAAGCTACTTTTCCTTGGACTTTGTTTTCAAGCTGCAATCATCAATTAGAACCTATCTTAAGTCGGACATAGAGTTTTATATATGTATGTACATATATTTTATCATCGAAGCAGGAAAACAAGTAATCACAGGGTAACGCCACGTTCAGCACTCATAACTACAGCAATCTAGTTATTTTCATAAGTTAATTGCGATGGAAACGAATAAAATGATCATATTGATTATGATGTTGGGAGTGAAGCAGCTGGCAGGCAACTTGGAAGCAACTCAGATGCAGTTAGGCAGCATATTGTTATTGCAAAATATCAATTTTTGCATCGTTGAAGATTAAGATTGTGGCTTTGATTAAGTGGCATAGAAGAAAGTAAAATGTCGCCTTGGGGTGCTTAAAGATTACGTTGGCGAACTGGAGCTGCTGCTTTAAAAGTTGTAGATGAATAACTTTCGATCTTCGTGCTGAATAGAGACAAGTGAAAAGATGAATGACACCAGCAATTGGCCAGATCAGCTGGTTTTGGGTTGGGATTTTAGTGATAGAGCCGTAGGCAGTTATTGAACCATTGCTAATGATTGGCATATTTTATACCTTTATCACACTCTCTCTCTTTATCATTCTCTTTTTTTCTTCTCGTCTTTTTTTATATCTTCTACAGCTTTCTTTTCGCCTGTGCCACGGCATGCGGGAACGCAAGGTGTTGGAGGTGCGCCGTGTACTTAACTGCGCACTCGACAGCAGCAATGAAACGACTCTCGCTCTGGATCGATCAGTACGTCATCATTTACATGAGACAATTGATAGTTTCCCACTCGGTGAGATCGAGCGTTCCGTGTTCAATCAGGTGCTATCCACGCTCCATGAATATCCCTGCCTGGAATCATGTCCTCCATTGACCCATTTTGTCAGCGCTTGTGTAAGACTTGCTTGGCGCATGATCAACCAGAAAGCACCCTATTATCTAGATACGGATTTCAATTTGGGTAAATACAACTATTTATTAATTTAATTATTGTTAATAATTAATGTATAACTGTATACTATTTCACTTAGGCTTTCTGCGTCCGGAGAAACACGAACGTCATCCCCAATCCGATCGCCGCTCGGATCTGATCAAGGCCTTCCTCTGGCCCGCCCTCATGCAGAATAATCAGTGCGCCTTCAAGGCCGTTGTGGCCACCTAATGCCTTACTCTACTTATTCTAATCTTAAGTCGAACAATTTGTACATAATTTATCTTACATTTAAACCCAATAAACGATAGCCTAAACTGAAGTCTCAACACGGAAAAACAATCATTCTAAAATTCAAATTTAAAGTTCTTGATTTTAGCTCGAATTTTTGAGTTCGCATTTAGGATACATCTGTTAAAGTAATACTATAACTAAGGCAAATAAGCCTAAGATATTCGATTTAATCACAAAGCTTTAATACCCGATAATCCAAATATATGCTGAGTGGGAAATAAAAACCCGTACTAAAATCGAGAATTTCAAACATTTGTATAGATTTTATCCGGGAAATCCTCTATTTTTTTTTTCAGTGAACGTCCTTCTTCTCCAGCTAAGCGTAGCTGATGGGCTTTAGAAAAATACTTTGACTACGTTGTTTATTTGTGCAGAGAAGTGCGTGTTTCGTGTAGAATTCGATGATGTCGCAGGGTGAAGGAAAGTGACGTTCATGAGGTTTACACTGTCCAATACCATAACGTGGTCTGCCATCGATTTGACGCACAAACAGATGATAATATTCCTTATCCGCATAGATGCTTACAATGTATTTGATGCAGAGATCTGTTGCTTTGAAAGGACGCACTAAACAGGAACCATCCTCACGATCGGATAGCATATGTTCTGCCATGGCACGATCTACAGTAAAATAATAGGTTTCCGTCTCAATCTGACGCTGTTCGATCTCCACATAGTTGGCATCGGCATCATCTACAGAGAGAGTGTGATAAGTGTGTGATATCAGAGACACTCCTCTTTCAGAACTTACCAACAATGACATAATCATGATGTTGTGGTCTCTGCGGATCGTCATCAATAAACGATTCTGAAACCCGTTTGTCAGTCTCGTCGACATCGACGTCACTCGCCTGTCGTCGATAGTTGCCACAGCAACTACAACAACGTTGTCGAAAGCAGCTACATTGTTGCTCCGTCAGATTGTTGTAGAATCTCGCAAATAGATTCTGAAGAACTGTCCAATAGACACGTGCACACCAGCACATGATCTCGTTCCAGAAATGCTTCCTTAATCGCAATCTTAGCTTTAGCCTTGAAACGTTGATTTGCTAATTGTTTTTATATCTATTTCGGGTTCTATATCGGGTTCTATTTCTGGTTCTATACCGTTGCCATTCCGCCACATCTTTCACGATCGCTCGACTTTGTAGACTGTAGACTGAGCGCCAAAAAGACTCAACCCAAAGCCGGCTATCGTCTGGATGGAAGCCACAGTGCCTATTAATTAAAATGTGCTTAATGCGCAGCTCAGTTGTCGTTGATGTCTCTCTCTCTGTGTGTGAGTGTGAATAATGACCATATGTAAATATCATATAGATATGATATACAAACATATTTTATATATAAATACCCTGTAATCAACTGAATGAAGCAAAAAGGGAGTATCATAAACAGGGGTGTAGTTTGATTGCAGACGTTATATAGCAGTAACCAAGTTGATAAAGCCTGTGGTAACTTAACCACATTAACTAATTCGGCGTAAGAGCTATAGATTAACTGTAGAATATTTTCTAGATGTCAGTTATCATCGTAGGAAGTCGTATGAAAGATACTAATGTAGAATAGCTTAAAACAATTAATTTCATTGTCGTTAACAATATTTCAGATTTAATTAATTAATTTCAGATTTAGTACCCCATTAAGAATATTCTAAAAATGTTGTGCAGGGTATCGCCTAGTCGTTGACAGTGTTAACTTCTACCCTTTGGGGTGGAGCACTGCTGCAACTGTTTGTTTATGTTGTGGTGCTGGTGTTGTCATTGTTGTTGCTATTTATATTGCTTTTTCCTGCTCGTAACTCGATATCGAAAAAGTTGTCACAGTCTTGGAAGCGCAGCCAAGTGCAGATCAACTCAGCTTGGGTACAGTTTGTTTCCCACAAGTTACGACAGTTTTTAAACAATTTCCACGCTCGAAATGTGTTCCTCCCTTCCCTACACACCGCACACATGTGCATTCCCAAAACCCTTACCCTAACTCTAACCCCAACCTTAACCCCACCCCATCCATTTATCTCTGCGCGAGTTACTCATCGTTTTTTCCAGCTTACTCCCTCGGATCTTTCTCCACCTCTTGGGGTAATATTGTGCTCTTCTAGAATTACGTAGACATTCAGAGATCTTATTTCTTTTAGATAATCGCAGTCCGAAGGAGACATGATGGAGCCAACCACCTGCCTTGTGGTTCACTGTGCAATATTAAGTAATATAAGTGTGTCAATGTCTATATTTTATATTATTTATTTATGTTTGTATTAATTGACAAGTTTCTAATGCAATAGTTTTTTAGTTTTTATGGTTTTTTTTTAGACTAAAATTTATAATTAAAATTATTTAGCAATTGTTGTCTTATATTTTTGTTTGTTTAATCAGTTTGTTTAATTTACACTAATTATAGAGGGGTGTTCCACAAATCTCTAGCAACCCAAAAGCAACTGAAAAGCAATTTTTGGTGTCCTCGAAAAAGGAACCTTAATTTTCGAATGTGCAAAAATTATTCAAACCTCTAAATAAACTAAAAATGTAATGAATTCAATTTAAATGATTTATAAAAAAAAACATTTGGAAAAATTGTTTACAAAAGCAATTAATTGTCGGCAAAAGATCTAGAGCTTTGTGGAATTATTAATTATTTTGTCCATGATTTCGTTGAAATCATTTAGTCCAAGATTTGGTTAAAGAAAAATTGACAAATCGTAGGTATATTCTTCATAATCTTCTTCAGGCTAAAACGATAAATATATATAGTTAGTACATATAACAATTAGAATGGGTCATTTAGCTTTACTAACTACTACTACAATGGTAAGAGGAGGAGGAGGAGTTACAGCATCAGCAGCCCATTTTTTCTTAGCTGCAGCTTGCCTATACGCTTCGTTAGCAAGTTTTTTTGCCACCTGTCCCTCACGACCCTTCTCAGCTCCTTCGTCCTCTCTTTTACAGAGTGCGCTTTTGGCAGGAGCTGTAGGTGTTCGAACTTTCAATAAATAAAATGAAGGCAGTTAACAAAAACATACATAAATTGAAATAAATGCAACATTTTTACCTTTATGTGCTGGTGGTAATCGCATGTTGCTTTTAAGTTCCCTCGCAATCGATGTTACGAGGGGGAGTACACACACATTCCACCAGCAAGTGGAACCTTTATTTAGTATCCTACACCGAAATATGTATAGGATACTCAAATCCACCTTCTCCTCGGTGTGATACTGATAATTTTTGTGAAATGACTCCTTTTCTCTAAAATGTTCACAAATTTTCCTTCTGACTTGCAATTTTGTCAAAAAATTTTCTTCTTTCGGCGCCAATATGAAAAAGAGTTATTTCAAATTTCCCACCACTGTCACTTTAGTTACAGGTGGCGCCTTGTTGTGCCCAATGAGTGGCGTTTTGTAGTTCCCAATGAGAGACGCTTTGTAGTTCCTAACATGACCAGTGGCGGCGCTTTGCAGTTCCTAACATTGGCCGTCGGCGCTAATAAAACGAAAGAAAATTGCTAAAACTATAATTAATTTATTTAACCGGGAAAACGATTTTTAAGCAACAAAACAAGTAAAATCGAAATTTAACAAAATTAAACCGCTTTTTTCTAAATTTGTCTCGATTTCTAGATTCACTGGGAGCCAAGTTCCTTTCACGGCTCTCTCAGTAAGCTGCGGTTTTCACTGAAAAGGTTAGAAAAATCCAAAGAAAATTCGTATACATTCAATCTAATCCGTGATCACCACATTTTTAAGTGAAAACGTTTTTCTTTCACTTAAAATCAGAATTCACTCAAAACATCCGTTAAAAAAACTGAACCGTTATTAGTTCCGATAAAAGACAATAGATGGCGCTAATTTATTTAGATCCGCTAAAAAACAATAGATGGTGCTATTTTTTTGGTTCAGCTAAATTAAACGTAGCTTTCAGCTTTACTCAAGCACTTTACAAACTTTTGAAGGGAAAAGCTGTTTTTGACGGAAAGAATGACAGGGAAAAAGCTAAAGTGTATGAAAAATGCTCCCATTTTCAAAAAAAGCGGAAAAAAGAAAAATATTTAAAATAAAATATACAGAAGTACCGCTGCCCGATGTTTTTGTAACTTTCCCGCAATTGGATTTTGAAAAAATCCTGATTTGACGGGAGAAAAGCTGTAATGTATATGGCTGGCAATTTGTCACGGAAATCGTTACGATGCTTAGGAACGGTTATGTAAGCGCCATATTAAGCTGCATTTCTAAAATTCCAAGCCAAACCAAAAAAAAAAAAACATTTTCAAAATGTTGCTGTTGTAAGTATTTGTAAACGGGCTATCGATTTTAAAGAGAATAACGCAACTCGGTAGGTCCATCACGTGCGTCAAGCGTCCATAAATTGATGTTTCTATACACATATAAAGCATTAATAATAACAATGCGATAATACGATCGTGCACAATGGCAACTGCTATGCGTTCAATTAATATGCGCCAAACCATTTTGATTGAACTGCTAACAAGCTATGGCTGACAGTAGCGACACAGGCGATACCCTCAGTTGGCGTCGACATCCACGCTGGCCGCGCTCGTAAAGCAACAAAATTGCACAAATTGATTTTGGCCAAGTTCATAGGCATTTGATTGAGCTATGAACTGCGTGCAGTCGGGCACTTTCCGAGCCGTTAACTTGCCCAAAGTCTAGGTAACGATAGAGGCAATGGTAGTCAAAGTGGTGCCGCAGTTTAACTTGATCTGCCACAGCAGAAAGCATCCACATCAGTTCCCGCTGGATGTCAACGGGATGGTCATCAATTTCAATGAACCTTCAACTGTCGATGCTGATTGAAAGTGCCGCCAATTCTTGCGGTCGTTCTCATTCATTTAAATGTCAAAGAACTATTTATGACGAAATACATTTTTTTTATATCTAAATTATTCTGTATATATATGTGTTGATATATTTTTGGCTGGCCAAATGCCCCTGAAAATGTAAAAGAGATTTACATTGGCCCAAAAATAAACGCAGCCAGCATGGCGTATGCTTAATATGAATACAAAGATTTGAGTGGCATTTTATGCGCTACTAAAAAGCGAATAAACATTTATACTCACGTTCATATTCCTTTCCACATTTGCCGATTTTCCGGCTTTTCTTTTATGTTATGGGGGCAAGTGTGAACTTCAATTGGAAGCAGCCATAGAACAACCGCCTCGAAACTCACCACAAATACAACAACCACACACACTCACATATTGAGTAGAATATTCAAGATGCGAAAGCATCAAAGGGGCTGGCAAATGGGCAAATGACGATGGAGATTGTGGGATTGTGGGACTGTGGGATTGTGGGGAATTCTTGCCCGCCCGAATCCAGTCGAATCCGCGTCGGGTTGTGCCGAGAAGCCGCTGCGCAACAGTTGCAAGAGTCGTCAGTCGTCAGTCGTCACCGCAGTCGCAGCCGTAGGGAGCGCTATCGTCAACCTATATACACGTATATACATTTGCTATCCGGCAATAACGCCGTATCCCAGTGAATTGTTTGCGCATTTTGCCATCGAGCGTTGGGCAGCGCGGATGAATTTCGCAGCAGGCGTGAATGTGCCAACAATAATAAAATAAATAAATAAAATAAAATAGTACTTATAAAAAAAAAACAAAAAGGTATAATAATAAAAATCAGTTAAACTCAAACAGCGCCAGCCATAAAGCTTAATAATTAAAATCCATATCCAAATTCAATTCAAATATCAAATCCAAATGCGAATGCGAATACGAATACGAATTTTCAGTGCGAATGTGAATGTGAGGAATTCATAAATATTTGTCAATGAAACGCCAAACTGAAACTGAAGTTTTCCATCAACATTTTATTGCCCGCGAAGCAACTCGACTGTCCGAAGTGTCAATTGAATTAACGCGCCAATATCGATCGGCATTTGAAATTTCGGATTAATCCAACAGGTGTCAGTAGTAACTGTGCCCCATCCCGACCCCATCCCCTTGACAAACGTCTCTTTAAATGCTCTCACTTAATTTACACTAATTAGGATCAAAGTGAAATTATAAATCAGTTACCAAAACCGGAAGCTATCCCGAGAGTGTTGTGATTGTGTGTGTAAACCAAACAGTCTAAAGACTTAAGTGATACATCTCCCAGGAAAACTTGCAACAGTTAAACAACAGGTAAAATATTTAATATTTGTTTAAACAATTTGATGTAATCAGTTTATGAGTGTTCTAATTGTTATTTTGTTTTTAATTTATTCCGGTTTCAACTTGTTGTTTCCTGTCAAAAATAATATGTAAAATAAGTTTTTGTACATATTGTAAATTACGTAGGCGTGTTTTAAACTTAATTTACGGCTTAAACGCTTGCTTGTAAAATTATCAAAATAAATCACAATCGGATAATTCTGAGCTGACTTTTAAATAGTTGTTCTTTAATTTCTTTAATGGTTTCGTGTTAATATTTGAATACATAAAACATATGCTATGCTCAAACAAAACAAAAGCACTAATAAAAAAATCAATAAAAAATGGTAATCAAGAAAGGAAGGGATGGAGAGGGAGAGGGACGTGTTGGTAAAATGATATTATGCTTAATGTAAATATTTATATTCGAGTCACCTGTTGCTGACCTGTTGCACGTTGTGTTGTTTGCACAGTTCGCGCTGCTTTGCCACTTAGTTGATTTTTGATAAATTAATAATGTTGCTAATTGCTAATTGCTGCTTCCGTCCGGTCAATCGAGTTCTCTCTCAACTTGTGCGTTCTACTTGAATCAAAAGCCATTCATCTGTCGGCAGCTCATTGAATCAACTTACTTAAAAATAAACTAAGTAGGGTAAGAGAGACTAAAGGAAATTTAAATGAAAATCAAAATCAAAAGCAATTGCAAATTGAAATTCACCTGTTGCCTGCCAAGGCCAAGTGCACTCTGCATACCGTTGTTCATACGCCCCGTGGGCCAAGAACAAATTGCGACACGCTCTGGATGAATATGAAGCACAAGTGGAAGAAGAAGCTGTAAAAGATCACCTCCCGCTGTTTTTTTTGAATTATGGCAAAACTGTTTGCATATCTAAAAACAAATCGAGCAAAAAGCATTGCAATGTCTGGGCAAATCATCTTGAAAGCAGCAACTGGGTAAACTGGGAATCTAGTCTATCTATCCATATACATACATATATACTCACTATATATCTGCGTGTATCCAACAGATGCACTCACTGACCTCTGTAACCGCAATTCACATATGCACATATGCATTCACTGCGGTCGAAAGGGGATGACATTTGCAATCGTCTTTTGTTGATTGCGCCTTTGTGTATAAATTAATTAAATTAAAAGTTTCCGGTTAAGCCTCCCAAATGCCGAACGTGCTCCCTGTTGACCAATGAGACATAACTGCACATATTTACATTTAAAGATTACATGCGTTATTATTATCATAATGCAGATGCAGTCACTTAATGTTCCCAAGCATTCGTTAAAAGTCCGAGCACACCCTTTTTAATGTTACAATATGAACATTAAAATCATTTGAAATCACCCCTCTTTAAAGTCGACAATAATACTTATATAATAAAAAATATAAAACGTAGATTTCTACTTATATCGGAACTATAATAAATGATATCATCAATGGCTTACCTATTATACCTTTTCATTTCTCTATCTACTATTTGTAATTTATTTTTGCACACTTTATTCGATAAATATAAAGTCAATCGTCAGCATAGTTTATTTCTTATTATTATTAATTTTCACTTATTTATTTATAACTATGATTAGCGCTTTATTTTCCTACCTTCGATTAAGTTAAGTTGCATCACAAATTGGAGTAGAAATAGTTACTTTTGTGGTTGTGGGTTCCATTATTGATAAAGTAACAAATTCTTCTAAATTTAGTTCTGAATCTTACTCCTATTTTAATATAAATGTGATATAAGTTTATTTCTATAAATCATCTTATTAATTGGAATTTTTCAAATCATTTGTTCAACTGTTTTAATAATGTTATCAATCCTTTTAAATATAAATTGTTAGTGCTATCTATAGACATATTGCCGTGTGTTCTAATGAGATTTATTTTAAGCACCTACGATATGCCAAAGGCTTTAATGCTCATTTGATTTCTGCCGAGCAACCCGAGTGTGCAACGGTGCGAATGCGCAACGTAGACAATATTAGACGTTATTTAAAGCTCTAAACAGATACAAAAGTATCTACACCCGCAGCTACTTAGCTGGCACGGAATGATACCAACGTCTACACTCCTTTTCCTACCCTCCCCCTCATTGATGGTTATTAAAAAAATATAAATATATTTCGTCAACCTGCAAAATGGACATCGATTGCAAGAGATTTGAATGTGAATTTGCGTAGAGTTTTGTTTGCAGAAAAGTTGTTTATTTGCTTTGTGTGGCTGTTTGTTTATTTGTTGTTTGTTTGTTGTTGCCAAAAGCAAAACAAGCGGCAGAGTGGACAAGTCTGATTTGGTTATGATTATTTGAATTAAAAGTAAGTCACGAATCTGTAAACAGTCAAAGATTTTAGCATGTTCGCCATTGACAAACAAATACAGGCAAAAATCGTAACTGAATCCGAATCCGAACTTCGATTCCAAACTCAAAATCCGAGCAAAGTTTTGGCCATTTCAATTAACATTCAATTAGAAAATGAATACACCGCTAATTGCAATGGCAAATTGGCACGCGCAATAATTTATCGAGGGCCTGAAACTGTCGCAGATTTATTTATGCCAACCTGCCACGCCCCAAAAGAGCACCCACAAGCAGCCTCTTTGCTTGCAATTAATGTGCAGTTGACCTTCGGGTTAACTAAAGACCCAGTGTCAATATTTTGACAGCTTGTTCACTCGACCCCAACGTGAAATGGAGAGGAGGTCAGGAGAGTAGAGAGACCAGACAGTGCATGGATATGATGGATGCCTGGCAAATCCCAATGGATTACATTTTACTCTCTCTTCTTCATTGTGTTGTTGCTAAACGTGGGGCCGGAGGGCATAAACATAGGCGTGGCCCACCTAATGTTGACAGCACTTGGTCACTTTAATGGCACCCTTTACGACGACGGCTTGCAACAGACTTCATGTGTGGCATGTTGAGGGCAGTTAAGCTGACACACACTTACACACACGAGCACGCATTCGTGACCATGTGACCTTTGCTCTGCATGTTGAACAACAATACCAACAACATTCTATTTACTTACCATTTTACTTTGACACCTTTAAAAGGCACTTTAAGGTGTTGTTTAAATGTTTGTTTAATCATTTATTAGAAATGATTCCCAGAAATTGGAGCATATGTTAACTGAATAAAATAAAATAATAATGATGCCCAGAAATAGTAGCTAATGTTAACTGAATAAAATAATAATACTCTTCAATACAACACTCCCCTAACAAGAACTTCTCATTTAAAACAAAGGGATCATTTTTATATTTTTACATACTTACGCAATTGCATTAAATGTTCATTATAGCTAATGGTAACTAAATTAAATGACAATTTTACCCTCAGTTAAATCACTTATTAGAAATAATTCCCAGAAATTTTAGCTAATGTTAACTGAATAAAATAATAATAATTCTCCTCAATACAACTCTCTCCTGACAACAACTTTTCATTTTATATATCTACACGCCCAATTGCATTAAATGTGCATTATAGCTAATGGTAGCTAAGTAAAATAAATAAACAATATTATTCTCAGTTAAATCACTTATTAGAAATGGTTCCGAGAAATTAACTGAATAAAATAAAATAATAAATATTCTCAGAAATTGTAGCTAATGCTAACTAACACTCTATAATCCAACTTTCTCCAGACAACAACTACTTATTTAATGATAACTAAATTAAATAAAAACATTAATCTCAGTATAATCGTTCATTTTAAATGATTCGCAGAAACTGTTGCTATTGTTAACTTGACAAAATAATATAACTCACACTTTAATACAACTCTTTCCTGACAGCAACTTTTAACTTAAGTCAAAGAAGTATTTTATATTTCTACACGCGCAATTGCATTAACTTTTCATTGGTCAGCATTGGAGTTGGAATTGGATTTGAGTTGAGTTGAAGAAGTCATATAACACACAATACCACCCAACCACTCACTCCACTCACTCGTACAACCACTAGACTCTAGTCAAAGTCATAACTTTCCATTTGCTGCTGAGCCTTATATAAACTTTAATAATAATGTTGCAGTCGTGTCTCGATGCAAGCTTCCAGCTCTGGGATTAGTGTTGCCACAAGTATCTGTGTGTTTCTGTGAGTGTGAGGGTATGTACGTATGTATGTGTGACTGCCAGCTAAAGTGGATTACACGTGTTGTGGAAAATTGCGTTTGTATTTCACATGCCGATTCTTGATTAAAATATTGGAAAATAAAATTATGCCTGGGGCAAGGTCATCTTTGTGACTAGGGGGGGCATGTCAGCGGCACATCATTGCCACATTTGTGTCGCAGTTTTTGGCAACTGTTTTGTGGGACAACCACCCTTCTCGACGCTCTACTCACCTTCACCCACACTGCACGTGGTGCTGACAGAGCAAAGCGAATTCAATGTACTGTGTGGAAATTTGCCATTAAGCGATGTCAGTGCACACGTTGCACATTAATTTTGCTCGAGATAATTGCTGCCCCACACTGTGGCAATCAGTCAGTCAGTCAGTCAGTGAGACAGTGAGTCAGTCAATCAGTCAATCGGTTTCATCAGTCAGTTGCGATTTGTCTGCTGCCTTAATTAATCTATAGATCAGCATCTTTATGTATCTTTATATCGTTATAAATGTGTGTGAATAAATCATAAGCTTGAATTACTCGCAAAAGTATTCATTATTCATATGGCAGTCAGCACTCGAAATAGCAGCCACACACACTCATGGGACGAGTGTTAATTTACACTTTAAACACTATCAAATTGTAGCATATTTTTATTTTCGTTATTTATCTACTTACATGAATTAAAGTCAGCTTCATTCTAATCGATGACTCATAAACAGCACAATTGAAGGGGTAAACCACCCAAATATTCAGATACTTGATCAGCTTATATTTTGGTGGTGTTGTTGTGGCTATTAAAGTGCTGTGGTGTGCTGCGGTGTTGTCATCTCATCGCCATGGTGTACCTGAACAGTTGCACGTCGTCTCGGGCAATCCATGGCTTTAACGTCACAGCATTGCCTTAATTAAAAAATAAAATAAAATAAAATAAAAGAAATAAAGATAAAAAATAAACAATAAATGAAATGGCATTTTAATAATAATTTTTATGGTCTATGGCCATGTTGTTGCCATTGTTGGCATTTGTTTAAAATCAATTGATGAAACCTTTGGCTGTCCCGATCGTTTAAATGCAAATACCACTCAATTTGTTGCCGAACTGCAGGCAATCAAATGTATTTTTTGGCTTGTGATCTGAATCTGGTAACTGGGATTTACTGTCCATGTGGCCTCAGTCAAAGTCGAGACACACCCCTTTCCCGTCTCAGCACGCTACTTGCATTAATTTTTTATGTGCATCTTCGTTAAGCTCGTGGCGGCTTCTATGCGAATCACATCCGCCGGAAATGAGCAACTTTCGCTAGGCAATAGAAAAAAAGTAGAAATTACTTTTCTGTTTACCTAAAAAAAAAGATTGGCTTGATTTTCTTGTTATTTCTTTCTGTGTACTTAGCTCTCCTCAGGCAGGCAGCTTATTATATTTCAACTAAGTGCGCCACTTGTTGAAATGGTTTTAGTTTTAACTACAGTCCTTGAAGGACATGCCTAAAGGATGCTTGCCTATGGTCAGGAGGTCACGTAGTTGTGACGCCATTAATGAAGAGCATCAACAGCCCCCACACGTCATTAGCTCTCCCCCCCCCCCTCATGTCCCTCTGTTCATAGCATCTTTCTCCACTCTCCCTTCTCCAGTTACAGCAATTGGCGAACGGCCGCTTTTGGGCATTGTAATTAATTTTAACTGCCTAGCAAACGCTCATTTCAAAGGCATTGACTTATGACAGCCACACACTGACAGCAGACACTGTTGACAAACATTTCAATATGGTTAGGCATGGAATTTCAACGTTAAGCTATGAGTATCTTTAGTCCGACCATTGGAGATAGTTACAGAATTATATGAAAACAAATTTACGATAGCTTTACAGTCGAGATTATTTTGAAATTTCGTTCTCTTAGCGGCAAGTTTACTTACTGTAAGGTTATCGGCATGATGAGAAAAACGACGTTAAATATAGATTTAAATTTCACAATAGAGAAAAGAAAATGTATGAAAAACTTTTGCTATTCACTCTTTTGTTCTTTAACCATTTTTTTTATTATCAAAAATCTATAGTAATATAAAATCTATACAATAAGACTTTTATCAAATGTTTCAAATTCATATTTTTTTGGCAGGGGTTTCATCTGCTTCTCTTTTTATAAATCCAAAATATTAGAAACTGCTTAAATTTATTTCGTTGCCGTATAAACAATTTGTATTCCCCTAAATATTGATTGTCTTGCAAGATAAATTATCTATTATGTTTTTTATATAATTTGCTTATATGTAAAGGAAAAACGGACACCAACGTTAACATTATTATGTAATAAATCTCCCCGATCCTTCAGCGTTTATCGCGGTATCAAGTTACAAGATTGAGTACCATATTGGTCTTAAAAAATGGTAATGAAATTGAAGTTCTGTCAAAATTAGTACATACTACTATTTTGGTGTCAGTCCCTTGTTGAGTCTATTTATTTATTAGGTTACTACTTAATTTTCTAAATCAAAATTAAATTAAAACAATTGATCAATTGTAGCAAACTATGATATCATAGAAGGACAGCTTTAAGAGCTGTGTAGGATTGTGGTTAACAGATAAACGTAAATTATTCATTCTTCCACACACTAGAACAAAGTTATAAAACGTGAAAATTTACGAGCTGTCAGGGTGAAAAGTGCAGAATCTACATTAGCTGACAGGACATGCTCGTAAGCTGACTTGTCGGCAGAGGATTTGACTGTGGTTCTCACACTGACAGTGACTCTGGCATTCTCTAGCTTATTCTCATACGCATTTTCACGATTGTGGACAGAGGCTGTCTAGGACAAACTGCTGCGCAAATAGCCAAGTCCAAGAGAGGGCTAAAAAGGGGGCTAAAAGGAGGAGCATGAACTGGCAACTGTAACGAGATGCGTGTCATTGCGCCAAAATCAACAAAAAATGCAAACGATGTGTGCGCTGTTGAGTTTGTCTCCAATTGGATGTGGGTGAGAATGCGAATGTGAATGTTAAAGTGAATGTGAATGTGAGTGGGAATGTGAATGTGAATAGGTGGCACCTTCCTATTTGCCATTTGGCCTTCTTTGACTGTTGGGGGCAGTCAATGTCAATGAAAGGCCAATCTGCCACATTCACATTGGTTACAAAAAGGCACAAAGACTGTTGTAAAACAAACCACCATCAATAGAATCTTTATTAGATTTACAAATATTTGCTGGGTTTTCCCTTCGTTTTTATGTTGTCCTCGTCGTTATCCCTTTAAAGTGTTTGCCGGACCCCAAAAGTCCCTTAAGCAGCGCTTCTTATGCAAAGTCACAACTTTTCCTTTTGCCTGTGTCCTTGACAGCGGACTTTTTAAGCAGTTTTAAAGCCAAGTTTTGTCGTCATTTTGGACTGGACTAGGGTGAGGACTGTGATGGATTTGCTTAGTGACTTTTTGACTCTTCAAGCGTAAGCCGAATTCAATCAGAGCAGCTTTTAATGGGGTCACAACTTGGCTCTGCAATTACACAATAAGAGCAACAACAACAACAACAACAACAACAATAACGAGAGGTTTCTTTGTGTGCTTCTTTATGGTTTCCATTGCCTTTGACATGGCCAGAGTTTCTTGTGAAAGTAGTTGAAGCATAGAATATTACTCATACGCACCGCAGTTCAGGGAGCACTAAGCACAGACAGCTTCCCCTTGGGAGATTGCCAAATATTGTGAAATACTCTGTTATATGCCACATGTAGAGGAAGGTATTAGACAAGACTTTGTGTGTGGCATAGCGGCATGCGGTTTGATTGATTTGGATTCGAGTCGAGTGAGCCATGTCAAGGATGGCTTCACAACAAAACTAATCAATTCACTGGACTCTGAAGTTTTTCCTAAGAATCGAGCATATGAATTGCAAATTAGGCAGCATCATATGTCAAACATTTGAAGCAAGAGAAATGGAAAATAGCATAGAAAATAGCTTGCGGTTGATAACAAATTCATAACATTTAATTACGTGCAATTTACTTATATGTTTACACCAAAGTTGATAAGAATTTTGTTGTTGTTGCTCTGTTAGACGGCCAAGCAATTGAGATATGTGAACAATTGATGAGCAATTGCTGATAGCAACATGTGAGCCCCCTGACAGGACAATGTACCTACAACAAATCAACAATTGCTCATGAGCAGGCAATCGGAGAACAGAAGAGAAGGGAAGAGAAGAGAAGAGAAGTGTTGGTTACATGGCATTTTAGCCCTGGCTACCTTTAGCAATTGCCAAAATTATCACAGCCACATGTTGTTAGCTTAGTTGTCCGCTGGTTACTCACTGGTCTTTACACTGTTGCGCATATTTATCTAATGCCAGCAGACACCACCCTCTCCTCCCCTCTTCTTGACTCGTTTATTTACTCAACTTGACATGGGAAGCGCGTCACATGTGGCACATGTGGAAGCTACTTGAATGATGGGATAGTCCAAAGTAAATGATATACGTCATGATGTCTGCCCAACTCCAACTCCAGTTGCAGTTCCAGTTACAATTGCGTAGACTTTTTTGCCAGTTGCAACAACCGCACGTGATGTAAACATGTAAATACCAGCAGTATGTTCATTATAATGCATACTTCCGATATTGATAATACATATGTAGTTTCTGATTAACTGATAAGAATTATTTGATCTTTTTATTGTCTATTCCCATAGAATTCATATGCTCGTATTACGACAGCGCTTTTATTTATTCATTATACGAAATGTCGCACAGTTCGATTATTCATGGGAGTTAAGTTTTAAAATCTCATTAAATACAATCGCAACTTGACTCTAATATCCTTCTCTACTAAATAAAAAACTGAATTGAACCCAAGATAAATTCGATTTCAATCTAAATAACTTCCAAGCGAACAGCTGCAATTAATTAATTACAATTCATTTGTTGCTCTTGCCTTTTCTCCTGTGCACAACTTGAGTTTTAATTGTTTTCTGGCTCAATCGTATACCCTTTTTTTCAATAAAAGTGCTACAGATATCAAATTGTGGCATTAGAGTATTTATATTACGCCTAGAAAATAAAGCAGCTCTAATATATTTCTGATAATAAATAAAGAGTAAAGTGTCTGGTCATATGGTAAGTTATTGTATGGTCTGTTTAAATTGTTTACGGGGAATCAGGTAGTCAACCACTTTCGATTTCAGTGCTTTCAACTGTTTTTCTTTTTAATTAAAAAAGAATTAACGATGCTGCCCGATGACGACGCACAAATAACAAAAACACAATGTAGCTGCGTACCTGACTAGCATATACTTAAATGTTGAGGGATTGAGAATATGAAAGATGGGCTGGGACTGAAGTCGGGACTAATTTTGTTGGTGTATTATGAAGTTAGTTTAAATGGCAAGTGAATTCATATTAAACAGCAGATCATAAAATAATTAAATATAATCAAAAGTACATAATTCTATTAAATAAAGCCAATGTTAAATATTTCTAAACGGGTTAAATTGAGTCTAAAGCAACAACTTTTTGGTTTTGGTTTATAGGAATTAGTAACTTATCATGTAACTGGTAATTTATTACTAGTTATATGTACTTTTCAAATTTAACGATTTTAACTCTATTAAACTGAATATATTACTTAATTATATATTATTTATATGTAAACTAATTAAACCTAAGTATTTAATTAAGGGCATGTTCTCTATGTTGTATTAATGTTGTCAAATGTACTTATTTTATTATCAATTCATTATTCTATGTAACAAAATTAATTTCACCCATATCTGGCAGCATTACAAAGAGATAAGGACAATTTACTTCTTAGAAATCTTGAACCCATTCAGTTCAGCGCTTATGTATGTTGACTACGCAAGGCACTTGATATAGAAATTAATTGTAATTAGCGCAGTGTATTCTATTTATATACATAGGTCCAGCGATACTTGTGTGAGCCTACATTTTTGATTAACTGCAAAAGCTGAGTCATGTTTAGAGAGCGAATGCAGAAATAAACGGATCGACAGAGTTTCTGTAGGTTTTTTCATATCAGACACCGTGAATCATTTTCAGAACCAAATGCAGTTTTCGTTGTGGAAGAAGGTCATGGGGGTGGCACATCTGGAAAGCAGGAGGCAAGCAAGCAGAATGCATTAAGATAAATGCAGCCAGTTGGTGGCACTTTTTGAACATTTGCCAAAAAAAAAAAATGATTCGATAAGAAGCAAGGCCAAAGAGTGTTAAGAACCATTTTGTTCTGATTTTGACAGCATTTGCACACGAGAAGGGAGGATGCTTGTTCCAATCACGACATGACAATGTCATATTTCTCATCTCAGTTTATGGTTGAGGGAAAAGTTGAGAACAGTTTGCTCAAAGGGGTAGCGCATGGGGCGTATGAGTTACGCGAGTTACGCATACGCAGAGTGGGCAGCCTGCCTTGAGATAGCATAAGGTCACATACACACAGACACAGGGGACGGACCACAAGGAATTGATTTGCCACTCACGTACCGCAATCACATGTACATACATACATACATACATAGTAGAGTGTTGTGTCCTAGGCAACAATTTTAATTATGCTTGTCATTCAAAGCGTTTCATATTGCATATCAAATGACTTCAAACAAATCAAAACTTGTCGTTTGGTGATGGCTCTCGTGGTGCATTGAGCTGGGACTCTGAGATACTGGGTTACCAACAACTTTTGAAATTTCTCGCACGCAATTTATTAAAGTGTAAATACAAAGTCCAAGGCGCTAATTGTATTAGCCAAAAATTAATTAAATCAATACAGACAGCCAAAAGAGAGGTTAACAGTTGCCTGCTTTTAACTGGAATACAAATGTGAATTCGAATTGAAATGGAAATGGAAATGGAAATGCGAATTGGAATACCAAATGCCATTTTACAATAGCAAGTCCTTGTTGCCTGTTGCCTGTAGTCTGTTGGCTGTTGGCTGTTGACTGTTTCCTGCCGCCTGCTGGCCGTTATTGTAAATGCCATTCAAAATGAATTAATTAGACAAAAGCCAATTACGCAAAACGACTTACGGCAGAATGACCGACATTGGCACGCAACCAACAGTTCTCCCAGGGGATCAGTAGACCAG
The DNA here is from genome assembly GCA_035043265.1 of Drosophila testacea. Taxonomy (NCBI): domain Eukaryota; kingdom Metazoa; phylum Arthropoda; class Insecta; order Diptera; family Drosophilidae; genus Drosophila; species Drosophila testacea. Next base: position 2,827,150 of record JAWNND010000477.1, read on the forward strand.
AGGAGTAAGGGAGCCGAGTTCAGGGTTGATTTGGCAAAGACCAAAATAATAAATTCCAAAGACCAATAAATGAACAGCAATCGTTTATGACATGTCCGTTTTGCCCCCTAAGAGCAGCGTTAATTTGACAAGCCTTTCCCCAAACGACTTAGGCCAGACTGGGTAAGAGAGAGAGTTGCCACTTCAAGTGTCGCCTGGCTGATGATGAAGTGTGGCATGCCACTTGCTTTGAGAGTCAGTTACCACAAAATTCACTTAGCTGCAAGAGTCACAAACACAAACACCAACACACATGTGTGCTGATAAATCATCCCAAGGACGACGGGGCCAATTAAATGGAAAACGTTTTCATGCCGCGAAAATTGTTGTCATCACTTGATGGATGCCACCACAAAAAGCCAAGCCGTTGCCAAGAGAGTTCACTTGAATGCTGGCAACTCAAAGTGCATTTTTCATGTCCTTTGGGAGCTCAAGAGAACTTCCTGTCTTTGGCAGAAAAGGATACAGCTTGTTACAAGCTGGTCTACTTGCATTTTCATGCTCAACTTCCGGTAAACAAGTCTTATCCTGATCAGACAGAAGCGGAGGCAACAAAAGAGTTTTTTTTGGTATTTGCTGCACGCAAAATAGTTACAGATATAACGGTAAAGATAGTGGCCAAATAGCTAAATTGTTGTTGTATATTTTTAGACAGCGTGTTGTGGGCTTATCGACGTTGAGCGTATTTTTGGCAAATATTTATCAATTTATTGCACTAAAAAATTGCTACAATTACTTATGTGTGTGTGTGTGTGTGTGTGAGTGTGTGAACGGTGTGTGTAAACGTGCCGAACAATGATTAATTTTCCTTTCATTGTTTTTCCTTTTCTCTTTCTGTTTTCCAGCAGCTACATGGAATGACTCGCGTTTGAAGGACTCTTTGTTGCTGTGGGACCACACGGCGTACGGCAACACGCAACATGGCGAATACATGTGTTATTTATGCTCGTTCAAAGTCAATTAAAAACATCAACATTGCGCATGCAGCACAAGATAATTGAAAAACCGCCAGTTAATTAGTCAATTCGATCTTTGCCACAACGTGCAAAGGTCTCTCTGCCCTCCAAAAAAATGTCCGAGTTTCGTTTTATCTCGTACAGCGATTTTACATACCGAACAAAGGGGTCTGATCTGATAAGTCTGCCAATAACACAATATGCCGCTGCCAGTACGACACAAGTGGAGGAGTCGAAAATTGAGCTGGACATTCCATACACCGTTTTTGAGGTACTCGTCGCCATCTTCAGCATCATTGGCAACCTAATGGTTATCATTGTGTTCCGACGTGAACGTAAACTTCGACGCCGCACCAATTACTATATTGTTTCTTTGGCCATGGCTGACTTTCTGGTCGGATCATTGGGTATTCCATTTGCCATATTGGCATCCATTGGATTGCCAAAGAATCTACATGCCTGCCTCTTCACTGTCTCTCTGCTTGTGGTGCTCTGCACCATTTCAATATTCTGCCTGGTCGCCGTATCCGTGGATCGCTACTGGGCCATTCTCTATCCGATGGCCTATTCCCGCAATGTTCGCACTCGCACAGCCATTGGTAAGTAGACAAAACAGATGAAGGAAACATTTCCGGAGGAATATATCCTTCACTTTGACCAACTTTTCCCTGTCTATTGTTGTGTCCATTGTCGGTCTTTTGTTTTAAAAAGAAAAGTCCTTGCAACAAAACACTGTTAATGGCTAACTATTTTGTATTTTGCTTATTGCATATTGTTCTGAATTGTAACTTTACCATGTTTAACTTGCAGCTTTGTGGCAGAAATTACGCAACAATAACCATGGCTTAATAATGAAATATGAGTTCAAATGAGAAGTGGGGAAAGTGTAGCATAACTGAATCCCTCCTCTCTTTAAAATTTATTTTGATATAGTCAATAACTATAAGGGATATATACTTATGTGATTCATCAGAAAGGAATAATTCGCGGAAATGATTAACAATCAGCGTACATTTGAAAAGTTAAAGATAAACTAAAATTTTAGTCGGATTTTCAAAAAGTGTCTTTCCAAGAATGGAAATGATTGAGGAACTGTGTAGTTCGATCAAAGAAAATCCATAAGTTTTCGATTGTGATCATCACAATTTAGTATTTAATTTGCTTGGCTTTCAACCATGTCAATGAAATATTGTAAATTAAATTTTAAATAAAATTAAATTAAAATTATTAGTTTATTTCGTCATTTTGTTGAGTTGATTGAACTATAGTTAATCTAAAATAATAATAATAATAATAATAATAATAATAGTTTTATTGACAGATTCAATCAATAGAAGGAAACACATGTTATTAATATTTCACTCATAAGGTGGAAAATGAGTGTTGCAATTTTGTATTCCAAATGCAATCAGCAAATTGAATTTCAGTTGTAATATATAATATATTTAAATTAAAATGTTTGCGAGTATTAAGTTTATCTTTAACTTTTCTTTATTCTTAGCACATAAAAGTATCTTTTAATATGAAGCACTCTTTCCTAAGCAAGAAAATCAATTAAACTGTTTTGTTCGACGCATAAACTTTTGGCCAGACATTGATGAGGTAGGCAAAGAACATAAAAAACGAACATGTTAGATGGCTTAAATGTATTTTGGGTTGATGAAGTGTGCGTCATTTGGTTGGTGGTGCATGTGGTTCAATGTACTGTCAGTAGATGCAAAGCCAAACAATATCATGGCCAGAATGCTACAAGTGCAATACACATTTGTAATTCCCATTAGCATTTTGCCATTGACAGTTGAGTCATGAGACAGAGGGCAGAGGAAAGTGGTCAAGGGGTTGGGACTGGACTGTGACGTCAGCATTTCAAGGACCATGAATATGGTCTGCATAGGGCTTCATCAGTTTAATGCTAATCCAAGTGTACATCCCTCTTCATCTTCACAGTCATCATCTCTGTATGTTGGGTTGCTGGAGCCATTGTGGGCTTCCTGCCGCTCTTTGGATGGCATGCGGACGTGCCCCATGATCAGGAGTGTCTCTTTGTGGAGGTCATGGATTACAACTATCTTGTGTTTCTCTACTTTGCCACCATCATTACACCGGCCCTGCTCATGTTGGCCTTCTACACGCACATCTATCGTGTGATTATCAAACAGGTGCGACAGATTGTGACCATGAATCCCGCCTCGGATTTGAGTCGTCGCTCCTCCACGGCCCAGATGCAGGTGACTACACCCGGAAGAGCTGGACACACGGGCACCATGTTGCGTGTCTTGGGTGCGGCAAGGAAGCGGGATGTAAAGGCCACACAGAATCTGTCCATTATAGTGCTATTCTTTATGATCTGCTGGATTCCACTATATACGATCAATTGCATCAAGGCCTTTTGTCCGGATTGCTATATTCATCCCAAGTGGACACTCTTTTGTATTATTCTCTCTCACCTGAACTCGGCAGTGAATCCTGTACTCTATGCGTATCATCTCAAGGACTTTCGATTGGCGTTGAAGAACCTGATGCTTAAACTGATGGGTGTGGACATTGATCAGCAGGCGGAGGCCATACATCGCTTCTCTCTGGCCAGTCAACATCGTCTCCAGTCCATGGACTCCAATATGCGCTCCACGCAGCCGCGCATGTATGTGGGTGAGTGTGAGTGCGCGTCGTCTTCTTTGAGTCTCTTGGGAAATGGTTTGCTAATGATCCTCAATTCTTTTGTAGATTCTCCCATTTGGCTGCGACAGCAGCAGGAGGCACTGAAAAACTCCCAGCTCCTGCCCAAATGTGGAGTCCTCAGTCCCTGTGTGAACAACATCAATCAAACGGTGGCTGCTGCCGTCGCCGTTACCACGGACATTGAGCGGGACATGTGGAACATTGTGGAGGCCTCCAGTGGTGCTGAGCTGGGCGAGGTTAGCTATGAGTTTCCCAGTGCCAAACAGGAGAGTGATCACGACAGCAGCAACTCTGTCTCAGCTCCGGCAACAGCGCAGTCACCGCATCACCAATCACAACCACATTGTGAGAGTGAGTTTTCCTATGATAACCACAATTACTCGACTGGACCCGAGGATGGTATTAGTTTGCCAGAGGATCTTGAGTACGAGGATGTTTTTGTGCCACAGATTAACAATACCAACAACTACCAAGGTGTGGATCCTGTCGAGCTGCGTCGATCCTTGGCCTGTGTCATGCGGGAGAAACTGCGCTCCGATGACACCGATTATTACAGCCAACAGCGTGTGCTCCAGGACATCGAGTTACCCTCGGAGAGGTTGCAGCGGGAAATGGAGATTAAACCAAGCTCGACACACACTTCTCCAAGCAATGGCTCCTTGCCGCATCAGCTGCGTTCCAAGCTGCTTGCCGGCAACTCGAGCAGCGATCACTGCTTGCCCATGCCCCAGACAGGTGCCTCCAATTCCGTCTACGTCATCGATAGTGCAACGAATCCTGGTCACAAGCCCAAGTATCGCAAGTCCACAGCGTTGACGAGGAATTCACGCAAAAGAGTCGCTCCTGCTCCTGCACCAATGAACAGAAGCTAGCGAGTCCTGTTGAAGCATCCTCCACGGAGCAGCATAACAATAACTTTAGGGTCTCGGAACCGCCAGTGCAGAGCCATGAACACTTCTTTAGTCCATTGAAGTCGGTGGGCAGCTTCATGCAGCATTCCAATCTCTTCAATCTCTTCCAGCCACATGCCACAGCGACCATGGAATCCAAGGCCAATGTGGATGCTTCTTCTCCTCCGACAATGGCGACATTAGCGCCACCTTCTCGGCGGATCACCGATGCATTGACCTCAACATCAGCGTCGTCCTCATCATCCCTTGTCGCTGCCAGCGTTGACAGTTGACCACAGGTCAATGAACCCCCTAATCCACCTAATCCCCTCAAGCCATCCACTCCTCCCACTCCTCAAGCGGCAGGCAAACTCTAGGCAAATACTCGCAAGTCTAAGCTTTTATTCGTTAAGTTCATCCGAGTATCGCACAACTGGAAACTTAAGATCATTTAGATCTAGATTGAGGTTCCAGTTGAAATTCGTTAAATATGCGCATTTATTTTTCATTTAATGACATTTATTAATTAGTTAATTGTTTGAACTAAAGCCTAATGTTAAACTTAAAGTGAATTTAAGTAAATTAATGTATTTTGTGCATACTCGTATTTAAAAAAAAAAGAAACAAAACAAATATATGTATGTGGATCGCTTAGAACATTTTGGGTGTTATAATAAAATAATCCTAAATATGCATGTGTATTTATCAAAGTATACTTGGAACGTCTGTGAAAACAAAAATATGTATATGTTTATGTGTAGTTTAAATGTATAGTTGAAGATCAATTAAAATAAATATATTAAATACTAAAATTATGAAAACGTATTCGTTTATTTCCCTTTTTGACTGGGAACCTTGGATTTAGTTTGCTTAAGATACCAAAAATATTTAACGAAAAAATATTTAATTAATAATATTCTTATATAAATAAAAATAAATAGTTTATAATAAAAGAAAATTTAATATTTTGGTATTTTTTAAGCACATAACGCTTGGAATTTCTGTGTTGATAAAAAAGACTTCCGCAAAACTGAAAAGCTTATCGTAAATGCGTGTCTTAGCTAAATTAAGGGGTTATGATTTTTCTCTAAAATTGTCTCCAAATTCTTAAAACTAGTTTAATTTAAATATCTTGAATTTTCGGTATTTTTTATGACATAACGCTTGGAATGTCTCTTTTTTTCCAGGAAACTTCCTTAACACTTTAAAGATGATCGAAAATGCGTGTTTTTACTTAATGAATATGATTTTTCTCTATTTTCAAACAAAATTATAAAAATATAATTTGCAATAAATGGTCAATTTAAGTTTTTGATATTTTTTAGGACATATCGCTTGGAATGCTTTGACACATAAACTTAACAGCTGTGGTCTTCCAACAAGCTTTCCAATGCTTTAAAGCTCAATTTGAGTAAGTGTCTTTGCTAAATGGAACAAATTGAACTTGAAATGCGAGAACTAATGGATTTTTAAACTTATTTACATTACTTAAGTATGATCAAGCACATTTTGCATTATGAATCAAAATGTTTTTGAAAACAACTGACAAAATTAGTAAATGTTATTTTTTAAGCAGAATGTTTTTGGGGTCGACAAGCGTGTGTTGCAATTTGAGCAGAAACAACCAGGTTAATCATCGAGTCTATAAAAAGATATTACTGGGTAAAAAAGAACCGAATGAACCAAAGACTATCATGGACAACAACCAAAGTCCGAGAGACTTGACGCTGGATGCGTTAAAAAGCGTTGTGTCGCAAGCTTTTTTGGGCAAATTCACAGCTGTTTTTCCAAAGCTTTTCAAGTGCCAGTGGAAGACATATGAAGGTCAGAAGAAGGTTAGTTAGTACATCAGTTGATTACATTCGAGGTGGGTGTGTTTTTTCGTGCCGATAGGATTTTTTCGGCGAAATATTAATCAAAACTTTGGAATTACTTATCAAAAAGTTCAAGTACTAATAGCTAAATTCTTATACCATCTTTATTACTCTCCTTTTCTTTTTGGGCGTGTGTAGTTTTTTGCAAATTTCTCAGAAACCGGATACAACATGGCTGGCCGTAAGTTTTGCGTTGGTGGAAACTGGAAGATGAATGGAGACCAGAAGTCCATTGCCGAAATCTGCAAGACTTTGAGCGATGCATCTCTGGATGCCAACACAGAGGTGGTCATTGGCTGCCCAGCCATCTATCTGATGTACGCCCGTAACCTGCTGCCCAGCAGCATCAACGTTGCCGGACAGAATGCCTACAAAGTGGCCAAGGGAGCTTTCACTGGTGAAATTTCCCCTGCCATGCTGAAGGACATTGGCGCCAATTGGGTTATTTTGGGTCACTCCGAGCGTCGTGCCATCTTCAACGAATCCGACGATCTGATCGCCGAGAAGGCTGAGCACGCTTTGGCCGAGGGCCTTAAGGTTATTGCCTGCATTGGTGAGACCCTTGAGGAGCGTGAGGCTGGCAAGACCAACGAGGTAGTTGCCCGTCAGATGTGCGCCTATGCCAAGAAGATCAAGGACTGGACGAACGTGGTCGTTGCCTACGAGCCCGTCTGGGCCATTGGCACCGGCAAGACTGCCACACCCGATCAGGTAAGAAAAGATTGCCCTAATTTTTTGATATTCTATCTAATATACTTTTTATCTTGCAGGCCCAAGAGGTGCATGCCTACCTGAGGAAGTGGTTGGTTGACAATGTCTCCCAGGCTGTTTCCGATTCCCTGCGCATTCAGTATGGCGGCTCTGTGACCGCTGCCAATGCCAAGGAGCTGGCCAAGAAGCCCGACATTGATGGTTTCCTTGTCGGAGGCGCCTCCCTGAAGCCTGAATTCGTTGAGATCATCAATGCCCGCAAGTAAAAGACATCAACTTGATTGGATTGAAAAGCAGCTCGAAAACTGCCAAAAAAAATAAGAACTTGTTATCCGGATATGAAACTTATTGCATTAAGCGCACATTTAATTTGTTGTTTATCGATTAGCTGAGCCACTCGATAATAGTAATCGTAATTCAAAATTCTATGTTAGTCACTGTCGATTTCATTATTTATTTAAATTCTTCGTAATTATGAAACTCTTGTAAAGACAGTGAATGATTCTCTTGGAAATTTTTGAATTACACTCAAATTATTTAACATTTCGGACTCTAAGAACACAAAATAAATGTTATTATTATAAAAATGTTATTATTATTACAACTTCATTGGCTACAACATCAAAGTAGAAGGATTTTCTGATTTGTTGATAAACTCAGCAACCAACAATTGATTCGTAAAACTCATTTCCTAATTCTATTTTCTTTTTTTTATCATCGTTATAGTTAGCATTTCAGTATCTTCTCGTTTTAAAACACAACGCTTTTTAAGTTACAAATTTTATATGATTTAAATTTGACTTTGAATTATTTTTACAAAATTGTAAAGACATTGCAAAATTGCGAATCTGAATTTGTAAGGACTATTAATAGTCTGTATAGACATACATATTGATAATTGATGGAATGGAACCTCTAAAGCAGAATTATACCTTCGATGTCATTGTGCTTAAGGCCAAACTCCCAGATCCAGTAGATGAGACAACAGATCGCACCTTTAGTATTCGACTATTCGAGGACTTTGTCGATCTGCCCCCAAATCGAATATTGACTAATTATTTTCCCGGCAAACCCTTGGCTGACTTTGTGTCCAGTCCATGTTATCTCATTGGATCGCTTAGTTCCAAGGGTGTCTGTATAACCGTCTATGATAATGGTGAGATAATAGGATCCGGAAATGCAATGTTGTCGAGTTCCGTGCTTCGCACTCTTACGAATCAAACGTTCAAGACCAACGAAGTCGTCACTGTGCAACTTCAAAAGGATAAACAGAATATAGGTTCGCTTGAGCTGAATATTAAACTGAGTTCTGCGGATCCTGATTTGGAGTAAGTTCATCATCCAATTACTTTTAAGGATAACTATAGGGGTTCTCTTCTCTCAGCACTCGTTTGCAGCAATTTGGTTGCAATGATATATGTCGACCTCTGGACAAATCTGTTAATCCGCGTGATGTTATTTTTACTCTGGGAAGATCGGGTAAATGTGCAGCCACCACTTGCATCACGGATGAACGTTTGATGTCACCTGCAGAAGCTCCATTTAACTGCATCCATGCTAAGAGTGATCCAATTGCAGAAGATTGTGGTTGCCTCATAAGAGGTGTGAAACCGCCTCCAGAGTTGGATCAATCAAAGGAACGTGAACGGAAGCTGCTCAAGAAACTGCTTATAGACCTGGATATTGATCGAGAACACATACCGACTCCACCCTCTGGACATGCCTTGTCCCGGAAAGGGAAATGCAGGTGTGGCAAGTCCAAAGGAAGCAGCGAGAGTAGCTCGTTTTCTCCCATAGAATTCTGGTCGGATGACGACGAGGAAGACTTACAAAATAATGATAGTCCTGAGCTCTTACCACAACAGATCAAGGAACTGGAGGAGAATCGGAAACGCGCTCTGGGTGTGTGTCCCCCAATTGCCTCTCCAGCTCTGTTGAGCACCAAATATAAGCCACCTACTCTGTGTCCCGTATGCAATGCGAACATCACCTGGTTACCCAAGCTCGCCGCTTGTCCCTATTGTGGATACAAGCGCTTCGATGTGAGTCAACCAAGCGAGGAGCCTTTCGATGAGACTGCCACGGCAGCAGAGGTTCTCCGCAATCATTTCGTACAGACCCGACTCTACAAAGAGGATGATAGCCCGAGGAAGCACTCTGCATGTGTAAATGGCGAAGGATCAGATCAAGCTACTAGCAACAAGCTACCCAAGGAATGCACCTGCAGCTCGGGAAGAGTTTGCACACGCTGTCGTATTCGAGAGCTCTGTGAGCAGCTCTTTAAAATGAACAGCAAGACGAAGGTACCGATATCCTTACAGTCATCTCCCCAACCTTCTGTCAAGGCTCTGAAGAAAAAGACATCGACGCCATCTCAAAAACGTGAACAATTGAAACAATTATCCTTACAGGCATCTCCCCAAGCCTCTATCAAGGCTCTGAAGAAAAAGACATCCACGCCATCGCAAAAACGTGAACAATTGGTGAGCATCTTCACAGAGATGCGTGATAAATTCAGCAATAAAAAGAAACCAGCGGATGAGACTATATGCAAAACGGTAATGCAGAAAAAAGCATTAAAGTCAGGAAAATCGGGAAAGTCTTCCAGGTTGAAGAAGACGCTCAAGGAGATCGATGAAAGTTATCCAAAGTCGAAGAAAAAGAAGAATCGAAAACCTAATCGACGTATACACTCCAAACGGTAAGTTCCCCTATTTAATCAGGTCTAATTCTAAGCCTAATCCCAAGTCCTCTTTAGGTATACCTTCCTGGAGCGCAAGAAGCCGGCTAAAACAATGACCACACATCTCTGTTGCACTCGGGGCGGTGGAAGAGTGCCTTGCAACATGGGCTGGATGTGGACAGCTAGTGAATTGGCTCGTTACAAATGCTGGAAACCAGGTGCCATCGCAAAATCAACTCGAGTGCTTATGTCCTACTTTCTACGTGATTATCCCCTTGACACCATGAGCACTTCTCGTAGACATTGTCGTCGAAGTACACAAAGAGGGTCAAATGGATCCGTTGAACAGGAACCATTGGTGCAACATCCGACGTTGCACATCCTCAAAAGCATGACGAGTATACAATCACACTGAGACCCCTCAAGGATCCCAAGACCCTCTCAGTGGCTGCCAATCCTTATGCAAACATGAAGCCCATTGTTTTTCGCATAGTCAAGGATCCCATTGAGTCGGGAAAGCGTCAGATTAAGATTAGCCTTAAGGAAAGCGGTTTTCCCGTTTGCACCTGTAATCAACCAATTTCCAATTGCTTTTGTCGTTCCCATATTGACAAGAAGATTGTTGAGCATGCAGTGAAAAAGTTGACCGAAGAACGTGGCTGGGAAGACATTTCTGATAGCTTTGTCTTCAATGATCTCTCCGAAAGCGATAGCGAGAATGAATTGGACTTTGGAGTTACCCCTCCAGCGGGTCTCGTTAAACCCGAGCGTCTCCATAAACCTGATATAGTTCATACCGAGACTCAGTATGATCCCAATGATTGGGCCATGCCCACAATGTTTCCACATCCGCCCAGCGCTTTAGTTCAATACGCAGGATGTGTTGTCGGTGAACGTAGGGCTAAATTTCCCTGGATTTTTGGAAAGGGATACGTACATCGGGAACCAAAGCCTGCCAAGAAGATCATTAAGCCGAAGAATGCCAAGAAATCCAAGGAAAGACAAAAAGGTGGCCATGATGGCAATCTTCAAAATATTTACACAATGAAACGCAATTGGCACAAATCGAATGCTGCGAATCCAACATTAATTACCTACGATAATGGACCACTTCGGTGATAAAAAAAATTAATTAAAAAACAATACAAATTGCTAGTATAAGCTTATCCTATATAAGATGTAAATAAATGTTTAATTCCGCAAATACTTTGCTGAAATCTTGGGTGTTTAATCTTTTACTGCAATGTTTGATTGAGTAGAATAATTTTAATATTTGACGTTATTGTAAGTAGAAATAATCAATAGCGTTCTCCCATTTAAGATTTGTATTAATTAATAATAGAATTTTATATTTAAAGAATGTTCCTTGACTTTACTTAGACATTTTAATTATCAAGTATGCCTTGAAATTTGTGTAGTTTAATCTGTCCATTGTTAGGATTTATTTTTAGGCATTTAAATCATACTCTATTGAAATTTCAAGGCGTTAGCTTCCAGGCTCTAGCATATATAAATTTGTAGCAGTGAAATTATTTGTTTTTTCCTTGATAAAAACTAAATAGTAATCCAAATTCTAATTTTAAATAAACACTTCGTCATGTCGAAGACACCGTGCTGTTATGCGTCAAATGAGTTGAGCAGGGATAAGAAAGACTATATCCGCTGTTCCACAAGACAGAATCAGCCGCCATGTGATGATGGAAAGGGTAATAAGGGCAAGAAGGGCAAGGATAAGGACAAGAATGTCTGCTGTTCGACGGCATTCCGAATGCAAATGGCTGAAAATGCTGCCAAGGTGGATTCCGAGGAATTGCAATGTGGTCCATCAAAGAAGGGAAAAAAGAATAAACAAAATAAGGAGAACTTTCAATGCTTCACAGCAAACATGATCTGCATGAAACTCTATATGCCCGGAAGGGACTTTGAGTGCCCAGATCAATTAAGGATCACTGCAAACATTTGTCGGGGCTGCAAACCAATTCTTTGCTCCAATCGTATAAATGTGAACTGTCTGCCACAGGAACCCATTGCTAGATTCTCCATGCTACCCGAATGTCTGGAGAAGGAGCTAAACGAGGGCATCTCTGTGTCCGTCAAGTACTTGAAGAAAGAGATCGGTAAGCAGAAAATTATTAATTTTAACTAAATTTAATATTATAGTATTTTAATAGAATAGTCTATTAAAGTTCAAAGAGAATCCTTGATAGCCCACGAAATATTAAGAATGTCACGAAAAATAGCATTAGTACTTTGAAGTTAAACGCATTTAAATTTTAAAAAATTGTTGAAATTTAAAGCTATGGATTGCAAAATATTTAAAGCTAAATAGATTAAAATATAGCAGTAAAATCTCCTGTGCCTCGACCTCCTTTTTGTCTTGTAGGCACTCTTCCTACTAAATCATCCCACATTTTAAATAACTACTGTCAAATTCGGTATACATACAAACAGAATTTACTCTGCCGATCAAGAATATACACGTATGTCAACATATACTTTACGCGGTCTACTACACCTTCTTTTTCCCATTACAAACTTTTTTCTTTAACAAAGATTATAACACGAATTTTAATGAGATTTTCAAATTGGAAAAAAATTATACCACTGAAGACCCCAAGATATTTTACCAGGGAAACTTTTAATAGGATTTTTTTAGGGGCAAATAATCGACAATTACCAAATCTTTATTTAACTTGGTAACTAACTAATAATACCAACTTCGTTTAGGAAGCGGCTGCTTCGTCCCACCCGAGTCTGTCATTCTCCGTATGACGAATACAGTTCAGGAAGTCGTTTATACCGCCAACGTTGAGCTGACCCATAAGGGCTGTACCGTGGGCACATGCACTTTAAGGCTCTCGATGCAAATGCGATGTCAAAACTTCGATGAGTAAGTAAGGTCTCCTCTCCTCTGCTCCTTGCTAGAGCCTGGAAGGAGTAATATTAAGGCGATAGCGCATACCCTGAAATTCAATAGAGTAATGGAAACGGACGCGGACCTTTGCAGCTCAGAGGACGACGACGACGCTTGTGGGGACATGATGGACCTCAGTACACAGAGTAGTGCCAGTTTATCCACGGATCCTTGTCTGGGCTTCGTTAGCATTGAGGATCCCTCTGGCGATTCATCCTGCTTTTGCAAAAGTTCCGACAAAACACTTTCAAGAAAAAAGGCCGGCACTGAGGTGAGTTAGACTTTCAGTTTAGCTTAATGAACTAATGATCTATATATTTCAGTCGGGTAAGAAACTGATTGACATGGCTGGTCCCTATTCCATATATGGTTGCACGGACAATAATGCGGGATGCTTGGAAATAAAGGCTTCTCCTGGTCCTGGCGGACAGTTCTCGTTTACATCCCATTTGGGAAACGGTAATACAAATCGCATGTGTCCACAGATCTCGGCGCCAAAGTTAAAACAAATGGGCATAAAGAGGGGACGGGAGTGTCCTGTCTGCCACGAGGATGTGTCGTGGCTGCCACAGATCTCTGCCTGTCCTCAATGCGGCTACAAGCCATTGCCCGAATTCGTGGAAAAGGATTACGATGAGAAAGCCACAGCCAAGGACATACTTGTTGAATTCTTTGATTCCTTGGGCGCTGATCCGAATAGTCCTGATCCGGAATCTGGAAGTGCTGGTCCTCAGACCTGCGAGCAACAAACTGATGGCAAGGCATCAGAGGGCTTTGAGTCCATAGTACAGGACTACAAGAGTCTCAAGCAGAGCATCAGGAAATGCAAGTCCTCTCCGATATGTCCTGGTGTTTCAAAGTCTTCACAGAAGTCAAAGCCTCCGAACCTGGTCAATGTCTTTACGGAGCTGAGGAATCTATTTCAAGATAATGACGTCGACGAGAATAAGAAAGCGAAAATCAAAGAGATTTGCGATGAAGCCTGCAAGCTGGCAAAGGCCACCAGACGACGAGGTGTCCGCAAATCCTCTTCCATGGGAGGCAGTTCCTGTGGAGTGCTCAAGATGCGAAAGAAGCATCCAAAACGAACAAAGATGTATGTAAAGTCGAGGCTCTACTCTCCCGTTGATTCCCTCGAGCATTGCAGACATGGCCACGCCCACTGTCGTGAGGATGAACGCAAAGTGCCCGCCCACATGGGTTGGCTGTGGACACAATGTCCGCTTGCCCAGCGACCGGGATGGAAACCAGGTGCCATCCGTCGTTCCATACGGGAGATAATGAGCTATTTCCTAAAGGACTTTCCGGTTGACAGCATACCTATATCCAAGTACATGTCCTACCACAAGCAAAAACAAAGACCACCCATTGATAACGAGGAGAAACCCGAGGATCTGGTTCAGGTGCCCACACTCCACATTGAGAAGAAGAATGATGAGTATCTCATTACGCTGCGACCCTTAAAGGATCCGGAAACACTGAAACGTGCTGCAAATCCTTATGCCAACATGAAACCAGTTCAGTTCCGAATAGTGAAGAATCCTCTGCTGAAACAGGTGCGAGAATTGAAGCGTTGCCTCAAGAACATGGGCTTCAGCAAGTGCAAGTGCCACAAGCCTGTGATGGAGTGCTATTGTCGTAGCTTCATCGATAAGAAGCAACTGGTCGAGGAGGTTCAGAGGCAGTGTGACAAACGGAACATGAACAGTTGTGAGAATGAGCTCGTCCTCTCAGACACCACTGATAGCGAGGCAGAGTTTGACTTTGGTGTCACTCCCCCAGCGGGACTTATGCGTCCCGAACGCCTAAAGACAACGCACATAACACACACGGAAACGCAGTACAATGAGAATGATTGGGCCATGCCCACAATGTTTCCACATCCGCCCAGCGCTCAAGTTCAGTATGGAGGCTGTGTGGTTGGCGAGCGTCAAGGTAAATTTAATTGGATCTTCGGCAAAGGATTTGTGCATCGCAAGCCAAAGCCTCCAAAGATGCGTAATCCACCTAAAAAGAAAGCGAAGAGATCCTTTCCTGCTGCTCCTTTACCACGACAAGAAGGAGGCTTCACTACCGATGATCCAGTCGGTCCAAAGTATATTACAAGACGTGATTATCATGTGATGGCTCCTCCTATTGCAAATCGCCTGCAGCGTTTAAATCGAGCCTCTCATCCCCCTACCGCGATGCAGTTCCAGAATTCGAGAGATCCCGAATCGAAAAAGGTGCGGTTCGCTATCAGTCAGAACGAAAATTTCATCATATAGTTATTCAAAATTATGGTATTTTAATTTTACAGTTTTAGTTAAACTTTCAGAACATTATAGTTTCGAGAAAAACAAAAAATAAATAACTTACACATCATTTATAGTTTTATAATCGTATTGTCCTTTTTATTTACGAAGCTTTGTTACATAAAATGATTTAATATGCTGTACTTAAAAAAGTAGAAAAGAAGGCGTCGCAGACCTTATAAAGTATATATGTTATATTCCTGATCAATGTCAGTTTGTTGTAAAACGAAAATCAAAATTTCAAAGTCTAGTAACAAAATCATCTATTGTCCCATCACCTTAAGCTTTGGTACATGTGATATAAACTATAGACCGAGTTAAACTAGGCTAAAACAATGCTTAAATCATATAAAATGTAACCAGACATCATCATGGTTTGGTCTATTAATTTTACATTTACAGAAAATTTGTTTTTAAAAATATTTTACGTAGATACACATTTATGTTAAATTTAAAAGAATAGATGAAGTTTTCTACTTCCTGCTTTAATTAGTGTAAATCAACACTTTAATGGAAGAGAAAATGGCCAGTGAAATCATACAACTTTTTTCTTTCTTTTTCAAAAGTTTAATACTATTAAGGACCCATAAAATAATACACTAATGTACAATACAAGGGTTCGATATAGATATATTACTTCGAAGCTGACCTTGTCTTTAAATGTCATGTAAATAACAGTTTTCCATGGTAACTTCTTTTTATTGCCCAATTTTCATTGGTTGCACAAATGTTGATTTATCAAAATTGTTTGTTTATCTAACCTTTGTCGCGCTGTTGACAGCGATGATATAACGGCAATAGCAACTGCAACTGTTAAGTACTTGCAATTGGTGGCACAGACATCATCCCAAGTATCTCAACATGCCACACATTGTGTCGTTTTTCCAAGCAATAAATAAATAATTTAGCCGTCTTTCGACATGCTCTGTTGCATCCACAAACTGTTTTGACGCCGATCTACATACTGTAAAAGCGATATCTATATTTACAATCTAAGCAGACACTGTCGATTATATAACTTTGTCCTTTGTCACAATCCCATCGATCTAAGTGTCCCTCCTTTCAAAGTCCTCTTCTCTCTTCTGTCCACATCTTAAAAGCGTTATAATCTCGCTCAACGATTACGCTTCAGTTTTAATGAACTTCGAATCGGTATCTTGATGAAAACGCATGAGGCATGAAATTTACATGGTACCGCTACATTTAATACACTGTGAGAAATAAAGGTTGATTATCTTTTTATAATTTGTATTCCTACCAGAAATTTAGCCAGTTATTTTCTAAAAAGCTCTTTCTGTCCAAAATAACGTGTGAGCAATTGTAAAATAATTATCAGAGATTTAATAAAGCTTAAAATTTGTTGAATTAAATTGTATAATAGTTTTATTTAAATAAAATTCAAAAATTTATGTTTTATATTGATTAACATAAAATATTCGAATAATACATGAAATATGTTTGAAAAATCTCTGGCATTTAAAGAACAAGTACAATTCTTTTCAAAATCCCTAGAGATTATTGGCCCATATCTGAATAATTTGAAAATAATATAAAATAACTATTTTAGAAATAAATTTTGTATTTTTTTATAAATAACATGTAAATTGAAATTGATTAATAAATTGTACATGTCTGTTGTTAAATTGTTTATGTTAAATGGAGCAAAATGCGAATCAGTGTAATTACAAAATTAATTGTTATTTATATTAGATCAATATAACAACTTGACGTACAAAAAAACAAACTAACTAGTAATTTCATTCAGTGTATTTATAACTCTACAAAGGGTAGCTCAACTGACATTGCTGCGCTCAGAGACAATTGAACCACTCAGCGAGCAGCACGCCCCAAAATGTGGCACAGCAGGTGGCACAAATTCCTCCGCAACTTGGGATTGATGTGTGTTGTTTTTGCGATCAGTAGCAAGAAATGTAACGCGGATAGTGATAGTTCCAGCCTCAACTACAGTGATTATTATTACCAAAACAATTCTAATGCCAGCATGAAACTGTTGCGTTTTCATGACTTTGAGCCGCGGCAGCAAGTTGCAAGATTGGCCAAAGATGAAGCAGGTGATGAGGCAGGTGGACGTGAGGCACGTGGATTTCATTTCAATGCCAGCGGCGAAGATGTCAATGTGGAACTGGAATTTATCGTACCCTTTGTCAGAGTACCCGTAAAACGTAGCATGAAACTGGCCCGGGATGCTATGATGAGTGTGTTGAATCTTCAGAAGGGAGCGTTGCTCAACACGGCAGTTATTGTGGTTGCAGGTGCCATTATAGCTGGAATAGTGCGTCTTGTGTTGGCCCCTATAGTGTTCACCTCAATGGCCAACAATTATGGCGGTTACGTTGCCAAGGAATACGATGAGTCCCCCAAGAGCAGCAGCAGCAGCATAAGTCGAGGAAGTGAGTAGCTTCTAATTTGTATACTTCTTCCAAGATAATCATTTCCCTCTCTCCCTCTTTCATTATTTAGTGCGCAGTCTGACACAGGTTCTGGAATCGCAGCTAGATGAGCACAATATTGATGTGTCGGTCTGTGCACAACGCGCTATCTGCCAGTACTTGCAACATAATGCGGCACAGTTGCAGCGTCTTGATGCCCCTCTGACTCTACAAAGCGCTGCCCGAGTCATTAATCTTTTGGTCAAGTAAGTAATCAATTTCTCATTGTGTCTTAACTTAAACTCATTTGATTCCTCAGTTCAAGCTGGACGGACTCTCTTCTCAATGGCACCGCTGTCTTCAGTGCCATTGATGTGGCACGCAACAGTCGCAACTGCAACCACATCTATCGAAGTTGCAGCTGGCCACAGCTTCAAGGCGGCATTTTTCACAAATCTTGGCCAAATGTTTTACAGTATGTCAATGGACGTTTGTTTCTTTAATTATTTAGCTGTAATTTATTTATTTGTTGTTCCTATATTTAATTAAACAAATACATTTTAATTAATATTTGCAAGTGTTGTTGTTCAAATTTGAATGGTTTTGAAATGAATATTGATGTTAAGGGTTGTGAGGTTTTTAAATTGTGAATCCCTTTATAATGAAAATGATTTCTTATTGTCGAGCATTTACTAAAAGCAGCAGGATTTTATAACACATGTACGTGAGCTAAACTTTGATTTAAATTTCTTTATGTGAGAGTTTAACTGTAGGACTAATTTAGAGACTCAATTATGTTTAAGACAGCTCGCAATTCAGTTCTTCTGATTTTAGAGGTTTTGAGAACCTTATATCTTTAACAAGTCAAATTTTATGTCAACTGTAACACAAATTAAAGTTATTGGGACATTTAGCAGTTAATTTTGATTACCAATCATGAAACCTGATTACTTCTTTTTACATTCAGCAGGAAATTTTCGACAATCAGAAGCACCAAATTTTGATGTCGATATCACAAAAAATATATATCGTACAAATAGTACGATAGATAGTGATCCCTCACAAATAAAAGAGCGATTACTGATGGAATTATCTGCTGAGTGTTCCCATTGTTTAGTTCTAATCGTGACAGAGACGTTGATTAAATATAAAGTCTCACGATTTTAAATACAGAAAATATTTTATTTTTAATCTGTTTTAAATCAACTAAAGTTTTTTCATTTAAATATAAAATACACCGTTTTTTAAACCAATAATAAATATGTTATTATTCGTTATCAATATAAGAGTGCCAATCATTGCCTCATGCGTTTCCTTTGTTGAATAGCTGGAAAATATAGGAAGAGCATTGGACTTGTTCCTCAAACGAACAAATCACTTCACACCTCAGCCCAGGGGATTATGTCACGCATGCGCAACAGCCAAAGAAAATGGCAACAAAGTGGGGAGAAGCATGCCACAAATTATCACAGCCAAGAGGCAACGATGCGATGAGTGACAAATTTTACAGTGACACGTAACTAACCAGACCCAGATCATTTCAATGGGTTTCAAATCTGTGGCAGCTATTCACGACTGCAGACCTCAAGGCGGAAACATGAAACTCTTTAATCTAACTGAAATGATCATTATCCTGGCTGGATGTATTGTGATTTGGGCAATTGGCTATAGTTCTTCCTCAGCTTCGGCAAGACAAAACAACAATTCGGGATTTCGATTAATATCCTTTGATGCGGTGGATAAGGACATTGCCATTGGACTGGACTATTTACTGCCCTTTGTCAAGGTGCCAGTCAAACGTAAGCGTAACGAACAAAAGGTTAGTAACTGAAATTTATCAACAGTTGGATAATTAGAAGTGTTAATTAGGTTTTAGAGAATGTAAAGTTGAAAAAGCTGAGTTATGTTTACAATTGCAATTGCTTTTTTTCAAAAATATTACAAGCCTTTAATAATTAAAGAAAACCAAATTCAGTTAAACAAAATGTTGTAGAGTAGTTTTTTCCAATCTGTATAATATATGCTATTTAAACTTCTTCATCTCCTTCAGCCCTTGGTCATTATCAATTCTGCTGCTATCTTCAGTTGTGGACTGGTTGTCGCTGGTGGTCTACTTGCTGGTCATTTGATAAAGACCATGGGTCTGGAGACCATTATACCTGATGCCAAATCAGAGGATGCAGCCAAACACACAGCACGTAGTTTACTTGATGAGGATCAGAATTTTCTGCAGTTTTTCGATAACTTTAAGCTCGTTTATCGCAATGCAAGTGGCGAGCGTGTGGGCAAGTCTAACAATTCTATAATCATTTCAAGTGATTCAGCTTAAGATTTACTTAAAATATACTTTCATTTATGCAGATACTAGACTACCCAGTCTAATAGATACTATTGAGCGTAGCTTTCTTGACAAGGACATCGATCTACCCGTCTGCTTGCTCAAGTCCATTTGCACATTTACCCACAAGGCAATGAGGAATGTACGAAGTGGTGAAGCCTCAGATGTGGAGCTCATACTAGATGGTGCTTCCAGTTGGTCCTGGCTGTTGTCCTGGCTGGAGCAGTCGGCGCTGCGAGAGGCTCTTGAAGCGGGAAGAGTAGGTGCCTCACATTATTGCAACGCCAAGTATCCTCGTTGCAAGTGGACAGCGCCCGATGAGCAACTTCTTGATCTTCTTAATAATAATGTGCAATTTACTTAAGCTGAAATTAAACCAAAAACTATTTATTGTCGATTTTTTGTTACTTAATATCTGAGAAATATATATAAAAATGAGTATATCATATTCAGCACTTATATTTCCCAATATAGAACGTAAAAAGATCGTGTTCTTCCACAATCGTCCTTTGATTTCGTAGAATTGTGACTTTTCTTTGTTTCTACGTAAAAATTTAATAAATATTTTTTAAAGACATTCTAAAAATCTAGTTGATCCAACTATACAGAGAATATCTAGCCAATTTTCATTATTTCCAAGTTTGCAAACCTTTGCTGTAAAAAAATCCCTTTACATTCCTTAAGAAGAGACGTTGTTATTATTATTTTTTATTTTTTTTTTAGCAATTTGAGGAAATCCAATTCATCCAGCTATAAAGAGAATATCTACCCAGTGTTGTTTCCTCCTGGAACTTTCATTTCTTCCAAGTGTTCAAGTCAATGCTGTAAAAAATCCCTTTACATTCCTCCCTTAAGAAAAGAAGTTGTTTATTTACGGCATCATGAAACGAATTCTACATTTATTTATCAATATTATTAGCTGAACAGAAATTGTGAAAGAACATTAAACAAAATAAGGGTTTCAATTGAAAGAATTAATGAAAAGAATCTTAACTAAACAGACGATGCTTTGTGAATGATGCCTCGTCCTCTAGAACTTAAAGCTAATTTACATTTTTTAAAAAACAAAATTAAGAAATTTTCAAAGACAAGATAATTGTGGTAAGTTGTTGAAAGACAACTTTTTGATAACATAAGAAATTGAACTGAAATTGACAAAAAATCTTTAACATAATTACGAAATATGGTTTGAACGTTAAATTACTCGGTATCATTTCAAAACATTGAACTTACAACTACGTTATTTAATAAGGTTTTTTTTAATGTTTTTTTTTTAGAAAGAAAATTTTAAATTTTTTTGCTCTGTGAAGCTTTGCGATTGAATGTTGTTGGGATTACAACCGTCACCAGAAATATTACTTGAGCCATTTAAGCAAAAACTATAAAGTGTTTTCTTTTTTCTTTTTGTTGAAGATTATTTTCTTATGTAATAAATGTGTGTAAATGTTTTTTTTTTTTTGTAATGTTTGTGTTATACTTTCAACTCTTTTGTTGCATGTAGAAACATTAAGACTAAATTACATACTCGTATATTCATCTGTACTAGGCAGTTAAAGTTGCTACAAAAACTATTCAAAATATATTGAACTTTTCCTGTTTTCAAGTGTATCTGTATCTGTGTTTGTCTGTTTGTAACTAATTTTATTTTTTTTCCAATTTTTTTTCTATTTTTACGCAAGGCTCAAATCAATATTTTGGTTAAGCTTTGATTTTCACTTAATTTATCGTCAATTTTTCATCATCAAATGCCAAACAAAAACAATGTTAAAGAATATTAACAAAAGACAAGACCCAGAAAATGCCTACGTATAAAATGCAGTATGAATCCCTTGTAAGGTGTTTGTGTGTGTGTGTGTTTAGGATATCTCTGGCCAACCCAAGACCGTCTCCAATTGATTCTCCGTCAATTCGATGTCGCTCATGTTGTAGTCAGCGGTACAGAGTTCCTTCCACAATGGATGATGCTGCAGGGGATTGCTGCTGTCCATGAAGGATATTGAGGATTTACGACTGGTCCCATTACAGGCAATTACCTCCTCCTCCTGCACATCAATATCTGCCTCAAGTGGCGGCGGTGCTGGTGACACAGAGGTCACATCAAGTGGTGGGGGAGCGGCCTCAATCTCTTCATGGATCACACTGTTGTCGTTGTTATTGTTGGTCGAAATGGGAATCTGCTTTTGTGGTGATATGGCACGGGTTTCGACCATGCTGTTGTCATCGATGCCACTATCACTGGAGGCATCTGTGTCGCAGGCTGTCAATGCCGGTGGCATAGAATCATCCAATGAAGCCACTGAGCTGGCATCACCATCGCAATTCGGACTCGAGAATACCGGTGATAACTGCAAACTTGTGCCACTAATCAACGGATTGTGACGATAGTTACGCAACACCGAAGCTGTCGATGTGTGACAATGCAATGGCATGGCATATTTGGAGGCGTCTCCCAATCCATAAATGGGGGATATGGTCTGGTCCATTGAGTTGTCATCAATAATCATGGGTTCGGCAGCATCTTCAGTGATTTTGACCTGTTTTATGGGGGAAGAATAGGAGAAGAGAGAAAAAAAAAACATAATTAGTTAGAGTTATTAATTATCGTATTTATAAATTTATCGAATAAATAAACTTCGTTAAATTTATAAAAACGTTCAATAAAAATTCAAAGAAGCAGCTGGCAATTCTGTTTAAGCCTATTGAAATTGAGTTGTCGATAACAAATAAAATGTCACTTGTTGTAGCGTTGAAATCGGATTGAATAGGGAATATTCTTAATTTTCTGGATTTAAATTCGTTAATTTTATCTTTGTAAATGGATCGATAAAGGATATTTTTTTAATTTTCACGATAAAATTGGGTAATCAATAAAAAAATATTACACACTTGCTTAAAATTTGGTCGTGTCATTAATTTGGGAAAATCTTAGTTTTCTGGATATAATTGGGTTAGTTTTATCTTTGTAAATTTATCGATTTAGGATAACTTCCTAGTTTTCTAAATTAAATTAAGCTATCGGTAACAAATGGTACATAAATTCCATAAAGTTTAATTGTATTGTTGTAAATGGATCGATTTAGGGCATTCTCTTAATTTACTTAAATAATAAATAAACTAGCTTAAATTAGCGTACAATAATCTCAATTTAATTCGACTTAAATTAAACAATTTATAGCTTAATTATGCTCGATGCAATCTTAAAAACACCAGCCAACAATCAGCTCATTAAAATCCTGGCGAAAATGCTCATTCACATTCATAGCTTGAACGGACAATTAGAAAGCCCTAGAAGCAGAGGAAGAGATAACAGATAAGCAGCACGAGATACTCATACTTTAAACCTAAAAGCCAGGCCAAAACCCACAACACAGCACAGCACGGCACAGTTTACAGCCTAATCCAGTTTGAAATTCAGCTAAAATTGAGCATAAGATTTGGGTCTCTAAGCCAGTTTAGATAGAGAAAGTCGCACACAAAATATTTAAAGTCAAGACACCCCCCTGGGAGAAGAGAAAACCCAACACTTGAGTCCATCAAAAAGTCGAGCCGAAGGAGGTCGACACAGCAGCTTGCTATAAATCATATTTTAATGATGGCTCCAGCCGGAATTCGTTACACTTATCCTTGTTCAACTCCCTGTAATAGAATACGGCAATGAATGGCATGCCCAACAACAACAACTAGAACCAAAAACCAACAACAAAAACCACAACCGAAGACGTTGAAAGAATATGATTATGATACACAAAGGAGTTCTCTGCCTGCCACAGGAAATCAGGCACATATCAATCTCTTAGTGAAAGTCGTAGAGTGAGCTTTTGCAATTTTCAATAATGAGTATAATAACAATGATAATGATGTTGCCAAAAATGTTTGAGCTTGTTTTTTGGTTGTGGTCAAAGTTCAAGTACAGTTTATTGAACCATTGTTGGCATCATTTCACTAACTATTTGCAATGCTTTCACATCTATCACTAATTGCTGCAGTTCGTCAATGGAAAGCGAAAGTGCTGTAAATTGATCGATGCGCAAATAAGCCATAGACAAAGGGGACAAAGCAGAGGAAGTGGCAGTGGCAGCTGGAAAGGAAAGGGCGTGGCTGCCACCCGGGGGCAACAGTTTTGCGTCACATCAGCAGCATGGCACAAATCTGTGGCCTTTAGCGACACATTAACAGCTGCTGGTTTATATGAAAAGATACCAATAAATATGTATCTAGAATCTAGACGTAGATGTTAAGTAGAGCTGGCAGCGAAAGTCGTGCGTGATTTCATAGGATAACTAAGCAATGGGATGGCCAAATTTGAATTAGGTTGCCTCGTAAGACACAAAAATCTAACTCATTAAATTTATATCTTAGATAATTCAACATTAAAAATGTGCAATATTTTTCTATCTATTGTTTTGAAATGAACACCTCTTTCAATTCAAAAAAAAAAAATAAAGAAAGGGAACTAAAAATCCAAGGAACCCTTTGCAACACAAATATTAATAGCTTTTCAAAATAACTAAGTTGACATTAAAACGAAAAAATGCTGCTAGTTTCATAGGCTTTACATTAGCGATTTACTCATATTAAGAAAGGAAAGACTTTCTACTCTATACAAAAATTCTTTAACACTCTGCATTAATGGTTTTAATATGTCTTGCTATGATTATTATTTTACCTTTATGTTTTGCCTCTTGAATCTCGTAAGTAAGATACTGTTTAAGCTTAAAGAGCTCTACATTAACGAATTTTTCAATAAGGAGTCACTTTTGTAAGTAGTATAAATTTGTATTATTATAAATACCCCCCTTTACGGCATTTTTCACTTACACTACAAACAATTTTCTATCAAGCTGCATTCTACTTTGTCTTAGGCCTATTTTTGCAATGTTCATATAAGTTTTATTTGATATTTATTTCTAGATATCTTTGAATTTGACATAAGTTTCTATACATTTTACGTTTCTGATAGTAATTTGAGACTTTGTATAGACATTAAAAAGAAGTGCCTTATTACGATTTTAATATTTGTTGCCAGCTGAGTCCTGTAAACAAGTTATCGAGCTACAATATCGCTTTAAATAAATAAGTAGCTAGCCAAAGCAATTTCCTCATTTGGTAGAGTTCTTTATGAAGCGTTAAACTTCTGACAATTGTCTGTCATGTTGTATTACAAAATGAATTCAATACACTCCCATCCCTAATATATATCCATATTGTTGTTGCTCGACACACGCCATGCGCCTCCAGGCTCACTTTCCCCTCCCTTCCCTACTGACACTGCCAACATAAATGCCAAATATATTGTAATAGCTTTATTGTTTGATATATTGTTCAGCTTACATTCATAAGCATCAGCATCGACATCGCCACCGACATCGACTTTGCCAATCGACCTAATATGCCACAATAATAAATTATTAAAGCGCAGAAAAGGCGTAGTAGCATTACTTACATTACAATAATTGTTAAAGTATCCTAGGGAGTATCCCTATATACATATAAATAATATTTGCTGAGCTTTGCAGCACTTTAAAGCAATTTAATTGGTTTTCATTTTGCTTCTTTTTTATTGGACTCGGTTCATTGACATTACGTGCCAAAGTGAAATGAGTCACTTGGGCTGCTTTTGGCCTTTAACAGCAGCACAGCAGCACACAAAGTAATTAAAGTCGAAACTTTTACTAACAAAAATTGGGGGAACACAAAATGTTAGCCTACATCTTGGCAAAGTTCTTTCCTTCTCCCTTTCACCTGCTCCTACAATTTAACGGTATACAGTTACGTTTGCTGGTTTAAATTTGGCGGCGCAGGAGGCGTTTGACTTTTGCCACTTACATTGCGTAATTTGTGTGACAGGCTGCAGGACTCGAAACTCAAGGCTCCCGGGAATACGACGGTCCTTAAAGGTCCTGTTGAACAGGAGTAGAGTCACGAGCAAAACTTGAAATTGATTTTGTCAGCGGCAGATTTTCAATTTGATGTTATATTCGAAAGGATTGCCAAGGGTTTGCCTGCAGACATGCTTATCAAAATCAATATAAGCTGAAGTAGAAAGAGAACAAGAACAAGTATCAAAGGCAACGTGGCGTATACGTAATAAGAATTGTTTCAGTCTCAAATGTTGGCAAATTAAATTTGTTGTCACTGATGACAATATTTAAAGTTATTTTTGGTACTCGAATAGATGTACACACTCTCACACACACACATACACACGGATGGGTGTCTGTGGGTGTGTTTTATCTCTGTGTGTGCTTAGCATACTTAAGTGCGCCGTTTGCGCCGAAAGTTGCTTTGTAAGAGCAAATAAATAGACAGAACAACTTGTTCCGGCTGCTTTTGATAAGATGAATGAAAAGATAAGAAGGAAGAGGAAAAGCGAAAAGTTGAGGCAACTTGATTAGGCTCAATGGCAGGCAGCATCATTTATACCAATCAAAGATTTTTATAAATGGGCTCAGTTCATCTGGACGTTCATTTTGGGCGTGGCTATTGAAAGTGAATGAGATTAATCAAGTTTCAGCTTTTCTCAATAAATATGCCGACAGGCAAATACAAATACAACTACCATAACAGGTCATCCCATCCGACCACTTTTCTTCGGCAAACATAATATTTATGCACATAAATCTACAAGAAAACGAGAGCAGAAAAATAAATCCATCGATGCGAAACTATCTATCCCCAAAAGGAAACACACAATTTACTTTAATTTTTTGTTATGTTTTGTAGCTGGATTTGAGGTTGATCGTTTTTGCTGGCGTTATTTTTTTGTCTTTTTATTTTTGCTAAAATATTTATTAAAAGTTTATTAAAATACTTTCATAATCAATATCCATATACATGTCGTATTCTTGATGTTTAATTACTATTTCGGCATATATGTATGTATGTGTGTATATACTTAGTACATAGTATAATATTGCATACTTTGCGGCGTTTATAACTATATTTATTTGTTTTTTTTTCTCGCAATTTGCAGCTTGTATATTCCATTTATTGGAGTCAAATTCAAGGCTAGTTAAATTTATGCTACAATTCTCTTCAATTTCGCTTCGTATTTTGTTTTTTTGTTTTCGTTTTGTGTAAAATTTGACTTAGTTGGAGGTATTCTCTGGTTTGTTGTTGTTGAACGAAAAGAAAAACAAAATGTTAACTGAAAAGTACAGACATTTTCGAGTTTCTGAGGCAGTTGAATTTAGTTGATGTACCCTCCGAGAGGGTCATTATTATGAGCCCAAAAAATGTGCTACTCTAAGCTGCTTATGAGACAGACAGACACAAGCACAAATAATTGTTGGCCTTTCCTTTTTTTTATTATTGTGTGTGAAAATTTGTTGGCTACGCAAATAAAACTAATGCCGCATGAAAATTGCTGGCCATTTGCTTATGCGACGCGTCGACAATTTGACAAATGACCTGCAATTTAAATAGGGTACAAGAGAGAGAGAGAGAGAGAGAGAGAAGAGGTTAGAAAGGGAAAATGAAAAGTAGGTTAAGAGAAGTTTGCAACAACACACTATTTAAATGTGTGTGTATGTGGAACCTGTTGATAATTTTACATAATTTACACACAATTAATCAAGGGTGGCCCATTGGACAACCGGGCGTATGAGTAACATTTGTTATAGGAAAATGTACTTGAAATTAAGTTGCTGAAATCACAGTTGATTGGCTTCGAAACTGGCAGCAAATACAAGTGTATTTGAGAGTAAACAAAACTGACTTTCTCATGCTATTGGCCATTAATCAAAGCACTGACAACTTGGCCCAAAATCAATTGCAGCGGACTGAAAGTGCTTTGTCAGCCTGTCGCGACTTTGAGTTATGATGACTCAACAAATTGGCCAAACGGATATGTGTAGGGGACTCTGACATGTCTGTACTTGTTTACTATATACTGTATGCTGATGCTGTAGATTGTACGTATCTATATTTATTTATATAAATGTGTGTGTGTATATAAGTATGTGTATAAGTATTTATTTATCAATTTGCTAGCCGAAAAATTGCAGCTAATTTTGTCCTGAATCGTAGGATACATTCCAAAAAATTTTGCTATAATTTAGTTAGTTTTTGACATTGAGTAGTTATTAGAGTTATGTTTTGTTTTTAGTTGTTTTGTCTGAAAAGCATTTCTGAGGTATTTTTGCTACGGCTGATACGATATTGATACTCGAACATAAGAGTATGTTCAAGTACTTAATATAATGCTATAAAAATTACACAACATTTAGTTTATTTTTACGTTTTACTTTACTTGCGCTAGTTTAGTTTTACTTTTAGTTTAAGTTTTAGTTTAGGTTTAGTTTTCGTTAAGATTGCTATGCTTGGGTTTTTGCTTTACTATAAATGCGAGTCACATACAACAAGATTGGGAGGTAGTAAAAAACATTTTGTATTCGTTTCGGGTATTCAAAATGGTCGCACAACATTCACTAAGGTGTATTCAACTATCCAAAGGTCGTATTTACTTTAATTTGTATTTATTTATTTATTGTAGATTTTAGTTATGATAAATAGTTTATAGACTTTCAAATAGTTTTAATTTTTTTTTATATGTATTGTATGTAGTTTTGTATGTATGTATATGTATATGTATTTGTTATATACGAGGTATATAATTGTAGTGCGGAGACTGGCTCACGCACACACAGAGATGTACTTATGCATGTACTGAGGTATATGTGGTATATTTGTTGTAATTGTATGTACTTTCTGTTCGATTCTCGATCTTGTCGTTCACTCGTTTAAACTGCACTCGTTCGAGTTGTACTCGTTCGATTTGCACTACGTCTCGATAAAGCTATATCGTCTCGTTCTCGTTCCGATTTCCTTTCTCCTTCTCGTTCCCATTTCCATTCACTTTCTCATACGTAACGTGAAAAAATTTCAACTAAATCTTATATGAATAGATTTGTATATGTATATGTATGTATGAATGCATGGAGTATATGTACGAGTAGTCGCTATTATTAATGCTAAACAAATTTGACTTGACTTTGAATTTAATTTATATGTATATGCATGTATATTGAGTGTTATTCGCTATTCATTTATTCTTTATTATTATTATAATTATTATTTTTATAATAATTTAATATAGTTTAGTTAAAGCCACATCGATTAATTTTCAAGAGTTTTTCTAGTCGATTTCTAGGCAAATTGCAATTGCAAAAAGTATGCCTGGTGTTTTTTTGCTTCACAAATTCCATTCTCTTCTATGTACACGCAACTCTTTTGTATGTTCCTTACATATTTATGTATTTTATGTATATTGTTTAGTTAATTATTTTATAGGCTTTTTTTTGTGTTTGTATAATATAATAATTTTGAGAGTTTTTGGCTCGCAGTCTTTTCGGGCTATAATTATTTTCATTATTTTCAACTTGCACCATTTTGCAATCAGTTTTGGGATTCTGACACTTCTAAATGATTATCAAGGAAATACTCTTTAATTGTCCTGGTATTTGTCTAGTTACGATTAATCGCATTAACTTAATTATTAAACGACTAACACTAACATGTAGGTAGGATTTTGAGAGGATTGCTTATCAATTTTCAATTTATTTCTATGCTAACAATTAAATTTCCTATGCAGCACATTGTTCGAGTTCGTTCGATTTAGACTTGTTGTCGCTGTCCTGGGAGGTAGTTACGGTCCTGTGACTGCCATATACGCGAGGTAGTTACGGTTCAGTTATTTCTTTTGGCATCAACAACAATTTTACTATTTACTTGAATTTTTGCTAGAATTTCGTTCGCTGATTGTGAGACGACGACCCAAAGAAAAACGGCAAATAAAACAAATGAAATAAAATGAATCTCAGAGGCAAATGATATTAATGTGCGCACAAAAGTAGGCAGCACTTTTCAGACTTTCAAGATGGAGCAAACACACACCCACACACAAACAAACACACACAAGTGTCCCAAAAGTAATGCAAATTTCGTAACAGCCTGGCCTAAACATGTTGCAGCAGTCGTTGACATTTACAGGACGTGGCCAAGAGAAATAAACAGCAACTTCCTGCAGGTTGGGAAGCTACTGTGTCAGCCTACAAATGAGCACGGCTCGTGTTGGCCATAAAAAGAAGCCCCAAAAGAGAAAGAGAGAGAGAGATAGAGAGAGAGAGAGAACAAACAAAAGCTTGAGAGAAATGAGAGAGAGAGAGAGCGTAGGCGAAAGTTGAGAGCGCGTCAGCTGTGAGCTCTGCGTGAAAAGTGAAAGTATAAATGAAACTGAAAGCGTACAAGAAAAAAGGAAAGACAAAGCAAAGCCTGAACTACCATTAAAGGATAGACACAAAAAACATTTAGGTACGAGGTGTAAAATCAATACGAAATAATGCCACGTGCTGTCTTTAAGCCCTCTATCTCCATTAAATAGGCAATAATAAAAATGCTAATGTTATTGGGATACGAAATCGAAACCCAATTTACCTGGCACCACCACCAGCACCAGGTAGTGTCAATAGACTCGAGAATCTCCAGAGTTGGAGAGAAATCCATTGCATACCTGCAGGCGTACATTGGATTTTAAAATACATATTTGGAAAAGTGAGAGATTATGTATACATATAGTAATAGTATCCATAGAGGAAGTCAAAGGTTCTTTGCGTGTAAATTAATGTCGTCTGCTTATTTATGATAGCTTCTTTTAGGTGGTATAGTAGTTGGGTGGTTGGGTGGTTGCTGGTGGTGCGTTGTTTTATTTATCAATACATAAACGAAAATGCGCGTTAGACACGCAACTCGCACACAAAGTTTAATTAAAGTCACAATGAAAAGTTTGTTGGGCACCACCACTCACGCAATGTGGGTCAGTATTTATGACAAAATCAATAATGCTTTTCAAATAACACTTTAAAAAAGCAATAGGAGTAAACCAAAAACCAAATAAAATAAACAAAATAATTGTATGTATCTTTTTGTTTTTTGTTTTTTTTTTTTTAACTTTTCAATATTTGTTAAAACTTAAGATTAGATAAAACACCGTTGTTCCATAGAGGCGTCGTCATTGTATTAAATACGAGTTGGGATCTTTATGTCATGAGCTTTGTTCTTATAATTCTCAACTGGTTTTCGTTGTGGAAACATTGAACCTTGTCTCATCTCATCACATCTGCTGACCCCATTCTCGCATCTTAAAAACAACTTTATAACTTTTTAGCTTCTCTGTTATGTGACTGAGCTGGGCTGCACTAGGAAACGCCTCAGATAAACGTAATATTGTTACGTGTTTTCTTTTGTTTTAATTGCTAATAGTTGTTTACAAGATTTATCTATAGCTATTTATGTATATATATATATATTTATATATGTATGTTTAGTACTCGGTAATCTCTGTCTGCTGCCTACAGTTATATTGTTTCTTTCGACTTTTGACTATAATTAATTTTATCTAGTTAATAGTGTTGTTTTCTTTTTTGTTTTCAAAATTTTTATTATTAATTTTTGTTGCAGTTGTTGTATTTTTTTTGTACCATCAGCGCTCGAATTTGAATTATTTTGTTACTTTTTCACATTTCACAATGTTTACAATTTACAGGGTATTCTCTTCGTTCTCTTCATTTATCTTTTTCTCAACACAAAATCAAATGAGTTCGAATCAAAACAACGCTGTCGACTTTTCCGTATTTCCATTAGACTTTTCTTTACAATTAATTCGCACTCTTTAAAGCTGGCGCTGCTTCTGGCTCAGTCGAAATGCTTACACATTTAACAAATTGAAGAAATCAAGTGAACTTTAGTTAATAATATTAACGCAAAATGCTATCACAGTAAACGAAACAAAACAAAAAAAAAATAGATATATATTTATATGCATATAGTTTAACTAAATGTTGTCATGTTTTCTATTTAAATTTTAGTTTAAGTTTCTCTCGACAATTTTATTGCAATTGAATTAGTTTTCTTTTTTTATTTTTAGTTTATTTTAGTTGCTGTTGTGATGCTTCTGGTAGTCACTGTAGTAGCCCAAAACGCTCGACTTATTTAAACTAGTAGCTAGCATTTATTATACGTATAAGTATGTATATTTACAACAAATTATTATTGCTCAACAAAATATAACAACATTTGTCTTAAAATGAAATCAACAACGAAAAGAAAAAATACTAGAAATTAAAATAAGAATAAAGATAAAATAAAATAAAATAAAATAATAATAATAGTAAGAAAATGAATTAAAAAGGCGCTACAAACTGAGTCTTAAACGTATGTTCAATGATGCATTAAAATGACGACGTCGCACTATTTTAAATAGTCTACAAATTTATAATTTTAAAGTCCACACTGCTGTCGCTGTCGGCGCAGCACTTAAACATCTAGAGTCCTAAACATAAAGCTAAACACTATAAGGTAGATATCTATATGACTATATAACTATAGCTAGACTAATATATACGACTATATAACTATATATGCCCTGACTAACCGCTTGACACACGCAATGCGTCCGCGTCTGTCGTTTAAGGATAGCTTCTGCTTGAGTTAGGAGTAAGTATTAGGCTAGTTGGTGGATTTGGGGATTGCGGATGAGGGATGAGGGGGATGGAGGCTCTATAAAATCGATCCATTTACAAAGTACAAATTGTAGAAATGGGTTTGTCCGTTTTCAATTAGCTAATTGATTAAAGTGAAGTCAAAAGTGTAGTTTAAGTGTAGTTTTTTTGTTGTTGTTTTGTTTTGTTTTCTTTTTTTGAGGCAGGTGAGGCATGTGGCAGTTGCCTCTAGACCTTGGCCAGCTGCTTCTTTGGCCGCATTGGCACAATGCAATAGCCGGCACTTACATCGCGTCCACTGACCAACAGATTCTTTAGCACCGAATTCGACTGTTGTTGCTGCTGCTGCTGCTGCTGTTGTTGTTGATGTTGCTGGTGTTGTTGTTGCTGCTGCTTTTGTTGCTTGGCCTCTGCGGCTGACCAACGCTCGCTGCTCGACTGTCGCTTTGTTGCTTGCTGCGTCTGTTGCTGCTGCTGCTGCTGTTGCTGTTGCTGTTGATCCTTGCCCATTAATTGTTGCAACAATTGTGGTGATTGCACTACCTCCACGGTCATGGTGCCACTCTTGAGACGCTTTGATTCCACTGGATTTCCAGCAGCTGATGCGCTATTCAAATGTCGCTTATTGCCATGTTGCTGCTGTTGCTGCTGTGGCACCAATGCTTGCAACACGTTTGTCTTTGCTATTGGCGTGCTGTTTGTCTTGCTCTCAACGAGACGTATGGTTGCCTTGGTGTTGAGTGGGCCAAGGGTTGTGCCATTTAATAGCCTCATTGCTGGCAACTTGCCCGGCAACAACATCTCCTGCAGCTCCTCTTCCGTCTGTTGCTGCTGCTGTTGTTGTTGCTGTTGTTGTTGCTGCAACAATGTCTTGCTGTTTTGTATAGTTATCAATGGCACTGCATTTATTACGATGTTTTGCTGTTGTTGTTGCTGCTGCTGCTGCTGCACTTGTTGCTGCTGCTGTAAGAGCTGCAATGTTGTTACTTTGCTGGGCGCTGGTGACACAGCTGGACTTGCAGCTGCATCGCCCACATTCATTTGCAACAAATCACTCCAACAATCCAAATTTGTGGCTACAAAAAAGATGTTCAAGAGAAAAGATTATAATAAAAGTCGAACGCAAAATTAAATTATCGAAATATGCAGCAACAATTTTGCATGTGTATCGTCTATATGTATTTTAATCTCGCGCTTTCCTCACATTATTTATGCCGCACACACAGATACACACACACACAGATGCACGTAATTTATTGATGTATTGTGCGTGTTGTTGCTGCTCAACGAAACGAACAGACGAGCAATTAATTCCTTTGCCCATGACATTGATGCTAATTTAAAACAATAATATTTAGCTCGCGGCACAAACAAATTTCTAGCTAGATATTTTGCCAAATTTTGAAAATATATACATATGTATATCAAAGATATAGATACAGCTACAGATACTTTTACAGATGCGACAGATAGGATGGGCATAAAAAGTGAAAAAGTGGACTCCACGGGCAGCTGTCGAGTTGCCAAAACAAAATAAACGATAACAAAATCATCAAATAGTCTAAACAGATGGACAGATGGATGCAGACAGACAGACAGACAGTCTCCGACCCTAAGTACACTCTCGATTGTAACCTCCACCCTCTTTCAGAGTAGGCATCAATCAAAGTTGCCGCTATGTGACATGTGTCAAAGGTAAGAAGAGGCGTGTCACGCTCAGGATGTGTGAAAATTACACATAATTAACCAAAGAGAGCAGCAACAACAACACCAACAATAACAATATATTGGTAATTGTGGTGGCAACAATTCGTAATAAATAGTTGACATTGTTTGGGGCTGGCTTAAAGACCCGCATCAATTAACTCCCACCCCGCGACAACTTGTCAACTTTCTCAACCCAACAAAAAATGCCAAATAATTGTGGAAATTTTCTTTCTATTTTCATCTATTTTTACATACACACAAACATATCTACATATTTATGTATGTGTGTGTATATGAAAGCTTGAGTATTTCCACTGCTTCTGATTCTATTTATAATCCCGCATATCTATCGAAAATTTAGGCCTCTCCAACCAAATGCAGTAAACTGTGGAAAACAAACAACAAAAAAGAAAAACTTGTCACCAGCGAGTGTGGGGAAAATGTGGAAAATGCCACTGTTGCTGCTGTGTGGCAACTTGGGCCAACTACATAATTAGCCAGGACAGGCTGTCTGTCGTCGTGGCCAGAAGAGGAAGAAGGCTAAATCTATTATCGATACCTCGTGGCAAATCCATCTATAATATATTAATATTTATGTCGCTGTATCTTTGTATTTGAATTTCTAGTTCGAAAAGTAGATGTACCTATAGCTATATCTGTGTTTTTAGTTCTATCTTTATATTAACTCGTATCTTCACTTGTATCTTTTGATTTATCTAACATTGTAACTGAAGAAGTATCTACATATATAGATGATATACAATCAACTACAATGTAAATGTGTATGTATCTTCTATCCATCCATCTGCTCCATCTGAATCTTATTCTTTCTTTGTACCATTGTGATAATCTGCAACATTTCTTTACGTATCTACACAACATTTCTGTATCTTTTTCGATAATTATGAAACTGAACTTGGCTTTGTAAATTAATGCATATATTTCTCTGTTATCTTTGTCTGTATTTGTATCTAAAATTGCATCTAGAGTTACACCCTTAGCTGTCTAACTTTATCTTTATTTGTATTTGCATTTCTGTTTTTAGCTCTTCCTATATAGCTATCTACTAGATGCATCTGTATCTCTACTCGTATCTGTAACTCTATCCACATCTTTATCTATATAGCTATCTTTTTACACACTATGCTGCATATTTCACAAATATATTGTCACACTTTACGCATACTTACAATCCTTGCTGTAGTCATTCTCAAATGCATCCTCTATGGAATGACATAAGCTGGCCGGCAATGACACATCATATTTCTCCTTTTTGCATTCTATGCTAAGACTCAACTGTTCCTGTTGTTGCCGTTGCTGCTGCTGTTGTTGCAAATGTTGCTGGCGCTGTTGTTCCAATTGTTGCTGCTCTTCCTCTAGCTGCAACTGCAGTTCCTGTCGAAATTGATTGAAACTGCGAATGTCGCTGATCACCTGTTGTTGCAACTCCTCTTGCTCCTCCTGCTGCTGCTGTTGTTGCTTTAAAACGGTCATCTCCCAGAATGGAGAGTGTACCGTTGCCAGTGCCGCCAAGCAAGGCGGCCAGTTCACTAGCAACAGTTGTTGAGACACTTGGTTGCTGTTGCTGCTGGTGTTGTTGCTGGTGTTGATGCTGCTGTACGGGCGATGGTGACAGCGATGAAACTGTCGAGGCGGGTGAGGAACAAAGCGAACTGGAAAAATGTTGCTGCTGTTGTTGTTGTTGCTGCTGCTGCTGTTGTTGGTGCTGCTGCTGTTGCTGTTGCTCTTGCAGTGGCTGATGATAGCTACCGTATTGCTGCTGTTGCTTAAACTGTGGCAACTGTTGCTGCACAACTTCGGTATTTTTGTTACCCAAGCCAAGCAAATCAACCGACGGACACCACATGAGATCTCTCTCCATTAACAGCGGCATATCATCTCCAATGGGAATAAAAGGAGCACGCATGCCATAATCCACATAGGTATAATCATCCTCTTGGGTCAACGAATTGGGACTGCACAACGAAGGCAGACTGCTGACCTCAGGACTCTGCAAAATATTAGATAATATACAGTATTAGTTAATGTCTCAACTATGTATAATAGTAATATCAATATTCTTACCTTTGCTGTGACACTGGGCGAATGCAGATGTTGTGAGCAGCTTGTGTCATTTGATTCATCGCGATAATTGAAAAGCGGATCAATGTTGCTGCTGCTGTTGCTGTTGTCCTGATGCTGATGGCTGTTGCTGGTGTTGTTGTTGCTGTTGCTGTTGCTGTTAGTTATGCTGCCATTGCTGCTATTGTTACTGCTGCAATTGTTGCTGCTGCTATTGGCTGTGACATTAACTGTTGTTCCTGTGCTGCTTAAACTATGGCGATTGCTGTTGTTATTGTTGCTGTTGTAGCTGCTGTTATTGCTATTGCTGTTGCTGCCATTATAATGTTGGGCACTCGCCGTTGTCGAGCACGTTGTTGCATCCAGTGAGATGTCATCGGGCAGAAAACAGGTGCCCATTAGACCCACAATCATCTCGCCAAAGGCCGTCATCTCATCCGATTGTATGGCCAAATGATGTGACAAATCATCAGGTTCCTCTTTCAGCACTGCAAAAAAGTGATGGAGATGTTGAAAGTTTGATTATTATCAATGAATTTAATTGGCATGTGTTTCTTTTAATATTTATTTCTTATATGATTTTTACTTTTTTCTCTCTATCTTTGACATGTGCAGTTGTTGAAAGGTGTCAAAACTTAGTGCTAAGTGCAAACGTCGCCTAAAAACTCGCTGTTAATTAATGCCTCAAGTCTGTCATCAGATCAGACCCTTGGAGACGACACACACACACACACAACATAAGATGCTGGACTGGCGCCTCTCTTCTGTTGTTGTCCAAAAAAAATATTTCATTTTCTTCAATTGACAGCTTTCAATTGAGACTAATTGAAGTTTCTTTTTCCCTCCCTGTCTCTTTTTCTCTCTTCTATTTTTTGGGTGAATTAGTTGATTTATGTGCTACAATTGCTGGCGACTGTTAGAAATCAAGCCATGATTTTAATGGCCTCTCTCGCAGTTGACAGCCAGCCTTCTTTTATTTTTGACTTTTTACTTGGCTCATTAATCAGCATCGGAAAAGTTTTCTACTACTTGGCATCATTAAAAATCCGCTGATAAAGATTGAAACACCTCCTGGAATTTCTGACGTACTATCATAAAAAATGCAACTATTTGTAATGCACCTAGGAGAGACTAACCCCTAACAAGTGTCAAGGCCCCGTAACAACAGAGATGCTTGACGGATTGCTTATCGTCATCCCAATCGTCCATAGAGATTTGGATTCGCGTCACGAGCAACTTCAGTGAACAATCATAATAAGTATACTATTTACATATATGTACACTATATGTATATAGTATATAGTACATCTGTTATAGGGAGCGCCTATAAAAACCGGTATAAACGGACAGCACGACTTAGTTACAATATAGTATATGTAATAGAACAGAATACTTGGATAATAAGGGTTTCAATATTTATGATATTTATTTAATAGGAACACCCCTCATCGGTGACTTTGTAACATTTTTATAGCAACACAGTATACTAGAGTTTTTTTTGTTTAGGCCTATCCAACAAGTCTAATCCTAACTGTGTTACCAGTTTGCAGTTTGTTGATGCACTTCTAGTAGTTCCATATCTCTCAACACTTATCTTATCAATAGTTGTTCAAGTTCTCTGCACACAACAATTGCATTGCCGTCAATCATATTATAAGCACCTATTCATAATATTTTCTTTATTTCTTACCCTCTTTGAACCGATGACGACAACAAAAAGTGGGCGAATTATTATAATAATAATAAAAAGAATGAGAACTGCACTTAAAAACATGACTTGAAAATACTCTTGAAAAATTGGCAATGAAATGGGATCATTCATGTAAGTTTCTGTTATATAAAAAATAAGTTAAAAATTAGTTTTCAATAATATACAAATTATAGTTCATGTTCATAGTAAGATTACTTATAATTTAATCTTTCTGAAAAATCTAAGCTGTGAGCTAAAATCTCTACGTTTAAAGTTAAGCCACATATTACAGATAATTTTTCCTATTACTCAGTCAACTAAACGCACATACTTAACGAAGAAACATTGAGCTGTGTCAATTTATTATAATAAGGAAGTGTTTGGGAAACTTACTTAAAATCTCTAAATAAATATAATTCACTACTCTCCCAAATTGGCTCTATAAATTTACTCACTAACAAAGTTATATGACCCACTGCAGGGGCATAAAAACAAAGCTGAGGGCTTTAGCGATCCAAGCGATCTACTGCACTTTATACTTATGTATGGTTGAGTAGTATGTAAGTAGTATATTATGGCAGGTACTTGTAATTTCTATATACACATTGACACACACACACACATTATTTCCAGTTGCGGCACAAACAAATTAATTAACAATGCAAACACACACACACACAGATACATAGTTACACCCCTTTCCTCATCACCTGACCCCCCAGGGCGACTTTGTAATTATGGCACACAAGTGATACTCAACGACGCTTTGCGGGAAAAACCAGAAAGAGGAAAAATATAAAAACAAAGAAAGAAGAGAAATACGAAATATAATAAAAAACAAACTCAAATTATGGCGCATGATAATAGAATCTTCCTTTTATCGAGGCCTACACATTCGAGTGCCATTCGTGAATGTTTACAAAGTGTTTTTGTGCCATTTTTTTACTACTACATACTTTTGTTAGTGTAAAGTGCAAGGCCAAAAGGCCTTAAAAAATAACAAAACAAAACAAAAAATATATGTGTATTTTCATTCAATGCGAAAATGTTGAGCAACTAATTTCAAAGTGGAGAATGGACTGTGGGCAGTGGCTGTGGCAGTTTACAAGGTAATTAGCTGAGCACAAATGTGCTCGTTACTATGCAATACAAAAAAAATATAATATTAATAAAGTGACTGTCGTCGCATCTCGTGACGTGCCTCTTGGCCAGGCCTAAACGATGCTGCAGCTGCACTTGAGCCACATTCGATGCACTTGAAATACTTTTTCGAAAGTTTTATCTAGAACGGACCGTGACTTGGCTTTGGCTTTGGCTTTGGCTGCTGTCAACACTTGGAGCACTCGACACAATTTCAATTTAAATCGTATAAATCATAATGAAGACAATACCGAGTATGTATGTATGTATGATCATTATGATTATTATCATGACGTCGTTTATTTTAGTGGCATCCCAAATCAAAATTCGGAAAACTTAGAATAACAAGAAATAAACAAAAAACGGACACAAGTACTTAACAAGTACTGAAAAACAAAAACAAAGCAGCAGCAAACGTTGAGCTATGTTTCGACTAGGGAAGATTAGAAGTCACCCACAGTTGAGAAATAAAATGAATATTAAAGCATTAATTTGATTATGAGGAACTCGTGGCGTCCTATTATCTTTCATCCACATGTTAAACATTAAATATTTGACTACATTAAAGATTATTACAAATACAATTATAAATCCGGCAAATATTGATCATTTTGTTATCTGTTTATGAACTCTTACAACTTAAGTTAGCTTTGGCATGAGTGGAAGTTTTACAACTACTCGGAAAGTTACTTAAAAATTAAAAAAAAAATTTATATACGCAGGAAAAACCCGAAAGATTATTACATAATACTTATTTGGTCATCGACTGATCGAAAGACAAATCAAATGCTATAACTGGCAATTCTATTTAGTTATCTAAAAACGAAAATAAATATAATAAGTGTTTCCCTGTTTATTTACGTTCCACTAAAACCAAAATAAATATAGACACTTCACACAAAACAAAAATAAAAGCAATAAAAGAAAAGTAAAGAAACGAAACGAAAAGAGAAGAGAACAGGGAAAAGAGACAGAAAAAAAATACTGAAGTAGCTTCGGCGTCTGCAGCCAGCAAAAAATGTCAACACAAAACGAGAATCTACACCAAATAAAAAAAGAAGAAGGAAACGAAACCAATTGTCGAGCAGTTTCCAAGCGAACTGCAACAGACTTTAAAAATACACGCGCCAACTCAAAGACGAAAAAGAATGGAAATATTCGGAATAGGTAGCTCATCTTCTGGGAGATGGGGGGTGCTGGGGGGTGCGTATGATAATGCTTGTTCTTGTGTGTGGGAGTCAATGGCTGTGTCATGAGGCAGGGGAATGTTTTGCCGACACACACATGTCTCAAGCATGATCCATGGCCAAAGAACCTTGGCACACGCGCCAAGTTTGGGCTGACCAGTGGCTACTGGACGACAGACACATCACTTAACATATTAATTGGCTCAACTAAATATTCATAGCAGAAATCTGACGACAAATGCAACACACACAAAAAAAACAAAAAGAAGAAAAAAAAACAAATGTATTGCGGTTTTTGTGGCTTACGCGGCGTATGCGTAATAACAGCAATGACATGTAATTATGACACAAACAAGAAAATAGGAAGTACATAGTAGAAAATATAATGTTAACCGGCAAATGTTGATACATCCATCTAAAACTAACATACTATATATAGTATGTAGTATATATATAATGTGTGCATTATGTGCTTAGCTCAATATCAGCATTTTGTTTACAACAATTTGTTGTTATAAATGTTGCTGTTGTCTTAACAAATAAATCGTTTGATTTGCGCAAATTGCGGCCAACGAAAAGTTGATAAGCAAACGACAAAAATTTAGCTGATTGACTGAATAAATGTCGAAGTGACTGACTGACTGACTTACTAAATGTCCAACTGACTGACTGACTACTTTAACAATTGACTGATTGACTAAACGACAGCTTGACCAATTGAATAGCCGCTCTGCGTTCCGACAATGCGTCAAGTCACATCAAATACGGCGCACGTCATACGCTGTTGTTGTTGTTATTATTGTTGTTACAATTGTTGTTGCTTATATTACATTATAAACAGGCACGACTAACAACAACTAGCAGGCAGTATAAATATGCATACTATATGCATATATGCATACTATATATACACAATATTTAAATTGACTCTAGCCTAGGTCTATGCACATAGT
Source organism: Drosophila testacea (assembly GCA_035043265.1). NCBI lineage: Eukaryota > Metazoa > Arthropoda > Insecta > Diptera > Drosophilidae > Drosophila > Drosophila testacea. Next base: position 2,868,174 of record JAWNND010000477.1, read on the forward strand.
CGGGCTTATTTCTTACACTAGCTGATACCCTGTATTATCGATAAAAGCTATCAAAAATGCTTACTAAATCATTAAACATTTATCTAACAACTGACATTTAGGCTTATCTTTCATCTACCTTTCAACTTCTGGTTAACATTTAGCTTTTTTTCGCAACTTCAAATTTACTGCATTTTTTATTTGCTTGACATATTTAATACTTGTACTTAAAATGCAAATTGCAGACTTTCAACATGGTAAAAATGTATTGAATATTGCCAAATAACTACAAAAAGTATGTGGATTTTTAGTAACTATCAGCTGTAACATGAAAAAACAGGTTGACAACACAAAGAATACTAATAAAATAGAAAGAAAATAAAACTACGTTTAGATTTTCAAAAATATTGAAGCCAATAATAATAAAAGTATAAACCGCAATATTTTTCAATAGGGGCTAATGATTTAAGCAGTAAATAACTTTTTTGTAATACACTCAGACTGTTTAAAAAAACTAAACCGGTTTTAGAATATTTGTTTTACAATTTTGATTAACAAAACGTCTTTAAGAAAAAAATACAAAAAAACACAAAAATAAATGTACTTGCAATCAAGATATTTTCTGTTATTAAAAATTTTTGTTGTCGACGGATTTCTTAGACAAAATGTCTATAAATTAAGATTTTTGTACGAAAACGAAGAATTTGCGTCCGAATAATTCATACGTCAAGAACATATATCTTTTTATCACTGTAACTTTGTTACTTTTTAAACTTTTCAGTTGTAAATTTTAAAGTTTTTGTAAAAAACTTTGTCAAGCTTATTTAGAATTTGAATTAATATGTAGAATTCTTTTAAATGACTGTTTATATATAAAATAATATAAAATATAATATATTTAATAATATAATATTTTATAAAACTTCCCTCATTTTCAGTCTATCTATGACACCATATAATCACTGACCTATTGCATTAGCGTAATCATAGAACTTGCTATATGCCAATTGCACTGATTGCAGTGGCGCTTATCAATTTGACAGCTGGCTACACTGCACTACATGTAAGTAGTTCTGCTAATTTTTTTCTCTGATTTTGTACACCTTTACACTGCACTTTGGGTGTAAGGTTATCAATATGTAATCATATATAAGTAGTAGATTTATTAGTTGTAGTTTTACTTACTTGTTGAACCTCGGCCTTCATCAGCAAATAATAAGAAATCTTTATTCATATCTTGTGTTTGTTGTTGCTGGGGATGTTGTTGGTGTTGGTGTTGCAGTTGCTGCTGTGGTTGTTGGTGTTGTTGTTGTTGGTTGCTTGATGATAAAATTGCAGCCGTTGCTGTTGTTGTGGGTGGCAAAGTTTGCGATACAACAGCAGCTGCTGCAGAAGCAGCAATGTTTATCGATAAATTTCTCTTGATGTTCACGCAACCACCGTTAGATGGGGGTGGTGTGGGGCGTATAAGTGATGCTGTTACCGATTTGGGACGTTTCTCTTCGAGACGCAGCACGTTGTTGTTGTTGATGTTGTTGCAATTGTTGTTAACAGGCAAATTGGTTAATAATTGAGCAGTTATGGTACGCGGTCCAGGAGAAATATTTTCACGTTTAATAAACAACTCTCTTTGTTGTTCAGTTTGTTTGTTGTTGTTGTTGTTGTTGATGTTGTTTAAAATTGAGGTTGTTGTGGTGTTTGTTGGTGGGTTTGTTGCAGCAGCAGTTGCAGTTGTTGTTGTTGTTGGATTGGCTGCTGTTGTAGTGGTTGTTGCTGTTGGTTCTGTTGTTATTGTTATAGTTTCGTTTACAGTCTCAATCACTTTGGGTTTCTCAACAAACTCTAAAGTTGTTGATGTTGCTGTTGTTGCAGTTTCTGTTTCAACGGCAACTTGTTCCTCAATTGTTGTTGTGGCAATTGTTTCAGAGTTCCTGTTGCTGTTAGTTTCAGGTAATAGTTGCTGTTGCTCCTGTGGTTGTTGCTGTTGCCGCTGTTCCTGCTGTTGCTCACTTGCCGCCGTTTGTTGTGCAAGTGAACAAATCTCATGTTTGTTCTCAAGATTACTGCAAAAAGTGATGCACAAAACGCGAATCGTAATGATAATCATATACTACATTTTAAGAGAGTTTCTCTCTCTTTTGATTTCTCATTCTCTCTTTGACTCTTATCTTTTTTTTACGTTATTTTTTTTTTGTTTTTTTAAATTTTCATTGCACTCGTTTGTTACACCACAGACCGAAGACAAAATCGCGCGTATTTCGTAATATATATAGATATATATATTTTTTATATGCAAATTGATATATGATATATGTGCAATAATTATTGTCAATTGTTGTGTTAGTAATAATAATAAATGTATTTCATTATAAACAAGTTTTAATTCTAGTAATGAGTCTTGAGCTGGAGCTGAATATATTTCGCATTTCTTATAGGAAAATTTTCAACATTTTTAACTGAACGCTTATGTTTGTTTTACTGTCCTACATTCCCTACCTCTATCCTATCCCCTTTGAGCAAGCAAATACCCCTTCGGGCTTATCAATATCCAGGGGAAGACAAGACGACGGCGTTACTGATAAGAAAAAAGCTTTTAGTGGGTGTGTCTGACGAGCTAATTAAAACGATTCATACAACTATTGATAAGCTACCATCATGGCAACAAAACCAGAATCAAAATCATACTATATGTACTATATACTTATAGATTCTTGATCATGCATACACTGCGCCCGTGACTGAAGCTGGATCTAAGCATGAAATTCGAGTGTTCCCTGTATGCCTCTCTAACTTATATGACGAGACATCGTCATCACGTCTTTCCTGTCCGTCGACCCATTGATAAGATACGGACGAAACAATCGGCCGACTCAATTGTGCATGCACAGACCGACTGAGCATAGTGCGAATAGCACGTGAAAAGCCCGTGAAAGTTCCGTGTAAGAATCGTGGAATTCCTAGCGAATTTCGAGTTGAGATAAAACTTTTGTCAGACGCGATAAACCTCTGTACAAATATTGTTAGCCTATATCTGATTTGTATTTATATTGTGTTTTATTTCGGGGTTTTTTTTTCAAGTGGTGGAAAAATTAATTGTGCGTATGTTAAAAATTAGATTTATAATTCAAAGTCAACGATGACAAACAACAAAATACATTTTGGGGGCTCGTCTCTCTGGTGAAATAGACGATGAATTGGGCATTGCGACGTTCAAGTTGACTTGGAAGGTTTCTGGAAGCACTTAACAACCCATTGAGTAAGTGACCGGCCCACTGAGATAATGAACAATGTCAAATTGGGGTTGTTGACAGTGGAAAATTATTGAAAACTCACTATAAAACCCATGATGCACATATGTATGTATGTACATAAGCACTCACCTAATACCTGTACACACACTCATGAGGCTTGAAAGAGTGAGATAGAGGAATAAGCCGGAAGGCAATCAATGGACTACAAAAAAAAATGTATAAAAAGTAGCGAAAATAGCGACAATAGCAACAAAGCAAACAAGCAAACCGAACCAAACCAAACAGAACACACTTAAATAATTGCTTCATTTTTTGTTGTTTGCTTTTTGTGTGCTGTTTTTTTAGAGAGATCGCCAGTTGCAGCCGGTTAGAACTCAAACTAAGCTTACATCATTTTAATTAAGTTGCCAAAAAAAATGTTTATGTATGTATATATTGAAGACATCCATAAAAACTTGTACCTATCAATTGAAATTAAGCTAATGCGGCATATGATCATTTAACTTTAATGTTTGTCAACCCTTTTGAGCTTTTAATTGAAGCTTTGAAGCTGTGACGAAAGCGACACCTCAAGCAGCGCTGATAAGATGCAAACGAGTAGGAAAGAGAGAGAGAGCTTCAACTCTTGAACTTTGTGTGTAACTCAAGCCAAGTCAAAGTCGGGTGATCGCGTGATACGATTGCGTCGTAGTTACACACTCTCTCTCGCTCTTCTTCTCTCTGTCTCTCTGGCACACACACGTGGGCAAACACGTACTTTTGTGCACTCTTAGCAGCACGCTTTTGTGCTTGTGCATAAAAATTAATTATGAGAGTGCGAAAGAGAGTAGAAGCAAAGGTGGGTAGGCAGAAGAGTGCCACTAAAACTATAGGGGTAAAGTGAATATTACTTAAAGGCGCATTAATGATGCATTGTCAATTGGCAATGGAAAATTCTAAATATATAGATATTTACATACACATGTGTATAAATAAGAAGTTGATTCAACTGTAAGCTAAATTGAAGCAACAAATTTATTGTGTAACAAACTGAGTCGCATAAAGGGAAACACAGACATACTGTGAGATACAAGGAGACAATCAGGGAAAGAGACACAGACAGACAGATAGAAAGAGCGAGTGAAAGAATAAAACAAATGAATTCTGTCAGACTCTGTGCTCTTATGCCTCCACTTGTCTTGTTGTTGTTTTTGTTGGCGAGTCTGCCTCTGCCTCTGCTTTTGATTTCAATTGCAGAGCAATAACGGAGCAGCAGCATCATCATGTGAAACTCAACTCAACGTAAAATAGCAGTAATTGCTTTTGACGAACCTTTTTTATTTTTTGCTCAAGTGTATGTATAAGAGTAAGTGAGTGCACTAGTACACATGTATGTGTGTGTGCGCACATAAAAGGCAATGTGTATTAAATTGAATGAAAATAAAAAGCAGTAGGCAAAAAAGAGGCAGATTATATACATTTGTATGTATAGAATAGAAGCTAAATTAAGTTGACTATAAACATGACAAGCGCGTTTTAGCCACAACATACACATATATACACACACAGTGACAAGTTGTGTAATCACTTAATGCGTAGGTGTGTGTAGATTTGTGTATTGTATATAATACATATTTAAATGTATAAAGCTTTTTGTCACACACATACAATGTCTGCTCATAATTCAATGTGAATGCTAATTAAGCCGCAATTCAATTAGTTTTCATCAACAAATTAAACTCGCTCAGCAATTTTATGTAATGCGAAATGCAAATGCAAATGCAAATGCAGTTCTTCCCTCCCCATACCAAAACACAAAAAAAAAACGAAATGCCAAATAGCCAAAATAAATAAAAATAAAAACGAAACAAATTAAAATGCCGCCGCTTTGCAATGAGATTTGCATTGTGTGTGTGCAGTTTGAGAGAGTGAGAACGGCAGAGAGAGCGCAGTAGGCGTCAATACAGAGTGAGATAGAGAGAGTGGGCAGCAAAGAGACAGTTGACAGATCGTGCGTTTTTTCGCTGTGGGGTCGGTCGACGTCGACGTCAGCGTCAACTAAAAACGCAGATTGCAATAAAAACGTTGTTGTTGTTGTTTTTGTGCTTGCAACTGCAACAGCATTTAGTTTGTAGGTTAGGTGCGAGTGTTGTGTAAAACATTTTTGGCTCGTCATTTGTAATTGTTTATTAATTAATATGCATTGCTTTGTGATCAGATTTTTTTATTTATTTATTTATTACTTTCGTTTTGCTTTCGTAGCCGCGTGTAACAAACGTGCGCACTTTTTTCCAAAATTTTATTAACATTTTTGTACAATGTTCAGTTTCTTGTTTTGAAAGTTGAACAATTTTTTTTTTGATAATCTTTTTGACACACACACACTCACAAACATACTTATATACCTATGTATATTTATATATTATCGATGAATATGTATGTGGCTGTGTGTGTATTTGTTTGTCGTTGTCAAATTCACGCATAATAAAAGTTTATTTTTGTCAAAAATATATTTCTTTTTCATCTTAGTATTTGTATTCAAATATACAATATAATACTTAATTAAATTTTGTATATTTTTTTATGGAGCATAAAAACTTTTATGTCGCGTTCAAATAAACGACACACAAAATTCTAAAAACAATTCGTTTTTCTTTTCTTTATTTTTCGCATTTTATGTAATTTGTCAAGTCTTTTTTCGGGTTAAAGTAAAACGAAAATTGATCTTAATCAATTAAAATTGTGCATTTGTTATTACCTTTTATTCAAAACATTTTGTTGTTATTTATTTGAATTAATTATTTAATTTATTTGTTTTAGCGAAGAAAAACAACGGAAATGCAATCGTTTAAACTTTAAAGTTTTATTTACATTAGAGAAGCCAGCGAAAGTTGCCAATTCTTGACTTTATTTATTTATTGCTTTTTGACTTTTTTCTTTTGCTTTTACTTTTTGATATTTGAATTCTGTGTTGTATTTATTTGCACAAGTTGACGAAGTTAAACAAAATAAAAACAAATTCGACGATTGCTTTTTTCAGGATATAATTGAAGACTGCGTAGTTGATAGTTAAGAGTTTTTAGTTTTATTTAACTTTTTATACTTTGTTTTATATATATATTTGGCAAAGTTGCCGAGTCCAGTTTCAGTTTCAGTATTTAGATTTAGATTTAAGAAGTGCACACGGAAAAAACTCGAGCGCCTGACAGCGCTGCTTGCCTGCACAAACGACGACGTACCAGAGACGAATGAGTGGAATGCCAGCGCAGCTGAAAGCTTGTAGCTGATGTCGCGGCGCTGTCGATTGCCTGCGCCTGCGAGAGAAGCGGCATCGAAAAGAGCGCAACACAATTGTTCTGAGTGGCAAAGCAAAAAAGAACTCAAAAGAGCGCCGGCGCACTCCCATTGAGTGGTTTCTTGATATCAGCTTGAGTCATTCAACAAACACAAAATGTTGGGTACGCTCTTATTTTAATTTTTGTTATTGTTTGCATGCCAAACAAATGTGCCCTGTCACTGTATTTGTTGTTATGAAGCTGCGGCCTCTTTTTTTTGCCTGCTTTTCATTTTGCATTTACATTCGGCTTCTCAATTTGCATGCTTCAGCAATTGAGAGCTTTGCGCTAATTGTTTGTGTTAAAATGGACCGAACAAACCGAAAACAGACTCAAAATACTCACTCGTCTCTCACATACATATACATATGTATATAGAATGAACTATGAGCCGAGTGCTAGACCTAATCTAACTGTAAACCTGAACTATGCAATGCGCTGATAACGTGATAAAGCGCTAACAGCAATTAAAGTTTTATTTTGTTTGATTTTATTTTGTTGTACTTTCAAACGATTCGATTGAAGCGCCAAGAAATATGTTACAAAAAATAGGTCGTAAATGGATGAAATTCACACATAAGAGAGGTAGATAGAAACAGGGGGAGAGAAAGGGAGCCATAAACACAAATCACGTTTAAAAGCCTCAAACATTATTTTCAACCAACCAACTTATTGCTCTTCTAATTTCCGGTACATATCGATGTAAATGTGTGATGTGAGGGTGTATGGGTGTGTGTTGAAAAAGCATCTTCATGTTTTTAGACGTACATTTCACAAATTTCAGCCGCCATTGCCGAAGCTGAAGCTGCGCAATTTCCAAACAGACATTCGCTAATTTCGCCATAAAACTAAAGCCATTGCGTGATGGGCATAAAAGGGACACACAAACACACCCACACACACCCACACTTACAAGAAAAGCAACCCAGCTGAACTGAGTTGAACGAAAATCCTATTGAAAACATACGTAATCCTTATTCATAGACTTGCTGTATTCCCTGGTACAAAAGACACAAGGAAAGTTTTCATTAAATATCTTAAATATTCTTAGAATCATAAATTGAACATCTCTCAAATATTGTAATATTAAAATTAAAACAGTATAAAAAGTAGCCCTCTATTTTCCGACCCCTTTCATGCTATTTTCTATCTTTTATAAATTTTATCTAATTACTTATTTATTTTATTTAGAAGAACTTCAATAAAAAGATTATTAAGATGAACAGATCAATGATTGTTTATAATATAAAATATTCTACAATATTATTGACACACCTTAAGTTTTTTGATGTCTTTTATAGCTAAGCTAAAATTCAAGTTTCTTCTTTATGACATTTTTTTACAGTCAAACTATATTTTATAGTTTCCTTTTAAGTAAAATATTTAATAAAGTTTTAGCTGGGGCGGCGGACTAACAAACACAGTCACGTGAGACACGCTTGCTGGGATGTGTGGGGTGTGGGGTGTGGGAGGAAGGACTGAAAAGCATTTGAAGCATTTGATGGGCTGCCTTGAAAATGTAATAAACTGTCAATGTGTTGGCGTGCGTAATATCTGTGAGTGTTTGTTTGTATGTGTGAGAATGTATGAGAACACTTCGCACTTTTGACTGCAATTTCTAGAGAAAATTTTACGTAACGCTGATGAAATTTTCATAATCCTCGGTGTGTTGAAAAGGTCGTCAGTTGGTTAAAGTAACCACATTTTGATGAGGCTGAATGGAAATGGAAAACTGTGCAAACAGATGGCAAATGTGAAACATTCCAACGTCAAACAGTTAATAGCAACTTTGCCAAATTGTTTCAAATTTCTCGCTGCAGCCAATAAGAAAAAATAAACAAATGGCCAACACTCAAATAAATTCAAAATGTTTATGCAGTTTCTCGACTGACGGAGACAAAAATAAATACGATTTATACACACTGTCCACAAAGCCAAAAAGCCAAACAGCCATACAAACATTTTATAATTTAATTTAAAATACAATTTATAGAATTAAAAGTTGCATGAAAAGCCATGTCCAACAGAATTTTGCTATCTATTATTAAACTGATTAAACTTGCCACAAAAATAATTTGTATAAACAACTAATAATTCCATTCGTTTTAGCTTGGTTCATTTTCTAGCATCTAGAAGCTGAAACAACTTGAAATGACAGCAGACTGACGACAGCAAACACCAATCAAGAAAGTCGTAATATTTTGTGGTTTAATGACGATTTAATACACTTTCCATAAATAATGAGTCGATAACTAAAATTATAGATCAGAATGTGACTTCAAAATTTATAATTCTCCTGTCATTCTGATGTAATCAACATCAAATAGTTGAAAATAATAAAAAAAAAAAAATTACATTCCAAACTGTATGACAAAAGATGTATACTTTTTCTGTTAGTGTATAGAAACGCCGTTTGAAATGTTTGCAAATATAAATACGTAGATAAAACCCGGTTATCAGCGCTTGTCGGTGCAAACATTAAGCAATTCTTTGGCAGTGCAAATATAATGTGATAAAAATAAATACAAACTGTGCCAACACACACACACACAAACACACACACAAACACACACATACACTCAAATGGCTTGAAAGACAACGCAACGCATCTTTTGCTGGAATTTTGAGCAAAAGCGACAGAATTTTCACAAATGTGCACCCCTTTATTTTGTATCTTACTCATGGAGTTGGGGAAAAATGTGTGGGTATTTTTGAGTTTATTTTTGGAATATCAACCGCTTTCCCGCTGCTAAGGAAATACAGAAGATATACTTTCAACGCAGACAGATTGGAAATGTGTTGCAATTCACTTAACACATTTACAACAAAACAAAAGACTACAATGCAAATCAAGTGTCGGACTTCAATCACCTTAAAAGGTTGCACAAAAATCAGAGACAGAGTCAGACGAGAATTTCTCTGAAATATGAGGGAAATAAATGTATATACTATACTATACTATATAAAAAAAAAAAAAACAATTTCTGCTCGTTGATTGCGAAGCAGCAGCAAATTATAATAACCATATGACGGAGTGTGTGCTAATGTGTGTGTGTGTGTGTGTGACTGTATATTTCAATTATCACAGCTCATATTACCCACACTCTCTCCCCACTCTCCGCTACTCCACACATGTTTTTTGCCAAATCATGCGCTGTCAGCGTCGTCATGGGGCAGACGAGCCCCCAAATAAAAATACAAATAGTTAAACAGTCAACATTCAGTGGTAACACAATTCAAAGTCAACACCAAATCTGATTAATAGCAACAATTACAATGGCTATAACAACAACAAGCAGCTAATAGATAGCTGCGACAAATCTGTGTGCATTTACAGGGTCTAAAAATATTGACCGTAAACTGAGATTGCTTTAATTTTGAATATATATTTCAAAATAATAAATATAATTGTAATTTGCTGCAATTATTTATAATTTTGTTATCCATTTTAAAAAATGTACTTTTTTGTATTTGTTAAATATTTTTAAATGTTATAATTATAATAATAGGTTTAAATTTGTAAGAACTTGCTATATGACAAAAAAAACTAAGCTACAAAATTATATGATAACCGGTTTGGATAATTCCTGAATTTTCAGCTATATTATCTGCACAGTTGTGCTGATGAAATTTCAGGTATTAACGAAAAAGTTTGGCTAACGATTTAAGTTTTTAAATTTATTTATATTTACAAGAAATTTAAAGACGTTTTGCTAAATATTTTTTATTAAGAAAGAAATCCGACAACAATTAGAATAAATTTGTATTTATAACGTAATTTAAAAAACGATTCTCATTATTTATTCCATTGTTGTAATTAAGGAGATCCACATCAATATATTATTTTATTTAATAAACAGTATTTATTGCTATTATACTTTTATTTAAAGAAATATTGCGTATTTTGCCACCTCTCTGGTGGCTTACAATTTAAATTCATTGTAAAACTAACTATTACTTCATAAAGAGAGGTCAGTTCAGCGTCGACTCATCGTTTTCCTCGTTCCCTCAATGACTTGTTGACTATTTTAGAATTTGGTTTGATTATAAAATAGTGCAATGGGCCCAACCTTATTCAGTTTGTCGACGAATCTCACGTAAACAGCCATTTACGGACTAAACTCGCAATTGCACGCCAATGTATCTCAGCCCACATACTATTGAGACATTAAGCCAAATGCAACAAATTAGCAAAAAAAACAATTTGCGCAGTGGCAAACTGAGTTAACTGTTCACACACACACACACAGACCCCTCTCCCATTGTCCCCTCCTTCCCTCCTTGTGCAACGTCGCAAGTCTCTGGCATGCATCTAATTGTAAGTAAAATTTGCAAACGGAGGAGAACATTTCATAAGTTCCGCTTACAATTGCGACGCATTGTTGTTGTTGTTGTTGTCGCTGTTGCCACGTAATTTACCAAATAATTTGCGAAATGTTTGTGAGTAACATGAAATTCACATATTGAAGAGGAAACGCCGCCAAAATCACGTCATCAAGCAAATGCCTGCGTTACTAGGTGTAAAAAGTATAACTATCTCTGTCTATCACTCTCGCTCTCTTCTTTAGGTCTGTCTATGCTTTGGTCTACGTGCGTGTTGGCCAGTTTACCATGTCAAATGAGCTAAGATCAACGCAAGTTGAAATCAGTTTGAAAATAAAAACAATTTTTCAATGGAAAAACTATTACCGAAAGCAGATTCATGACCTACAATTTGTGATACACAATTTTGTGACGATATATATATAAATATATCCGATTCTTAAGCTAGAAAACTAGTAGTAGAGAATACCTTCTGATTTAAGTAAGAAAACAGAAAACAGTTTTATGTGCTTAAACAAGGTGTTTCTACCAATTTAAAAATCAACTTGTAAGTTTATATGCCGAAACTCATCGAATGGGATCATTATATGGTAAATCTATTAAAACAGTATTAAAAACTTAAAAACATACTTTTCGATCGGTATATAGCTCAATCTGATCAAACTATTGTAGCAAGCTTTCCCTTCTTCATTTATATATTGCTAGTCACCTTTCGTTGCTTTCGCCACTAGCGTGTACTGCCTTCCACAGTGAAAAGCGGCAGTTGCAATGCAACTGAGTAACAATCATACAGACAGAGAGTATAAGTAAACTCAAGAGAGAGATTCAGTTTCAAGAGACGGACGCAGCATATTTATTCTCTCATACTTATATACTCTTTCTCTCTATCTTTCTCTCTCAGCCTGAGCAAAGTTGACGTTCGATCGTCTGATCGGCTGACAGACCTGAATAAACCAAAATGTGTGCCGGCCGGCATCTGTTGCTGTTGCGACTGCGGCTGTTGCTCATGTTGTTGTTGTTGCTGTTGCTGTTGTTGTAGCTGGAACTGGTTTTCACTTGGCAAAAAAAATGAAAATAAAAATCCAAACAGGCACCGCCACTGATTTGGCAATGTACAACAAACTCGTGTATATGTTAGTTGTTTGTGGCAGTGCAAAATATGATAAGCAAAACAAAGGCGCAGGCAGACGTAAAAATTGCAGAAGAAATGTCAAAACAACAACTAAGTAAACTACAAGATACCATAGAAAAACTAAAAGAGATGTTAGAAAAATATTTGCAATATTTGTCAAGCTGAAATAATTTCCACTTAAACTGCAGATACTCTAAAAACACTAAACTTAAAGCGATCTGTTTTAGAGAAATATTATACGATCAATAACAGTAGCTACATATCGATAATAATTATATGGTACTATAATATCATAGGTACTTATAGTATATTTTCAATATTGTAATATAATATCAATAGAATAATAGAATCGAGAATATAAATAGTTTCGCTTGATGTTTTTCAGATAAGAATTCGTAGAATTCGTGAATAGATTTTTAAATTTTAATATTTTATTGAAATGCAAGGTTACGATTCAAATATTCATATCCATATATACCCATGTTTAATTAGAGTGTTCATCAAGCTGAAACTCATTAATAAACAATTAAAAAAAATATAATTGCAACTCATTTGCTAAGGCTGAGCTCACATTATACACTCTACAGCCTAAGCATTCCGCATTTTAGTTGATTTTCTAGGGTATTAAGCAGAACAGCAGCGTTGCGACGCCCAAAAATCAAGTTTCTCAAGACAAAACAAAGCAAAAGCAGCAGCGACAACAACAAGAACGATGATGAGATATTGAGAGAGTTTGTGTTTTCGGGCTTTTAGCTGTTTTTGGTAGTATTTGTGATACATACATATGTCAGGCAGAAAAAGGGGCTGGCAAACAAACGTATGTATATATATATAAAGATACTACTTCTTGTGTTCTTTCTTCAAAGAGACAGGACTCTGGTCTGAACTCGAGTCTCGTGTATACATAGATATTGTATCTCAACATGAGCATAACACCTAATTTGACGCCTCGCATGATAAATGATCCAACAATAAGCCACATATCAAATGGCTTTAAGACTTTTGGCCCTAACAGGTGCCGTTTCTTCTGATTCGATGGATAAACACAAGCATGAAGCATGCCAAACAGTTGTCAATAGATGCTGATTAAGGATTAGAGATACAAAAAAGGGCAGCTGATTGATGGACATTAAATGTTTATTAAATCGAGTGATTAAAATGAGACACATACATCACTTGACAATTAAGATACTTAGAAAGCATTTCAAATGAATATGGAAATATTTAGGCGTATTTTGTTGCCTCTAAAATGTATCTAAGGCGTCTTAGATGTATCTTATTTAAATCAATGTATTAAAAAGTATTTAAATAATCATTTTTATACACGTTTATAATTAAAGCAATTATTTAAATTATATGTGGCGTGTTTTAAAATCGCTAAGATGTATCTTTAGTAACTCTGTGTATTTAAAAGTGTTGAAATAATAATGCTTAAACAAGTTTCTATAGAAAGCTTTCTTCAATCTATAAATTTGTTTAAATGACGCAATTTGCAGTGCAATCCCATAAATACACAAACAAATGCGACTTAGAATGTTGACAACAGCTGATACAAAGAAAGTAGGCTTACTCTAAGTATCTCTCTATCTGTATCTGTATCTATATTTGTATTTGTATCTCTAGAGTGTATCTTTCAATGGAAGCTAACGGCTTCTCCTGCTTTGTAGATATATTTAGTTAAGCACCAAGCAATAAAATGCCACAAAAGCCGAAGGCAAACAAACTTGAACAGGCGTCCAGCTCATGCACCTTCAGCAAGAAATCATGTTGGTAGCGATAAATTATATTCAAACACACACAGATACAGACAAACACAAGCCCACACACAGAAAGTGATGAGATAGTTTGCAGTGTGTGAATCTAACAATGGAAGTATCTAATTATTTGCATTTGTTGACATGACCGAAAACAAAGCTAGAACAAGCAAAAAGAGCTACAGAGGAGAGTTCGCGACTTGGGAATACTCTGTAGTAAATAAACGAATATACAACACTACAGTTTAAGATACATTTGTCTATCTATAAATTTGGTAACAGTATAATTATGTATTATAATAACCTTTTCTGTTTATTATAATGCCAAGCTACCCATTACAAACAATACCTCTTCTCCTTGAATACAGGGTATAACTATTTGATTCACAAAATTCCCGCCGGAAGATTAATGTGCTTTATATTAATTGGGAATAATTTCAGTTAGAATACAAACAATTTACACTCTGCGCTCAGAGATGCTGTAATTGCCTTCATTATTTTTCAAAAAGGAAAAAAAGAACTGAAATTCGACAAATTAGTATCATAATGAAACGCTTAATTAAAATAACAAGCCTGCCTACAATAACAACAACAACAACAAACATTTGACAGTTGACACGCAACAACAACAATGAAGTCGCTTACATTTTTTAGAATATAAAATGTTGGCTTCATGTTATGATTGATGATGGATGTGTCTCTTTAATGAAACTCTGAACACTTAAATATTAATAATACAAAAAAAAGTGGTTACAATTGAAACGCAGTACAGGAAATTAACGTCATCATTGCGGCCAAGTCAATACTAAAAGCCCCAGACTTGGCTAACTGAAAGGAACAAAGTCATCAAATGAATGTCAGTTAGTTGGCTATTCAAACTGGTTCCTTGGTTTGCTTCATTTGTTTGCATTGTTGCGTATTATCTATTTCGACCAAAATGTGAATTAATATTATATTTGTGCTATTTGCACAGGCTAACAACAACAACAAAAACAACAACAAGTCGCGCCACAAAGTAGCCATCAAATAATTACCAAGCGACACGCAATGTCCAAAAATGGTTCGCTCTGTTGACTCCTCACTTTGGGGCATTATTTGGGTGTGGCCACGTGCCATGGATCCACAATCGAATTGCCTGCTTCAATGACTTATCATTTAAGCCATCTTTTGAAAATATACAAAATAAAAAATACACAATATAAACAACGACAACAAACCAGACAAAAGACTGACTGGCCTTAGCAATTTTATTTTTGTAGTCTACTTTTGGGTCGAAGAACACGCAATTTAAGGATCTCGTTCACTGACATAAACATTTAATGCTTGCAAATAAGTAACAGCTGTAAAACAAAATGTACAGCAAAAGAACTGAGCTTCCGAATACCCTGTAAATATTTAGCGCTTTATCTACTTTATGTGAGTACAGCCAAAGGCCTGGAAGCTAGTGCTCTAAACTTAAATTGGGCTATAGGATTATTGGTATTATTAAACACCAATATTTATAGTTATTGTAAATAATAATAAACAATTTAAGTAATCGTAGGCTGAAGCCTCCTATTAAATGTATGCACAATCTTCTGAATAAATCCCTGCAGGGATTAAATTAAATGTGTCTGAAGATGAGATTATTGTAATCACATTAATGTTGAAAACAAGCTGTAATCCTGACAGCTTACATTTATAAATTCTCAATTAGCCATTAAATTTTTACAAATTTGGCTCAACATATATGCCAATAATTTAATAATGATTTATTTTGAATTATGTAAATAAAAAGAAACAACTCCGATTCTGATTAAAAGTGTCGATTGTAAGAAATTAAGTTCTTTTAAAGATTCAGTTTTCTAATATTACTTTCATCGGTTACCCTTTTATGCAGTGAGTATAAAATGTAGCTACACTTTTCGACAATTGGGTGATGCTTTTTATAGCTGCCCCATAAACCAAGCTGACAGTGCGTGTCCCGCACGTGTGAAGATAGACAGACAGAAAAAAACAGAAAACAGACAAAAATATGCCAAAAAGCCGTTTGATTTATGCGTAAAGCCCCAACAACAAATCCAGCGCCGAAATATTAATAAGTTGGCTTACAAATTGAAAAGATAACAAGGTCAAATAGGGAAGGAGCTGAACAAATATAAGAAGGCACAATACAAGAACAAACAAAAAACTTAAATTGCTGCACAGAAAAAAATCATTCTTAAATTCAAGTTCAACTCGAATTTTTTAAATATTCATATTTGATTCAATTATAAAACTGATTAAATTCTTGCAATAATTAAAACATGTGCTGAGAGTAAATTGAAATATCGTACTTAAATCAATAATTTCATACTCGGTTTTTTTTTCTGTGTACTCAAAGTGCTCATAAGTTGGATAAGTTAAGTTCCAGTATCCTGCAAATGACGAACACATATGTGCCGCTTGATGTCAAGAAGAGAAATGAGGCATCAACTTATTGTCAGTTGCTTTGATTTGGGGCACAGTTGACATGGTTGCTTCAAAAGTCACTCAAGAACATGTGCCTTTATTTGCCTTGTCTTCTCCCTTTTTAGGAAGTGTCTGTCCATCCATCTGCACCGGCTGTGGTCATTTATTCGTTTTGAAACCAAAATAACGCCCACACCATATTCAACACACACACACACGCGCACACACACAAAAATAGTATAAGTGGACCACGTGCTCAACGATTTCGATGCATGTGACTTCATACTATGATTATTTGTATTTTCGGTATTGCTGGAAAATTTTCATGACACGCGCGAATGCCTCTTCCCATAGAGATACTTAGGTATATCTATGTCACCATCTCGCTCTTTTTTATTCTCTCACTCACTCTACTGTTTCATCATTCATAACAACAACAGTATCAACTACTACAACAGCAATAAAATCAATCTATATGCATACATTGACCAAAATTCATGTGACTTTAACAACAAAACATCATAGAGAAAATCTATGCGCGTTTGTAAATACCCTTAAAAAAACGTTAAGCAAAAATATCCTTAAAAGTTATGATAACAAAAGCAATATTAGTTAAAAAACTATTATATATTGTCAGATTATATAATTATTCTTTTAAACGATTAAACTTAATCCATACGATAAATATATAATACTAATATCTTTTAAAACTGTCTCTTAGATTTTCAAACTAAAATAGTCTCAATTTTATTTAAGCTAACAGACTTGGCTTCTAAAAAAAAAAATACCAATTGAAAAAACAAAAAATATTTTCTATAGAAATATCACCATCATCAAATGCTTGTCTTTTTACCTTACAACTAATAAAAAGATACTAAAACTATATTTAGATTCAAGATACAACTAAAGCCAGCCCACAGTTCATTCAGTCTTTTTCTAGGGTACCTACATATAATAAATTTGACATAAACCTCATACGAATTCCGTTTAATTTTTCGTGCTTTTCGGCTTTGTGTAAACAAGTTTTATTGAATTGAACGAGAAAAATTGGATGGGTCACCACTCACTATTTAAGCAAGTGGCAAGTGGTGCTACTGTGTGGAAAATATATATAATATATACAAAATAAAAGAAATTATTAAAAGTAAATATATGTCAATGGAAATGGAAATGGCGTGGGCCATCCTTGTCACATGTTGCAAGCCAAAATATACAACCAAAAGAAAAGAGAAACAAATAAGAAATTAAGTAGAAAAAAGCAAGAGGCAAAAAAGAATCTCAAGATTTATGCGATGCCTTTTTATGCTCGTGGTTTGTTAGCGCTTTTTTTTTTTGTTTTTTTGTCGCCCGATGCTAAGTGCCAAATTATCATTAATAAAAATAGCTTAATCGTACGGAATTTTTGTTTATATTTTTTTTTGTCACTTTCCTTTTGTAAATTTGCTAATACCAAATGCTATATTTTTTCCTGTTTCTGAATTTGTTTTCATAATTTTTTTCCACGCCTGCTCTTGAATAGTCACTAAGGCCTTGGCATTGCTCCAGCTCACGTAGGCCTGACAGTCACTCTGACTAACTGACTCACTCACTGACTGACTAACTGACAGTCAAACAAATTGTAAGGTCTATATCTTGTTTACAATCAAATAGCGTCTCTTTTTTCTTTAGCAAACTTTAAATCAAAGTTACAGTAATGATTATAATTTCATTTCATTACAATTGTAACTAGTATTTACTTATGTATGATTTCCTTTATTACATTTATTTTTATAATATTATACTATAGCCATCACTGTCTCATAAATAATTTTACTTCATTCGCCAAATACGAAAGTTTTCCTCAAAATTTGTTGATTTCAAAATCTTTTCTTAATCTGACAAAATTCTTTATGGCTATGTTTATGACTTTGAGATCCACATATATTTAAAAATATATATATTTCTGATCGTAAATGACAGACACCGTTGAACTGTGATAATAATAACGATCAATATAAGTGCACATAAATATAAGCCTTGTTCATTATAGAGAAGTTTAACCGTGTTTTTGGGCTTTGTCAACATTTGTTGAGCATGCCAATAGCTTCAAGTTTATGTATGGTTGGCGTGTTTTGTTTTTCTTTTTACCTACTCGAGAAACACGCTTTTCCCCTCTCTCTAACTTTTCCTCTGACGTTCTGTGTAGTCGCTCTGGAGCCACGCATATTTTCAGTTTAATAACTCTATGTGAAGGAGCGAGGAATTTTAGGGCTGCTTCCCGTCTAGTTGTGACAGCTTTTCTGTCTTCTTGCGTAATTTGCAATTACGCCGAAAAGTTTTTCCCTCCAGCTGGAAAACTATAAGCTGAAGCTACACAGAAAGAAATAACAACATAATTCTGGCATTAAAACAATCCAAAACTGTCTGTTGTTTATAATATTACTTTATACAATTTAAAATTTATAATTGTGACAAAAAATATATGTTCTTTTTTAGACAATCAAGCCATAAAATATGCATACACAATAATTGTCAACCTTGATTGTCAAGTTTGAACCCGCTGCAGACCTATCACCCTGTTAAAACATTCATTTCAAAGCCTCAGATGCTATCTATTGACAAATTAAAAAGTATTTTAAAAGCTCAAAAGATGTAAGTTTGGCAAAGCGAAATTAAAAAAAACTTCACTATGCGGTAATAAAAGTATGGTGATTTTAAATTTTCTTAAAATCCCTGTTTCAAGTGTGATTTTTCAATTGCTTTCTGCATTTTTCCAAACTCTATAGCAATTTTTTAACAATTAAGTCTGAATGCATACTTGATTTTCTGATTTAATTTCTTGCTGTGCATAACTTGAAGCTGCTTTTGGTCGATAAGATAACCATGGGCATTGTCAGGACCCAAGAAAAAGGATAATACGCCAAATTGTAGCCGAAATAAAAGAAACACAAGAGAAAACAAACATTGATACAAGAAATCAGCGCTCGGCGACACATCGGAAAAGCAGTCGAGGGAAGTGGGAGGGCAAGGGAAATTCACTTCCGGCCAACTCCCTTCACTCACGTGAAAGGAAAACAAAAAAAAAGAATGAAAAGGAAAGGAAAACGATAACTGCAATCGCTCTCTTTAAATAACTGTAATGTGGCGTACACGTGCCTACCCACACCAAAGTCCCCCTCTTCCTTAAGTTACTCCTCTCCTGCCATCGTCTCTTGGCCAACAGCTGCAAGAGGCCCACACACACAGGTGTCGCTCGGCTCAGCTCAGCTGTTCAGCTGGCATGCAAAGGCGCAGATACAAACAAAAATTTGTTACCCAGGCCCAAGGATTCTCCAGCCCGGGCAGAAGCCATTTCTACTCAAACAAGCCTACTATTAGGCTCGACGAGTACAAAAACAATAGAAATGAGAGAATGAGAGTAAAAGAGCGTAGGCAGCCTACTTTAAGGCTAAGCGAGCATAAACAACACGATTGAGCGACAGACAGAAAGTGAGAGCGGGAGAGCAAGAGAGCGTTTACTGCCTACTTTTAGGCTCGACGAGCACAAACAATAAAAATGAGCGACAGCAAGTGAGAGCGGGAGTGCAAGAGAGCACTGAGCAGAGCATGCGGCCTACGCGAGACCTTGAACTCGAATTTTTTTTTTGTCGTTTAGCTTTCGCTTTCGCCTTTGCCTAACGCCTTACGCCTGTTTTTGTTATGTAATTCGCTGCAGGAAGAGAGCGAGTGGCAGAGAGAGCGACAGAGAGAGCGAATAAACATTTAGGCTGTGCAAATAGCATAGCAAATGAGCAGAAACTTTCGCTTTCAGCAGTCAACGACACTGCCTACACGCTCAGAGAGCGCAATAAATAGAGAGAGTGAGAGAGAGTGGGAATGATGACGAGAGTAAATTCAAGACTATGTCTATATTTGTTTGTGTGTGTAACCAGCTTTCACTTCCGTTGTAATACAGAAAAACGTCAAGAAGAAAATGTGCGACGCAATATTTGCAAAGCAATAAAACATATGATGCCGTGTCTTGTTGTTGTTTTGGATTGAAACACTATAAACAGAATGCTCTTAATTTGTTTTGTCATGTAGAAATTAAAATGGATTTGTTTCTTTACCCTTCCATCAACTGCAAGTGAAAAAAGCCTAAAGGAAATGTTGGAATTCGAACCTCTCAAATTAAAGGCAACGCCTGACCCCAAAAAAATTAAACGTTCAAATTGTGGCGCGTGTATTTATAGCCATAAACTGTGGTTGGGTGAGAGGGGGGCCAAGGCAGGCGCCTAAAAATATGCTGTAAAGTATTTGTGTTGTGTTTCCCTCGCGACAACGAATTGAGGCGATAAAGTCATAAACGCGACTTTTCCAACCCATAGAAATAATGTTGATAATTTTCTTTTACTTTTTTTTGTTTGCGCAGCAACTTTAAAAAAATGGATATCTTAGACTACAAAAATAAAGTGATTTTATTTTTTTGGTAACAATTGCGCAACAAAATGTGGCAGCAAAGAGGACGCCTGTGGCGTCCAGGTACACACACACACACATACATGCATACATACAGATACAGGGCAAGGCACGGAATGACTTCCGTGTATATCCTGGCCAAGTTGTGTGTATGGGCGCTTCAATGCCCACAATTTGAGTTGGCCTTTTTTCCCATTTTTACCTTTTGCCAGAGAATTCTCCTCGCTTTCTTTTAAGTGTCAATTACATTGACGTTTATTCAAATAAGCGTCGCCAGGATATTTTGACATTGCCTGGCATCATAATATACATATGAACACTGATAAAAAAAAGAGCAGACTGTCAAATCTAAAGGATGGGTATCGATATATTACAATTATTTGTAATTTGTGTGTATAAGAGAATAAATTAAAAGTGTAAATGTACAAGATATTTTGTTGACGTCGAGAACAAACATCTGTTTTTATCAGTGTACATATATACTCGTATTTGGATGAGAGTAAAGCAAAAGAAAGCTAAACATGTGCGTGATATAGCCCATTGTCGTCCTCGCTGTGCGTGTGAAAGAGTCCTCAAGTTGAGTTGTGATTTACAGAGGATTTATCGGGTTTTATTGTGCGTATCAGAAGACCTTGGCATTTTACCACAGATATGTTAATATGTTCCACCCACTCTTGGGGGGCCACAGTTAAAGCCGATTCATAAACTTTTAAGGCCCACAACCCAATCAAATTATGAACTTGCACTCAACTGGGACACAAACTCAGCATGAGACCACGCACAGCCTCAAGTTTGTAATTTCCTTTTCTACACACGCCCACAATTCCAGTTGAACAATGTACACGTCTTTTTAATATCCCATTTTAACATAGAACAACAAAAAAACAAGGCTTAAACATATTTGTTTTACATTACAAGTGAAACGCATAAATTGTTAAGACAATGCGTTCTTTATTTTGTTTTTTTATATGTCACACGCAGACATAAAAATCTGTTTTCATGTTTTCCATGTGCAACGCGCGTTTCCCTTGCTTTATGACCCAAGCCATGTTGCGTCCGCAACAAGCCAATCAAAATGCAATTTCCGTTCATAAAAAACACATCACATTTTGTTGTTTTGGCTAACAAAACGTACAGGTGTATAGCATAGATCTGACTGATTTTTGTCTCAACTCTTTTTCAAAATGACCTTTGTTTTCAAAGGGTTTATTCAGCAGCTTGTAGAAGGAGCTATTCTAAAATTTATCATTATCATTTCTAATTCTCCTAGAGCTTTAAATATAAAATATATTTTACAATTTATAACTTTTTTCTAGTTTGAAAATGTTTACAAATGTTTATTTAATTTCAAGTTCTATTTTATTAAGTTTAAAATTTCAAAAATTAGTTTATGACAAACTAGGGTCTCTGCTAGTCTATCACACCTTTCTAGCTTGGATGTTGTGTGTTATCCATCCAGTTTGTTGTTATTCACATCTAATCAAAATGCAAACAAGCTGATTTGGCTCAGGTTCCTACATTTCCACTTTTCCACAATCCCACAACAGCTCAGCTGCTGTTGCACACGACGTCTATGAATTTGTCATTTTCGTTTGACTGCTAAACGAATTACGCGCCCACCCATTATGCATTACGTATACGCACCGTTGACTGTCGACTGTCGGTTGTCGTCTCTCGACCAACGCCTGTCACAATGTTGAGCATAAGTTCATCAAAATAGAATCAGCTGCGTCTCTGATAAAGCAAACATTTAGGTTTGGTACCACAAGCGACATTGTCGCCTAAAAGGCTGCTACATTATGAATGCGACAATTCAGGCTGATGCCTGCGCGTGATTCGTGCAATGTGTGTGAGCGAGACAGCGAATACTACATGAATACTCTAGTCAAGAATTATATTTAAATTACTAGAGTTTAATCAAAAAAGGAAGATCTAAACGAAGAATAATACAAAAAGAACTGTAATCTAAATGTGCTAAATATTGATATTCTTAAATGTCAGAGATTTTTGTTTTTCTAACCCTTTTTGAAGCCAGAAAGTCAGCTTTTCGAGTTTCTACATAAATATTGCTTGCTGCTATATTTTATTACAGTTATACATTTTTTTGAAATGTATTCCAAGTATTCCAATAATCGTTTCATTTTATTAAATGTTTCAACAATTTTTTGACATTTAAAAGCATTGATTGCTTGGTTTGAGGAACTCAAAAATTACCTTGGCTATACTTTTGTGGAACACACCTAAACATAATTACTTTCGTGACTCACGCGTGATTTTAGTACAAATTTAAGTCACGCACACATCACAAATACCGTTTACCAACGACCACAATGAAGCAAGGCAAAATACACGTGGCACAAATGAAATTCCAACAGAAAGGAAAACTTTTAGGCACGAAACGCTCGAGGAACCTCCTCTGTGCGTTACAAGAAGAGTGGAAAACTCAGAGAGAGAAAGAGTGTAGGGGAAGAGAGAGAGGTGATGACTGAAAGCCTGTCCAACTCGTTTGCCTTTAATTCGTAGGCTCACACGTGTGTAAAATGCTTACGCCGACTGTAGTAAATAAAGGAAAATGGCAGCCACAGGAAAGCAGCATTAATACACACACAAATCACACACACACACAGACACACACATACCAGGAAACTGTAAAAGAGTTACTTGTATATATTTACTGTTAATTATGCTTACGTCAGAGTTTTGACGTCCAGTTCATCGTCCCTTTTGAGCCCACGCCGCACCGGAAACGCACAAACACTTCCTTTTCTGTGCTGGGGCCAATCGAATATCAAGTACTCTTGTATTTGCATATGTACATAATGAATATGTTTATTAAGCCATACACACACACACATCAAAAAGAAGAAAAATCACTTATTCACTTAGCCATATTAATAATTCAGTTTAAATAGCCATTTCAATTGCATAGCCACACATAATACGCATACGATACGTGGCCTCTGCTTTCGTTATGCATGCGAGAGTTGCTTTAAATCAATTTCGTTTAAATTATATAGTCAAATGATACAGATAAAGATAAATAAACCTAAAAGTTTTCTCTCGTTAAACACAACACCATCGATTATGTATTATTATTTAATGGCTTCACAATAAAACAAAACTTGTTTGTTTTGAAATGTGTCGATTATAGTTTTGATATGATAGTGTTGTCTGATAAAATTGATAAGAGCATTGAAATAAAACAAATTAGAATGCTATATATTCATGCTCCCGACTTTAACATACCCGTTAATAGTTGAATCTATGAATTTAAAACACCAACGCTTTACAAATTACGGCATTTTTTTAGAAGCTCGAGCTGTTTAGAAATTTAATACAGTACATTACTATTGTTATATGTATCCAATCTTAATGCAATTAATAGAAAGGTTAATAAACTTAAAGGGGACTGTTTTTATTTTATTTGTTTATTAATCACAAAGATATCAAGTTCTTAGTTTCTTTATGATTGAAATCATGTAATAGTAGAGTTTATAGAAATAAATTTAAATTAAAACTCAACTAGTGTCATATTAAATAATTTTTACCTTGTAGCCCTAGGAGAAAATTAATAAATCAATCGAAGCTTCTTAGTTAACAAGCAACCCTCGCAAATATATATTGTAGGTAGGATGAAATAAATAAATAGATCGCCTGTCTGTTTTCCTAATGAGCAGTAGGCTCCTTAGTTAACAAGCAACCCTCGCAAATATATATTGTAGGTAGAAGATACATGTGCTGCTGTGTCGAGTACGTGACTAGATAAGCCTATTAGGCCATTTGTGGTCCTTTTCGACCAGTTGCCAAATCATATAGCATGCAATTCGACAAGTTATCCCAGCACGGCTGATGTAGGCTCCTCAGACGTTGGGGTAATTGTGTGGCCATAAATCTTAAGTTTGCGCGCATTTTGCCTTATTGCGCTGATCCCCAGTTATTCCGGCATCAAATTAAAGAGACAACACGCAGCTAAGGGTGTTGATAAAACGTGTGTCTAGAAAAATCGATTGATTTGAAAATATATATAAATAAAAAAAAACGAAGGCAATTAAGGTCAATACTGTGTGCTGTTGTCCTTTGATGGGTCGTAACTACCTCAACTTTTTCAATTTGCTTTGTGCTGTTGGCCACGTTAAACAACTGACCGAAGTTATCGTTTGGAAAGAAATCGAAATTAGCCCCACGCAAAACGGACAGCCTAACAGGAGACAGGAGACAGAAATCGAGGGTTGTCATGACACAGAAAAAACGTTCTCAATGCCACAAGCGATAAAAATTCAAATAGCGCAAATAAAAACCGAAAACCGACCCACACAAATAAAAAATGAAGAAAAAGAAACAAAATTTTTACATTTCTGTTTCTGCCCCAAAGCGACGACGACAAAATTTTGTGCAATGAAGGATAATAAAAAAGGATAAAACACGCTGACCAAAGCAAACCCAACAACAACAAGGCTTGATTGAATTATACACACTCACACACACAGGTTGCTGCGTTACTCATACGCCATGTTGGACAAGAACAAGTTCTTTGCGGTCTTCGGAAAAGGTTCGACTGCTGCATAATTAACAAAATTGATATATCTTGAGATTGGAGAAAGTTTTGGGAGAAAACAACTCTTTATTTAATTAAATGGCTTCCCGAAATGAATTTCCTTTTACAGTTTATGGCCAGGCGACAATAAAAACTCATTTTTATTGCCCAAAATTATGCAATGATTTTTTGTAGACTTTCTTCTCCTTGTTGATCCTCTTGTTTGCCGCCTTTAATTTATTGTTTTAATTTTTAGTCTCACTGTTGCCACAAAATTGCTGCCTGCTGCTGCTGCCAGAACATTAAGGCTTGTTTTTTTTTAGGGGGTGGAGGGCGACTTGGGAAACTTTTGCTAAAGTGTTAAGAACTCGTGTAAATTCCATTAAAAAAAAACTTTACTAGGCCTATTTCTCCCCATCTCACAGTCAAATGCGATAAATCACCAGCAACAACAACTGTAGAAGCATCAACTTCAACAACAACAACAACAATAGCAATTAAAGGCAACTTTGAGCTGACGAAAAATTATGCAACACGCGCTATAAATATGCAAATTCTGTAGCCTTGCTAAACTAATCAATGTTAATTAGCCCGCCTGACAATTTTCTCGAGCCTTTCTTTATTTGTATGCATAATTTTGCGGCTTTAAGGAAAATGGCTCGCTTGTTGTTGTTTTATAATTAAATTCATAGAAAATAAACAAAGTTTACGATGCAAAGAAGTAGGCAAGGAAAAGACTCTTCAAGCTAATATAAATTTTCCTGTTTAACCAAGTCCATCAACTATGAAAGCTGTGTCAGTTTCACTCACTCACCTATTTAAGAGTATATTTTGGCAATTACAAATACTGCGACATAGGGCCATAAATAGCTAGAATAAAATGCTGTTTACGCATCTCATTGGATGGCCTTGACTCAGTGCCAAACTCATTAGCCCCAAGGTTAAAGTAATACAAACACTTTGTTTAAACATGTCACACAGATATTTTCAAATATCAAACGAAATGAAAATAAACACAGAAATATACTCGCAGGTAAATAAAATCAAACAGAAACACAAACCTCACCCCAAGCACTTAACCTATCCCAATTGAATGCCAAAAAAATTGAAAACTTTTTGTGTAATCTGGCAAAAGCAAAAGAGAGTCTTGGGTATTTTACTTTTCTCTTTCTCTCGACTCTTATTTGTTTGTCGATGACGTTGCTGTGTAGGCAACTGATTAATCAAATATTTGCTTGAATCAACCAACAGTGTATCAACAATGCCACGTGGTCATCATTCTTCAATGAAATTATATTTTAGGCGTTGAAACAACAACAAAACAGGATGACATCAGTTTATTCAGCAATTAAAAACAAATTTCCTTTTTCAAATGACAGAAATGGGGAAAACACGACAACAGGAAATCGTGTAAGCAAAACAATGCACAAATATTTGCTCATTTACGCTTAATTTAATGAAATAAAATCAAATTATTTTGTGATTACTTACGCGCAAGCTGAAAAAGTTAGAAAAGATGTGGGAATGGGTTGGATTTTTGGACAGGAAAGGGGAAAAGGAAAGAACATCAAGCGATGTATATAAAATTTTTCCGCAGATAAATACACTATGTTGTTGGAAATTATGCCTAAAAGCTTATCACATTTATTTTAAACTAATTGTAAGTAAAAGTCCAATAGAAATTTAAGCGTTTCACAGAATTCCAAATTTGTTGAAGTGAAATCATTGAAAGTAGAGTGGCTGTGAGGTCAAAAGATGTATCTTTACCTAAAACAAGTACATAAATATATTCACTTGAACATTGAAGTCTATCCATCTGTCCATAATTACTTTCAGAATCGTTGAGTACAACGAATAAAAGAGTTACAAAGAAACTTAAACAAAATGTAATTTTCTATTTGATTTATAAATAAAATAAAATATATGTACATCAGTCTTTGAGTTTTGTTGGCATTATCTCAGTATCTCCTGTCAAATCAATGCAAACAATACTCAAAATACTGATATAGATATATTTTATTTAATTTATAAATAAAATATGATTTCTTTACTTTTTCTCAGTAAAAATACTGTTTTCTTTTTCAAGAAAGGATATAAAAAGACGCTTATACGCGCATCCAAAGGACACGTGAAGAGACTGAAATATGAAAAGACTTTTCAGAAACAGACGCATGATGATTCCGTAACTCATTGTGTATACGTCATGTGGCCGAGTTGCCAACCGAGTTTTCAATCAAATGTAGAGCGACAATATTTGAAAGAAGACCGAGATGGAAAAGTGTATAAAAAGAAAGACAGATTAGCAAATCAAATCAAATCAATTCCGATGACTGCGGCCTGCCGCTGACTGACTGACACAATTATTTGCAAACGAAAGCGGAAAATGCTTTGTGCGTCATTGTGAAAAGCTAGGCACCCCACCCCCTCATTCCCCTCACCGTTTGCAGTTCAATGAAGCGACTGCGGAAGCTGGTTTGGATTGAATTTAGCTGGAATTGGGTGTGGATTGTGGAGTGTAGAGTCTTGGGAGTTGGGTTGAGGAATGGCATTCTAAAAGGCATGTTTAAATATTTTCAACGGGAAATTAAATTCGCTTGATTAATAATAAATTGCGGCAACAAATTACCGTCTTCATTATCATTTAATTAAAAGATAAAAATGCTAAAGAAAATGAGATAGACCTCACCGAATGTACACCCGCATGTAATGAGCAAATATTTGGCATTGTTTCCATCCTGCTACCAGCTCAATTCAGACTCATTAAAAGACAAGTGCAAATACTTGTAAAAATCTATGTTTCTATATCATATAGAGGTTAGTAGAACTGTAAACGAGTCGACTTACCTAATGACATAGTTAACGCAGACAACACTTTGTGGCTTCAGCTTATCGTAGACAATCGTCGCCTGAGTCACGATCCAACAAAAGCCACCACATTTGCCCAGAAAACGATAGCGACAAGTCTCACCTTGTCCCTTGCTCAGCACTGTAAATAAACAAAGTGAATGAGATTTTATTAGTTGAGGAATATTACCAAAATGTAAGTATACAAATGTTAGACTTGGCAAACAAATCAAGTTACATAACCAATTGCGACCGACAATAAAATAACAGTCATAACAATTGAAACTGTTTTGCGGTTTACTCAAGATGCGATTTTTTCTTCTTTTGATTCAGCCAGGGATGGCTCAAGTTTAAGAATGTTTTGAAGGGGAAATGTTAACTTTATTTCTAGAGGGATAATTGTTTTGTGTATTTGAAGAAAACTTTATAAAATTAATGGCTGCAAAATTACTTAATAAGGTTCATGATAAAATTATATTTCTAAAAGATTATTACAAAGCTGAGGATTAATATATATTAATATATTATATTAATATTATATATGCATCTTGTCTTTTAAAAATTTTCAATAGAATGGATTCTGTTTCATATTTTCTTTTTACCCATCCCTGGTACTGGTTTTGGCAGAAATCTTTTGCGAAATCTCGTCAAGTATCAAGTGACGTTGTCAAATGCGTTCAAGCATAAAAATTAAATAATAATAGCAACCACAGACGCCTCAGACTCCGTTCTGCTAAATGTGGTTGTGTCAAAAGTCGCTCGCTTTCGTGGTTTATTGCTTAATTTGACTATATTTTGCCCACATGCTTATAGGGTATAAGCACGAGCGCGTTGTTGCCAAGCGATTTGCGTCACCATCAACTTGATTTTAATTAAAACCGCCCAAAAATAAAATTAAATCAAATCAATACATATAGGTATTATAGCTGTGGTTCCCTAGGTATGTAAGCTCATACACATATTTTTGTAAAAGTATCAAGGACACTTTTTTGCTGTAAGCTCAATAAAAATTTAATGTGCTCCGCACAACAAGGGCATAAAAACGCACGTGGCTTTAATGAAAATTCATAACCTACTGAGTCTGTCGTCGTTTTAACATAGGACTCTGTCTTTGGTACTTGGGATAAGGCAATTGAAATTCATGGTACTTGATACATTCCACGCTGTCCGACAGCCAAAGTTATGCATCCTTGTCGTTTTATTGGGCAACTTTCAATGGGCAGCTACCATAATTGCCAAAGCCTAATTACAGGCGCAGGTGTACAGAAATACATTCTTATAAATACTACTTGATAGCCAAAGTGTGTACCCATTAGATAAGAAGATGAACAAATCTGCAAGTTTCTCTGAAATATGAGCGGATGCTGAGGCGCCGTTGGCTTTTTGCCATCTTAAAGGCATTTATGTATAGTAGAAATATGTGAAGATTGTTATTTATCTCAATCTCGAACTGTGTGTGCGCTCAGTCATTCATTCAGTTAATTTAAAATCATCAGCAGAAAATTAGTTTTTCTATTGTGCCAACGCTGCTGCTAAGGCTTAGTGGCCGCATGTTAATTTCTGTTGAGAAACTGAAGCAACGCACAGTGGTGCAACTTCTATTTAAAAGCTGACTGAAGCTTTAAATAAAAATAGTCAAATGTATACAACATATACATTTTAAACATTCATACAAAAAGTAAAATTATTACAAATTTAATTAGAAATCTCATTAGATATTTCATTAAAAGTTTTATTAGGAACATTATTAGAAAAAACATTAAACATTGTATTACAAATCTTAAATAAAGATATATTATTTTAAAGTTCATTGGAACTCTAATCTGTTTCACTATTAGATGTACAATTTGATTGCTCACTGAAGTTTCATTAAAAATCAATTGCAATTAAACAGATAAACTCTTATATTTACTCATTAGCTACTAGTAATTGTTTTTGATAAATAACAAGTGTAATTATCATAGGCTTAGCAGACATCTAAGGCGTTATCTAATTAATTTCGATGACTTTTAACTTCGATCTTTGGACAAACTGAATGTTAATAAGCTTTTTATGTTTTTGATGTTGAGACTTTAGTTGAGTAAACACAATGTTAGCTGAAAGAAGTTTTATTTGTCTGTCTATTTTTCTTACAGCTTGTCTGCTAAATGGATTATTCTTGCCAGCATTGGGCAACAATCGGGAATATTACGATATTGAGTTCATTTTCAACTTGACAAAGCAACTGTATGTGAAACATAATCTTCAAACTTTTGTCACATTCGCCAACGAACGCAAACTGGAAAAATCTTCATGGCCTCAGCTCATTATACGTTCATTGGAACGTACATTGATGGAGGATCTGAGAATGCCGCTTGTCATCTGTGGTCTTCAAAACAATGCAACACTTTACAATATCATAACAAGCAAAACTATGACACTTGCTAGAATCAATTCCTTTTCACCAGAAATGGAACCCATGCTGGAAGTTATCGATAAGACTTTGAATGGTCGTCACGAACAGCGGGTTCTTTTCATGACAAAGGACTTGCAAAAAGTTCAACCAACTCAAGATCAACTAAAACAATTCTTTAAATGGTGCTGGAATTGCAACTTTGTGAATGTGGCATTGAGCTATCAATGGGTTACATTTTCAAATGGTTTTCGTGAAGTGAGAAATGAGCTCTTCAGCTATACCCCTTTTCCCGAATTGAGACTATTAAATGTAACCGAATATGGCTTCAAATATGATTGGAAACTCATTGATCTCAATAATGTGCAAGGATATAAATTTCAAGTGCCCGTTTTTCAGGACATTCCCACAGCTTTCATGGTGAGTTGAATTATCACTTAATGCAAGTTATTCTTTAAATGATTATTCAGACTATTCTGAAAGCTCTGGTAGCTTGTTACTCGATCCTTCAGTAGTTATGTTCTAATACTTATTAAATGATCATGATTAAAAGAATAATTGTAATTTAAATTTGATTTGTGTAAAAAACACCTATATTCTAATGTAATGTAATATTGTTCCAAACATTGCATTCAAATTCAGCTACCCAGTGGCCAACTTTTTGGAGTAATTGGATCGGTTATTTCCGCCTACGTCGCGCACATTAATGGACAACTTAAGATAAAGCAAACGCCCAATGTAAACCAGCATAATTATCGCTCCCTCACACTACTGGCGGCAGCTCGTAATGAGATAGATTTTGGTGTCCATACCTTTACTCAAATGACGTTGAATTCCACACTGGTCGAGGGAGAATCGACAAGTTTGTTGACCCAAACCTGCTTGATGGTGCCCTGGCAACATGAGGTTCATATGGATAGAATCCTTCAGTACTCTTTTCATTTCAATAGAATTTTGTTGTTGGTCTTGGTGCTGACAATGCCACTGGGATGGCAGATTTGTATGCAAGATGGAGGAAGAGGTTTCAGTTACGCAATGGCAGCATATTTTATGCAATCATTGGATGGAAGAGTCTTTGCTAGGTTCATTAGTGCCTACAAGTTTGTACATCTATCTGCACTTGTGGGCTCATTTCTACTTTGGATTATAAGGAGCGCATTTGCGTCCTCGATGATAAGCACTAATGGACTGGGACGGCAAGTTGACAATGTCGAGGACTTTCTACAATCCTCTCTAAGGATTATGATTACAGAGACTGAGGTTGAAATGTATTTTACTCCTGGACACTTGCCGCAGGAGCTGCAACATCGTCTTGTGGTAGTCAATGCAACAATATTGCAAGAGCATCTGAACAATCTAAACACCAGCTATGCCTATTGTATCACAAGTGAACTCTGGAGTATTATCAATTTGCTACAGAAACCTTTGTTTCGTCCTTTTTTCCGACGTGCCAGCCCAGAGCTCTGCACACCCAAATTTATTAAACTTATTCCCATGCAACGTAATTCGCCATTTCGAAAGCATTTCTCATATTTTTATACTTCATTGCATCGCTTTGGTTTTATGCCAAAATGGTTTGAGCTCAGCTTTATGCAGGCCAAGAAAATTGGTTTAATAAAGATGTATCGGGATGAGAAGTTTCCATTTAGGGGCGTGATCCTAAAAGATTTAACTCTTCCTCTAAAGACCTATGGATTTTTATGTGGCATTTGCATCCTGTGTTTGATATGTGAGATTATGTGGAAACATGGTGTTCAATTGAGAAGAGAACGAATAAATAATTGTATTAAGTAAAAATTGTATACCATTTCTTTGATAATCATTTTTTAATTAACAAAAAAAATTAAGGTAACAAATACAAGCTATATACGAATCTTTTTTAGGCATTTTGACTTTAAAGCTTCTATTCTGTTCAACTAAATTTAAGCTTTTACAATCAAATTTTAAAACATAATTAATATATTCAGTTTAAATTATGTAAATGTAATTAATTAAGTAATAAAGTTCACTTCATTGCAGCTCAAAAGTACCACTATGCGGGTCTTGTTTTTATGTCTGTGTATAATTACACCAACTCATTAATAAGGCAACATCAAAAAGGCGGCTTGTTGTTGCAACATGTGGCATATGTGCAAGCTTTACACCTATGACCTTAGTTTTTGCGCAAATTTATGTACACAGAGAGAAAAATCATTCTAAATTTGATTTTAAAAAATGTTGATTTTAGCTTGAATTTCTTAAGATATACTTTTAAAATTGAGACTATATGCAGATTAATTCGAATAAACTTTGCACTAAAAAAAAGCACCAATAATTAAAATATTTTCTGAGGGTGATTTAAAAACCTTACTTAAGTCAAGTATTTAATTTGAGATGACCCAACTTTTGACACCGTTTGGATTGTTACCATCCCGGAAATGCCGGATGATTTTCTTTCTGTGTAGTCTATGCTTAGTCGCAATGCCAGAGTTTTATCTATAGCTGCTCTTGGGATTACATTCTAGCCCACGACGCACAAAAGTATGCAACTGAAAATTGTGCTGCACAACATTCCGAGCACGCGGTGTCTGTGTTGGCAAAGAAGAGAGGAATAGAGCCAGCTCAGACGATTTGCCAGTGTTTATGGAATTAGCAGAGTGCAGCTGCTGTTGCATTTGCCATGAACTTGATTTGCCCTTAGTCAAGGACTTTTATCTAGCCCGACGGCGACGGCGACGGCGACGGCAGGACGACGGCGTCATTCAACTTTCAAGGCAAAAATATTAAAATATCTACGCGCGCACAGGCAGCAGCAACAACAGCGACAAAAGATCATTTATCTAGAATTTTTGCGAAACATTCCGTGAGTTGCAACACAGCAGTCGGTGAATTTATGAACACGAATGCATTGGCCAACAACGTAAGGATGTGTGTGGCAGACAAGGAGCAGCCATTTGTACAAATAAGCAAACAGCAAAAGTTCATTCCGCATTGAGATTGAGATGAATGCAAGGCAAACATTCAAACCGCATTCAAGGTTATGTATCAAAGTTGAACAAATATAAATAGCATCAAGCAGGTTGCAAAGGATGAAAGGATGCAAGGATGCACACCAAGGATGCCAGTCAGACATGCTCGAGTACACGACTAAATCCTTGAAGCAACATAATACTAAATCATCGTCAATGCAAGCTGACCACAACCAGGAGCTGAAAACACATCCTGACAATGGCAGTTAGCCAGTCGCTAGTTTCCTTTCATTTGATTGCCCCTATAAGTAGGTGTGCGGGAGTGTATTTGTGTGGATGTGTGCGTGTGTTGTGTGTGTTGTCTGTGCGAGTTTTACTGCTGGCCAGGGCCAAGCCAAAAGACGTTGGCCAAATCGCATTGGCACAAGTGGATAAGGAAATAAATGTTTGGCTTGTGCGCAAGGATGTGCGCATAAATCAAGGATTTGTTTGCGGATTGTTTTCTCGGCCAGCTCACACCCCAAAAGGTAGTTGACTTGACTCCTCAACAGCAGCAACAACAATGTCTCCGTTGCCATTGACCTTTGGCTTGCCACACCACGTGACGTATACGTAATCTTTTTTAATTGAATTAAGCCGTGACATAAGCCAAGCAAAAGTTACTTAAAGTGCTCAACATTTTAAAGTTCCAATACAAAATACAAAGTAGATACTCGTATTTGGTGTCTAAGCACAATTTATGCAAATTGCCACACGCTGCAGAGCAACTCAATTGCAGCTTATTGAAAACGTTCATAACCGCCAGTCGAGCGTTAAATTGCATTCACTTCACCTTCACTTTGTTGTTGCTGTCGTTGCTGTTGGTATTGGCCAAGGCCCAGGACCGCGCCCAATCCGTGCAAATCCGTGTAGCTCAGCAAGTTGCTGCCAACGACATGAAAGGGGTTTTGGCCCTAATGCCAACTTACGACTTTCAACAGAAGCGCATGGATTTGTGCCTGCATCAACTTGGCCAAATCGCAGCTCTCGCCAAATTGTTGCCCGCCTTTAAATCGAAAGCCCAAATAAGTGGCCATAACTCACAAAATGTTGTCAATACACAAAGGTTTCATAATGTTCGTAAATGGACATAAATTGACTAATGGCTATTTTGGCCATAATCATGAATTACATGAGATACTCGCATCAGAAACGTCTCAGGTCCTTTTGCTGTCGCTTTCATATTTATTTCCCATGCTTTTATATCTTTTTAACTTGTTTATATACCCTGTACTCTTTGGAAATGGTTTAACAAATGGGTATTATATTCAGGCCTTCAATTCGGATTGAGAAATAATTTAAATTGCCTAGATCAATCAGGACTATTACAATGATCAAGTAAAAACGTTGCTTTGTGGAATGCTCGAGTTCGTGATATCCTGTCTCAAAATAAAACAAATGTCTCCACTTGCTAACAAATAGAACAAGTATTTTTTAAGATACAAATTCTAGAAATTGCCTTCTTTTTAACATTTTTTGTCAAAACGTCTGTGTTAATTATTCAATTGTGCCGAAATTTTCAGATCAAATTTAATGCACTTTATACTTATTTATATTTAAAGCAAGATTCCTAATAATGGTAAGTATGTAAAAAAAACCTTTAAATACCACAGATTGCGTAGTCTCTGCGATCTACGCAGTTTTATAGACAGATCAAAATCAACTTGATTCATGGGGCTGTTACAGACTATATATATTTAACAGATATTTAAATATTATTTTCTGCCTATTAGAAACTTGTGCCCAATTTTAAAGTCGCAGTTATAAATTTGACATTGAATGAAAGGATTCTAATAAAGCATGTTTAAGGAACTGGAATCTTAATATTAATTTAAATGATGTATTTTCCCCTTTCGAAACAAGCATCATAAAATTATTTATCACTTTTTGGATTTCACGTCCAGTATAATAAGAAAATGTCGTATTTGTATTTGATGTCGTTTTCATGCCTTCGCTATGCGTTGTCACTTCTGAAACAAGGCCGTAAAATGGGACCCAACCACCCAGCAAATTATCCCAAGTCGACTAACAACTTTTGCGGCTTGGTTGGCATATTTTATGAGTCTGTGGGCAAAACGCAAAATGCAAAAGAGGCCAACATGAATGGGGAAAATAGAGCAGCGGGTGGGCCATAAGAAGGAAATGCGGTTACACCCGATCCCAGGACGAGAAACGAAACGAGAACGAGAACGAGGACAAGCACAAGACGCTTAGCTCCCATTTGGCCACATACACACACACACACATACCCGCACACACATATGTTTGCGGCTTATTTGGCCTCGACTGACTGACCGACAAAAACGGCACAAGGATATTCGCAGTATGCTAAGACCGCCCAGGGCGGCTCAAAGTCAGAAGGTTTAGTCCTTTGACAGTGGCTACTTGCGGTGAATCCATTAAAAACTACTCAAAATGTCAGCTGGACGGTCATAAAGTTGCACAAACGCAACGGAAATGGATTTCCACTCTGTCTCTCTCACCCTCTCTCTCTCTTTCTGTGGTTTCTCTGCATACCACAAGATATAACAAATTTGTTTAATTTGCACACGACATGAACAACAGACAGACTTCCGTTTTGCGAAATTTTACACACAGGAAAATCACAGCACATCAGGCGGAAAATTGTCTATAAGACAAAATTAAGAATTCCACCATTGTCGCGCGCTCACTGAGTGAAAATCCAGGGAAAAATAAGAGAGAGAAAAAGAAAAACAAAATAAGCAGAGAAAAAACAGTTAATTGAAAACAAAAGTCAAAGAATTTGCATATTTATTTGAGTTTGGCTTCCGTTGCGACGTGCCACAGTCAATATTTATTTATTCGCGAGGCAAATTTAAATCATTTAAAAGCAGCGTCGAAAAAAAGACAAGTGAAACGAGCATAAAGGTGTGCTGTACTGGCAAATACCCTGCAGTCCGTAAGGCTCTTCAACAGACTGTTAAGGCTGCACAGGAAGAAAGAGACACCCTTTCTTAGTTTACAGGGTATTCAAAATTTAAAAACTTAATGTACAGGCTTAGTTGTAACCGCAATTATATTCTTACTTCTTCTCACACTCTTTGTTACTCTCATAATTAAATGCCAAAAAAATGCAGCAACTTTTACGACTCTCAAAGCTTACAAGATTCGAGCTGCAACCTCTTCAGCGATTGTTTATCTCAACACTGTGCACTAATTAAAATTTAACAAAAATAAATGCGGGGTAATTGAAAACTTTGGCAACGTCTGCTGAAA
This sequence comes from Drosophila testacea, assembly GCA_035043265.1. Classification (NCBI taxonomy): domain Eukaryota; kingdom Metazoa; phylum Arthropoda; class Insecta; order Diptera; family Drosophilidae; genus Drosophila; species Drosophila testacea. The sequence continues at coordinate 2,904,788 of JAWNND010000477.1, forward strand.
TCAGCAACTTAATCATTTTGCCGCCGCCGCCAACAGTTTCGTTCCGTCAAATAAGCCAAATAGCCGCAATGCTGCCAACGAGTATTTCAATTTCATTACATTCATTCATTGAGACACCCCATCCTCACTTACCCCCCCATCAACCACCCCCCACCCTGCAACTACCATCTCTATCCCCAAGGCAATGCTCATTAATTCCATTCGTTGGAGGGCGACACTCGCACGCACCTGTCTAAAATTGTAGGTGTAAGTTCTCAGTTGTATCTCAGTTGCATCCAGCGTTTTAATTAACTCAATTTGAGCGTTAAAAGACATCATCAACGAGTCTAAAAGAGGGAGCCTGCCATCTCCATGGCGACATACTTTAAGAGGGTGGAGAAGACATTCTTTATAAACCAATATAGATGTTAGGTGCTTAGCAGGCTCCTTTAATGTCAACCCTAAAAAGTATATTTTATGTACTTGTGTATGTCTACACTCAAAAACGCCCCTCAACACCTCGTTTTAAGAGACTTTGACAACTCAAACAATCAAATTTTCGACTTTTATTTGAACTTAATTTCTGTCCATAAGGGATTTCATTTCTTGAATCCCAGGAGTCTTTTATAACACTCTGTTTTTTTAACAGTATATTCTTTTATGTTAAGATAACATTGTCAACCCTTTTCAGTACTGAGTTAGAGCTTTAACATTATCTTATTAACATAATGCTAACTTTTGGTTACATTCTTTTAACATTGCAGTGAGTTAATATTTGTGAATTAGAATCAAGGATCTATACAATGTTATAATAATGTTCAGAATCTACATAGATTTTTTACTAACATAATGTAAACTTAATATTGGTTGAGGATTTAAATTTTTCCTGTATGTTAATTTGCTTTATTTCAAATAGTTTTATTCTGTTGGATCCAGTTCTCCCACATCCTAATTTTTACTCTCTTCTAGACTAAGATTTATCTTCTCACAGATTTTCCTATATATTATCAACAATCGAAATTGGTCGTCTAACATATTTTCACATGTTATTGGAAATCAACTTTAGCTGAAAGCAGCTGTGTTTTCATGTAGTCAGGCCATATCTCATGTTGTTGCACGGGCTGTCAATCAGCGCGGAAGCATAAACTTGTGGCACGTAGCATCTACAGTGTTTCCTAGTCACCGTTCACTGTTAGTCACGCTCTAGCAGTCACTGCCAGTCACTCTTTCTCTTTTTCTCCCACTCTTCTCTCTTTCTCGCTTTCCCGTGGGCAAACAATTAAGTGTTGATGTTTGGTCATTTTTTTTGTTTGCCCCTCGCCAGCTGCAACTTTATTAAGCAAAATTTAATGGCGCCCCCTCGTCCTGCCCCGCCTGTATCCGGTGGTGCTGCCGTTTTTCATTAGCGGCGCCAACTGACTTGCAACAATTGTTGCAAGAAAAAACAAAAATATACAGTGAAAGTTTGACTGCAATATTCTCTGGTGTTTCTCTCATCATTTTTTCCAATTTTTTTTGTTTTTTGCTGCTTCATGTTGTACAATTAGTTTGCTTCATTCTATTTGGTCCTGGGTCCTGGTCGTTGTTTTGGTCCTAGCCCGGCTTGCTGTTTATTTGTCCATTTGCCAAACGTCTAATTGGACTTGCTAAAGATTTCTACAGAGATTTGCTGTTAGTTTACTGCTTTCTTCTTTTTTTTTCCCATTTACTTGAAACTCACTGCCAATAATTCACTAGGGGGCTGAGTTGTTGGCTTATTCGATGACTGTGCCTAATCATCCCAAAATATCCGTCACTTGCCTAAATTTATTAATTTTCAATAGCCTTCTAAGCTAACACGCAACGGGTGACCTAACAAAAGGCTACATCTAATACATAACTCAAATATTTATTAATATTTACTTAATAATGTCCAGCTGTGACTTTGCCCCGTGTGCTCAAATATCGATTTTAACTCAAGACAGGAATAGTATTTAATTACACTATACAACGTGTCACTATTATAACTCGAGGTGGCTTAGAAACTTAAGTTGTTGAGACAGATTTATCAGTAACTAGCACACAAGTTAATATATAAAACATGGAATTGCTAAAACAAGTCTTGATTGTATAAGAAATATTATAATAATAGCTTAGGGCTTAAGGAATGTCGTTGTATCTGCAGTAATATATCTAACAGTTTAGGAATCAATAAACCAAAGGGCTGCATTTTTTCATTGGGACTTGATGTTATTTCGAATTATTATTTTAAATAGATCTTAGAGTTTATATATATACTTGTATATATATAAATAATAAGTATTATGCATTAAATTTTCCTTTGAATTCTAATTTATTCTTCAAAAAAAGCGCTGATTAATCTTGTTGTAGAGGGAGAATAATATAGGCACATACTTATGATTGTCCAAGTTTTCGACTTTACAATACTTGCAAGCTTTAAAGAAACTTTTATAAATGCTAAGTCAAGCAACTGATAAGATATTTTATTTAAATTCCAACAGTTCTGTAATTTATTCATTTGAAAGCTGAGCATTCTCTAAGCTTTGCGAGGAAGAACATACAGATAATAGATAAGGTAATGCCAGTAAGTACATTGGTACTTTAGTTAGACAAGAAATAGAAATATCAGAATGCCACTTTGTGAATGGGAATGATGAGCAGCGGGAAAGCCAAAAAGTATGTAATACTTGTCGGCACTTGAGTTGAAAGTGCTGAGGCACATAAAAAACGCAGCAGCACACAACACAAAATTTTATGATCCGTCTAAATGCGAAATGCGTTCAATGCAAAAGTGTTGCTTAAATGTCAATCTATCTGTCTGACTGTCAATTTCAGCAATTGAAGGCAGCAGTGGCAGCAACAGCAGCAGCAGCAGCGTCAACGACAATGACGTTGAAAGAGTCTAAATGCGTTGAAGGAAAATTTCATTTGCAGATATCGTGCTGTCATTTAATAAACGAAATGTGAGCGGTTGCACACACACACACACACAGAGAGAGAGAGAGAGAGAGACAGAGGACACAGATATAGACAAATGCAGCGATGCAGTAACAGATACTGGCAACACTTTTCACACACATATAGATACACAGAGAAAAGCTAGTCATGTTAAGGAAACGCGACAGACAAACAGCTAAAGCAACAAAAAAAAACAGAGCAGTGATGCCAAAAACTCCTTTGAAAAAAAAACACGATAAATTGACCCGAAAAAAACTGAATGAAATTGATAAATATTTTAAGAGCGCAGAAATACAAGTAAATAGTTTTATATTAAGACTGTTGACATTTAGTAAATATTATAAATGGAAAACTATATACGAGAAATAGAACTTTGTCAATGGCATTATTATTCCGCCTAGCATTTTTAAATATTACTCCTATTTCATTTGCTTAAAGAGACCGAAAAAGTATTTAATTAGATTACAGCTAGTCCGTTTAAAATTTGGTAAAACTAAATAGGTTTTTGTATAGAGAATGTTGGACACTTTATCGACAAATCTAACCGGAAAATGGCTAAATTGGCAACCCTTGTGCAGAACCACAAATAGAGTCAGAGTCAGCGTCAGAGTCAGAGCTGTAGCCAAAGCCATTGTGGCATCCACAGCGGGATGTCGCGTAGGTGAATGCACCCATTGTATAACTAAACCATAGCGAGACAGCCAAACAGGCAGCTCAATCTAGATGGGTGTGCGTGTATGTCTTTGTGTGGGTGTGTGTTTGTGTAAATCCCGCTCGTCGCACACTAAATGCCAATTTCAGAAAATGACGCGGAAAAAAGAAGGAAAAAGAAATGTAAACGCAATGCAGCTGACACGCAACATGTGGAGCAGAAGAGCTGGGGGGAAAGTCCTATAGACAGGCCACAGCTCGAGGCGGCTTTTTTTTATTTTTTAGCAGCAGGACCAAAATAAAATAAAACCGAAATGTAATTGACAATGACAGAGCGTGGACAGCGCCAAAATCAACAATTTAAAATGATTTTCGTGTAAGCACATTAAGGTCCCCCAAAATCGTAAACCAAATAAACAAACCAAGCTAAAAATATAAGAATATAAGAAGAAAAACAACATTAGCGACAAGAAATCAAAGAAGAGAGCTGCGAAATTGATATTGATGGCAGTGAATCAAATATTTTGTCATAATTTGCCAACAACACGGCGTATGCGCAATGTTGCCATACAACAAACACCTCATTAAAGCAATCAAAAAACTGTTCGACAATGAGAGCAGCTTAAAAGAACGCAAAGATAACAGAAGAAGGGGGAAGGCAGAGGGGCGAGTCGCAAATATTTAGCCAGTTTACACGACTTGTTTAACGCCACAGGCAGGCCAAAGCCACAAGACGCTTTTGATTGATTGAGCCAAGAGCAACTCGGTCCTTAGCCAAGTCAAAAGCCTTTTTGTTAAACAAATTGTGGTCGACATTGTGCGTAAAGAAAAGGTTCACAGCCTTCTCACTGACACAATATTTTGTTGCTTTCTTTCTTCTTTTTTTTTTGGGCTCTCAGCAGATTACCAATTTTTGTTCGGCTTCGACTTTGATTGTAAAGGGGTCTTCCTTCAAGTTGAGTCAATTAGGAGTTGAAACGGGGTTAAAAGTGTGTAAAGTATAGCAGAAGAAAATAAAAACTGTTGCATAGTTTAAGGCTCATGATTTTTGACAGCATTTGTCGCTTAGTTGTCGCTCCTTTTCGCTTGCCTAAGCACATTTATTTTGTCTGGAAAACCCAAAGGCAACCTCAACAGAATAAACATCTATATATGCACAAAGAGATAAAAAGGAAAGAGTAAATGTAGTTGGGAAAATCTCCGCCCGGCAGCCAAAAACATAAAACTTTGCACATTCATTGGAAATTTTTGCTTTTCTTTTCTTCGTTTGTTCTTTAGTCGACAATTTTCGTGTGCGTGTGTGTGTGAGTATGTATGTGTGTGAGAAGTGTTCGCTTTTTTAATTTAATGAAAATTTTCCACTTCGCCGATTGACATTTTGTGTCTTTTGCAGCTATCTCTATATCTTCTCTATCCCACACTCTCCGCACGCTCCTCAAACTGCTTTAGTTTGTCGCTGCTTGCGGTGCAAAATGTGCAAAGTTGAGCCACACTGAGATATACACGCCGTGGGGTTTGCAAATAAACACACAAATTTACTTTGCTTGGCTGTCGTCTTAAATGCCGCCCGCCAGCGACGGCAAAAAGTCATTCCATACGCGGCTCTGCTGCACACTGTTTCCAAATCAAAAGAAAATGAGCCAAAAATAAATCAAAAATCAGAGAGCAATCTAGAAGTGTGGTTGATGTTGTTGACTTTTCAAAAATTTTAAAATATATATATAAAGAAATGAAGCAACTTTTTCGCAATAAATATAAAAGAATTAATTAATAATTTGTATTCCGATTTTTTTCAATTGTGACTTTTTAAATACTTTATTGCCTAGCAATAAATAATGGTTTGACTGTCAGAAGTTAATACTTGAATAAACAAATACTTAAAGTATTTGAGCTAAAATATACTTCTGAGAAAGTTTGTTTGTGTTACTGTTAGATTTAAAAAGCAAGTTGTAATACTCATAAACTGGAATTTCCAGCTAAAAAATGATTGATAATGTTCATATACATATATATAAAAATACATATCTGAAAATGTAGTTAACATTTAAATTGTCTGACTATTCTATAAAAATCATAAGAATATTACTAAAATAATATAATTTAATAATTACTAAACTTAAAATCTTCTATCTCCATATATTTTATAGATTTTATCTTAAAGAACTGACTGAATTTTTACGCCAAATTGAAATTTCATGTATTTTTTTAGTATTTAACTTTCTGTGAACTTAATGGAATCTGAGTTTAATAAAAATAAATTTAAGCTAATTGAGCAAAATTAAGCTCATCAATTTATTTGGTTAAACTCTTTTTTTTGCTTTTAAATGTTTAAAGCATTTTCCTGATAACATTAGCCCACTGTGACTGCGACTGTGGCGCCTCTTGCCCATTGCCGCAACTTTGGGCATTGCTTTTGTTTGGCTGCAAGTTTTTGGCGTGTAATCAAATGCATATTTGCATGCAGCAATACACCCACCACACCCATATTTACCATCCCCTTACACTCCTCCTCCTTTTACTTCCACTCTTCACACTTTTGCCTTTTGTATAATTTTCTGCAAGACTTGCGAAAAACTTGCAAAACGGCAAAGTTTTAACTGAACAGAGTAGTATAGGAGAAAAGTATGCAACGACGCTGATAACAGAAGAATCTGACAGTGATTCAGGATCCATCGTTAGGTGTCCCTATATCCTTGGCATCCATCGTTGAGCGGCCATTGAACGCTGCCCGACGATAAAGTCAATTAGCCAAGCAACTGTGCCATAAAAGCGCACAAGAATCGAAATTAACTTGGCCAAATGGAGTAAGTATGAAGTAGGGATGGTTAAAGGGGGAAAGAAAGGGAAATTGCCGCATGCAACTCACGCACATTAAATGTTATTAACGCATTTAGAGCCAAGAAATGCGATGCGATGCTTATTGTGTAGAGTTCAATTGAATGGTTATCTAATTTTAAATGCAGTTAAGAATGAAGATAGGAAAAAAGGAGAGGGGATGCTGCCACATTTGTTAGCAGCACAAACGGCCGGCAACATTCTCTCCCTTTATCCCCTACTTCCATACAATTGTCTCTGACGTGACAATTGCAATCGGCACGTATTGCGTTGCACAGCTCAAATTCAAAGTTGCCACCAAATGCGGCAGCTTTAAAGTGCAAAGTGTAAAGTGCAAAGGCCGACACTTGCAAGTGAAAAAGTGTGGGTGGGTTGGGTGGTGCTATTAGCATTCATCATCATAAGTCACTGCCCCGCACACTAAATAGATGGAAACTCAACTAAACGAAATGAAATGAAATAAAATGAAATATTTGCCCAGAGCCCGCGGAACTGTTGCCATGGATTAAACAGCAAGACTGCAACCATCAAATAGAGCTGTAAAGGTAAGCCAACTAACAACAACAACAACAATAGAACAAAAAAACAACAATGAGAACGGTAAGCTGCAGCCATTGGGAATTTGCCAGGAAGCAACAAGATTTTCCACTTGCCAAACTGCAAAACAGCTGCCCTTCCCATTTCAGTCAAGCAGGCAAACAAGCAGCCAACAGCCGTCATGATGTTATGATACCCTGAAATATAACTTTAAGGGTATCTGAAAGTTAGCAGCAGAAAAACCTAAAGAGTATTAAGATAAAGTTGAAACTTTAATTTCAAAATGCAATAAGTCAGCTTAAATAACTTGAATAAAGGGTATCTCTCAATCAAGCAAAAGTAAGAGCTATAAAGGGTAAAATGTATAAAAGGTTAACAAAATAAAAGTATTAGATATCATATATCTATTCTTTAATACATAAAGTTAAATTTCAGAATGAGATACGTCCACAAGTTGTTTAAGTAATGAATATCAACCAAATGTTAAGGATTATATAGAAACATCATTTTTAATTCCTTTACAGCTTCCTTTTTCTAATTACCTCTAGGGTATTTCTTAGTCGTGCAACTCTCTCTCCAGCAGCATTCTTAGTTGTTTTTTATGAACTTAATGAAATCAACTGCGCTACGTTTTGAGGATGCACAAAAGTGCTGCATAAGTCACGGCGCCTGTGGCAGGCAACCATTAACATTTGCCCCACGTTCTGGCAGCCGCGTTGCACAGTCGCAATACACACAAACACACATACCTACACACACACACAAACACAACAAAATGCCAAAACAAATGCCAGCAAATGCCGGCATATTTAATAAACACTGACAAAATGAAGTGAGTGCTGGCATCTTTCCTGACTCCAACTTGGCATCGGGGGATTCCCATAAATCAACAGGTTAAATGATAAGACGTTCTTTGTGCTAACGCATGGCAGACGTAATTCATTAACATTAGCCAAATTACTTTGCTATTCCGGCCCTTAAGCCATTACCATTTTATATAAAGTATTCGTAGTAACTGCTCAACGATGCTGAACAACTTAAATAGAATTCCAGGAAATGTTTTAATATACGCATAAAAAAGTATTTCGAACCTGCTTAATTTTTTAGAATAACATCAAAGCATTTCTTTAGAAAAAGAAAATATAAATTCTGCAGAACTGTCAAAAATTAAACCTAAAATGGCACGTGAATAAATTAATTTTATTTCAGAATATAAGAAAAATATTCGTAAGGTTTCTTAACGAATAATACCAGATTTTCAGTAGAAAACTTAAATTTAAAGAAACAGTATTTCAACAGTAGATTGTGAAGGTGATTCCTTCTCCTTGGCTAAAATCAAAACACTTCAACTTATGCCATAGTTATTAATTAAACTATTAAAATACTCGTAAATCATAAAAGTTTACAACTCTCAATAAATCAACTGACCACAATGAAAATCGAGCTTTTCTCTTATCGAACCCTATCAGACAATTTCGTCATTCCTTGGAAAACGATTTTTACGACTTTTGAAGCTGATTGAGCACATAAGACACACAGAACTATTTGATTTGTTGAAATTGATGCTGACAAATACTGAAACAAATCTCAGTGTTGATAACTTGACATCCAGTCAACCTGAAAGGAGGATGGATGGATATATCGGTTGTCAAAATTAATGCGCATTTTCTGGTTAACGATTGCCTGGATAAATTGTGTCAAAGGGTCTTAAAGGAACGTCCAGTTTGAAATGCAGTTTTCATCTAAGGAAATGGAAGAAATCCATCACAAAATGAACGATAATAAATGGAATCGGTTGGATATCAGTTGCATTAGCCTTGAACTTGTGACTGTTGCACGTTGAGGCGAGCCTGTGTGTATTTGTGTATGTGGCAGCTAAGTAGAAAAAGTAATTTATTTTGAGAAACTCTCACAGGAAATGCCACACGCTGCGTGGCACATCCGGTGGCAACTTTAAGCCGCATTTCCGCTCATGCAATTTTAATTTGTCAAATGCATGCGATGGCAACAGCAACGTCGCCAAAATTAACTAGTAAATTTTACAATCCACACGAGCAGTAGCAGCAGCAGGCAAGGATTAGAAACGTCGCCGACGTCGTCGTCATCATCATCAGCAGGAGCTGGAACAGCAACCAAGTGAAGGACACCGACACCATCGTCAAGCCACTCGAATTGGACCATTAGTTTTGACGGCATTAGTTGGCGCTTTTCATGGCGCAGACAGAACCAGACATCAGACAGGCAGCCAGAAAAATAAATAAAAGACGAGCATCGAGCCCGAACAAGCCGCGGTCTCGTCTCGCTTGGTTAAGTCTGGTCTGGTCGGGTCTGGTATGGTCTTGTCTGGTCTGGTCTGGTCTGGTCTAGTCGCCGCCCGATCCCACGGCGAAATTATGCATGTAATAAAATGCGGCGACTCATCAGCAACTGCAACTGCCGCCCACTACTGCATTGCCACGCCCATTCTTGTCGCACGCCCAAAATTTTAAGTGCATTAACATAAACTGGCGGCCGCCCCCCAACGGCCAGAAAAGATAAATAAACTTTCGAGGCAGCAGCAACAGGGAAGTAGAGGAAGGGTATATAGAACTGATGAGTGCAACGACATGACAGCATCGACAGCAGCATTAGAGATGTGCTCGTGATAATTCGTGATGTGAGCAAAAAATATTACCTTTAAAAGTTATGGATAGGTTTTTCTATCGTTTCTATACTCGATCGTAAATGTAAGTATTTAATAGTTTTTTAATAGTTCCTTACATCTTTCAAATATGTTTAAGAATGTTTATCCTCTGTTTAGATATTGTATTGTTAAGGCTCTCTACTTTTAAGTTACTATATCGCTACATTAATCTATTCATTCCCTTCTCTACTCTATCGTTAAATTTCTCTACATTCCATTTCTCTCTCGTCACATTTATATTCGAATACGTTTCTATACTTATATATTTTTCTAAATTTAATTAATCTGCTGTTAAGTTAGTCTGTTTTTAAGGCTTTTACTGTAGAAGTTTCTTAATTAAAAGATTTTTATCTTTATTTTATTCTATCACTTCATTACTTTATCTTTACTTTGTTGTATTATTTTTAAATAGGTCATATATTAAATTAAATATTTTTCGTCGCAAAATTTAATATTAGAAATGTTTGGTGTTATATCGGCCTTCGGCACTAGTTTTTCACTTCGTAAAGAGTTTGCATGTTAATCAACTCTCGTTTAATTACCTATCGTCACTGAACAATGAATAATGTAACGTCTTGCCAGCCAAGCTGTCATCTCTAATCGACACATTTGACAGGAAGCGTTTTGCCCGCACAGACATGACGGCATTTTAGACAGGAAGCGCGTCTAGGTGGGTGTCTGTGCAAAACGCTGATGTGTCGATGTATTTGCGTGTGTATCTATGTGTATGTGTGTGTGTGTGTAAGTGCATGGGTATTTGTGTGTGAGGCATTAACAGAGTCGTAAACTGCCAAGTTGCTTGTTATGTTGATTACACAACGAACATTGCGCGCGAACTATCGAAAATAAAGTTAAAAGCCAAAAGTTGCGCTTGAAAATGAGGCAACTGAAAGGTGGTAAGAGAGAGGCAAGTCAAAATGTTGTACATAGCATGTTTAATGTTGTCCATTTTGGGATACATTTAAAGCTGTTCCTTGTATAGGCACGCCCTGAGAAGTATGCAACACTTGCCGCATGCCACGTATGTGTCTGTCAAGAACAAACAAGAAACAAAAACGAAAAAGTTAACAAATACACAGCAATAGCAGGAACTAGATACACCAAATGGTAGTTGCAACTTGCAACAGCAGCAACTGTCATTTGCCCCTCAAAGCGTTGCCAAGGAACTTTTGCTTGCCACACGTAAAAGTTGAAAGTTGAATGCCTGGCAAATGCCGCGGCAATGCCCCCGAATGCACTAACAAAAATGCATTTCTGGCACCCCACTCCCCTCTCAGCACTTACCACTCACCAAGTGTTTGCCTGCTGCAAAAGTTTTCCTCACGCAACAGTCAAAAGCAAAATCTTAGCCAAAGTCACTTTTTCGTATTGTTTTTCGTTGCAAATTTATTACAACATTTGCCACGCGCTTCTTTTATCTCTCTGGGCGGGTTATTTATCTGCCACGTTAAATTTACTTTGCCAACATACACATTCACATTGAGAAGGAAAACGCAACGAATTCTTTTTTTCTTTTTTTTCCATTTGGCTTTTTTCATAATTTTCGCCTTCAGGCCAAATTGTCGTCTTTATTTGCAGCATGGAAATGCTTGTGCACAATTTTCGCATTTTCCCGTTACCCATTTCGCATTTCCATTTCAATGCACATCAGCAGCAGCAGCTTTGGATAAACGTGGAAAACGTTTTGAGATTTCAATGCTCACCCGCATGACATTTGCGATTTTCCGCACATTTTGTATTTTATTGAACTGTTTGTCACATGGTGCTGACAATAATCGAGAGAATGAGAATGAGAACGAGAACTTTAAGTCAGACCCTCGAGACAGGATACAGAACTCTGGACCTGGACCCTTGATTCTCATATGTACATATATAGAAAATCATAAGCATGTAAACTTTATGAAAATCAAATGGAAATAAAAATGGACAGCGCTCATAAACAATAATATGGCGAATGGAGCTTTCAAGCAAACATATACAGAAAGACAAGTAACATAACTAAAAATGAGTATAAAGTTTTTACCAAAGTGGACGGGAGGCGTGGCAGCTGTTTAGCCAAGAAGCTGCAGCAACTTAATAAAAACAAAAATGTATGAAATACTTTTACGACTTTCGAAGACATTTTTACAGCTTGCTGCCAACTTTGCTAACGATATGCGATATGCAAGGCAAAAACAAAACTAAAATAAGGCAAAACCAACATGAGAACACAGCTGCATTCCTAAGCAAAGATCCAGAGTGTAAGTTGGTATTAGGACCAGTCCAGTCCAGTCAAGTCCATGGTCCAGCTTGGGCGTAGCCTGGTCGCGAATGCATGTCGCATCATAAAACCGAAAGTCATTTCGCACAGAACGTGTCTGGGCCATGATGTTGGCTGGCCAAGAAGCCAAAGTCATTGCAGCCAATAATAATTCCAATTGTAGTGCAGTGACAATTTCTTTCCATTTTTTTTGGTTTTTTTTTTTAGGATGCGCTTGCATCTTGGGTACAATGTACTCAACAATGGTCAGCAGCGCTTTTATTGCCCAACGTTGGCATTTTAAATGCTGCTGCAGCAGCAGCGACATTATTTGGTCAATGTAGACGACATGACGCGGCCATTAAACGCAACAAATAAGCAAACAATGGCAGCAAACTTTTACCCAGGATATGGCTACAAACAAGAGATGAGCAAAGAGGAAGAAATTAGTAAAGCGCTTAAGCGCAACAAATCCAAAATTCACAGCAAAAGAAGTTTCCATTTCTTGAAATTCCTCTTTATTTTTCGTTGCATACTTTCGCGGGCTACGCTTAAATAATGGCTGGTGCTTCTAACGGCATTTTATAGTCTATGTAATTAGCTAGGAAGGGAGAGAGACAGACAGACTTTATTTTTTTTTGCCGTCTGTTTTATCAAGTATTTTGAAGCAGTTCAAAAGATACTGCTTGCTGCATTGCACTATAAAGAACCAAAATTATTTTAAAAATGAAATAACTGCAGGTTAATCAATACATTAAGGGGCAATTCAGCAGGTTATTTGGATTAACAGTCATGCTGACTATCAGAGCTGCAAAAGATTGAAATTCCTTTATAATACAATTTTAATGATGTATCAGAAATCAGTACCTGCTGAATGACATGATCCATTTTCATACAAATCCGCCACTATATCATAATTTTTTATTAAAACAGCACACTACGTCGTTTAAAAGCTCATGAAAAACGGACAGTATCAGGTATCACACTATTTGTACGATACATTTTTTGTGATACCAATACCAAAATTTTACGTTTCTGATAGTCAAAAATTTGCTGCTGAATGTAAAGAGTAGTAATCAAGTATCATTGCCCCCATTGATTCAACATTTAAAACCGATCGTTTTCTAAAACTCTTGTTTAAAAAATAAAAAATTGACAATTTTAAATCTATACTACTTCAAAAATATTAAGTTCAATCAATGGCATAATATATCCATTAAATTTGCAAATGGTATGCCATAATGGCAAGAAATAATATTAAATAACACCCTCTGCAGATGTGTAAAAAGAACAACAGCAAATAATAACATATGCTTGCTGTTCATTCACCTCATCAATGAACATTACGAACTAACATTGAAAGGCAATAATAAATATGGCAAATATGCATAAATACATGTTCAATTAAGCGTTAAAAACATTCTTTCAAAACAATTGAAGTGCAAGAAAAATTAAATATGCCAACAAGTCGCATACGATTATAGTTTTACTACCAAATTATAAATACAATATTTTAACCTCATTAAACATTGATTGTATGTTTAATTGAGCTTTATAATAACTTTACTTTTCTACAGTTTTTCCCAATGCTTATACTTTGATTATCCCAACACAAAATTTCAAAACAAACTCCCACTCCCAGAGCAGTCTCACAAATGAGATATAGACAAATATAGGTACATATATAGTTACTTAGTCAATTATCTGTCAAAAGAATTGCTTGACTAATTAGCAGCAATAATGTTTGTAAACTAATAAACCAAATTTGACGAGTTTGCGTCATACAAAATAAAAACAAAAGTTAATAAACAGCGTAGGAAACTTTTTAGGTGCTGAAGCGGAAACCGCCTAGAGACTGACTAGCAAGGTGCCTGAACAATTTATTTATTTAGTTTTGCAAAAGCTAATTAGCAACTAAAGTGAAATTAAAGCAAAGTCAGGCTAGCCAGAGAACGACAATGGACTTTCTATAGTCTCACTCACTGCCAGAGTTGTAGCTGGAGACAGAGACGGTGAGGGAGACGAAAGCGCTGGGCAACGGTGTGCTACAACTAATTAAATGCAATAAGCAAGCCGGCAACTGCTGGACGTGGTCCTGCCACGACACAGAGGGCGGGACAGGAAGTGACGCACAAAAAATAAAGGCGGCAGCCACGGCAAACGAGTGACAACTTTGTTTTGATGTGCAAGGACATTAACACGACACCAACTCCGGCTTCAACTCCTGTTCCTACTCCTACTCCTACTCCTACTCCTACTCCTACTCCAACTTCAACTCATTCTATTCGCTTTTGCTGTGTCAGGGACAACGAGGACACCGTTTTAATTTGTACATTAAAGTAATTAGTTTAACATTAGTTAGCTGCAGTTAGTTTTAATGAAGAAACGACACAAAATTTCCCTAGTCGAGCACTTACCGCTCTTGAAAGTGGCCATTAGTCTCTCCGAGTCGGCGCCATGCTGACAATCGAATAGCGATGTGTCCAACAGATCACCAGGCACATATCCAAGCAAACCCAACATTCTATAAACAAACAAATTTATATGAATTAGAATAACTTGTAAAACAGAAAACTGTGTCTGCGATTGATCTCACTTGTCATCCACATAGGTAAACTTCATGTCCAGCGAATGCTTGGTTAAAAATGTGCTGGTGCCCAGCGGTATTTCAATGTTCGAAGGATGTGGTATGGGCCTGCCAATGGCAATAAGCACACGTTCGCCTTTGCTGTTGACCCTCAAGTGTCCAGTTATGTGAATAACCTATAGTAAACTCCACATTAATAAAAGTCAAATAAATTGTAGAATGCAACAGACCTTATATGAGGCACTCTTGATATTAATGCTGCGTCCGCGGCTGGTCAATGTGCATTTCATGCGTACAAACAGATCCCGATGATGTGTGCTGACCCCCGATTCGAGCAATTGTTCATCCTTGATCTTGTCAGCGATGCCATTGCGTTTGAGATTGAGCGCCTCCTTGATCTCAGCATGATCACATTGATGTGTATACTCCCAGATCTGTTGGCCCAGCGTATCAATCTGCAAAGAATTAAAGAGTTTAATAAAGATTTCAAAATATGGTTTAACGATTAATACTAAAATAAATATGGGTTTCGGATTGGGTACGTTATGAAACGAAAGGATATTGATACTAATAATTACAAATATAAATTTCGATTAGATTCTGTTTTAGTTTCGTGCTTTGGATTCGATAACAGTACCGGTAAGATCCGGTTTGCAATTGTTAACAAATTTCAAATTCTTAAGAAAGAAAAATATTACATACGAATGTATTTAAAATTGTATTTTGTACCTATATTAAACCTTGTTTAAATTTCCAGAACTTCTTTAATAAATTGCATGCAAAAAATCTAAAATTTACTTTCGGACAATAATTCTTGAAAAGGAATTTGTGTCTGTTTCAGTTCCAATATTACATTTGAAACGGTTAGTTTCGGTTAACGGTTTCGGTACCGGTTCCGACATGATAATTATTCCCTGCATCGGTTTAATGCTTAATAACACACCTTTGTAATACCCAGATAATCTATTATGTTCTCAGATACATAAGTGATGTCGCCCTCATTGGATAGCACCAGCAGAAAGCCATCCATGGTCTGTTTTAACAATTGACCGGCCTCGGCACACTTTAGCCAATCCTCGTTCTCATTCTCCTCCTTGGGCTTCACCAACACTCCTCCGTTGGAGTCAATATCCGGTTTAATACGCTCACTCGCTTCACGTATCTTAGGCACTGCAAATAGAACAAATTGATGAATATGCTAAACATCGAGCTTGCTTACAAACAAAGAATAAACTTACCCAACTGCAGCATCTCACGTATCTTGAGATAAGCAATTGTCATGCGCATTACAGACGCCTTATCCAGCTGATTGACATCGTCGGGCTTAAGGGGCAATGCCTGCGACAGTTCCATAAAGATCTCTGTCTCCTTGGAGCGACGACAACGAGCCGCATCTCGTGACTTTTCCTTGCGCTTCTCATTGTTCCTGGCAAAGATAAAACGAAAGATATGCATAAGTTTGTGCAACATGAAAGCAGTAAAGGTTTAAAATCTGGATGGCTTTCGATCGTCAGATCACGTAGGCCACTCTTGACGTCGTTTTGCAAATTTACATTGAGAGGGAATCGAGGGGATCGTCGTTTGCTATGGTAAATTGCACAGAAATGCGTACATTCCAATTGTTGCGATTTGGTGCGTTTGCGTTTTTATTTGACTTGATTCAATTGTCGCGGTCAGCGGACCAATTTTTCAATTGAGCAAAACATTCGCTTGGCAAGGCGAAGGCGCCAAAGTTCATGGCAACTACCGCAAAAAAAAAGCTGCAAATCAAGCAAACAAATGTTGATTCCGACTATCAAATGGAAATGAATTGAATCCAAATTTCACTCAAATGCTGGCTGATTATTTGCTTAATTACGAATATTATAATTGCAATTTAATAATGGCCAATAGCGACAATAAACTATTTCTAATTTATGGAAATTTATTTAGCAACACGAGCTCTTCTTAATCTGCCCAACTTCATAATTGTTTGTCCAAATATATAACAAAATGTAGTTCTTTCTTTTTTTTAAATAAACCAAGGTTTAATTCATAATCAGTAACTTGAGTACTTTAAGCTTTAAAAATAATAAAATGAAGTTATTTGCGATTATTAAAGTAAACTAAATGTTAGATTCAACCCAAAGTAGGTTATACAAGTATTTCTACATCTGTCAACGCATTATTATACTTGCAGTATATATATTCTTATTCAGCATTATTATAACATATTTGTTTGATTTAAGACAGTAATAATTGTCCATTAAAAATATACCAATTGCAGTTAATTGTTACTATCAAAGTAAATCAATATCTACCTTTAAACTGTTAATGCCTTTCAATAAAAAATGTTTATCACCAATTCATATTAAATAACTTTTGGCTTTTTCAAATACATGCATGTACTTTGTAAGTGCAAAGAAATTTCGTAAATACTTAAATTCATGTGTGATTACACTGTCCTGCTCGTATCGAGTTTTGACGCCTTTCACTGTTGCACCACCCACTCAGTTTGTTGGCAACTGGACTAAACAACTCAAGTGACGGTGTTTAGTGGCTTAAGATACGCAGAGCCTACTGACATGTACTAAGTAAGTAAGTAAGTAGATAATAACAAGACAAAAACCTTGGCACCATTTCAGAACAACTGAACAAGAACAACTGATACATATACAAATACATTTGTAATGGAATATTTCCTTATGCAGTTTTTTATAGCGCATGTTAATGCAATTAACAACTCGAAATGCTTTTGCCGCAGATCGTTGAAATGTTATTGAACCTGAGGGCAAGTGAATGTACAACATCGACAACTGAATTACTCATCGCAAATGAAGAGGAAGGAAAAATGAATACTAAGTAAGATAAGCAAATTCAAACAAGTTTTCACTTAAGTATTCAAAAGTTTATAAATCTATGCTTAATTTGTTATCAGCAAACATACAAAAATTCTTAGGAAAATGGCCACAAATTAAGTATATATGCATTTATTATATATACACTTGTTGTTGGAGAGTACACTGACCTCACGCAAAGGCATTTCGCTGCCAATTTTGTTATAAGAAATTCTCACATAATTCAGAACAGAATTTGTTGTTGCAGCTGCCAAGAAAAACTCGTAAGCTGTCGAAAACTAGCAATAAAAACATTGCTGTGTCGTATTATTAATATATATGTATATGCTTATTATTGCAAATAAATAGTAGATGAATATTGTATATACATAATGACAACAACAAAATTAATACGCGAATTTGCGACTACTTTGTCACGTAGCACAAAAGTCATATGAAATATTCGCGGAATTGTAACAAAATTTGTGAAATTCAAATATGAAATTTGAATTCATTTTGGAATAAATTAATTATCGAGTCAAGCAATAAAAAACAAAGAGCAAACCAAGCAAAGATAACAAATTAAATACACATATTTGTAAACTTAATTTGAAATATTTGCGCTTGGTAACAATTGCAGGTCGAAATCTCCGTTGTTGTCCCCCCTTTTTTTTGCCGAGCTTTACTTGTCAAACAATTTGTATGAAAAGACACCGCCATATCAGTGAGACTGTCAGACAAGCAGACAGAGAAACCAAAAACAAAAGAAAATCAAAAACAAAAATAACATATGGTTAGCTGCAAGTTGTGCCTGTCCATTGGAAATTGAAATATTTCCATAACGTTACTCATACGACGTGTGGCCCAGCAAATTGACAGACTAAACACAATTTGTAATACTTTAGGCCATATGGCAATTGGCAACAAATAACTTTGAAAGTGTAATGCAAAACTGAATATAAATAGCAACAATAGCAATATTGGTGTATATGATAGCTATTTAAAAGCTATCTACAATATAAAAGTGTATGTTGCAGTTGTAAAACCATCTCATTAAACTCTGCAATTATACGATCTAAAGCTACAGGGTAACTTTCAGTCAAGCATTTGCCTTCCACTTGATTTTGACTTAATTTATTTTCATACATACGAAATACAAAAATACTATCACAACAATTTACAAGGTACATATAATGTATACTCCAACAGTATGTATTATACTATACATTGTATATGTATGTATTTTACGTATAAATTCAATTAAATATACTTCCCTCACACCTTTATCCCTCTTCCTTAACTTATTGCCAATTGCCTTAGCTGAATGCTAATAGCCTGCTTAAACGACTTGTGGAACAAAAGGGGGCGAAAGTGGTTAAACAATTCATAAAAAATTGAAGTGAGTTGCTTTTAAATATTCACAAAGCGGCTGCAGTTTTTTTAAGTATTTAATATGTATTTATTTTTGTTGCTATTTGTGTTGTTATTGCTATTATTGTTATTATTTTTGCTTCTGTTTGCTTTTGTTGTTTGAAGCATTTCCGGCTCATGGCTCTATTGAAACGACAGAAGCAGTTGCATGATCTTGACACGTGCAACAGTTTCTACATATACATATGTAATTACTCGTACTTTAAATAAAATAAACATTTAATAAATATAAGAACTATAAGAAAACCATTTAAAGATATCTCAAATGTGAGTCAGTCGAATAACTCGTTAATAATATAAGCTCGAGCTTTAGATTGAGCCATTAAATAAGATTGCATAATATTGGAGCAATCACTCATGCAGTCAATAATTCAATTAATAAAACAATTTTATAAATCACCTGAATCATATAAGAGCATGCTTTACTTAATCAATTGCAAAAACAAGTAATCACGTTACCAGTGAGAGGGATTGCCAGTGAGTTACCCCTTTAAGGTGATTGAATAAGTTCGCTGCTTATTTTATCATCTTGTTAAGATTTGAAGAAAACTTAATTAATTAGGTAGAATCAAACAAAGTTAAGGAATTTATTCTAAAAGCTATTATAGAAACTTGGTATATTAATTTTGAATTATAGTTTTTATTGAAAATTGCCATTAGTTAATAATTAACGGAAAAAATATTTCCTTATAAAATTAACAGTTTAATTGACAATTAATAGTACTTAATTATTAGAATTCTAAAGTAAAATAAATACAAATAAAAATGTTTGACTTAATAAGTCGAATTGAACTCTGTTACAAAATACAGTTGTTTATATCAAACTATACAAGTTCTAAGCGCTGCTTTAAGCCATTTAAGACCAGTGACGTTAATGCTAATTGCAAAAGTATGTAAGTATAAATGTTCATGGGATTCGGATATGCAATAGATAAGCAAATATTATGGCTAAACGTGCGGCTCGTTTGCGGTTTGCCAATGGTAAACAAAATCTTGTTAAGCACGCGCAAACCGAGACACACACACACATTAGCACACAGATCCCATAGACACACACACACACACAACAATCACACTATCGATCATGCAAGCTTCTTCAGATTTAAAAAGTGTTTGCCATATAGAATTTGTACGCCAATGGCATCCAGAATGAGAATTGAAAACATCTGCGTCAATGGGAAGTGACAATGAATAAATATAGCCTTGTTTTCAAAATGATTCCCTACAGAAATTAACAAGACTTTGATTTAGGTATATAAACTTCACAGCCCGAGAATAATTATTCTCGATATTTATAATTATAATTATAATTATAGCTGACAAGCAAAATTGTAATGGATTTCATTTCCATTTGAATACCATTCGGTTACTCATTCATATGTATGCCAATAATTTTGGCCTTGTCTGGTTGTAGACCATTTATTCCTTATCGTTGTCAGACTATTATTATACATACTTTGATTTAAGCTTTTGACTATTTTTTGTACTTTCATACTTTGCGATATCTCTGTAATCTTCCTCTATCTGTATTTCTCTTTCTTTGGAGTCTATTACAGAAAGTCATTCCCCTGGCGATGGTTTTCCCCAGATATCAATAACATAGGTACTAAAGCGCCACATAGATTACATATTTCAAATTGATAACAAATCGAACAAATGTTTTATGTTCCGCATTTTTAATGTATAGTTATTTATTTTAATTGACATATGCAAAATTTTAACAATAAGTATATTTCGTCGTATTGGAATTTTTCAATAGATCATTGCCCTTTTTGATAAGTAGCTTGAATATTAAATTTGGAAATCAGATAAAACTTTAAGTTCATTTAGATGACAGCTACAAAAGACTATAAGTTTAGATAAGAATATGTTTTTTTATTTCTTGATAATTTGCATTAACTGAGCTTAAAAATAAATAGAATACTTTGATTATAAAAGAGACAAAAATTACGTTATCGATTGAAGTTATTATTCAGATCGGGAGTCTGTATGATTATATGTATTTGCTAATATCAAAATTGGAATTCTTGCTGGAAAAGTTATTATTTATTGACAAATATGTATTATGAAAATATGATCAGACACACTATATCGATTAATCAAATGCTAAGTGCTGACCGACTCTCAATCTCACTCAAAGTATATATAGTATTTATATATATAGACAAGTACATATAGAATAGAAAGAGAAATGTGCGCATACATATGTAAAATGTATAATAATAGTATAGAGAATGAATGCAGATAAGATGTGCGCCCACTTGGTTTACTTTATTGTTGTTTTTGTTATTGTCATTTCTTGTTGTTGTGATAAGAAACTTTACTGTTTGTTATGAGTTGTGAGTACAGACAGTGGTCTGTATATAAGTAGTATATATTATAAGTACCCGCATGTTTGCAGACATAACTAGAATCTTTTTGAATACGTTTCGAATGCAAAACATATATTCAAACTTACATAAAGTCCTCGATATCCACAAATTGGCTATACTGGCATGGTTCTGGATGATTTGGAGCATAGCCGTAACAATATTCATAGCTCCATGGCTGATTTTGACGACAGGGTGTCTGCAGATTGAGCATCCTCATGCCTGGCTGCATATAGGGTATGCTCTGGGTCTGTTGACCCTCATAGACATTGGAAAATTGTCCAAAATCCGACTGTTGCCGTTGATATGGATGAAAACGGGACATTTCCATGCCAGCGGAACTATTGTAGATGGCGCCACCACTGTTGCCACATTGAGGCACAAACTGAGGCCGTGACGTGGAATTGTTGTAGAAATTGCCATTATTAAAGTTAACAGCTGGTTCATTAATTGGCCTACAGCCATAAAGACTGCCATTTCCTACATTCTGTTGTTGTTGTTGCTGTAGTTGTTGAGGTTTCACTTCCGATTCGTAAAAAGAGTTGGTATCATCGCCATAGAAAGTATTTTCAGTGCAGGAAAAATCACAGTTTTCCCAAGCATTGCCAGAATTATACATTATTTAATTCAATGGCTTAAGCCATAGATTAATTGTTAAATGCACACACACTCACACCCACGCACAATCTTATTTTTTTCTACTGCTTGTGAAGAATCCATAAAACAACCGACGAGTACCAACATTTAAAATGAACAGAAATTTCTATTAGCACGAAATTCATATTTATAGGCCTCCAAACGAGAATTGCAAATAGCAGCAAACTGATATCAAAAGACTCAGATACAACCCACACACACACACACACACATGCATATAAGCCCATGAAAATCCTAGACAACAACAATGTGGCAACTGGTGAGAGAGGAACGCATTCAATATTTTGGCCAAAGGTAAGAATGAAAACGCTGTACTACACTAGACATTAACATCAAAGCTTTGTTTCGTATCAGCTAGTACTCACTGACTGATAAGATAAAAAAGGCCAAAACACTCACTTATTTCTCTCAACCGCTCTCGACCAGGCTATATGGGCAAATTGACCAGATAAGACAGATAACTGTGGCCGCAAAACGGAAAACAGTTTCAAAACAACAAAAGCGAACAAAAACAATCAAAAAAAGGTATTACATTTTGTTAACTTGTGGCTAATTTGTAATTAACTTGGTAAATAGTATTGCATACTCTTGAGCGTATCAAATTTTATTGCTACCTTTTTCTCACTTGCTTTTAAGAAACTTATCTATGAAGGACTTTAGCCAAATTATTTGCATAATGAGTCACAAACTGCAGTAGTTTTTTAGCCAAATATAAGATGAAATAAAGTGCTTACAAATCAAACGCTAAAGACTCTCTAAGATGACTTGGCCAACCAAAATGGTTAACAACTAGCAACTTTTTTATGCCAGACACAAAAATTCCCCTCATCTGTGATAACATAAGAACATAACATTTGACAAATATTTAACTTGTTCTTTTTCTTTTTTTGGTTTTTGGCAAACATGTGCTGAAAGTAGAAACAAGATAACGAATCCAACAAAGAAATACGACCACTTGGACGATTAAGTAATATAGAACATTAGATCTGATTCCAGTACACACGTACCGTATTGTGAATGGCCCTCAACTCTGAAAGGTTAGTGTATGTTGATTGATTTTAAAGCTAATTAACTAAAATCTTCTTTAAGCAAAATCAAACAATGGTTGCACTGTTCAGCGGAACAAATCAATGATAGGAAATCAATAAAACTTTTGTGTGTTCTGCAGATCGGCAGTGATTAAACATTCAATCACAATGCTTAATTTTATGATTGTTATAAATGAAAATCCATCACAGAAAAAGTATGTTAGAAAAAGTGCTTGAATCTATTTTTATACCCTTGCAGAGGGTATTATAATTTTGTCACGAAGTTTGTAACGTTGAAGGAGGCGTGTCAGACCCCATAAAGTATATATATTCTTGATCAGGGCGATGATCTGAGTCGATATAGCCATGTCCGTCTGTCTGTCCGTCTGTCTGTCTGTTTCTATGCAAACTAGTCTCTCAGTTTTGAAGCTATCTTGATGAAACTTGGTACAGATCCGTCTTATTGCTGCAAGCAGTACAGATGTCGGAACCGGCCGGATCGGATCACTATATCATATAGCTGCCATAGGAACCAACATTTAGTATGTATAACAAATTTTGTAAGAAATCTGGCGACTGACACGGGGCACTGCAAGGGTATCCAAACTTTGGCGCGCCAAAGTTAGTTTGCGCTATATTATATATTTAAAATAGTAGAAGCGTAAAAATAAAGGCTAAATTTATTATCAAAAACAAACTATTCTTAATGTGCAATTTAATTATGGATTGAACTATGGATAAAATGACATCTGATTTGAAAATCGATTGGTATTGACAAAGTTATGAAAGTTTGAAGACTGTTAACCTTTTAATGTCAAATTTTTTTGTCACTTTTAAAATGATTTTTTGCATAATGGGTTCTGCCACGCCTTCTTGACAAAATTATAATACCCTCTGCAAGGGTACAATAAAATTAAGAATATTTTAAAAGTAAGAATAAAGCTCATAAGAAAAGTTGAAACCATTCATTTGCCAAAAGTCCGTTCTGATGCATCGGAATGAGGTCAAATATGAGTACACAGTACAAGCCTGTAAAGTTGTATTTTTTATGGCGTACGAAAGACAATCATGAGGCGTTCCATTTTTAAACAACGAAACATCAACAATATCAGGAACACACAACAATGTATATGTGAAAACAAACTGAGATTTTGCGCAACTCTTAAGAATTATGAGCAATTTTTTAAGGCTGCGTCTCTGACAAACGCATAGGCTACATAAATTAACTTTCCCTGCTAAAATATCTGACAATTAAATAAGAATGGAAGACTAAAGGCTACCCTATACCGAGATTTTCAGTATTCTGTAAAGTCAGATGCATGCGATACGAGCTTAACCCTTTTTTTCTTATTCAAAGCATATTCAATTCCAAAATGACTTAAATATTTTTGCTGCTATCTTTATAAAATAAGAGATGTTGGGCAAACTTTCTTAAATCAACTTGAATTTAATGCCATATCTAAATACACATTTGTTGGCCATAGCTGTAAGTATAATTATAAGCTTTGTGGATCGAGAGTGCGACATTTAAAAACTCGTATAGTACCAATTTAATGTTCACAGGGTATAAATAATAATCATTATTCCTACAACAAAAAATGAAATTATCACATATCGTATAAATAAATCGGCAGATAAAAAATACAACAGTGAGCGACCAACACACACAGATAAACTCTCATACACAGATACACTCTCATACACAGATACACTCTCACACACACAGATACACAGGCTGTTGCATTTGGCGGCTGCATAGCAACAAAGTCGATTGTTGGAGCAGCGTGTTTGTCTCAGACCTCAAAAGACGAATTATTCAAGTTAAACAACAGCAACAACAACAATTGTTATATGAAAATAAAGAAAAGCAGCAATAAAACAACAACAACAGGCACATGGTAAATACGGAACACAGGCACAACATTTATACACACAAGCACACACACACTTTACACCCCGCATGCCGTCACATTTTAGTTCGATTGCGCAAAAAGTAGGTCGTCGTGGCCAGACAGAGGCTGCCGCGGCCAACAACAACAGCACCAACAACAACAACAACAACAACAACAATAATAATAAAAACAGCAACGCAAACAACAACAAAAATAACAACAACAATGAGGCATATCATTTAAATATTTAACACTGTATGCGTAAGCTTGTGTTAATTTTGTGCGTTCGCCTTACGTTGGTATTGAAATATATACAATTTGTATTTATTGTTTTGTTCAA
Source organism: Drosophila testacea (assembly GCA_035043265.1). Lineage (NCBI taxonomy): Eukaryota > Metazoa > Arthropoda > Insecta > Diptera > Drosophilidae > Drosophila > Drosophila testacea. Next base: position 2,929,790 of record JAWNND010000477.1, read on the forward strand.
TTTTCATTTAAACACCCGGTAGCCAAAGGGTAACACAGGGTATATTAAACCTGAATATATGGTATTCATCAAAATTCGATACATTTTATCTATTTTTCAATGTATTCAACTTCTAGATGGTGACTAAATTCTAAGAACAATAAACCTAAAATAATACCTAATGTGTTCTACCCATTTATATTATAATTTAATTTGTGGAATCATAAAAAAAGCTGGATGGAAATTTAATCTATAAAATCGAATATTCTCATATTCTATAACTTTGATAACGTAAAAGTTTATAATTGAATAAATAACCATTTAACTATAAAGAAAAGTTATTGTGACACTTCATTTTATATTAAAATTTTACTATCATATCATAAAAAGAGCTGGAAGCGTAAGTTCTAAAATTTACATTGAGTATTTCCATATGTCATATTCTCTTTTCTTCTAATTGAACAAAGAACCAAAATTATAAACCTTGAAAACAATACTACTAAAGAGATATCAAAGCAACAAGTGGTTACTTCTAAAGTTACATCAAAGATAGACACGAGAATAAGGCCCATTACAAAAAGGGTCAGTACAATTTTATCATGGCTTTACTTAATGATATCTCTTTATATTGTTTACTAATACAATATGTGATTTCTTTTTCTTAGCAGAACGAAGTAGGAATTTTCATTTAACAAAGAAAAACATTTTCAAAACTCGATTTGTTGTTTTTTTTGTCGTTTGATTGAATCTACATATAATTTGTTATAAACGAGGTTAAAAGTGTCTAGCAAGTAAATCAAATATGAGCGACAGACAAGTTCACAACGAGGTTGAATCTAAAGATGAAAGAACAAAAACAAATCCTGCTAGAATCGTGAGTCTATCATAATAATAAATAAATCATAATAATAAATAAATAAACAAACGTTAGAAAGTGATGAGTCGATTTAATTATAACTAAATTTAGAAAAAGTAACAGATGGACAAGTCAAATCTTTAACAATATACTTAGTTTATTGTTGAAACTCTTAATTCATCTTTGTTCAATGACTACAGAATCGAGCATATTTTAAACAGTGTTTAACAATAGTTAAAAATTCTAAGCAAACAAATTAAATTGAATTGATGTTGTGCTAATTAGAATTAAATTTCCGCTAATCATCACAAGGTTAACTGAGCCAATAAAATAAATAAACAAAATCTGCGTTTTTCGTGAAAAACAAAGTGATTAATCACGTGACCATTTCAACACAACAATCTCAATTTAAGTCGAAACACAAGCACAATTATAATAAAGAGCCATAGCTGTCGCTATCAATCGACTATCAATATTTCATAATACAAATCAAATACAAATTAATCTATGCTAGAAACCAGTTCACGATCTGTACATGGAAAACTTGATCAGTTTTCTTTAAAATTAATCGTTTACAGAACCGCTTCTTGGCTAACTAAAGTCACGTAGACCAAACGAAAAATATTTAGAGTTAATGCAAATGTTGCACATTTTTGTATAAAATTTACTAAATTTATAAACAACATAATTTTATGTGTTTTATGCTTAATTAATGATATAGAAAATGCGTATCCGTTACTTAAGGGGCGGGTCTTCACCACGCCCATGAGGCGCAAACAAACAAAACAAAATAAAAACAATAACAATAACAAAACAAAAAAAATACAAAACAAACTGATAAAACAAAAACTGGTTATGCTACTGCTGTGAGCACAACAGGTTTTTTCCATCTTTTTATTTTGTTGAATTTTTAAAAATAACCCAAACACAAGAAATGTGCGTAGCAAAGAGGAAGCCCCGAGTGCAGAGTGGAAATATGCATTGGGCTAAATATAGATAATAAATGAGAAAAAACCTAGGCTGGTCTGTCATCGTAGTTCAAGGATATCTTGATAAGTCTCCTTGTGCTGGCTGGCATGAGCAACAGGTAACAGGTGTGATAAGATTCGTTTCAAATACTCGACCAATTCAGAAAATAATTACGAGTTGTCCATTTGTTTCTTTCGAATTGGATATAGTTTTTTATTTCTTTCGACATTCAAGGTAAGGTCTCGGTCAACGCGTTCTCTTTTACTGTCTGCCTTCGTCAAAGCTGTATAATTATCGCAAATGCAAAAACCAAGCGTGATTAATGATTACGTTTAGATTTCAAATACTATATGTGTGGAAACTTTTGTTTTATTTCTGATCTTTGCCCTATTGCTTTTCACACACACATGTTTCTAGCTCTGTAAGCTGAACACGAGTTAAAAATTGAATCTTTACAAATTTAACAAATTTGTGATAAGCTGTTCCTTTTCCTTGTCACTTTAGAGAAGAAATGACGGTCGTAGTTGCGAAAATATCGAAAGTTACTTATGTTGCTTTTCTTTTAATAATTTATAAAGTTTTGCAGTTGCTTTTGGCACATATTTAATTAAGGCCCATTTTTTCAATGTCTTTATAAGGTGTCAAAAAACTGTCCGAATGATAAGCTGACGTAAAATGTATAGAAACTAATGTCATACTCAGTGATTAACAAATAAAAATAAAATAATTACCAAATAAAGCTTACATATATGGACATCCTTAACGTAACATAACCCCTTATTGTTTCGGATATGTATAAATTATATATCTGAAGGAACCGATCTATTCAGCCTTTAACTGAAATTCGAATCTAAATAAAAATAACATTTGTATAGTATTGTTTTTTAATTATCGTATTGATATACTATATAGAATCCCTTGGCTAACTTTGTCAAGTAATTGTTTTGACAAAGAATATTTTTCCTTGATTTTTAATTTTTGTTTTATCTAATATCTAATATAGTATCTTATGGTTCATTGAATAAGTAAAAAAAGAAAGAAAGAGAGCTAATGGGTTGAACTATTTGGAAAAATATAAAACAATTATTTGAATTTTTAAATTTTGTCAAAACAATTACTTGACTAACTGTATTTAATGCGTAACATGCCAAAAGGAAGTGGAAAGCTAGAAAATCTATTTGAACTAAGCCCTGTGTAATTTTCCATCAAACAAAAGTCCAATTTATCAAAACATTATGATGCAACCCCTTAAAAAGACTCTAGTAAAAGACGAAAACAGAATTCCAATATCGGACGTAGTGTGCAATTTGTGTGGATAATTTGTCTCGCAACCCTAAATGAAATAATAGAAAATATGCGCAGCTAGCGTCAGCAAAGCTGACGACAACAACGCAGCAACAGCAGCAGCAGCAGTTGAGGAAAAAAAAGAAAGCAAAGCGCTTATGCAATAGGCAAACGGCCCATCCGAAAGATCACATGGGCAGGAGCCTCAGATATTTGCTTGTAATTTTATTATTTTTCATTGAAATAAAGGTCAATTGAAATGGGGAAATAACTTACTTTCGTTTCTCCTTCGGCTTGCCACTGGCAGTCAAAGCTGCACCTGCAGCAGCGTTGGCCACATTCTTGGGGCTTGTTGGCGATGACGTTGCTGCTGCAGCAGTAGCGGCAGCGGCGCTACGTTGCTTTTGAGCCTCCGCTGCCGCATCGATTGTATCAATTAACGAAACCATTTTCTTTGAAATGATAAAACCGCAGCAGCATTCAAATTTATCGATGTGTTGCTCTTGCTGCTAACTGTTTCCGTTCCCTGTTGTCGTTTCTAATCACTTTTGTTGTTGTTCTTGTTGTTCTTCCAGTTGTTGCTTAAGTTGTTTTCCTGCTTTTTTTTGTATTCTTGGTGAGACTCTTGGTTATCGATATTGCTTTTCGTATTATTTTGTATATTTTTAAAATTTAAATTAAACTATTCAAATGGAATTACTTTTGTATGTTTTTCGAATTCTTTTGCGCACGTCTTTCGTATGCACACACACACGTATCTGCGTATAACGTAACTGTATGTGTTCGTACTATTTTTGTTAGTGTGCGACACCTCAAATATTTGTAGTTGCCTTGCACAGAAAACGAAACTGTTTTAAAAACTGTTGATTTATTGACGTCGGCTGAGCTCTAGTTACTTTTGTTTAGAATATATTTATATTGGTATTTTGACGAAAGTAATTCGCACAACACTCACTACACTGGCGGCTGTTGGTAATTGGACTTTCTATTTTGTTACTGATTTGGAGCGCGTTCGAACTGCAAGCGATTGCCACAAGGTTATTGCTTGTTTTTATTTATGTAGTTGCCTTCAGGTCGTCTGATTGCACTGTTTACCCAGTTAACTATTGCACTTTGAAATTCTGCACAGATTTGATATTAAATTCACGTTTAAGCGTTTCACATGTCAGATTTATAAGCACTATTAGCATTTTACAATGCGTTTAATAACATTTTCGTCACGGTTTTCACAACTTTTCTTATTTTTCTTATGTGGTCGTCCGATATATTGGGGCGGTCGGACGATTGATAACTTATTGTGCTGGAAAACGCCAGGGTGGCTGCTTCGTTTACGCGGTTGGTGTTATAAATTTCCTACAAGGGGATATTTTATTGCTTATAGGTGACATGGGATATTTAAAAACGTTAATTTAAAAAAGCTAATTTCAATTATTTAAAAGGAAATATATAATTAAAAAAGTTTATTAAAGAGCCCGACATATACAAACAATTTTATTACCATAAAGCAGTGGCCAATAAAAAACCCAACAGAACTACCAATTGAAATTTGTTTTTGTAAGGTTTTATTGGAACATTTTACTCGGCTTTTGAGATGACATTGCTGGACATTTGCTTATCCGCTACAGAAGCCGCAGCTCCAGCTCCACCAGAGAGTTCATCCACATCCTTGACACTAGATCCATTGTCGGCATTCATAACATCGCCGAGGGCATCGTCATCATCATCGCCACTATTGGTTTTGTTGTAGACCGTGGGATACTCCTGGAAGCAATCCTGCATCTTTCGGAATGCCTCGTAGCAATCAGAGCCCTTGGGATCTGCCTCGCTGTAGTGGAAACATGAGAAAGCCTCTCTAAAGTCAACGCCGCAGGGACCTGTGGCCATGCCACCCAAACAGGGACAGCTCCAATTTATATCACCATCCTTTGTGATTAGACCTGTTGGCGCCTCTGGTGGAGGCAACTCTATTGTGCTTGGCGTAGAATGATCCTCTTTGGTGGCAAAGATCACCTTATCCTTACCAAAGACTTTGCAAAAAGACATTGTTTCTAGTTAAATTTCGTCTGTCTGCAGCTCTTCACAATTCTCGTTTTCTCCGTCCTTCTCAAAGTCCAAAGGTGTCTTAGATGTTTTCAGCACTTGAAAGTGGCACGGAACTTCCTGATAATGCCCAATCAAGGTGACAGCTGCACGCGTCCGCTCAAAGAATTCCTCGGGGACACGAAAGACAACACGTTGCTGTTCTACGCTGAATTTAATGATTTCCAAATTTGCTCCGCCACCAATTTCCCCAAAGAATCTCTCCAACGAGTTTTGAACGCAGCCTCGAAAATAGACAGGTGTGAGTACAACGGAATCAAAGTCACGAAATTTCCTAAAATTGCACAAAAAACACCAACAATTATTATTTACAAAACATATGGGATAAAAACCAACAACACACACGTGTGCTTCGAATTGTAACAAATTCTTGCATTAATCTTATACTTACAGTTGCACATCGAAGTAATGATATCTGATCATACTTTTCTTAACAATTCGCTTCGTAATTCTCTGCTTCTGCACGGTCTTAAATTAGTTTTCTCTCAGAAACACGTTGTAAATGCCGGCGAATAATTTTTATTTTATGTAATTGCTGTTTCTATCGCCTTTTGATGTTTCGTTTTTGACGTTCCGTTCTCTTCTTCTTCTCTTCTTGCTGGTTAAACAGCTGACAGTTGTGATGGAAATGGAACTACAACCATTTCACAACAAAGCGCGCGCGTACTTTTAACAAAAGTGGCAACAAAATTTTTATAAATTTTAATGAAATTTATATTGAAAGCACAATATCATTGATTTAGTGCTTTATTGTATCAATCAGTAGCTAGTAATGGAGCAAAAAACACGCGGGGCTCAAAAACAAGCAGATGCTACGGGATCAACGGCTGTGGTCAGCGAAGATGAGGAGGACATTGGTCCGCTGGATGTTTTAAAATTACAGGTACAACGACTGCATACCCTGTAAATGTATTTACTTTAACATTTTTAACTGACAGGGCAACAATATCAATCCCAGAGACATTAAACTATTGCAACAGGCGAGCTTGCACACCGTGGAGTCAGTCACATATGCGACACGAAGACAACTGTTGAATATCAAAGGACTTGGCGAGTCCAAAGTAGATCACATTATGAAGGAGGCCTCGAAGCTGGTGCCTCTGAACTTTACAAGTGCACGGACCTTTCATCAAATGCGCTCAGAAGTTGTCATGTTGACAACTGGCTCTAAAGAGCTTGACAAACTCCTTGGTGGCGGCATTGAGACGGGTTCAATAACTGAAATCTTTGGAGAGTTCCGTTGTGGCAAGACGCAGATTTGTCATACACTAGCAGTTACCTGCCAGTTACCAATTAGCCAAAACGGTGGCGAGGGCAAAGCATTATATATAGACACGGAGGGCACATTTCGGCCAGAGCGTTTAACAGCAATTGCACAGCGCTACAAAATGGAGGAAGCGGATGTACTGGACAATGTGGCCTGTGCCCGTGCCCATAACACGGATCAGCAGACAAAACTAGTTCAAATGGCAGCAGGCATGATGTTTGAATCAAGGTGCGTGCTGAAGTCCCTTAAAATAAGACGCAATATCCTGAACAAGGTCACGATGTAGTTGTTTGAGAATTGATGTTAGTTCACGGTCCATCAAGGACTTATTTTTAAAGAAGTAGTGCTAAAGTGAATCTCTTAAAAAGACTATTTTTAAAACATTTAAAAAGAAACCACTGGTTTCGCGGTCCCATCGCTCTTTTGTCGTTATTTTTGGTGATAAATAATTTCCATTACTTTATACACTTGTCAATCTTCTTTTTAGATATGCTTTAATAATTGTCGATAGTGCCATGGCGCTCTATCGCTCGGAATACATTGGACGTGGTGAGCTCGCTGCTCGTCAAAATCATTTGGGATTATTTTTACGAATGCTGCAGCGTCTGGCTGATGAATTCGGTGTGGCGGTGGTCATCACAAATCAGGTGACGGCACAGGTAGATGGTGGCGCTGCAATGTTTCAAGCGGATGCTAAAAAACCAATAGGAGGACACATCATGGCTCATGCATCGACCACTCGCCTATATCTGCGCAAAGGAAAGGGAGATGCCCGTATATGTAAAATATACGACTCGCCATGCTTACCCGAATCTGAAGCCATGTTTGCTATACTTCCGGATGGTATTGGCGATGTACCGGAAAAAGATTAATATATGTAGCTTGTTAACATATATGATCGTTCCACTTTTAAGTGCTTTTTATAACAGAGAATATAATTTATAAAACTAAATATAAACTATTATGGACATATTAAAAAAATTTATATTATTTGCAAGACAATTCATCTAATGACAGATTAATTATAACACTTAAAATTAAGAACTGGCAGCTGCAGGGAACTAAATTTTTCGGAACACAAGCGCATAAAAACATAAAGATTGTTCTGCGGTAAATCTGTATAGTTTTATGTTCAAAAAGTCCTCAAGGGTAGTGCAGTCTGGCCACACTACGCATATTGTATGCAGTAGCTGTGAACAGCTGATTTCCAAAATCAAAATATAGCAAATAGAAAACAATCTGTGTTTGGAATTCCACTATTGTTTACAAACAAAAGAAAAATTTGTGTAAATGCACAATAAATTAAAGAACTAAATAGGACAGATTAGTTTGCTTTCATTTGCAAAAAGTTTACCACGTAAAATCTGAACTTTTTATATTGAGTTCAGTTCAACCCAATTATTAGAATAAATAAAAATAAGGGAAGTTTGAACTAAAATTATTAATTGTAGCAAGTCCCAATTGATTTTGTTGTTAAAAAATGTCGGGGATGTCAATACTCAAAATTGCAGAGAATGCTGGCAGAAACAAGAGCATGGTTGAAACTTTTTTAAAGGACCCAGAAAATGATGAAAAAATGCCCGAGGACAACCGGGACAAAGAACGTACTAACAATCTAGCGGTCGCAGCAGAAAATATCAACACATCTCAAATACGCAGCAATTTGTCTGTGCCGACAACCACTAGACATGTGCAGAACATTTTAAAGACCCCGGAGTATGTTTTGGACGAACAAATACTACCTAATCCAGAGCTACCGCCTGACGATTCTGATCCTTTGGCATTGCAAACGGAATCATTTCTGATAATTGAGTACAGTGCGGACGACGATGACATGGATGCAGCAAATAATGAAGGCCAATTAAAGAGTCAACCTCTGCGACGCAGTAAACGCTGCAAACAAAATGAGCTACAGCAAACCGAGGATGCTGGCGTGGAAACCAATAAAATACAATCGGAGTCCCTCAATTTGGAGGACAATCCTACTGAAGTTATGTCAGAGCCATTATTCCCAATTACGAAAAGAATGCGGGAACGCATTAAGCGCATGAAGCAGCGCATGTTGGCAACACTAAAACTGACCGATGAGCAATTGGCCGAGAGACGCCAAAGACGTGCAAAACAGACCAGGGAAAGTCGCCAAAGAGCGGCAAGTGCTGATGTTGCTTATAGACGCAAGGAGACCGATAAAAAGATAGCCAGGACTAGGACACAGCGGGACATGGAAACGCCGGAACAGATGGCAGTGCGCATGGCCAAGAAACGTGAGGAAGGTCGTCGATATTTGGCCAAAAGAAGACAAACCGAGACAGCTGCCCAAAAGGCAGCGCGTCGGGAATATCAGCGATTATACAGTAAAAATCGTAAACCCATTAAATTTGTTTAAATCTGGAAGAGAGAAATTAAAATTTGACAAAATAATTGTAAAAGGAGAGGCATTCAAATTTATTTAAAGAAAAGTACATCTGGGATTTTCTTATTTCATATACAGGCATGTTTTACAAACCTCTAGCAACTCCAAAGCAATTTGCTCCTAAAATGTCAAAAAAAAAAAAATGTCGAGATCCAATAAAATTTAAAACATATTGAGTTTTTCTAAATTGAATACAAAGGCATGGAAATCTCGAAATAAATTAATGGCAGCCGCTTTTCTGACTTCGGAAAAAGAAAGTCTTTGACATGGATCACCAACAATTGTTTGGAGTCCCTGGTTTGTCCCTGCCATTGTAAAATATATATATCGTCAAGAGTTTATTCTTTAATGGAACTGATTACACGTATGCATTTTCATAATTGTGTATAACATAAACTTATTGTATTTTACGTAATTTTCAATTTGTGTACAGCTTGCGAATGCAGCCTTAAGACATAGGACTCGTGGGATGAAATAACATAATTTCAATAATGAAATTATAACTAATAGCCATGATTGCAACCAGTCCATATTGGCTCACGTGTCTTTTTCAGGGATGGGTTGGGTTCAGGGCTTCAAAATAATGCATCTCCCATAATCGACGGGCTTCTTAAAATTAACTGAAAAGTATATGAATTATATAAATTATAAACATGTTGTTTTTAAACTACCTTTACAATTATGTGGAACAAAGAGGTCAGGTTTAAATACTTAAAGCCGCCTTTTTTGTAACCCTCTATTCTTGAGCAATGTCCTTTGACGCAGCCTCCTCCAGTCTTGCCTTTACTAAATTATCGTAACTTGACTCGCTCATCGAAACGCGCAGGTTATCGTTGATGTTTTTCGTATAGTTCTTGTAGATTCGAACTTTCTCACAAAACTCTACCCAGAAATTCTCTTCTGGCTCGGGCTCGGGATTGAAGATAGTCTTGAAGCCATCATATATGGCAGTTGAGACTTTACGTATTATCTTTGCCTTTTCCTTAAATTCCAACTCATCAGATATGTCCATTTTCCACATCTCTAAATTGCCAACATAGCGACGTAATCGACGCATTATATCCACGCATTCGGGATTGCGTAGCAGCATCAATTTAGTCAATTCGATATCTTTCAACTGCTCAAGTATCTCCAAGCATTTGCCCACATTGGCCCGCCTTAGTCCCAAACACTCCCGCAATTGTTGCGATAGCTGAATAAAATCACGCTCCATAAACAGGGCATCCTCTTGTTCAACCAGCTCCTCGATAAATCGCGCTGCCTCCTGTTTGGGTATTTCATTACGCACTGGCTCAATCACAATCCTCTCTGGCATTGACTCAGCATCAATCTGTCCTGATTCCAACTTCAGCTTCAAACTAATAGCCTCCATGCGTGCTTTCTCTATCCAAGTCTGTTCCGCGGCCGCATTTTCAAAAGATTTGGGCTTATTATAGTTGATGTCGATGCCTAGACACTTGGCCGTGGGCATGTAGACCATAAGTAGATTGTTATGTATGATCTGTAAGAAAACGTATAAAATGATTACTTACATTACAAATCGGAACTGTCGACAGGAATAAGTCTTTTCCGCTATTTACAACCGCTACAAGCTATTTAGTTTTTAAAAACGAATTTCTAGTGATTACAATCGGGGGGATTCTACGGTTTCCGAGTCGCCAAGACGGATCGGCCACTCTTAGGGCCACCAATAACAAACATAAAACAGTTAAGACCCCAAAAGAGTAAAGGTCACCCTAATGCCTAATGTCATGAAGACATGTTGTCTCGCTCTAACACGCTGGTCAGTCCAGTAAAGAAAATCTCAGCTGCAATTACATAGTCTTAATTTAAACCACGCTTTATTAAAAGCGAAGTTTTTCGGCTTATTTTGACAAGTCCTTTAAAAACCCGTCATCAGTTTTGGTCACCACGAAACAACGAATTAATATAGTTTAGTTGTACACTTACGTTTACTTGTCGTGAACGTTTTTGCATCGGAGTCACGGCAGCTGTGGGCTTTGATTTCTTGACGGACTTTTTGTTCGAATTTGGGGCGCCAATGCCTTCGGGAGGAACGCGTTTCTTCTGCGGCGGTGGTGCATCAACAGCATCTGCGGAAGCATCCTCAGTATCGCCGTCAACATGACGTGGTGGCATTTTAGTCTTTCGTCCTCCTCCACCGGCTGCACCACGGGATTTTTGCTCGCTGCTATCAGCAACTTCATTACTAGTTGTAGTTGTCGCTGTTGTTGTTGGTGCCACCGCCGCTAAAGTTGCTGCAATTGATGATGATGGTGCAACGGTTGGTGCAACTGCCGATGGAGCTGCCGTTGCCGCATCGGTTGCCTCTGAATTTGCTTCAGTATTACTCTCACTGGTTTCATCGGTATTTGGCAAATCGATCGGAGCCGAATCCTCACCGCGAAGTGCACTCTCTATTTGATCGATGGCCTCGTTAAATTTAGCACGCTTCATATTCTTATCGGTTGCAAACTTCTCCTTATTATCCGCATACGTGAAAAGATCTTCCAACTTAATATTGGCGGTTTCTCCGGTCCCGTAAAAGTAAACATTGTACTTTTTGTTGTTATACTTTGTAATCTTTGCTGGCCACGCCGGATAACCCTTCACTTTGGCAAATACCAAATCTCCAATATTAAATGATTTGCCAGCCTTTTCTTTGCCCATTTTAACTTTTTGATGTTTCCAAAAATTGTTTGAAATATTAATTCGTTTGTGTTCACTCGGCGTCCGTCTGCTGCTATTATTTCTCTCATTCCCTAAAAACTCGCGCTTTGATCTTCTTCTTGCTCTTCAACATTCACAAGCAGTGCTTCGATTTTAGCTATTTTATAGCTAGACGTAGCTATTTGAACCTTTAAAACAAAATTATATTAGCTAGAGCTCTAGCTATTTTTAAAAGTGGCGGCTACTTTTGCCACTTTTTTAATAGTTCCTTTGCTACCGCTTTGATGTATTTTGCAAATTTGTCAGTCCAATCGATATGAAAAAGTGATCCTTACCGGCCGGTTTCGACATACGTTTGTATGTATACGCTGCGTGAAGCAAAAAGACGGACATGTACCAAGTTTTATTAAGATAACTTCACAGCTGAGAGACAAGTTTGCACAGAAACAGACAGACAGACGGACAGACGGACGAAAAAAAATTGTCAGCACTGCTGAAAAATTGAAGCGAGTGACAAGAAATCCTAGTTCTTAAAGTTGAAAGTGGCGGCGCTAGCAAACAAGGGATGGCGCTTCCATCGTTTTGAGGTCCGGCAACCACGTGGCCCCGCTTTCCATTAAAAATCTAAATCCGTTGACACTTTTTCTTTTCACTGGAAACTGGGGCTAAAATTCGATATGGCTGAAATTTTGCATGCATTTTTTGTGAAATTGTTCCCAATTTTCCAAATTTTTTAGATAACGTTTAAAGGAAGTAGACCCCCGACAAAATTTTGGGGGTCACTCGATTTCGGCGTATGTTCAATTTTGGCGCCACCTCTTGTTTGCTAGCGCTTCTTTTTTAGAACTACTATTTTGTCGTGGTTGAAAAACAAAAATGGAATTCATCTCGAAGTGTTTATTAATTTATAAGGTTATATTTCCTAATCATAACAATTATAAGTATTAACGCTTAGATTTATTTCAAAAAAATAATGGAATTCATCTTGAAGTGTTTATTAATGTATAAAGTTATATTTTCTAATATTTTCAATTGTAACTTGGAGTGTACAGTGCTATGTTAAGTCTCACCAGTGCGATTTGAGTTTTAGCAGAACGAGAGGCACTTACGTTATGAAGCTTAACGAAAAGTGTTAGCCAACTTTAAAATAAATAACTGAATAAAATTGTTCGCTGTTTTTTGTTAAATGGAGTTTTTTATTTTTACGGCGTTTCACGTCGAGTATAAATACTGCTTAAAATCATATGCCTAACAAAATAAGTATATTATCAGGGGTGCCACAGAAATTTTAGAGATTTTGCCTTAAAGCTGCTTTTCAAACCTCTTAAACTAAACAGAAGGTGACACAGAAAACTCTGAGATTTCATTTTTCGGACATATTTTCGGAGTAACAGAACTCGGTAGCTATGAACTTAATTTCAGTATTCGAAAAATTCGAAATTAGCGGTGTATTTTAAACAATTAATTTTTTATTCAAAATGTTCATTGAAAAAAACAGATTTTTGACAATATTTTTCGCTTTGAGTGTAAACACTTCTTTAAAAAAATAGTTCTGCAACGCAACAGTGACGCAGCAGAGTCTGTTAATGTTAGCAGTGAAGTCGGAAGCTCTGCTGCAGAATTGTATCGATTGTAGTCGGTACTGCGATAAAAGTGTCCATGGTGAATGCTCCTGATCGGTTGCTGCATCTGTACTCAAAATCAAGTTTGGCGCGCAGCTTAAATACAAAGAAACCACTTTTTGTATTAAACAGTACAATATATTTTTTATTAGTGCTTGATAAAATAGTAACTGTAAAGTTAAGCTCTCATTTTTGCCAAATTAAACACATAAATTATTTATTTATAAAAGAGTTTTATAGTTTTCTAAGAAAACTTTTCTATGATTTTTTGAATTCGAAACTTCATACTTAAAAGTTTTATGGGACTTGTAAAGGCGCCGGCTAAAATACTTTTCCCCTTTAATCATAATTGAACCTCAAAATTAAATTATGTGCTTCAGAATAAGTACCATTTAAAATTTTTTTTTAATTTATAGACAGAAGGGGGAAAGGTACAAAATCGGTTCACTTTCAACTCACCCTCACCGAGTGCACCTTACGCACTCGGAATTCACCACGCCGTCTGTTTACGATACAACTGAAAATATTTATTTTGAAATGTTGTTTAGCGTCTAAATGAGTCAGTCGACTTTTGCACGTCGGGTAGGAAAATTCAGCAGAGCAGAGTATTTTCCGAGCATTTAATCAAATTTGTTTACGCAGCTACGAGAAATTATTGAAGCGCTACCAAATAGTTTTTATATTCGTTCTGGAATTTGTGGAATTTTTATATCTTTTGGCGCAAAATAGACAGTGCGAAATCGGACAACGAATCCATAAACATGAAAGAGTTAATTACCATTCCCAATTTGCCAAATAGCCTGGCAACAGACACACAAAAGAAACTCAGAAGTATTGTCGACGATATTAATAACATATCGAAGGCAGTTTTTTCTGATAATTGCGATGGTGTTGAAAACACCGACTGCCAAATGTGAGTGCTTAAATTACTTTATACTACTTTATTCAGTACTAATTTATTTATTAATTCTATACTATATGTAAAAACTCGTACAATACAAGTCAAGGTCGCGCTTATGTCATGAGCCCGTAAAGCTCTCTGGCTAAAATGGGTTTGGTTTACTTTGTTTTCGTAGGTGGGCTTTACGTTTGTGTACGTTATTTTACTATATTAGGTATGCGTGACTAAATCACATTTTCCCTACCTTCTTTACAGTTTAGAACATTTTATGCTAGCTTAAATAAAACAATCACTTTAAGAAGCACTTTCTATTATTTAAATAAGTTTTTAAAACTGTATTTGAACGAACTTAATTGTTGATTAAGTCCTCGAATCAATTAGGAGATTATTTTTCAATTAAGATTTGAATTTTCGGAGTGTAGCAGATGCTTTAAGTTATTTTAAAAGCTTTCATATTTCAAAATTTTTCTAAACCATTTTACTTAATCTTCATTTAAACTAGTTCAACTATTTTATACTCCTAGGGTTTAGTTTAACGAGAACAGAGTAAAAAATATGTATAGTAGTTTATAAAACATATGGCCATTTTTTTAAACTATACTGAAATGTGCCAATGCAGCAAGAACTTTTATTTCGATTCGTTGTGCTAAATTACATGCCAAATACTATTACAGATCTGCCCCTGTTTATTTGCAATGCGTTAAGGTATTTCTAGAGTAGTTCATCAGTGCTACACACCTGGTCAACATTAGAAATGTACCTAATACGTAGATCTTTATGAACTGAAAAGTTGTTTTTATATAAAACATGGCTATATAGAGATCAAATAATAAGCTCAAAATACTTATACTGAATTTTTCGTAGTGTATCTAACAGATTTTCCTAGCGTATCTATTTCCTTGACTAAGTCTATATTATAGCCAATAATTGTTAATTTTATTTAAAAATTGAACGAAAAAAGATATTCAGCATATTTCTTGGCGTTAATTATCGACAGCCGTGACTCTGACAATTGAATTGAAGGACACAATAATTGCTAAAATAAAATAAAGCATTATTCATAATGAGGCAGACGAAGGTCTGCATTTCTCTGTCTATTTGTCTGTCAGTACGTTGCCTGTCAAATTCAACAAAAAAGCACAAAAAAATTGGCAAGAGGAATAGGCAACATTTTTAACCTTGGGTTGCATGTTCGAAATGCCTAGGTGACTTCCCAAAACACATTCCAATGTTTTTATCCGCTTTGTAAGACAATATTTATGTTACATATTGTCAAATTGCATAAACACAGGTGAATATATATAGTAAATATCTGATATAAAGCGGGCCCACAACAATGCTACAAGGCTGAACTCAATTCTTAATGGCATTAACCCATTTCCCTTTGTCAGTCATCACATGATTTTATTTGCAAAATTATTGAGTGTCAACAGCACTCTGAAGAATAAGAGATTCATCCCGCTCCCCACTCTTTCATTCCCTACTTTCCCACAAATCAAAAGTTTAGCCAAAAAGCATAAATTTTGTTTAAGAATAAGAAAATTAGAAATTGTTACTTGGACTTAATAAACACAATCATTGTGTCGCCCACAGCCTCAAAATGTGCAAAATAAACATACATATTTCGTATTTGTTTTTATTATTTTCATTTTCTTCATGATTTTCATTTCACAGGAGGAAAATTATAAATACCATTTTACATACAAACATATTTTTGTGGATGGCATTTTGGCGTGGTCAAGTGAAAGTGTCCGATGATTAATTTTGGCAATGTTCCAGCGGAATTTGTGATTATTATTTAATGACGACGAAATGTCGCCATACAAAAATCCATTGAACTTATAAATAAATTGGTTTGATGTTGTTGGTTTACATTAACATTCCTCGATGCCACAGCCATAGGTGTGATTGAATCTGTCAGCCAAATCGGCAGTCAGCACTTAACACGCACCAAGTGGTCCAAATAAGAGTAATTGCCAAATTGTCAACCAAATAGAAAAGTTTTTTTTCATATGTTTAACACAATAACTTGAAGACTTATTTAGTTTTTTATTAATAGATCCTTTAACAAGCTAAAAATATATTGGCGGGTGCGATGTTATTTTGAAAAATAAAATCAATTTTTTTTTAAATTTAACAATAGCTTTTAATCTGAAATTTAGAATGGTTACTACGATTTAGTGGAATATGGTATTAAAGTTTAGCTTCAGACTGAGATAGAATTTTAATTTTCAACATCTTTCATCAGTTTTTAATATTTATTTAATTGTGGGGTGTTAACAGGTGCGCGGGAGGTTGTTCTTATAGCCATTTTCAGCACATTTACCTTTTGCGTTTTGAAAACAAATTGTTTCGTTGTTGTTTACCAGTGAAACAAATAACATAATAAATCAGTTCTATTTTTATAATGCGCATTATTAAACACGAAGAAGCCACTAATTATAAACAAATTCCTTTATAAATTTACATATACATACAAGTATGCGTTTGAACACGTATGTGCATAGGGACATATGTTTTTTTTTGTATATGTACATATGTTTATTATTTTGTAGTTCTTACGTAGGAGTGCAAAAAAACAATGACGTACATTCCGCGATCTCTAAGATTAATACGCTTCGCACAAAAAACAAAAGCTAAAACCATAAAAAACAATAAAAAGTGTTATTTTTATGCCCATTCATAAAATGTTGTCAGGGAAAGAAAATTTTTAAATAAAACACAAATATGTTTTTTACAATCTCTTTATTTATTTACGTCTCTGATTTGTTTTTCAATTCTTTTCTCAAATAAGAAATAAGATATATTTTTTGACAGTTTCTTTGCCATGTATATTCTCATGTATATGGGCTTAAAATAATAATGTTAAGTGACTAATTTTTGAATATATTTTCACTTTTATTTATTAAGACAATTTGTTCTTTTTATGCTCGTTTCAGTCAGGTGAAGGCGGATAACCATACACCTTATCCGGGCATCTCACGTTTGACTCCGGCCCTATATCTTTGCGGTGCTGCAGCCGTAGTACCCGCCCATCTGGACAAACTGGGCGTGAGTTGTGTTGTCAATGTAGCTCCCGAACTGCCGGACACACCGTTGTCCACTGTCAGTAATCCATTATATTTACGCATTAACGCCCAGGACCGTGCCGGAGTCAATTTGGCTGCCCATTTCGATGAGGTTGCCGATTTAATAGAAGAAGTACGTCTGAGTGGTGGTTGTTCCCTGGTACACTGCGTCGCTGGAGTCAGTCGATCGGCTTCCCTGTGCTTGGCCTATCTCATGAAATATGGAGGAATGAGTCTACGAGAAGCTTATACTCATGTGCAATCCATACGCCCCAAAGTCCGACCAAATTCTGGATTCTTTCAGCAGCTGCGACAATATGAGCAAGAATTACGAGGTAGCTGTTCGGTTGGAATGATTTACTTTGCATCATTGGACAAAGAAATACCCGATATATTAGAGCCGGAATACAGAGCCATGGAGGACTTTTATCAGAGATATCGCAGTTCGTTAAAGAAACGTTAAGATCCAACAGCTGCCCGGTTTATTTTTATTTTATGTGATATGTGTCCAATATTCGATGCAAATTTTCTTGTAGTATTAATTGTAAATAATTTATTGTTAGTCAATTTAGTGGTAGAATCTAACTAAATGTACGACTATGCTGAATTCGAATAAATATTTTGTAATGTCTAAATTAATTAAAAGTACTCATTCTTCAATGTAAAATTGAATTAATTTATTAATTTCAATGAATCACAAACTTTATTGTAAGTATATACATAAACAACATAACTATTTTAATCAATTTGTATATACAATATTTAATTACTAATTGTGGTTTTGGTTTTCGGGTTCTTTAAATGCTCACAATTATTGTACTCATACCAAGCCCTACAATTATTGGCCTTGCATTGCAATTTCGTTGGTTAACTAAAACTCTCGACTTGATTTCGAACTTAATGAAATAAGTTTGTTTAGGTCTTGCAGTCTATACACACTTACCAAATATAAATGTATGTATGTATGATATACAAATATTAAATTATCAGCTTTTATGTTGTATGAGAACATACATTGAATGCCTAAAACTGAGCATTCGTCAACGAAAACGACTTAATTATGACTTAAAAACAAAAATTTGCTAGTTAAAGGCAGAAGGAAACATTTGTATACATTCAGCTTATTTAGTAATAGTTATAGTTTAGTTTACGTATTACGTAATACATAGCACATGATACACGTTAGCCTGTAACGCAAAATTCCTCTATTTGCTTGACTTCATCGGCAGCACCTGCGGATGAGGATGCAGCTTTTGTTGATGAAACACCTTTTTGAGGTTCTCATAGGCAGTATTCATAATGCCCCAGCTAATGAATGAACGACCTGTGTTGAAGGCACAGCCGCGATAGAAGTTCCCAATCCGACTGTCCCTTTCCCGATATATTCTCTTACAGGCATGCCAACTGCCCTCCGATTTCTGACCCATTTCACTCTGCAGCGACACCTTGATCACATTCAACGGATAAAACAATGTGCTTATACTTGCACCGATTACGGCACCAGCAGTAAATTCTTGTGCAGTCCTTGTTGATACCGATTTCTGTAATCAATAAAAAGATAATAGAATAAAAATAGTTGAATATGTGCTCGAAATACTTACCCTCTTTGGTAAACGGACACTGGCCTCTTCACGTAGCATAAAGAACAACGCATTCGACAAACCGTTTCGCCAAAATACCGGTTCAAGGCCCCTGTATAACTCCCGAAATCCGTAATTGGTAACTACATATCTGGAAACGTGACAATGTTAAAGAAAACTTCATTTAAAGTGGGTTTTATCAAAGCTGCAAACCTCCCAAATATTGGAGAAGATTCGGTACGGTTGCATAAACCTTAAAGGTAGATATTGGTTATGTCTCTTAACAAAAGTTTTTGGTTTAAATCTAGGCTCAACTTAATAAATCAAAATACTTGATGTTGATTTCTTACGATTAAGGTTTTAAGTGTAAATTATATTTAGCTCTTTAAAGACGTAAGTGAGATAACGATTGGAATTTTAGGTTTTTTGTTTTCTTAAATTTTAAAATAAGCCGATATGTTTTTTAAAATTTGAAACCGAACCTTCTTACTTAATTATGAAAGTGGTCCGGTTCCAGATGCAGATAATTTTAAGGGATTGGTTTGTGATCCAATTTGGTTAGCCTAAAACCCTAAACTGAACTACGAGATTTGATTAAGAACCGTTTTGCCGCCTTGGTTTGTATCACACAAGTCTTGGTTTTTATCACTCACCTAAACGCATTTTGCGTATTGGAGAAATATTGATGGAATTTCGAGTCGGCTAACAACGTTTGGACGCGTTCGAATGGCAATAAAATTGATTCCACGCTACCAGCCACAACTCCGGCAAATATTTTAGCTCCATAATCATTTAAACGATAATCTTCCACCAAGTATCGTCTCGTGCCATCAAATACGCCAAACATGATGGACAAGGAGATGGTTTTTTGTGCTAACGGCGGCAACATGCCGCGATATAGGAATCCAAGACCCTCATGTCGAATTTGCAACAGAGCCGATCCGACTGGGACTCCGTGCAACATTTGTCGAAATATGATCTTATAGATGGGATATGTGACCGCGATATTGACGAAAGCCGAACCACATCCGCATGCAAACTCCTCCCATTGAAAGGAGCCAAAGAAGCGGTCCAGAAAGATGTTTGCATTGTAGGATCTGTTAAAAGTTGTTGTTGACACTGTTGTCACCGGCGCCGTTTGGCTTTGGCTCTCGTCTGTTGGGGGAACCACAGCAACATCAGATTTCATGTTGCTGTTGTGTCACAATGTATACGTCGTGTGCTACCTTGTTACCATTGTTTATTGCACACTTCTTGTTTGCTTGCTCTTTGTTTTGGTCTTGCATTCACATTGAATTCGCTTAGTAATTATATAATGAAGAATGCAAATTTCACGGCGAAAGTCCAGTATGGTCGAGTTCACATAACCAAGTAAACATTGCACTTAACTAACTAATTTTGTAGACAATTTTTGGAAATGATTCTTAATTATGAAATATATAAACTTGAATATTTTGCCATGTATGTTATTTATAAATTCATTGCAGCAGACACACTCCTGCAGCTTTACACACTGCGCAACACTGTTTCTTAGAGCTGTGTCGTTTCGTTCTGAATAAGTTCAAATGAAAGGGTCATTAACTTGAGCAAACGAACTTATTTAATAATTCATTAACTATATTGTTCTTTTTGTTGTTTGGTCGATTGTTTAACAATTTTTTTTGTGCTCAAACAACCAAATATTTGTTGTTGCTTTTTGTTATTAAATATTCAGAAAGAAGCGCAGTAAGCCAGAATCACATTGTGCAACTAAAATATATAGAGTAAAAGCCTTAAACTATTACGCATTTGCCATTTAATCTAATTAAAAACTTAAAATAAATTTGAGATTGAAGAAATTGACTTTTTTTCAATGAACGATTGAATATCTAAATATGTATGAATATAATTGAATAGCTGAATAATATTCATTGTTCATCGCTCATGAACATGAACTGAATAGAAATATCTGTTTCGCGCTCATCATTCACAAAAAATTGAACAATTGAACTCAATCCTTCAATTGAACTAGAATGAACAACTCAGCTGGGTTGAGCGAACATAAAGATTTGTCCGTTTTTTTTTAGTGTTTTTCGGAAAATGCGACACAAAAGATTTTGCATTGTAGAATTTACTCTAATTATTCTGAATTTTCTAAGTTTCGTAGACGCCGATTGAAGAAACTAGGCTCCTAGCAAGGATACAAACATGACACATATACTAGAAGAATCCTCTTTAATTTATCTTATTTATAATTTAATTAGTTTTACCTCAATTGATCTTGTTTAGGCTTAATTTAAAATTAAAAACAAGCAAATAAGAAATAAAGCTGTCAAACATGTATGTCATGCAGCATACACCAAGCGGAAGCATAAGTTGGCAAGTCTGGTAGCACTGACACTGCTAACGAATGTCAAGCGCAGCCAACTTCACGTCTTTTCCCTCTCTTTTTGACGTGCTCTTAGCATAATAGCGGTTCGTGCAATTTCTTAAATCTATAAATTTTATAAACATCATCATCTAGTGTTGTTTTATTTTGAATAAAAACAACAATTAAATGATACGAAATGTGAATAATGCCAAGATTACGTTTGGACAAAGCGTTTGCAAAGTGTTTAAGCGAATCAAACATTGTTGACATTTTGGATATACAAAGGTGTAAAATCGAAGGCTAAACGAAGTTTTTCAAATTGCAGCTCCAAAATGACCATTCGCCCAGCATATCGGCCCACGATCGTTAAGAAGCGCAGCAAGCACTTCATCCGTCATCAGTCGGATCGTTATGCCAAGTTGTCGGTGAGTTTGAAAATGAAACTGAAACTGATCTCTGAAATTAAGTGGTATATCTTTTATTTTATGTTGTCTGCAGCACAAATGGCGCAAGCCTAAGGGTATTGACAACAGAGTGCGTCGTCGTTTCAAGGGCCAATACTTGATGCCAAACATTGGTTACGGTTCCAACAAGCGCACCCGTCATATGCTGCCCACTGGCTTCAAGAAATTCCTGGTTCACAACGTTAAGGAACTGGAGGTGCTGTTGATGCAGAACCGCGTCTACTGTGCCGAGATTGCTCACGGTGTCTCCTCAAAGAAGCGTAAGGAGATCGTTGAGCGTGCCAAGCAGCTGTCAGTGCGTGTGACAAATCCCAACGGTCGTCTGCGTTCTCAGGAGAACGAATAAGCTTAAGTTTAAAATTCGCTTTATCGAGTTTTTTGTAACGACGTCGGAATACAAATTTGAAACGTTAAAAGTGAACATTTTTCTTGTTTCTTTAAAATACGTGTGTTTTCTCTGTATAATGCTGGGTTCCCGCTGGGTTACAATTTGACAGTTATCTATAACGCTAATAGATAGGTCAAAAGTGTTCACATTAGGGTCACAGCTGTGTGACAGGTCAAGGAGTTTTATTAATTTGATCCAAAATAATGATTATTGGTTGAGTTGTGAAGCACAATCAATATTCTGCGAGTAAAATAATAAAAATCATTCTAGATAGGACAAATAGTTTTAGTTTTACATTCTGATGTTTGTTAGTGCTCAAGTTTGCATGGATTTAGAATTTATTAATCAGTAAAGATTATTCCAGCCCGTTTTCCCCCTCAATTTAATATCCAATATGGAATTCTAAGTCAAACTAAGTTTATTTGCTTTTATCTCATATTTATACAAAGGAGCTTTGTAAGAAATATACGAGCTGGGATTAATTATAGCGATAATTAATTGAAGTCTATGTGAAATACATGCTTTAGCGATATTGTAGATTTATTTACTTTAAAACAACGTCGTGATCAAATTGCAAGTGATGCTCAAGTTCCTTTTTGTTCTCAAAGTTTGTGCTGCATATGAGACAGAATCCGGAATTATCATCGTTATCGGACATTATAACTGTCACGGCCTGCTCAGATTCATCGACATCGACTTGTAGCTCCTCAACCACCTGATCATCCGTCGGAACCTCCTCCCTTACGCCGTAGACAACGTCACCATCGTGTGTCTTCATGTGCATCTTGAGTGTGTAACGTTCAGTGAATGATTTTGGACACACGGTGCAATAATGCCTGGGTCTATTTTCCTTATGTATCAAAGTATGATGATTAAATGTTTTACGCGACTTAAATGACACATTGCATATGCTGCAAATAATGGGATTCTCTTCGGCTTCGTGTCGCAGTCTATGGTTATACAAGAGGTTGTCCTGGGAGAAGCGTAATCCGCACTTTTCGCATTGATACTTTTTCTTGTCCCAGTGCATTCGCATGTGTCGAAGTGTATTAACTGGACGTGAGAAGCTTTTGGGGCAGTATCGGCATTGCTTCTCAGTCTTTCCCTCATGGACATTCATGTGGAGCTCCAAGTATTCTTCATCCCGTCGAAAGATGCCACAAATGGGACAAACATGAGCTTGCGTCTTGGAATGCTCCTCATTGATGTGCTTCTGCAATTGATATCTAGCATTGAACACTTTTCCACAAGTGGTACATTCCTGTTTTGAACGCTTTGCCATGAATCTGCCTTGACTATCGGAAGAACCTTCTTCGAGCTTAACGGTAACTGATTCTGCTTTCACTTCACAAAGGAACTCCTCATCATCATCATCATCATCCTCATAGTCATCGTCATCATCGTACTCCTCCTTAACATCCGCCCCCGATTCGTCCTCTTCCTTGACAATCTCTGCAAACAAAGATTCAGCTTCGGCATCTTCCTGGGCCGCTTTATCCATGTCCTCAACCAAGGATTCGTCCTCGAACTCTGATTTCAGCGCAGCTTTTAACTGTGTGGTAAGTTTCTTTTGGGTCACCATTAGGTTAACCATTATACTATCATATTCAGAGAGTTCGTTAAAACACCTAGGGCATAGTTTTGTATCTGACTTCAGATTCATATCAGTTTTCATGCAGTTGGCAAGATGTGTTAGCACCAGAGAGACAGACTTCTGCGATGATGGCACCTTTGATGATAGCCTTTCATAGTTTGCAGTGCCGTTTATGTCGACGGCACCACAAAAGAAGCATGTATTCATGATTGGCAAATTATTATTGTTTTTATGCCGAAAAAATGTTTACAAAAACGGCTTTTTTGCTTTAGGGATGTCAGTGATTTAGGGATGGACCGATATGATAATATTTATGCGGGTGAAAACACTTTTAGAGATTTTTAACTTTAATCAACCTTTTCTAGATACCTAATTTATTATACACAGCGTTGCAAAACAATCGATGGTAGTTTCGATAATCTTCTACTGTCACAACTATCGGTTTCTCACAAAATCGACGCCACAGTATGGCGTAGGGTTGTCAGCTCAACCAAAAAAGACACAGTCAAAATTTATAGTTCTATTTTTATTTAAATTATGATTTATGATTATGTACAAATTAATATTTAATTTATTTTAAGAATTTCAGTCAGCTGGAAACTTATAAGATCATGCTCTTGTCCTAATGAATCTGAAGGAATTTCACGATCACTATCAATAGGAATACTACAATTTTTGATTGGCTTGGCGAAGGAACGATGGCGAATAGAAGAAGAGTTCTTGGACTTTGTCAAAGAGTTTTCATTTCCTAGAACAGCTCGCATTCCAAAGGCATCCCGTAATTTGGCCAAGACAGAATATAGAATTTTTAAACGCTTTATAATTCTTTTTAGATCAACATGAATAGAAAGTTCAAGTACCGCCTGACATTCCCGTAAAATTAGTATAAAATCCTGATGATAACGCTTACCATCTTCCCCGAGGTCTTGATAGTTCATTTTAAGCTGTAAATGTTGATGCAAAACATTGCCCGTTTGAGCAATATTTAATAAATGACCTTTGGGGTAAAGTTTCTCTGCATTGTGAACACTTTCAGATAATATATCCAAATAGCTACTAATTAAGGCTCGACTGTCAATAATTTCATGAATAACATTGCAAAAAACAACGAGTTCCTCCTTCAAGTGATGTTCCAGAATGTTGGCATGCTGTAAGCCTGATTTCGATGTTTGGAGTTGAAATGCCGGCACAATGCAGGAGTCCAAAGATTCGAATGATGCCAGGCAACTGCGAACAATAGTTTTAGTCTTAACATCTTCTGTAAATGCTATTGCGATTACTCCAATCTGTTGAATGCGATCCATATTAACATCAAAATCTGAGATTAGCTTATCGACAGCTTCTGAAGCTTCACACTCTTGTAATATGTTCTTTAGCCTAGTTACTGATACTTCCTCCATGTCGAGGAAGCTAGTAAAGATCAGTCGCAATAAAGCATCATTGAGATATGTCTCCAAAGAATATAAGGCACGTTGAAGCGACAATGCTTCTAGTTTTCTCTCTCCGGGAGTGTGATCATCAAAGTTCTTCGCAAAGACGGTACATTCTTCCAAAACCGTCTCACAGATCTCACTCAGCGCCTTTTTATCAGACTCCAAAGCAACGTTCGCAAAGGCCAAAGCATGTCTAATGATATGATTAACTTCATTATATAGTTGATTCGCATTATTATGTTCTTCTTTGAGATCCACGCAACTATTGGTTTCTTTCTTTCCATCATCTGGACTTTTAGACACAATCTCGTTATAGGATTCCAATTTATCAAGTGACAGATCCAAAAGTTCCACAAATGATAGATCATCCAGCTGTACCTCGGTGCCGACAGTTGCCTCCTCAGAAAGCTGATATAGGGATGCATGTAAACGGCGAACACACCAATTAATCCGATCGAGAAAGTGTGTACGTGTTACGGAAAGATGGGCTCCTTGACCGAGATTTTCCTCAATTTTGATAGTTCGTTCCAGCTGGGTGATACAAGTAAGTACCTGAGTAAAACACAGGAATATTGTCTCAACTTGTATCTTAATATTGCCCTCTAGATCATATTTGGGCGCTAGCTCCGGCAAATACAATTTAAATTGACTGGCAAACTTGTGAAATGCTGCACAGAAATTATTTAACCAAGAAATGTTTCCTGTGCTTCCCTTTTCAATTAGTTCCGAGCAGACACTTAGTTGAGTAAATAATTTGTCCATTCTTGACGTGACGTTACAGCGTTAAATTTTCAACTAACGCCAGATGTTCTTATTCCTTACTTTATATGGACTCGAACTAGGAAAGCAGGTACCTCACTTTAAAAACATCTGCTATTTTATTGCACTGATTTGGTCTTCGAATATTCAAATAAGTGTCTTCGCAGGTAAACTTTTAATTCATTATAATCTCTATTTTGAATAAGGATTATGAATAGGTTCAGACCGAGTCCTGCCTGATCCGCAAATAAATATTTTTCACATCTTACTGAAAGAAGACTTTATTTAGATAACACAAAATAAAGTAGGTATGTAGGTTTCTACTTTATAAAGTGGCACAACTTGAACCTAACATTGTTTTTATATCCAATTTATGGGTACAGGACTTAATAATACATATGATCGTTTGAATATTAATGCATGCAAGATTGATGACAAAATGTTATTTTGCCTTGCGATTTTGAGAAATACTCTCTTATGTAGTCAGTGTGGCTTCAGGCGGTAAATGTACACGCATGTGCACCTTTAATGTGTATTTGTCTACAAAGGACTTTTCGCAATCTGGGCATTGGTAACGCGGTCGATCTGTTTGGTGGGTTCGCAGATGGTGTTTGTAGGTGCGTTTTGTTTTGAATTGTTGATGACAGACATCACAAATAAGCGCATGCTCTTCGGCATCGTGCCGCATTAGATGATTATACATTAGCCAGGACAAAGAGAAACGTTCACCACATTTCTCACATTGATATTTCTTTTTATCCCAATGCACTTCCATGTGTCGCAGAACGTTTCGTTTATGAGAGAACTTTTTCGGACAGTATCGACACTCCAACTCAGTCTTTCCCTCGTGCAGATTCATATGCAAATCAAGGACTTCCTCGTCCTTTACTTTAATCCCGCAGATATTACAGGTGGCATGTTCGTTCTTTTGACAATTATCCGTTTTAATATGCTTTTCCAGAAGATCCTGGTTTGAAAATACTTCACCACATATGTGGCAAGGTATATCAAGGAATTGTTCCTCTTCCGACGATTCCATGCTGTCGTCATCCTCGCTAAACGGAAATTCCTGTTGTTGATCATCCCCAATTGATAAAATTTCATCATCTTGCGACTCCTGTTTAACCGCTTTCTGTGCTGATATCTGCTGAGAGTTATCTTCGGAAACTCTTGATTTCACATTCGGTGCCTTAGCTTTTATAACTTCCTTCTTTGGCGGCAAACTTCCTGGCTTTCGTTTACGACAACTTAGCAACGAGGTTGCAATTTGACGTTGAACTTGACTCAGATTCCTAACAAGCCGGTCGTAATTAAATAAGTATTCCAAGCAATCCCTGCAGGCAGATGAGGTTGGCGTCAATTCCAAGCGTTGATTGATTACTTTTTCAAAGTATTTCAATATATCTTTGATGGGCTTAAAGGTGCCAGGCACGATGCATCCTAAAGTAAATAAGTGTTGCAATGTATTAATAGTATTATTATTATTATCTGCAATTCGTCAAATAAAACTTGTTCTAAGTTCACAGTGCCCCACAGTACTTTGTACAATACCTCAGGTATAAACTCAGGTGCCCAGGATGCACAGAAGTGCCAGGCTCTGTGGCGCAATGTTAACCTAGCATAAATAAAGCTTACCTTCAATGAGCTGAAAGGCTCCAGCTCCAACTGTCTTCACTTTGCCACAAACAAAACAGAAGGGTTTTGTTGCGCTCATTGTGAATTGCGATACTTCCTAACTCTGTAATCTTACAAAATGTGCATTACATGCACACAGTTTGATTTAAATAAAATTATTTTATTTTTTCTTGTAGTTAAAATTGTGGTCGGAACAATGTTGCTCATGAGTAAAGACTGCCAGACTTCAATAAGAATATAGTTCTAAAAGTAAACAACAGACAGCAGCAGCGTTAACAAACCAGAGATGACGCAAAACCCACAAAACGTGGCAGCCTTGGCTTCATGCATATTAAAAAATTCACTAAAAAAAAGGGGGCAAATTTATCAATTAAATTGATGTTTTGGAACTTTTTTGAGAAATTTATCCAATTGTCCTGAATTTCCTATAATTTTTTTTTAAACTGAAAACCCAAAAAAGGTATTAAAAGAATCAGATTTAGACATTTTAATTTATAATTAATTTGTTCATTAAAAAATTATTTGATTAAAAACAAGTGCGTCGGCATTGTAAGCGCCGCCAGCTTTCGTCTTGTTTACATTTAGAACTAGAGTCTTTTTTTGCAGAGTCTGGTAGTCTTGGTGTTGAAAAACAATGATATGGCAGCACCTCAACACATTCGCCAACAATTAGCAAAAAAAGGAATAATAAATATTTATCTAAATGACCGCACAAAATCTTGAAGCTGTACCTCTGGTAGACATTGATGACGAGGGTATTTTTAAATATATTCTAATAAAAGTCTTTGGAAAAGAGACCGCTGATGGCAAGGAACCAAGCAAGACAATAGTTCGTGGTTATGCAGATTGTACTTGGCATGGTAAGCTATATTCTATATTCTAATTTTAGATAATAAACGATTAATTATTCTTTTAGCTGACATATATGACCGCGTACAGGAGCTGTGTAAAAAGGTTGACTTGGATACTGAATGTCTAGGTGGCGGTCGCATCGAGCATAACCCAGAAAAGAAGTATATAAAGATTTATGGCTATTCCCAAGTAAGCTCCAATTAAATCTTACTTAGTGTAAATGTTGTTAACAATAATTTGTTTGACAGGGTTTCGGAAAAGCTGATCACCTGGAATCAAAAAGAATTTTAAATTCCAAATATAAGGATTATGAAATCGAGGCATCCGATGAGGGATACTAAATTAATTTAACATTTATATGAGCGCATATTCTAAGATCACGTGTAAATGAAATACATACCTACTCAATAGGATGTGCTTATAGAGCCAACAGAACTCATTTATCATATTTACTACAATCAAAGTAGGAATAGAAAAATCGTGTTTAAAATAAATTGAGATTTCATTGAGAAAATTTAGTTGAGCTAAGCGTCCCTTTCAGACAACACATTTTGAAAATTTATCCTAAATCTGAAATTCAAAATTATTAGAAATGAAACTTTTAGCCGTCACGCTTCCATTTCGAGTTTCAAGCCAGTTCCGTAAGCTTAAAAATAAACATCTGCGGACACATAAAGAAACAGTTTAATTGTTAATTTATAGTTAGAACTTTTGCAAGCCAAAAGACTGGAAAGGCATTATTAACCCAACCGAGAGTTTTAATTGGGGAGGGAACTCTCAATTATTTGCTGATTTCAATCTACATTCATGGCGAGACGCTGTTCGCAAGGACGATCGTTCGTGGTCACAAGAAATCACATAGTTAGTCTGTTGTTAATTCATATCGGTTTTACGTAATCCATTAATTCTCTTTTAGCACAACTTTACGACAAGATTCGATCCAAAATGGAGAAAGTAGGACTGTGCATGAAGCCTCTAGGTGGTGGTATACTCAAAGTTGATGGAAAAGCTAAGACAATAAAAATTCACAGTATGTGCAGGGTAAGAAAATTATTAGTTTATAGGTGAATTTCAACTACAAAAATGCTTTTGCAGACTTTTGGACAAGCAGATCATTATAAAACCAAGGACATTCTTAAGTCGTCGAAGCAATATGCAAATTATAAAATATCCGTAGGCAAACAAAATATTTAATATTAGAAAATATAACAAGAGGAAGATTTATGATTTTCCTTAAATTTAAGAGTTGTGTTGTTTATTACTGAGAGCCTTCCGCGATTGTTTCGTGTTCACGTGCACATCGACCTTCATCCAAGCAGGATATGTAATCTCCGCTACACTCTTGTGCCTTTGGTGCAGCAACTTCTTGTTTAATGGAATCCTTCTGTAACGTGCTGGCTGCTTTGTCTTTTGCATCTTTTGAGGTTTCTTAGCAGGTTTCTTATAACAAGTAGTTTAAGTTTTATGTTAATTGCTCTTTTGTTTTGTTTTTATGTTTTGCCTCGTTTTCCATTAGATACTTTGCAATTGCAGATCGAACTTTCTCTGCCGATTGGCTGAAGTCAGCCACAGTGTTGTCCTGGTTAGGCTGTTCCTTTTCGCTCTCAGCAAGTTCGACTCTCCAGGTCTCATCAATGGCGCTGTTATTAATATTCAGGATGTTGTGCAACACACAACAGGCCATGATAATCACAATGTTATTCTTGTATTGGCTGTCAAGCCCTTTACCAATGCGTCGAAATCTGGCCATTAAATTACCAAACGCATTCTCGACGACTCGCCTTGCTTTGGACAAGTTGTAGTTAAATGTCCTCTTATGCAAGGGCAACTCTGTCGAGCACGGATAGGGCTTCATCAGAGTCCGTGTAAATAGGAACGCTGAGTCTCCAATTAACACCACTGGAACTTCAACACCACATATCTCCTTTGACTTCGCCTCCAGCAATGGGCAGGAATCCAGCATCCTCTTCTTAGACGACTCTTTAAAAATGTGGGAGTCATTCCACCGACCTGGGGCACCAATAGTCACAGACATGAATCTGCCACTAAAAAATAATATTTAAATTAAAACAAATTGATAAACATAATAGTATAATGATATTATTTACAAACTTACCGATAATCTACCATAGCAAAGAGCACAACTGAGTACCACCCCTTGCAGTTATTATAACGGTCTATTGCCTCTGTTGCTGGTGGCTTTATTTCAATATGACATCCATCTGAATAAAACAATTATATTATTAAATATTAAAATTTAAAACATTGATTCAATTCTTACCAATTGCGCCAAGACACTGTGGAAATCCAATAGCTTCAAAGCCCTGCACACAGTCGTCGATTTTCGAGTCCGTCAAAAACTACAACTTTACAACTGCTCTGCAAAATTCGTGCAGAATTTGGCACACAATGTTGGAAGCGACTCCAAACAATCTGCCAATAGTTCGGTACTCTGACGATGAGCCCAGAGTGTACATAGCTATTGCTATCCTCTTCTCTAGCGGAATGGTACTTTGACAGTTTGTGTCCTTCTTTGCTAGCATCGGCAGACGGCTCACCAGCATAGCAAAAACCGATCTTTCTATACGGAAGCTTTGCTTAAAAAAAGCATCATCAATTAGCGGCACATCCTTCTCCCAAAACCTTCCAAACCGCTCCTAAAACATATAAATAATGTGTTTTAATTAAATGTAATCATATGTGATTTCATAAAATATTTTTCAATTACCAACGTCCAAACACTCCGTGGAATATTTAAATTATCTGCTGCCAAGAATAGCAAATCGTCGTCGTCGTCGTTTTCGTCATCTGCCTGAGGCTGAGCAAAATTCATTGCTTCCTCGTTGTCAGGATCTTCAAGGCTCCTTATTATTTTATGCATTAAATTGTTATGATCCAACGTAAGAGCATCAGCTAGTTCCATTTCACCATCCATAGTAACTTTTTTCTTTATTGTGTTAAAGATTACCACATTTCACAAAATTTCACAAATTCACTGTTGACTTTTGTTGAATTGATGTTAGATGTTAGATGTTGACAGTGGGAATCGGTGTTTCACATTTAACATCATTCCCATGCGTTCCCCGAGAATGTACTCAGTGGGATTGTGGTATAAGAATCCGCTTTAGTTTCACAAAATTATTATTACAACAGTTTGTTAAAAAAAAATCATTTTGTTACTCAAAAAATAGTTTTTATTAAATTTAAATGACTGTGCCGCCTTATCGTTTAGTAGATGCATCAACAATTATGTGTCACAATGGAAACGCAGTAAAATACTGTCGACGTTTCCAAGCTTTTCAACACTGGCGCTTGGTGTTGAACAATAATGTTTTTTCGGCAAGCAAAATTTGATGTCTTGATATTTTATAAAAATATTCGACTTAACAATGAATTGTTGTATTTGTCAGTTTTCCGTTCGCAATCCTAAAAATATATACGAAGAATCAATCGGAAAGCCTCCAGTATTGATAAGTGATTTGGTCCAGCAATGCATAAAGGGAACAAACTACGTGATTGGCGAAGTGGGCTCGGCGATATGCAAGAAATGCTGTGAGAAATTAACACGCTACCATAAGTCCTTACAAATTGCGCGGAAACTGCGGCAGGAAATACTAGAATTAATACGAAGTCCATTTACAATAAAGGACTTTAAGTCGGCAATCTCTCGGAATGAAGTTAAGATCGAGGACGTTGAGAGATTTGATGGGAGTATCGAAGTCGTTGAGACTGTGGATGCATGTGAGCTAGATGATGGATCCGATGTGGTGGCAGTTAAACCAACAATTTTGAGTTCCTCAACGATTGTAATGGAAGCGGAGGCAGAAGTGGAGGGGGAAGAAGACGATTATATAGAGAAGAGTTCTGATTGCGACGAAGAGGAATTCTTGGCAGTTGACTTAGATTTGGACATTGAAAACGAGATTGTTATAAATGAAGGGGTGCCTGAAGAGGATATCGATGAAGAAGGGAAGCAAGCTTCCGATGAGCTTGAAGGGTTCAGAGAGGAAAAGGACATGTTGAGTGAATTTGAAGACCAAATTGACGGAACAATAGAATACCTAATCTCAGACGACCAAGAGGATCAAGATAGTTCTGGCGACTATACGGTAAACATACAATGTCCAACCTGCCCAGAACAATTTAGCAGTCGCCGTGCCTACAATGCCCATACAAAACGTGAACACTTCCCCGGCTATGTGTGCGATCAATGTGGAAAAACTCTTCAATCTTACTCTGGCTTCATTGGTCATCTACAGAATCATGAGCCCGTCAAACAGTTTGAGTGTCCCCACTGTGGGGAACGTTTCAGCCGCAAGTTCCGGTTAAAACATCACATGCAATGGCACACTGGGGAAACGCCCTTTCAATGTGAAGTCTGCTCAAAACGCTTTGTGCACAAGGTTGCACTTTATAAGCACAAAATGATCCATGACAACGAGTCCAAGCGTCTAGAGTGTCAAGTCTGTGGATTTAAGACTCGAACAAAAGCCCATCTGGAAAGGCACACACGATCCCACACAGGCGCTAAGCCTTTTGCCTGTCCAGTGTGTAATAAGCGCTTCTCTCAAATGTACAACATGAAGGCCCATCTGCGGGAGCACGAAAATCCTGGCAGCAACCGACATAGAAGATTCCACTGTCCTAAATGCACCCACACCTTTATTAATGAGCAAAACTACTTAACCCATTGTCAAAAGGACGATTGTACGCCTGTGTAGCATCCCCGAAGTGTTGAATTTACGTAGAATACTGTACATAAAATAAAATAATTCAAATTAAGAATACAAATGACCGTTTTTTTAAATAAAAATAAAATTACAATTGAATGAAACCAGCTTAAGTGTCCATTTATGTACTTCTTTTATTAAATCTACATGCATTTTGCTCACAAATAAAATATGTTTACTATGATAAATGTATTCATTATTTTCGTATTTCTGCGGTTATTCTCATTTTTGTTGTCTTAAAAAAATATTTATTGTATGATTTTAACTTATGAAAGTAGAACTAATCAATTAATCATCAATCGTCAAGCAATTATGCAACTATTGGAGCAATTAGCACTCATCGTTTATAAAATGAAATTTGTCCAATGTTCAATATATATATAATAGACAATGGATGTAGATGAAAGCACAATACATATACATATATATGTATATATAAATACATAAATTCAAATGTACATACTTCTATACGCAGTATAATAGATTATACAAAAATAAAACAGATTATATTTTGATTTTTGTCGAGTTGAATAGAACTTTGTTAATATCATCATACATATCTTCTTCTCTTTTTTTATCATAAAATGCACATTATAAAAATATTAACAAAATTTATTGCAGGCAGTCCATAGTTAGTACAAAGTAACAAACAAATCCGAATTCAGGAATACCCATAAAACTTTCATTACATTAACTTTCTTTTCAATTAGATGTTCTTTTTTGTGCTGTGCTCAATCATTTCTATTGCGTGTTCTGAGTCTTGCCAAGCGGTACGGGGAAACGAATTTCGGATTGATTTATCTTTCCATTTCGTTGAGTTTATATAGTTAAAAGAAACATACAAATACAAATTATATATTCGTGTACGATTCGTGTTACTCGACTTATTCCATATGTATAAATAATCGCACATACATATAAATTTAATGTTGTCTGTCAGTGTTAATTCAAAACTGTTTGTTAATTATATTAATGTATATTTAAAAAAATACCTCCAGATGTTAAAGGACGAAATTATGAAACACATTGCTCCCCCTTTTACCCTTTCCCAACCCCCCCAATCCCCTTCCCCATTCCGTACAATAGTTTGTGATGCTTACAAAAGCCTATTGAATGTACAGTTTAGTTCTATTTAAGTTTTGATTTCTTGGGAATAGCTTCTGAAATTGTATCTCTAAGATGTACATACACCATCATGACCCCATTCATAATTTAGCTTAATACAAAATCTACACTTTATTCTTAATATTATTCGGATGGTTTGACAAGACCCATCGCTTTGTCTCCGAACAAGGGAAGTATGTCGGAGTCGTTAACAATCTCTTCCTGAATCACTGGACTGTCTGGATCTTCGCAATGCGTCTTGAAAAAGAATCTGCAAAACAAGTCGAACACAAATTAGATTTAAAGATTAATTTAACATATAAATAATGCTCACCTGAAGTGACCCCTTCTGGGCAGATAGTCCTTAAATTGGCGCAGGGTCGGCTGAGTACCGGGTATTTTTATTCTGTAAGGAACTGGCTCTTCGCAGAATAAAAATACCACAACGGTTTCCGGTGGCTTAATCGGCAGGGGAGGTGGACCCGCCACTGCCTGATGATGCAGGGTGCCGCTGCTGCTACTGCTGAAGGAGGCTAGGGGCTGCTGCAGCTGTTGCACCATGTGGGATTGCAGCGGCGTTTGGGCATATCGACGAGCACGACGCGGCTCGTCTTCCAGTCTTCGTTTTGCTTCCTCCAATTTTGAGGCCGTGCTTGAACCAGAGCGGGAGCTATATAGATATCGTAGTAGTTAGGAATGTGTAAAGTAAAATTCAAGTGTGTTTATACCTAGTCTCTTTGTATTTCATGACGGTATCAGCTGAGAACATGCTGATGCCGCTATCTGTGTTCATTGAAGGCCATTTATTCGTTAGCTTCCTAGAGCAGGAACTGGGATCGGGCATTGACTTTGAGTGCTTCATAGAGTGACCACCTGTTGAATGGCAAAAGCATTTCAGATTTAGTAAAGTTTACAATACTTGAATAGAATAGTATAGGAAACCTACTCAAACTCATGGCACCATCACTGACCATGCCCGAGTCATGGGTTGCAGTGCGTCTTCTCGATGGTATGGGCGGGCAAGGTGACATTGTGCCAGGTGAGCGATGTGGCGTTTGGTCTTTCCACACTCGCGACACATGCTGGTCCAGTATGTCTTGGTCGTTGTCTTCATCCAATGCAAACTTTTCCCGTATCGCCTCGGCAAATGCACGATCACTGGCACTGGATCTTTCGTTGTTTGGTAGTGCAGCTCCCGGCATTCTCTGTAATTCTCAAACTTTATAAACCATTCACAAAAAAGAGGTACGATAACATACATCTAAGCGGGCGCGTTCCTCCAAATCTCGCTTGCGTTTCACCTCCTCCAGTTTGGGTATCAACAAGGCCAAGAGTTCGTTTTCCTTAAGCGGTCTATGCTCGTTCGAATGTAATCGTTGCGTGCGAGGTATAACCTAAATGATAACAATACAATACCATTATAATAATTATGATATGAAAAGAGTCCTTTCCCTTTTACTACCTGAAACGTGTTGGTTTCCTTATTCGCCATGGCACTCTGGCGTATGGCCTTGCTCTCAGTCGAGCTGTGTCTGCGCTCTATGTAAGGTCGGCCATCCCTAAAAAATGAAAAAGTAAAAAAAACAATTGGTATATTCATGATTTTGTAGTCATTTAAGTGTGCAAAACAATGGCTGGTTGCAGGTCGCTTAATGTGCGGATCAAACTAGAGGAGGACTCACATTGAACAACTGGACAGTGACATGGTATCGGAGTCGGTACGGCCGCCGGAGCTAACGCTAGCCCTCTCCGAATCAACTCGTGAATTGGGCACAAAGGATGTATTGGTACTCGCCGTATACACATAGCCATGAGCTCTACTCGCATACGCATGCATATATGGCAGGAAATGCATTCATAAAGTGGAAACATAATTGTTTTGATCCATGCAATGCGGCGAAATTATGTGTTTGTTTTTGTGTTTGTTTTTTTATATACAAAAATCATCGAGTTCCATAAATAAAATAAAAGTATAAGAAATATAAATAAATCAGAATCAAATGATGTACAAAATCCGTGTTGATGTTGTGTGTATTTGAGTGGGATTCGTGTCACATATCATGGTCATGTTGTGGGTGAATTCGTGCGTTTTGTTGTGATCGTACAAATATGTAAATGAAAAGAAATTAATAAAACAAATTAACATAATAAATAAATGAATAAAAACTTCATCAAATAGTAAAATAAATAGATTAAACTATTGAAAATACAAAACTTAAACTTTAACAACTAAAATATCTGTCTTCTAATAATATTATCGCTATGAAAATATTAAATGTTTCTATAAATATATTTAGAAAACTATATTATTCACATGCTAATTAATTGTTTATTTACTTGACATATTAGGAAGCAAAGAAAATGATTGAAAATTATGGATGCTTAAATACAGGACTAGAGGAATAGGTAGTAAACAAAAAGAGCTAGGAAATCAAAAGATTCTTGCAAAATTGTTTATTTATCTATTTAATCTATTTAAAAACAAATTTCTTGGCTGCACATCTAAGAAACAAAATGTACTACTTTCTATAATTTAAGAAAACTTTTATAGTTATCAACAACTTCTTAAAAACTTAACCAAAAACTGTAAACCAAGTAAGCTTGAAAAGCCATTAAAATTATAAATTTTTGAAAAGAGATTTCCGAAAATATGTTTCAAACTTTAAACATGCATGGGAAACTTATGTTAAAATCTTTGTTGTATTTGAGCGGAAAATATGAAGATATGAAAATATATGACAATCGCATTGATATCGTATTACATACCCGGGAGGTCTAATTTCCAGTCTTCTTTTTTGAGTTGCTATTAACAGATCGCGCGTCAGTCGCATGGGAAAATCGATCTGGGCTCGCCCTCCGCCTTCCACTTGCACCTTTTCGAAATCATCGCAGAGCGACAGCTCCGAATCCTCGTGCAATGTGGGCAGCGTTGAGCTGCGTGGCAATGTGTCTGTGGCACTAATGGATCCACTCGAACTGGCGGACGTTGATGGGCCATAAACGCTACCGCTGGCACTGCAAGTACCTGCTGGTAAAATATTCCCGCTATTCACTGGCAAATTGATAAAGACACCCGGCGGTATTGGGGCGCCTGAGGTGACCAACAGCTGTTTGGATGTTGCCGCTGGCAGAGCACAGGCGCCCGCAACACTGCCATTGTTGCTGCCACAACTGCCGCCGCTGCCACTGCTGCCGGCACTACCCGATGCGGTGGCACCACTGCTACTAAAGCGTTCCTGCACCGCCGACATTTGCTGAATGTACTGTATATACATTTCGGAACAGAGAAAGCTCGGGTAGATGTTGTCCCGGATGGTGGCCTCCACATGCTGTTGCATGGGATCGTAAATGTGCGGACTGAGCGGGATTTCATTTGACTTAATGGCTTTAATTTGAGTACGCAAATCATCAGAAATGGACAGTTGGCTTTTGCGTAAAAATCTGCAAGGATAACAGTTAAAATAGTTAGTTGGATTACAATTTTTTGGGGGAGGAATTAGCTTACCTATATATGGCTCCGATTATTTGCTTCACCTTCTCCGGATCTGTTTGTTGCTTCAGTCCTTCGCAGGCAAAGTAGAAATTGAGATGATCATTGTAGGCGGGCGCCTCCTCCTCGACATACTTTTTGAACAACTCCACCCCATCGCGATCCTCGAGCAGATGATTAAGCGTCCGGGCCCAGTTCAGATAAGATGGAGGTGAGTTCTTTGAGGTGTCTATCACCCCTTCGGTCATCTGTTCAATCACATCACATCAGTCAAATCGAGTACACAGCAAACATTGCGATTTAATCTTTACCTTTTTAGCTCGGCTCTCTTCTCCGGGTACAGGTGGTCGTGGCCCACTACACTCATTATCATCATGTTTCCGGAGTCCCAATGGATGGCTCATGCCACTCTTAAATTCGCTCGCTCTCTCGCTTCTTTCTTTCTTTCTTTTCTTTTTTTTAGGCCAACACTGAAGCCGTTAGTGATGTTTTAGTGTTTTGGCTAAATATTTTAACTATTCCTATCTTTAAGTTTAAATACAATCAAAGGTTTACTTTTAACTTTTAACAAATCACAAACGACAGATATTTTAAAAATATTTGGGATATGGAAGATGTTCTTGGTATACTTCGTTTGCGAATTTGGAAGGCAGTTAGACAAGGCCTGAAAAACAAATAAAATATTTAAATTTATAAGTATTACTTAGCATTAAATAAAATTTAAATTTGTTATAATACGAATAGTGCTGAAATATGGATCCCCGAAATGTTCACACTTTGTAAGGTTACTTTTACAGGTCAACCTTTTATCGATTTTAACTTCGTTTTGGAGCGAATAAGAATCATATTTAAAGTGTCTTTTTTTATACTAACTCTCAGAAGTTTATTAAAAGTGAAAACTCGAGGTTTAACATTTTTGAATTTTTTATTTACATATACCAAAGAATACTCCGTTATCAATATTTTCAAAAATTCAAAAAGGATGATTTTCGAAAGTGTTCTGTTTGTAAATGTAGATTAAATTTTTGAACTAGACCATGTTAAAAGCGACATTCCATATCAAAATCGGTTAAGTTTTGACAAAGTTATGTAAGTTTAAATTTGTTTACCCTTGGGACTGGGTTTATACTTTCTATAAAATACGAACTTCAACGAAAAACAAACGCTTTACATATCTAAAGAGAAATTTTTTTCGAAATATCAATTTTATTATTTATGATTTAGTTTATAAATAACAAATTATATTTATTATAATCTATTTTCGACAACCAATTAATCAAAAGGACTTCCCGTAGCAAGGCAACACACAAAGAAACAAGTTTCAATTTGATTAATAACGTAAAAGGACCTTCATTACACTAATTGCTGCATTCAATTGTCGTAAAGCTTCCTTGGTAGCAAGTGAGGTGTATGATTGGACTCGTTTGCTCCAGCAGAGGATAAAGGAACAATCTTGACTTTGTACAATTCAAACGATGTACAGACATACATACATATAATTTGATTTCTAAGAAATTGAACGGTGGCGGCCATTTTGAGAGCGTTTGTGATTGGTTCGTAATATCGACCAATACAATATATGCCAGGGCCCATGGCGCACATGGCACATGGCACATGGCAAAGGGAAGGACAATAATCCATTATGTACGAAATTTGAAAATGGAACGCACACACACACACACACACGCACACACTACATGGAGAACGAGAAAGAGGGTTCGGTGGTGGTGGTGGTGCTGTTGATGATGGTGGTGGTGGTGGTGCAGTCTCTGCTTCTGTCTGACGCGCATAAAAATCAACAAATTTTTTTTTTCTATTTTTTTCTTTGCCGCAGTCAAAGCAACAAGGACTACACAACTACATGAGAGCACTGTCGCCGCCAACAACAGAGCAACGACAACGGCAACAACAATCACAAAGGACGACAACAGCAGCCCTTCCCAGCCAAACACACACACACACACACACAGAGATAAAAGAGTATTAAAAGGGGATGAACGTCTGGTGCGACAACAAAGAGAGCGCCAGTGCCAAGGAAACTCATCAAAACGCCATTTGCATAGCACTCCATTACAGCCAAAAGAACAAAGAAAAGCACAATTAAAACGCTCAAAACACAGCCCGTTTTGCCGACAGAGACAGAACTAGGTCCCCACATTGGATGATAGTCCCCCTAAACACATACATGCATACATACATACAAATACATATATATGAATCTAGAATCTGCTGGCCACTTGAAGTCCCCTCCATGTCCACAGAGCGTACGAAAGTTGTGCGGCACCCGAAGTCAAAGCCAAAGCCAAAAGAAAAAGCAACCTATTGAAAATGTGCGGCGCCTTCTCGTTGAAATCTCGCGAATGATAAGTGAAAGATGCAACCAAATCCTGGAGTCGCTTTATAAATGCCAACATCAAAGATCCAACTGCCTTTTAGTGGCATAATAGCTGTTTCTAGTGCACTAATGCAACAAGGATGCAAGATGCTTCAATGAAAATCTGTCTAAGGTAGCATCACTTCTTTTTAGTTTCTCTCACTTTATAAAAGGCTTTCTTTGACTTGCCCTAAAGACTGAGGCTAAATTCAACTAAAAAGCTATTCAAATGATTAAGAGCATAATCTTATGAATTAAGATTCTTTATTTAACAGCTGGACAGTAGTTATTTAAAGTGAAAAGTTTACTAGAACTTGCATTTAGAAGCCACGCAAAATAGAGTCAATAGAAGACAGTAGGAAGTTCCTACCAGCAACCCATTGAACCGTATTAAAAACTTACAAAAATTGTATTGCTTTATGAAAAACTAGTTTATTTTTATAGATAACACAATTAGGCTATGATTTAAAAGGAATCGGGTTACTATTCTAAATCATTTAGTCAATTGCTTATTTACTGAAAAGTTATTAATTTTTTCAAGATTTTAGATTTAAACTACATTTAATGGTTAAAATATAATTAAAGACCGAAGGGATGCTTTGAGATTAATCTGTAAGGAAATGTCTTATAATTGAATTTGAAATGTAGCTTTGTTCCCTTATATCACATACACAAAAATTTTGAATTTTTAGGAATAGTTAAAGTTTAGGAACTGACCAATCAAAATAAGAACCGTTAAGTTGAAATATAAAATCAATTTAAGTATTTTTAAAAATGTAAAATTTGTGCGAATTAACTTTGACTACCGTCGGAAACGTTCAGATAAAACTTTATACTTCTATTACTCGTTTTATTAATAAATTGGTTTGTATGACAACTCAAAGAAGACGTCTTACCACAAAAAAATCAGTGCAGCCAAGATTTGCCTTCGGACAGAAGTGATATATGATTTTGAAACAGTGAATTCCAATGAACATAATAAATATATCAACTATAGTTTGTATACAAACTTACTGCATGGTAACAATACTTTGAATTTTAATCGTTTACAAATAAATACTGTTTATTCAAGGTATTAATGTAAAATCTCTTAATAATGAAACATTTTAAACTTTTGCGTTATCCCGATCTAGAACTAGAATCTTAACAGGCAACATTAAATCAAATTTGGCAAAACTAAATGATTTTTATTTTTGTTATCAACTAAATATTACCTGAGTTGCTATGATATAAGGTATGATATAATAAGTCTGACCAATAAACAGAAGAAATTTTAAAGACTAGATATAAAATGGAATCGGTCAGACGAGCAAAATATAAAGCAGGGTTTATAAATGTAAAATGTTCATACACATTTTTATACCCTGTGGGGTATATTACATAAGTTTGTTCAAGAACTAAAAGCTTGCAAAAGACAGAAGGATGTATGGTAGACTCCAAAAAGATTATATATTCTTGATCACCGTCAACAGGCGAATTTATATAGCCATTTCCGTCTGCCCGCTCGTGTGTATGAACCAACAGATCTTAGAGATGGTTAGACCTAGGAGTATCAAATTTGGCAGGAAGACTTCTCATCATTGCAGGTAGATCAAGTTTATTTTAAATTTTGGATGACACGCCTCTTTCGCCCACATATCCAAAAACGACATAACTAAAGCAATTTTACAGCTACAGACTTGAGACTTAAAGGGTCTGGAACGATCTGTAGTTTTTCGATGAGTCGCTTCTTCTCCCACATAGAATTTAAATAAATAAATCATAACATTTAGTCGGGAGGGACCGACAGAAAAATACCCTGTGGAAGTAGCAGGGTATATTCCTAACACATGCAAATAGAGTAAACTTGCTTAAATTTGTTTATATACATATATGTATATGCAAACAAATTACACATGCACGCACAAAAGAATAGCGTCACTATATTGAATAATTGAATATCTTCCGTATTTAGTATCCGATTGTGATCAAATTTATACGGCGGTGTAATTTCCTCAAAGTCCATCATACGTCTATAGCTGTAAAATTGCTTTAAATTATATAAATTTCCGAGTTTTAGCGACCTTTTTAATTGTTTATATTTATTTAAATGTTTTAAATTTAAATGGTTTAGCTGACTCGAGGTCGAAAGTTAGATAATTATGTCGATATGACATGATTCTCTATTCATACAATTATGATTAACAATGTTTATATTATATAGTTTTTATATTTGTTTGCGAATGACATCCAAAGTTTTAATTAAACTTGAACTGCGTGCAAATAAAAGAAGTCTTCTTATCAAATTTGGTGTCCTAAGTTTTGCAATCTCTGAGATCCTTTCGTTTGCACAGACAGACGGAAGTGGCTATATCGATTTGGCTTCTGATGCTAATCAAAAATATATGGTATGTATATACTTTATTGGGTCACGTCTCCTTCTGCCTGTTACATACTTTTATTTTTTTGAACAAATCTATACCCCACAGGGAATAAAAATTAGAGCGACTTTAGCGCTTAACATTTATATAAACTTAAAATATCTTCGAAGCCGAATCACAGTTAAAGATTGAAAGATGTAAAACAGAAACAAATGATAAAATAATAAAACAAATACTTTTTTTCATCTTTATATTATTTATGTTGCAAACATATATGAAAACTGTTCCTAGAAGGAAACTTCACGATCCTAACGAAGTAAGCGAGATTTCCTTAGAATGAGAATTGCTTACATAGTTTATTCTAGCAATTGAAGAGCAAATTACTTTATTAAACAGAAGTGAATACTTTAATAATAATAATGATAAAAATAATAATGTGAACTTATTGTGGCATCGATTTCTTTTGTATCTAAGTTCCGCCCGGTTGAATGGCAGACAATAACAAGACGCCTTAGGGCAACAGAGAGAAATCCCCTCGACAGCAGATTGAGGTACGAACAATTGCATTATCCCTATTAAATTTTGTACGCTTCACAGGATAAATGCTTCCAGCCTACATATTATGAGTTCATATGATTGACAGGCCATTCTGTTGAAGACCATAATAGAGTTGAGTTGAAATAAAAAAGGAAAAACGATGCCGCCAAAGATAATTGCCAACGTATGAACTGTGGTTGAGTCGAGGATTCTTGTACAAGCCTGCATACTTACAGAATGATAAGCGCACCTGATTTTGGCCAATGAAGAACTTGAACTGGCAGCAAGTGACACATTGAGTTGAGTTTAATAACAATAGAAATCTCAGGTACACTCGCACATTCAATCCTCTTACGGACGCCACCTTGTTAAGATTGTTAACTAAGGAAACACAGACTGTTGTTGACAAACCGATGACAAACTGTTAACCACGAGCCACAAAAATCCATTGACAAAAGGAAAAGCGAGCAACGGCACAAAGCTAAAGAGTCAAACTGAATCCTGATGCCGTTGACAGCCGCATCCAAGGCAGACAGAGCGTCCATATAAAATACGCTACAAACACACCCTATCATTCATATGTACATAAGGAAGCCAGAGTATATAATCATTACGATATTTTTTTGGGGTTGTCCATGCTGAGAGAGCGTGGAACGAGATGCGGGTACAATTGTTGCATGTGCGCTTTTAATGCTAAACTGAAGATGAATGCGCCGTTTTGCCAATTTTTTTGCATTTTTGAATATATGTTTGAAA
The DNA here is from genome assembly GCA_035043265.1 of Drosophila testacea. Classification (NCBI taxonomy): domain Eukaryota; kingdom Metazoa; phylum Arthropoda; class Insecta; order Diptera; family Drosophilidae; genus Drosophila; species Drosophila testacea. Next base: position 2,973,325 of record JAWNND010000477.1, read on the forward strand.
ATGTTAGAAACACTTGAAATCTCAATCGGAGTTGGAAATAAGGATAACGCTGATGATGATGATGATGACTAAGCCAAAGCCAAAGCCACCACTTGGCCAACAGGCGTCCCCCATTTAAACTGAACTGAAATGTTGCCTGACCGCCAACATAATGATGCTTCATGTACAACAAATACAAAGGATGTTCTTTTCAAAGTGTCAGTGGTTGTGCCACAACTTGTTTGTGTGTGTGCGAACGAGATGCCACTACGGAATACGGAATAGGAGTCATTGTGTGTGCGAACCAATATGCGCAGGTCCACAGCTTGTTCGTACATAAAAAAGCAAAAAAAACAAAAAAAAACCAACGAAGAAGGAAAGCAAACAAACCCAAAAGGAGAGTAGCATTATACAATTCGAACGCTATATGCACCATCCCATCTATCCATACACAATAGGTGAGGGTTGCATTTTCGCCCACCGTTTATATAGTTTTGAAACCTCCCTCAATCCCACCATATCCCAAAACCAATACCCTTTCTCCTTCCTCTATCTCTCTTTCTCTTCTGGCTTTGCTGTAGAACGCTTCAAAACAAATGTGAGAAATTATTATTTTCCAATAAGTTTCAAAACAATGAACCATCAGCAGAGCCTGACGACTGTGCCCCGAGAGCTAAAGCTCGAGCTCAAGCTCGAGAGTCTGCAATTAACAGTTTGTTTCTAATGAGGTTAAAGGCAAATAGTAAACGACCGCCATGACGCCTCAATGTTGAGTCTGATTCAAGTCTAGACTGAAATAATAAAAACTGGGGGAAAATTCTCGTACTCGTTCATGTATTCGTACTTGTCCTCGTAATCGTACATGCACACCAATTGACCTTCCTAGTTCTTCTGCTTTTCACAATGTCGACGGTTAAACTTTACTTTTGCCAACATTACGTATTTAATTAGTTGTACAATGACAGCACTATTATATTTATATTTTTACCTTATACTACAAGTTTGTTTCTTTTTTCATCCCTGGATCAACTTTTGCATGCAAATTTAACTTTTTAGGTTCTTCGAATTATATCCTATAACAATTGGCGAAATATAAGTGAATAAATCGTAAATGTTTACCGCACGTAACTAATTAGTTACATATTTTATGGAAAAACAACCTTGGGTTCTTGCATGATTCTTCTTTTCAAGTTTTTTGTTTACTTTTTGAATTCTGAACAGATCAAAACACACAGAGTGACTACTAAGTTTAAGTTGTCTATTTAGTGACGAAAAAATATTATTAGTTTGGACATCTTGGAAAATCTAGATTTGTCATAGCATTTTTAGACCACAGAGTCCGAATCTATGAAGCTATGAAGTATTCAAAGAGATTGGGGACATATACGACACAGAACATGAAGCGGTTATATACAATTTAAATTTCTCAAAAGGTAATCGGCTCTTTAAAACACAATTTTTTAACAAGTTAAATAAATTAAGCATTGCAATTAAAAAAGCATAAGTAATCCATAAAACTCTGTATAAGAAATAATCAATCGTGGCATTTATTCAGCACCATTCATGATACCTGATTTCTCCATTTTACATACAGCAAGAAATTTTCAACAATCAAAAATACTAAATTATGGAATCGGTTTAACACAAAATGTATCATACAAGTAGTGATATTATTTGGAATGACGAACATAGAATTTTCACGAAAAAAGACATAGTAGGCTGATTTATTGAAGCTATCATACATATACTATGTAATACAAAGAAAGAAGCGATTACTAATTGAATTATCTGCTGAATGCCCCCAATATTTAAGTTTTTAACATTTAAAAACTTAGGAGTGCCTATTAAAGCTATATCTGGGTTGTCTATATTTATGCGCAGGATAAAACTCGAGCATATGAGCTCGACATACTTTTGACGACTAATTTTAATACTCATTGTTAAAATGTGAATTAGCACTTACAAAGAAATAATCTGCGCACAAATTAATAGATTCACTTGAATAATGATAATATTATTATTATTATTAAAAGATTATAGAAAGATTTTTAGTTTAAAACTGACTAGAAGTATTGACTTTTGAATATCCGTTATTCTTTAAATTTATCTAGCTCTTTGATTGAAATCTTTTGGCTGCAGCCTAATAAGTTCATTTACATATAGTTTGCTGAAAAGTATATAAAACTAATGAAGAACAAGTTAAATTTTGTGTAAATGTGTGTCCATGACTAAATTATATCATATAGACTTGACATCCATATGTATAGTTGTATAGTTCCATAGTATGATAGTTGGTAAAACAAACATAGATCTGCACCAATATCTATAATAATATCTAATATGATGTAAAACTATATTTATGAACTCATAAACTAACTTATGTACATATGTGGATACATCCAGACAGACATATCTAATGCACTTAAAGCAATCTTACTAGATCTATTTGCATTTGTAAATATTATTGTAAAGTTTGATTTAAATAAGAACTTTTAAACTATTCAAGACTCAAGGAAGATACTTTAAATACTTTATGCATTATAAATATAAACTGAAATGCAAAATATATTTATGTGCATTTACTATTCAAAACTTACATGTGTAATTCGCATTAAAATTGTGTGGGTATTAGAGGAGATCGTGGGATTCCAAAAATTAGTAGTTTCTGAAAAATATGAGGAATTTGTGAATTTACATACATATGTTCTTGATAATTTTTTCTCTTAGATCACTTAGATTTATTTTTCAAATTCGATTCGATTTTAATTATATTTATTGCATGTTTAAATATTATAGTAGTTAGAAGAGATCTTAGGCAGACTTTCTTCCAAATAAACATGAAATAATTACCTTGACTGTTGGCTGATTAAGAAAATAGAATTACTTTACTCATGTTCATCTTTTTTAAAAAGGTAATTTAAAATGTCAATTGTAATATATGATCTTTGTAATCTATCGTTCGCAAAGTTCTCCAATTGTAGTTGATATAGATTATAAAATTAATTTCAGCACAATTAAACAAACGCAGTAATAATTAAAATAAAATAAATAAATAAAATTCATTGAAAGAAAAAATTGTATATAGGCAGATATAAGCACAAGGCGAAGATAAACGCCTTTGATAATTGTATTTGTAAAAATTATAAATATACGATAGGATGATTAATTAGGAAGTTAGTCTTCATTTGTAGTTCAAGGAGAGAAAATGTTTCTTAGTGTGTTTGTCTGTGCAGAATTTAAATGTCAAAATTTGATATTTATTATGTGTTTCGACATTTCATTCAAAATTTCAATTGCCTTTCCCCTCTGAGCCCTTTCTAACATACGATTCCCTTAGTAGTTATTGAATTAGGGTACATCGGTTTGACAATCGAAGAAAGTAATAAAATTGTATCTGTATGAAGTAAATTCTTTGTTCACTGCACATCAAATTCAATAACCCTTTAAAATGTGGTTTGAATCCACTCAGCAAGTTATTTTCCAAGGGTGAAAATTCTAATATTTTTCGCACGAATACATTCGGCTTGAGTGTAAGATAGAATTATTGCGAATATTTTATGTCATTTATTTTGAAACAATTCCTAACACGTCTTTTAGGATGCATGCGTTACAAGAATGTTGTAATTGCTTAAAATTTTTTATAGCTATACTTGTATTTCTGACCAAAAGATATGACTGTTCCAAGGATATATGCAAATATGTGGGTTCATGCAATACTTCGAGCAGCTTTATTATTATGCATTAATTTGATTGCTCCCTAATTGAGTTAGAATAAAAATTGGAATATAAGCATTTCCAGGCACAAGCCAACTAGTACCAAGAGCTTAAAATGTATCAAAACATCAAATTTTTTGTGAAAATCTTTTAGAAACACATTAGTTTTAGAAATAAAATAATGAGCAAAACGACTGCATATTTGAACAAATGCAATTTTTCTAAGCTCTTGCCTACTAATATGAAGAGTATGTATAAATTTAATCGAAATGGTAGGATAAAACTTCAACATAGTTGTGATTTTAAAAAAATTACAAAAAACATGGGATAATGACAAAACAAAAAGTCTAGAACCTAAATCTTCTAAAAGTCAAGGCCAAATCAGACACATACACACATGCATACAATATTTAGTAAATACATTGATTTACAGTTGAGCAAGCTCAACATTAGGACCCCTGTATTTATAGGAAATAGCTAAAATTATTAAAAAGCGAATAGTGTTAGAAGGCAATTAGAAGGGGTCTGCCATGCCTACATCTGCCTGTTACGATCATTTGGTTATTTTGACAAACTTAATATACCCTTTTATACTTTTTTAAAGTACAGGGTCTAAAAGGCAATCAATTATACAAAGCTACATTTTATATTTTAATCTAAAACTAATTGATTTCAACTGTATGTTGTATTTTGACGATTTCTGCACTCTCTTAGTTTCATTTAATATTGCTAATATTTTTCAAACCTACCTTTTTAATAAATATAGTGCTAGTATAGAAATATATGTACACAATTAAATATTAAACACATACACAGACTTATGGCAAGGGTTTCCGTACATTCTGAGCATAATTAAATATCGCTACTCTATTTTTTATTAATCTTATGCATTTTAATTTAACTGATTGAAATCAGAAAAAGTTCTGTCGCTGTTGTCTTGTCAAATCTTTTCATGAATAATAAAATTATTATATTATTAGTATTTGCAGGTCTAAAGTATCGATTAACAGTTAAGTTTATTTGTAAACAAATCGGAAAAACGAAGTAAATAATGCAACATTACTAAGTCATATATTTTCACACGAAAATGGAAAAAGGATTTTAATACATACCTTCAAATTATTTGTAATTAATTTATCTTTAATGCGGTTGATAGTGTGTGGACCTCGTGCGTAGCAAATGCGTTGATGGTGGTAGCGAGGTGGGTTTGGACGGGTGTAATTTTATTTTTGTTGCAGTTGTTGTTGCGGCTGGACGTGATTTTGATGGCAAATACGATGAGGAAGTTTTCATTTTGATTTAAATGCTCAACGGAGAATTTTATAACTATCAGAGTAATTGGGAATTGCACAAGTAAAAATGGTCTAAGATTGTTCAACAATGTGCCAATAAATGTTAACGTTAACGCGTTCCGATAAACGTAAACAACAAAAGAATGTAACAAGAGAGAAAGAGAGGCACGAAAACGGCAATGGCGACAAAACGACCAAATTAAATGCTAAACAAGGCTTATGACGACAACAATTCCAGTTGCAGTTGCAGTCGCCGGTTATATGGTTTTTTATTTGTGGATGTAGCACCAGGCGGAATCTGATTTTGTTAGGTGGTAATTGCGATTGTCTTTGAGTGCATTTCTCTCCAGCTCCAGTCAAAATCCGTCAAAATTCCTTCGACGATTGGGTGGTGTATTTATTTACGTATTTATTTGCGGACGTATATATAATTAAATCACTTTGGACATATTTCATCAGTATATTCGCGATTTAAAGTGGCAGGAGTAGGAGTCAAAGCAACTCCTCTGGCAGCTCTTGGCCAGAGAGAACGCAGTGAAAAATCGTAATTTAAAGCATTTTTCATTTCAGCTGCACAATTAAGAGAAGCGAACAAAAGTTGTAATTAACTGAAACATTGTTTAGCACTTGGCACTTTCTATATGTGTGTATCTTCTTGTTGCTGCTTCTTTAAGTTTTTATTTATTTATTTGTGTGTTCTCTTTTTGTGTATTTGTATTTTTGTTGCCTCGGTCCTGCTTGCTGCTGCTGCTTCTGCTGTTTTATTTTCATGGACGTTTAGTTGCCTTGTTTAGTTTTATATTTGCAAATGTTTCAAACGCGAGCACGCCATCATCGGTTCATTATTATTAACTTATTTATAACAAAAGCGTTTATATATTAGCAAAACAAAATATTATTTCGAGGCAACTTTTTTTGTTTTGTTAGCCACTTTTAAGGTTAGAACGAACAACAGAGTTGTGTTTCGCAGAGTTGTCGTTCATTCTGAATAAGTAGCTCAAATGAACGGGATTAAAGTGTGAGCATATCACTCGTTCCAGCTGCTGGTTCCGACCTTTCTGCGATATTTTGGTTCTGTAAATTTCCCATGAGATTGGAATTTTTCGAATTTTCTTCCATTGTTAAGAAATCGCGCAAACATTAGCGGTTTGTTGTAGTTTTATTTCGACTGATGATTATTTATTATTAAAATTATTTTCAAAAACTTTACAAAAACTCATTACATATCTGATTTTATGGCCCGCCTTTGAGTGCATTCTCCCTGTCACTTCAGCGCCATCAATTGTGTTTTGGCGAAACTAAATAAAGTAGCGCCATCTATTGTCTTTTATCTGAACTAAAAATGATCCCGTTTCTTTGAGGGATGTTTTGAGTGAATTCCGATTTTAAGTGACCGGAAATTTTTTTTTCACTTTTTTCTGTTCTCGCTCACGGACCGGATTAAAAATTTGACCAATTTTTTTTAATTTTTCTAAGCTTTTACTAAAAACCTGAGCTTAATGAGAAAGCTGTGAACGACTTGGGCCCCTAGTAGATCTAGAAAATCGAGACAAATTTTTTTTGTTGATTAAAAATTGTTTTCCCGGTTAAAAAATTAATTTTAGTTTTGGGAATTTTCTTTCGTTTTAAAAGCGCCAATGGCCATGTTAGAAACTACAAAGCGCCACTCATTGGGAACTACAAAAAATAAACAAATCGCGACAGCAATTAATTTCATAAAACATTAATAAAAAAACGTTGAAAATTTGGTTTCCTGAAAAGTGTTCAAAATGTCTGCTCACGAAATAAAACTGGAGGTGTGCGTGGATTCCATTAAATCAGCATTCGCAGCAGAGGAAGGCGGTGCGAATCGCATCGAATTGTGCGCAGCTCTACAAGAAGGTGGTCTCACGCCCACCGCGGGAACGCTCAAGACATTAAAAGAACTGCCTTTTACATTACCCATTTATTGCATGTTGCGGCCACGACGTGGCACTGATTTTGTCTATAGCGAGGAGGAGCTACAGGCGACTCTGACGGACATGGATTTACTTCGAGCTTATGGTGCCGATGGCTTTGTTTTTGGCGCACTCAACACAGACCGAACAATTGATATTGACAAGTGCCGTCGTGTTATGGAGCGTTCTTGTGGTCTGCCTGTTACCTTTCATCGTGCCTTTGATCTCACTGACCCGAAATGCATGCACGAGAATGTTCAACTACTTAAGGAACTGGGCTTTAAGCGGGTATTATCCAGTGGATTTCGTCAATCAGCAGCCGAAGGAGTCGACATTTTGGCTCAATTGATAGCGAAACATCAACGCGATATTATTATAATGCCTGGTGCTGGAATCAAAGTATCCAATTTGGAAGAGATACTGACGTTTAGTCGTTGTCTTGAATTCCATGCTTCAGCTATGGACACTGCTGGAGAGGAGTACAGTGCACCGACCACAACGCGGATGGAATGCGATGTAACAATGGGCAAACAGGACATTGATCCTTACTATGGCACTAATGTCAACGTTGTTCGGAAAATGGTAGCGATTGCCAATGCCATGAGCTGCAGATAAATGACAATAACAATTTAATTAATTTATGCCATGCATATTTTACATGTACAAATATGTCCAGAACATAGTATAAGTTAGTAGGAACCCCCTTAATCATCCCTAAATCTATTTTATTCAGTTCATTGCTTTATATGTTCGATTGAAAATTTTAAAGAAACATTCCCTGGCAAACCAAAAAATTTAAAAAACATTTATTCAGAAAATAAGGACGATAATTAAAGAAAAAGCAAGTAATATCCTTAAAATGCTAAGCAATATCGAAGTGCAAAAGACTAAAGATAAGGCGGGACTTGAAAATCTAGATCGACATTTGCAGAGCATGGATAAAATGTTGCAAAAGGCAAATGAGTATAATGGTAACCTGTCGAAACAGATAAACAAGATAAAGGACATTCTCGGATCCAATCAAATGGTATTTGACAACCTGCAGATCAATCAGCAAAGTCTAGGAAAAATTCTCAAAGACGACTGCGAAAATGAAGAAAAGTATTCAAAGTTGATTCAACGGCTTGCAATTATTGAAAATAAGGTATTCAAAAAGTTATATTATTTATATTATATCAATGCATGTTAATAATCTTTTGACCTTCAGCTTTTCGTCACTGTAAGTCTGTTCAACGACAATAAATGCCGGCTAAAGAATAATAGCAATATGCTGGATAATGACGTGGTATTAAAGCTGTCTAATCAAATCAATGTACTGGGTACAAATCTACTATCAGTAGGCAATCAGTTAAAGTTGATGAGTCAAAATAAAATGAATAAGGAACGCGATGCAAGTAACCTTCATCATTGGTCCTGCAATTCGTCCAACCAGACAAATATGTGTTGGACCCAATGCAAGACCCAAATGAAGGATATGTTGCAAATGGGCCAATTAACCATGGTACAAAGTCACGAGAAATCCTGTTCATTTGACTCGGATATAGAAGAAACTCCCATACGACAGATCCGATATCAAAAGAAGATTATCCAAAGGGTGTGTAAAATTAACTAATAGTTTATCAGATATAATGTCACATTTTATCTTATATTTTTACAGTTCAAAGCATTTTGGCTAGAGCTGAACACTTAAATATACGATCTGAGACCCTTACGAATGTCAAAGTACTGGCTAAAATGATACTGAGTGCTTTGGTCAAGCGAAATCATCTTCATCAGTTTTGCTGCACTGAAAATACTATAAGCAATAAAAAGTTTTCCCCTTTAAGAACTATTCCTAACAATCTGAGCTACAATCCGTACCTTCAACAAACCTTATATTAATGAATACCAATAAATTTTAATGTTGACCCTAAAAGATTAAAAAGAGTTAAGTTTATAATAAAATAAAGAGTTTTTTAACGACTTTAAATGTACCACTTAATTTGAACTCACCACTAAACAAATGGCCGTTACAAACACACCCAAAAAGTCCCTAACAAAATTAAGTTGGCAGCATCGTTTATCAAAGATTTATAACTGCGCAAGTGCGAGTAAAAATTGATTAGTTTAACACGGACTTTCATATGAATAACGATAGAGACAACATTGACAGCTTTGTGATATATTTCAACTGCATATGGAACAATAATAATACGATAGTTTAATAATATTAACAATATAAAGCACTTTAATGCCGTAGACTTTGTGTAATTTGCGGTTGTCGTTAACCGTTACATTTGGTTTAAATTCTAAAAACATATGGAGAAATACGGAATCGGCATCGGCATGGACATGGACGATGGGCACAGTAATGCCAGCAATAGCAACAGTAATGGTGTCAATGTCAGCCAATACGATTTTATGTTCGGGGAACATATGGAAACCTATAACGTTGAGGTCAGCAATATTACATGTGTACATATTGCATGTATTTGTAATGTTATGTATTAATTTTCAGACCTCAGCGGTGCATCGCAAGTTGCACAGCAAAGTAGAAGCATTGCGAATCCTGCGCCAGGAGCTGGAACAGTTTCGTGTGGAGCGTGATCAGTACAAATTGATGGCCGAGACACTGCAACTAAGATACTCTGCCATGAAAAGGAATAGCGAACTTCTGGGTGGGAATGGAAATGCCTGTGGAGCATTGAGTGAGAATTCCAGTTTGGCTGCACTTCTCCACGAGACACGGGAGTTAAATCTCAAGCTACATACCGAAGTGGAAGCACTGAAGCAACGGCTACACGAGATTCAGGGCGACATGGAGTTGCTACGTAAAAGGGAAGCCAATAGCAAGTCCCGACTCCAGGCGATGGTATGTGAAAATGCTGCGCACAACAAGGAGGAGCTGCAATGGAAACGGGATCGGGCAAATTTTATTTGCCATCTGGAGAACTTAAAAAAGAAGAACGCACAATTAGCGTTTGATCTCAAAGGGATTATTGATGAAAAGGAAGAACTCATGACGGAACGCGATGCCTACAAGTGTAAGGCGCATCGTTTAAACCATGAACTGTTGGTGGCATTGAAAGCCAACAAAATGCATCCAAAAGTAAGAGAGTATCATTATAGATTAAACTGAGGTCGGTCATATGTGATAATAATATCGACTTTTCCAGCTGCTGGACATTGATGGCGTGCTGCTGGAGAACAAGTACCTACATGAACGTGTTAAGATTCAGGATAGTGAAATAGAACTGACCAAACAGTCGGTTAGCAAGTATAAGGTAAGGTAGGACCCTTTATAAATTTGTCCATAAAGGTTGACATTGCCCTGTCGGTCTGCCGTCTTTTTCTTGAAAAACTTGGTACAGGCCTTTTTTTAGTTGTTTGATTGAATTATTTGGTCATATAGCTTCCTAAACTCAACCTTTAATTAAAATGCAAAACTTTATCACATAACGCTCATGACACACATTCTTTCCTGTTTGTTTTAAAAAAAAACTCTTAAATCTATTCTCATTGTTGACAGACCATGTTGGAGGCAAAACGCAAGAAAGGAATCGTTAAGCTCGGCAGCAGCAGCAGCAGCAATGATGACACATTACTGAGTCCTAGACAAGGTAAGAGATGAAAAGAAATATAAGAAATGCATATAATTATATTAAACTTGCAGTTAAGACTATTCTGGAAAGCGGCATTGATATACCTGGTAAAACGGAAACCATACACGATCTCAAATCCTTGTGTTTGGCATTACTCGACAACTTGAATGACAAGAATTTGGCGCTGACGCATCAGAAAAGAACTAACAAGTAGATGATACAATAAATTCACAAAATATTCATTTTTTTATCTAATGAAACAATTCATTACACACAGAATACTTGCGACTAAAATGGCAGAGTTGGAACAACGTTGGCAGCAGCTTCTAAGCGGTGAATCTGAAAATCCCACAGGCGACGATGAAAATGAGGATGAGGATTATGGTTATGCGCCATCGCAGTTGCTGCTCAATGGCTACTGTGCGTCTATGGTCGACGATGTGGGAATTGAGGCGCTTGATGAGAGTTCAGGAGCAACAGGAGCAGCAGCTACGCCAGCTGCATCAGAGGAAGGCCTCACAGTATCATCCGAGCCATATGACATGAAGACCATTGCCAATGATTGTATTGGTGCTTTGCAATCGGATGATGGAATGTCCTCGCTATCAGCGGAGTCAGCAGATTCCTCCGTATATGGGATTGATGTTCGACTGAATGATGTTACCCTCAACGCTTATAAATCTTCCTCGGCTACAACGGATTCGGGCAATGGTGGTTTCGGCTGCAATACTACGCCTCGCATCTCCAGTGCTGTGGCCAGGGAACGTATGGAAGATCTCAAGGATTTGCCTCCACATTTGGCAGCACTAGTGCAAAGGGCCCTCCACGACTTGGACATGCGTGATTATGAGGCTTTGGTTACAATACGTGCAGAGAATGCTGCAACAATGAGCTGAGTTAACTAGTTCAATATTTATTATTTAAACATTACAATAGATTAATGGTTAACCACAAATATCGTTATATACATGATAATTATCTATATTTGTATATTATTGAAGACGTACAATAAACGCAGCTGTATAAGGCTTGATAAAATTGCATATTTTTCATATTTTCAAGTATGAATTCCGTTAAAGTAAAATTAGTTTTACAACACTGCTGCAAGAATTCGCAAGCAATGTCCAACACTGTTGGGCTGCTATAGTATACATTTTCTGATAAGAAACTTGTAGTTGTTGCAAACCGAAAACAAATGCATAAATTCTGAATTAAAAATGCCTTAAAAATTCAAGAGGGTCACGGAGACCGTGTAAATTCAAGTGCCATTATCTTTGGAAATGGAGCGTCAATCAAAAGTAAGCCAAATCCGCGAAATAAACGCAGTGAAAACAAAGCCAACAGCCTAGACCCCCCACCACCCGCAATACCAACCCAACCACCCACTAAACCAAGGAAGACAGGCAGACACCACAGTGAGTCCAACGATGTCGAACGATGTGCAAATAGCACGCGTTGCCAAGATTGGCTCTGATGTGACCCGAAGGCAGGGAAAGCAACAACAACAGCACCAACATAGGGATATTAAAGGCATATCAAAGGGAGGCGGCGGAGTCATTGACGATGACATCGAATTCGTCTTTGGCAGCATATCGCCAAGAGGCGGAGGTCCAACTGCTGGTCTGGGTCAGCATAAGCATGTTGTGGGCTCCTATGAAATGGATTCGCCGGAACACACTCAACGCGACACAACTGAAAGTGACAACAACATTTCCAGCTGCTCTACATTGGACATTGTCAACAAAGTAAGTGACAGTTACAGTTACATATGCAGTTAGTGCAGCATACGTATGTGTGTACATACATACAGTTTATCATAAAAATATTGGCCCACCTCTTCTAATTAAGTTTGGTTTATAAAACAGCTTTTTAAAAACTGATTTGAAAAAAAAATACGGAAGAAGCAGGTAATTTTTATTAGGAAGAATATTTTTAAATTTAAAACAAAAATATTTGTGTTGGTCATGGTTTACTTATAATAATAATGATATTAATATTGAAACGAATCTGTTCTTTCTTATATTAAACAAAGTATTGGCACATCTTTCAAAAGACCTATAGAGTATTTAAGATATTCCCGCAAAATAAACGTAACGTAGTTATCATTAAAAAAAACTATGTCTACAAGTGCCGATACTATTTTTTATTATCTTAATGAATTTAAAAAACAGCTAAAACAAACTTTATCCGGGCAAGATATAGAGGAAGCTACATACCAAGTTTGGTGTCTCTAGCTCTGATAGTTTTTGAGATCTAGATGTTCCAAAAAGGCACAGACAGACATGGTTATACCGACTCGTCCGTTGATGCTGATCAAGATTATGTATATATACTTTATAGAGTCTGCCACGCCTCCTTCTGCCTGTTATGAGCAGTTTTTTTTTGTTCAAACCTAACAGACACTTTTGTACTTTTTTAAAGTACAGGGACAAAAAAAGATCCCTTGGTTTCAACAATTTTTTATTAAAAAAAAAAAAGATTTGTCAAATAAATTACTTGGCTAACTGTATGTAAATTTCAATGCGTTGCGCACTGCGCAGGTGCGTTGCAAGTCGTTAGGTCAAGTTGCAGCAACCTACGGACAACGGGCAACAACGACGACGTAATCACTGGCAAAAATTGTACTTTTTTTTGGCCATGATATCGGAGCAACTGCTTCCACGCAGCTTGAGTTGCATGTGCTGCAGTGACACGCCCCTTGGCGGGGGCATGCAACCTGCCGAGAAGCGACGCAGTTGGGAATACACACTAATGGCACAACCAATGTCTCGGCGACCCATTAATGTGATAATAATAACAATGACCTAGACACATAATAAAACTCCCATCTTATTGCTGCAGGTTGAACAGTTGTCGGTGCAGCAATTGGAAAATCGAGTACGTGAACTGTCGCAACGTCTGCAACAGGCTGAGCGTCAACTGGTGGAGAGCAATGGGGAGCGGGATATGTGCCATAAGCGTTTGGAGGTGATCAGTCAAGCACACGAGTGTCGCATCACAGAAATGCATTGCGTCATTGCTGAGCTGAGTAAGAAATTACGCAGCAAACAGGAGCATATCATAATGGAGGAACAGGAGCCCGAAGGGGAGGGTAGCGGTAAGCACAAAATTACAATCAATTAGCAAATTTCAGAGTATGTAATAAGTATTTTACGTTTTTACAGAGTTAAGTTATCAGGAAGGATCCGTGTACAACTCCGAGCTAAATCTCACCAATGCGGATGCCGAGATTGAGTGTCAAACTGAGCCGCTTGAGGATTTTGAAGGCGCCTGCTCCAGTGCAGACAATATGCATAACATCAAGCCACAGGATGCAATTAATAAGGGACAACTTGAAGCACTCCAGGAGGAGGTGCTGCATCTACGCGCACAGATTGCATTGCTGCAAGCCGAGATTGCTACCAAGGATAAGGACTCGGCTGTTGTCGAGGAGGAACAAAGCAATGTCATCTACTTTGCCTGCGAACTGGAGGCCAATGAAAATGGTAACGATCGTGCACCCAATGAGCAGTGTCTCAATGATTTGAATGGTGAGACAATAATTCTAAGAATCACTCAATTAATAAAACTTATTATCAACTATTTGCAGCCTGCGTATCAGTGACAAGTCCTCAAAAGTGCGTTAAAATGGCTGAGCGCGTTAAGCTTCGTTGTGCCAGTAAGCACGAGGCACAATCAGACAGTTTGCCTGATGATGATACGGATCTAAGCAATGAAGTGAGTTATACTTACCACCTTGAGGAAAAAGTGGGAGAAAATAATTTGGGAAAATATAGCTAGGGAACTTAAATTTAGGAAAATAGTATTAGGAAAAATCTACAAGTGAATAGAAATTAGGAAACCAATAAAATTAGGAATAAATTGAATTGAATTTAAAGTTAGCATCTACAAGATTTTCAATCTTAGAGTTTGTTTGAGATATCTCAAGAAACAATATTACAAAAAAGTGTATTCCTTAGATAGATTGATTTAAAAATAAATATTTGAAAACATTTGAATGCAAAAATCTGAGCTAAGCATGAAAAACTTTTATGCTTTTTGAAATATCTTATTCAGATTCACAGACTATGCATTTAGCATTGTCTTATATGTATATCCACACCAAATTGGGTTATCCGTATATATATAATGTACCATATAGCCGTCATATAAAGAAACCATTATTTAAAAATTAAATACAGATCTCTGCAAGGGTACGAAGTCTTTGGTGGAACAAAGATAACCTCTTTTTCCTTTATTATATAGGAGCTGCCGAGCTATACATATGTTTTTCACACTCATTAATAATAATCTTTATACATATTTAAAAAGGACATCAATCTCGTCGAACATTTGGTATGCAAATCCAATTCGTTAATGGATAGTTTTTTGGCACCTTTGCAAGTGGAATTGGAACGCTTGCAACGTAAATTAGAGCAAGTGAAAATGCGCAACACTTTGCTGTCCCTAACGTTGGACGAATCCAAGGAACACACTGAGCATCTCTATCTGCTGTGCGGAAAATACGAGTCGAATGCTGTAGCTCTTCAACTGGCGCTTAATTGCAGTGATCGCGCCATTGAAGCTTATGATGTGATGCTAGCTCTGCTGGAAAGCAGGTGGGTTTCTTTTTGTGAAAACAAAGTTTATTGATATTAATTGACAAACTCAATTATAGACTGGCTCTGCTCAGCGACAAGTCGGCGGCTGCGGAGGAAAGCCGCCGAGCAGTGGAATCGGTGGCACATCATCTGTTAGTAAGGTTGGAGAGCGAGAAAAACTTGTGCGAGAATAGTCTAGGACCATGGCAACATAATATTAATCTGGGTGCAGAGGATACGCCGAAGGGCATACGACAATGGAGTGTCGACGATGACAATCGCTTGCGTTATCATGTTTCCAAGTTAAAGGGACGTCGTTCGGTGGTGCAGCATACCATAGTTAATCTTGAATCACCTTTCAGTGATGTGTATGAAAAGAAACGGTTGGCATTGGAGAAGAGCCATGAGTTGCGTGACCAAGACAAGGAGAAAAAGTCACCCATTGATTTGGAGACGGCTGTAATAATGCAGGAATTGCTTGAGTTGCGTGATCAAAACCAACAGCTGAAAGCCAAAAAGGATGAAGCTGAGCGAGAACAACAGCATGCCAATGAGCGTGTGAGCATCCTACACGAGGCCCTAAAACAGCTGCAGGCAGCAAATCGAGTCTCTTATTCGGAGGCCGAGCATGCAGCACTCACCGAGCAACAGCTAGTCGAGGCCCTTAGCCGGGAAACAGAGTTAAAGGGCCGTATTCAAACCCTGCTGAATATCAATGCCACACAAAAGGCTACAGACGAACAGTGCGAACAAATGCATCAGAACTTGCGAGAATTGCAAAAATCAAATCAGTTAGTTACCTTAGAAGTAATCTTTAACAAATAATATTTAATATAAATATTTTATCTCTTCTGCAGTAACCTGAGCCAGATGCTGGAACAGAGCAAACGCAAATATCAGTTGCGTATTAAGAAATTGGAGCAAAAGATTGGCGATATGCGACTGGAGCAGGAACAACTGCAACGACACAATTTGCACAATAATGATCATGTTCCTGAGACAACACTGTAGATGTAAGAATTGTCTATGATGATTGCTCTTTCCGGAGCGGCATAACGATGTATTGAGAGGCGCACACGCCTGCCACATATCCTGCTACCGCTATGATTCCTTCCTTGTCTTTTGTAACTCATATCGCGCTCCTTGAAATGCTGCTGCTGCCGCTGCTCCCACCGCAATGCGCCACTCGATATCCGCTCCGGACTCAGCCATATCAATAGATAGTATCACGAATGTGCCATACAATTAACTGACAGCCGGTGACGTTGACCCGTAAATGAAGCTGTATTAACTACAATTACATATACATATGTATACATTACAAGATTAATTAATCGAAATTCTAGATTCTAGACTAGGTAGCTCGAGCTACTCACAACGCGTACACACGAATCCTATATTTATACAATGTATTCGCATTTTGCTTGTTATATGACTCAATATATGTATTTGAAAATTGTACAAATTACAATAAACTGCGGTGACACTACGTTTCATTAATGGCTTCATCTTGTTCTTCTTCCACCTCAGCATTGTCATCATTACTGTCATCATCTCCACTGCTTTCTGCCTTTGGTTCATGGCCATTTGTTTGCTCCGTTGGCGGTGTCTGGTCATTGTTTGGTGGTGCTAGTTTCTCAAGCTGTTCGCGGGCAGCTTGAACCACTTTCTCTAGCTCAACGCATTCGGTTTCAATTTCATAGTTCTTGGAGACAAGCAGCACCCAGTGAGCCTCAAGAGCACGCAATTTCTCTCCAGCTTGTGTCTGTGCTTGCTTGCGCTGCCAGTTAACATCTTGCATATCTTTCTTTATATGCTGTAATTGGATCTGAGCTTTTGCCTGCATGGCTGTGAACACTTCAAGGTAGGATTTCCAGGCTTCAGTGCCATAGTCCAGCATCAGTTCAAGATTTAATGAGCGCACCCATTGATGCTCCAGCTGCGCCATCGAGTTCTCAATTGATTCCTGCCAAGCCGATACTTCTGAGAGCTTCCCGGACGGTGGTGGCGGCAATTCGTAGCGCTTCATTGAAAGTGTCTCCATAGGCAGACGATTCTGTATGCGCTCAAATTCATTTATCATCAGAGGAGTTTCAAATGGGGAACTGGCAGGCAAGGGCAGGTGATCCAAATAGTTTTTTGTAGGTCGATAACGCCGACATTCCTCCTCGACCATAGCTAGCGCCTATGGAAAAATTTACTAGCGATTATCATCGCGTTTTTAAAATAAAACACCATTTCGTATACCGATTCTCGAACGCCCACGTCGTCGTATCCATGATCTATATATGGCAACGCATCTACAATAACTTCATCGGCCATTTTTTTTAAAAATAAATAAAATCTCTTCTGCACGGTACAAAAAAATTGTTTATAATTTGTGAGCAGTGCTGTAAAACGTATATTAATCGCTCGATAGCATGTCGATAGTTTCGAGCACTGGTGAGTTTGACAGTCGTACAGCCATGTTGCCAAAAATGCAACCGTGCTATCTAAAATGCGATTGGCAGCACCTTTCGGGCATTTCCGGCAGCTCTCTTTCTTTCTTCGTTCTTCTTATTAAATAGAGGACGGCATCTGCATTTGCAGAAAATTTAACACCATTTATTGGGATTAAAAACTAGCGAAAATGGTGAGAAAGTGTACTCAAGTAATGTCCAAGCTGCCGTCAACTGCAAAATCAATCGTTTTACAAACAAAAAGTGCAAAAAACATGAACAAATATGGCCTGAAACCTATCCTAACCTCCACGTGTTTGTAGTGTGCGGCAGCGTTGACATCGCGACGTTGATGGCAGCGTTGTAAAAATACCAGTAGAAATGGTTTTAAATTTGAATTGCAATCGTGTGTTTACAGAGCTTAGGCACCGCCAGGCCATTGGTCTCCGTTTATACGGAAAAGAATGAAGCTGTCAAGGAGAAGAACATCTGCCTGCCCGCGGTGTTCAAGGCCCCCATCCGCCCGGATGTGGTCAACGACGTGCACCAACTGATGCGCCGTAACAACCGTCAGCCCTATGCTGTCAGCGAGCTTGCAGGTAAGTGTGCATCCCACACTTGAATTGTTTGTAAACAATACAAGTAAATTTTGTCATTTCATCACTATCAGGTCACCAGACATCTGCCGAATCTTGGGGTACTGGTCGTGCTGTCGCACGTATTCCCCGTGTTCGTGGTGGTGGTACTCACCGTTCCGGCCAGGGTGCCTTCGGCAACATGTGCCGTGGTGGACGCATGTTCGCCCCAACCAAAACTTTCCGTCGCTGGCACCGCAAGGTGAATGTTAACCAGCGTCGTTATGCCTTGGTTTCGGCTATCGCTGCTTCCGGTGTGCCAGCCCTTGTCCAGTCCAAGGGACACATTATCGATGGCGTTTCCGAGTTCCCCTTGGTTGTCTCCGATGAAGTGCAGAAGCTGCAGAAGACCAAGCAAGCTGTCGTCTTCTTACGTCGTTTGAAGATCTGGGCTGATATTCAGAAGGTATGTATTACCAAACTAACAGACAAATCTTTAGCAACGTTCTTGTAAATGAAATGCGTCTATTTCGGATTTTGTTTACTTGCTCCTCGGAGCACTTTCTTATGCGTTGCTAGATTAAATGCCCTTCTAGGCGTTACGTTTGTAGTCTTATCAAAGCTACAACCGTTTGCAGTGGAGGGCTACAGTTGCACCTCTAAAGTGTGACACCATTCGAATTTAATGACTTGTACTAACACATAATACGTTTTGCAGGTGTACAAGTCGCAGCGCTTCCGTGCTGGCCGTGGTACAATGCGCGACCGTCGCCGCATTGCCCGTCGTGGTCCTCTGGTGGTCTACCACAAGGATGAGGGTCTGCGTCAGGCATTCCGCAACATCCCCGGCATTGAGACAATCAGTGTGGACAAGCTGAACTTGCTCAAGCTGGCACCAGGTGGTCATGTTGGTCGCTTTGTTATCTGGACCGAGTCTGCTTTCTCGCGCCTGAACGATCTGTTTGGGACCTGGAAGAAACCCTCCACTCTGAAGAAGGGCTACAATCTGCCCCAGCCCAAAATGGCCAACACCGACTTGTCGCGCATCCTGAAATCTGAGGAAATCCGCAAGGTTCTGCGTGATCCACGCAAGCGTGTGTTCCGCAGCGTGCGTCGTCTGAATCCTCTAACCAATGTGCGTCAACTGGTCAAGTTGAACCCCTATGCTGAGGTCCTCAAGCGTCGTGCTGCCCTGGCAGCCGAGAAGCGTACCGTTGCTAAGGTTTTGGCCAAGGCTAAGAAACAGAACGTCGAGTTGGCCAAGTCCCACTTTGCCAACGTCGCCACAAAGGCTGCTGCCAACCGCGCTAAGCTGCTCGCCGCCCGCAAGAAGAAGGTCGCTGCCAAGAAGCCCGCGGCTAAGAAGTAAACCACATTTGCTTTCCACATAATAGCAGACCACACTCTTTTATATAATAAATAACAAAAGTTGTATGAATTTTATTCATAATACAGTGCGAAAGTAATATGTTATTAAACTATTTAGTCATAGGCCTACAGTTGTTGTTGCCTCTTTTTGCTAGCCTACGTTCACTTCTCGCTCTTTTTTATGCCCTGTGGGGGTATATTAAGTTTGTTAAACAAAAAGTATGTAACAGGCTAAAGGAGGCGTGGCAGACCCCATAAAGTATATTTATTCTTGATCAGAAACAGAAGCCGAGTCGACATAGCCCTGTCTATCTGTCTGCCTGTATAAATAAAAGGATCTCAGAGATGGTAAGACCTAGAGACCCCAAATTTGGTACGAAGACTTTTTATATTTGCACGCAGAAAAAGCTTATTTCAAATATTGGATGTCACACCCCCTTCGCCATTCGTGTTATGTGTTTGCATATATGTATATGTGTGAGTAATCTAACTCTGTGTGCATATTAAGGAATCCAACAGCGTCCTTTACTTCCACAGGGTATTTTAATGTCGGTCCCTCCCGACTGAATGTTATGTTTTTCTCTTGCGACGCTCTTTTGAGCGAGAAGCTATCGCTTCGACTGTCAACATCAGCTGATAACATTCCGTCGTTGCCTATCGATGCTCTTATCGGTTGTGTTGCTGTGAGGCGGCTTTTGTTGTTCGGTTCGTGAAATGGTGCTGCTGATGCTGATCTTCGGCATGAGCTACGTTTTTATATACGGACTACTATATTTATTGTCACACGTTAATTGACATTTAATTGAATAGCAACGATTGCAAGTGTTTTTATTCCTCAGTTTGCGCTCGAAGCGAGCGGTTGTTACAGTCTCGCGTTCAATTGGCAAGTGAATACAAAAAAACAAAGGAGCCGGCAATAGCCCACAACACAAAGCGAAAAGTGCAAAATAAAGGACAAGAATTCGATTTCGCAATGTCAGAGCGAAATTATTAAAAACAAAAACAATTGTGTAATTGTATATTTATTGCACGTTCAGCAAAACGATAAATCAGCGCGTTAATGAAATACATAAGAGTTTGAAAATCTGAACTTAAAGTTAATGAATCGAAAGAAAAATAAATTAAAACGCGCAGAATCTAAATCATACGATACGTTGTCTCGCGAATTACGGGTCGCGACACTGATGTTGTCTGGTTATGTTATGTAGAGTAGAACGCAATACACACCATCATAGCACTGAGTGAGAGTGAAGAGAGGAGACGGCAGCCACAGCCGTGCATACAAAAGCAATCAGACGTAAACACACAGACACACACAAACACTCTTGCACATCCAAAGAGGGAGAGCAAGAAGGAGCTGCTCTGACGACGCTCTTATGCGCGCCGTATTTTTCCGCAACGATTGCGGTCAGAAGCTGGCGTACAAAGTACATGTCACATCAGAGGAATCATTGTACTACTAAGTAGTGCCGCATTTTGGGTGGCGTCTTAATTGCGGGCCACTATTAGTAAGACCGCGGGACATTAAATCTTCATCGCACTTTGCTAATCCAAGTTCAAAGAACCATAAACAACGAGCTCACGCACACGTTTATACGCACAAGCACACGTGCACACTCATATAAGCGCACGCACACGTATATAAACGCACTTACAATAATAATGTTAACGAGTATATTAAACTTTGCCCAGTGCGTGGCGGAAATTTCTTTGCTCGGAGGCATCGAAATCGCATCAGTGGCACTGATTGTATACTACGTATTTGCAAAAACTAGGTGAGTATCATTGTGGGCATGACATGGGAAGCCAGAGTAATAATAATGTGGCAGCAACAGTGGTTATATACTGGCATCACCATCATCATCATCAGCGTCTGTCAAGTTCAATTAATGACGCAGAC
The DNA here is from genome assembly GCA_035043265.1 of Drosophila testacea. Taxonomy (NCBI): domain Eukaryota; kingdom Metazoa; phylum Arthropoda; class Insecta; order Diptera; family Drosophilidae; genus Drosophila; species Drosophila testacea. The sequence continues at coordinate 2,994,689 of JAWNND010000477.1, forward strand.
ACTGTGCAAACACAAGTGGATCTCTGCAATGTCTTTGCCTTTGCCTTTGCAATCAAAAGGCAAAGGCGAAGCAGTTGCAGGAGTCCCTCTTCTGTTTTTTTTTGTCTCTGAGTGTGTGAATTTATGTAAATTGATGGTCAAAAGCGCCGTTATTTTTAGACTCGCACAACGTAGTGTATTTAAATTGGTCTAAGTTTTTTCCATGTATCGTTTATATGTTATTCAATGCATACGAAATGAGCTTCTGTTTTCGTTATTGACAGGTGGTTTTGAGTCACGCCCACCGGTAACCAAAGCCCTTTGCACTTAAAGCGTCGTCTCTGCTTTATAGCGCACATGCAATACTTGCGACTACGGACGTGTCTTTGGCGTGTGTTGAATTTCTTCTTATCAAGCACGTGCGAATCGACAGTTTGCGGAGGAGGTAAATGAGATTGTTGTCAATTCTGAGTCTAAGGATGCCTAAAGGTCATTTGCATTTGCATTATTGCAATGGCAATTGTGACGCATATTCAATTTTTCTTTTTTCATGCACTCGCACCTTTGCTTCCTACCACTCTCTCTGTCTTTCTCTTCCGCCCACTCTCTGATGCGCTGTTGCTTTTGTGAATTGCGATAAGCAAAAGCAGCTCGTTCGATCGTTTGGCAACACTTATCGTAATTGAAAAAGCCCCCCATGCACCTGTATACAATACATTGTTCATGTATATTAAGTAAATAGCAAATTAACTGATTAGTGCTCTGCTATTATTACTTTGTGTGTACACCTCTTTAATCGGACAATAAAGTTAATCTGTTTTAATTGCAGCTACCACGGTGCAAAGATTCTTTATTAGTCCCATATATTGATTGATTAGCCAGCTAATTTTACTGCAAAGTGATAAAAGGCATTTAGAAAACGAACACGAAGTGATTAAATGATAAAGATAATATTCCGAAGCATTTATGTATATAGTTCTTAATATGAGTATATATAAAGTTTATAGAAACAAAATTTTTTTAACATGTACTAATCTAGAAGTCGCTTAAACCAAGATATTTTTTCATGATAAATGTATGTGTATGTAAGGTAAACTGTATTAATTTAAAGGCCAAAATCTTTAACACTCTTTATCTTACAACCTTTTCCTTTCTTCTGACTTCCAGTTGGTTGACTGGAATTAACACTCTTTATCTTACAACCTTTTCCTTTCTTCTGACTTCCAGTTGGTTGACTGGAATTAGTCTCCTTGCTTTTGACCCATTCCTTCAACTCTCTTAGGAGGTCATCATCATCATCCTCATTATCGGATGTATCACCGAAACTAGGTGTTCGGGGGCGAGACATTCCGCGGTTGATGCCAGAGACATCAGAAGAGCTGGAACTGACATTATCCCCGTCGCATTGATCATAATAATTAATGTAGTTGGTTAATTCGGCGATGCGCTTTTTCTCCTTATCGACCTGCTGGATAAGGTGCGTCTCCAACTTTGAATATCCTTGGAGCTTCTCCATTTTGATGGATACGGATTGTTGCACCTCAAGAAAGTGTTTGTAATAGAGATCACGTTGATCGCTTTGAAATTTGCTAATACTTTCGTACATTTTCAAATACACGTCGGGATCTTGAAAGTAGCTGGCAACATTGCTGGGCATGTCATGTGTTATGGCAATACCTTTTGATGACCGTTTGCAAATCGGACACTTGTTGTCATTAGGGGGCTTGGATTTGCATTTACCACAGATGACATGATGGCAACGGTTTAGTTCAAGCGAATTCTGGCGCTTCTTGAAACAATTGTTGCAACGTATGGGAAACATCACAATTTTTTATTCACAGCAAAATAAAACTAACGAAAGCTGCAAATTTGACCATGTCGCAGTAGCACCGTCGACTTTGGCGGATTATTCAAGATGGAGGACAATTCACTCGTTTTACAGTTGTATTAGTATGTTAGTTTCCACTTGTTAAATCAGCACAAATTCTCCAGGCGCAAAGTTCAATTTGTCTTTGTTTTTGTCGATAACTAAGAACTTATCAGGCCAGCTACTCATACGTACTTATACATTTATATATAAAATATATGCTAGGTTACTGAACTCAATAAACAAATAACTACAAATTGGACTACAGACTGTATGAGGTGTTATAAATTTTTACTGGGACTGTGTCGTAAATTTCATTGTCCACTTCTGATTTGATACTAGTTAACATTCATTTACTTAATTGGCTGGGTGGGGAGGTGAAAAATTACAATATGCAGTATGTAAATATAAAATTATTTTTCTTTCAGAGCACCCGTTATAATCGCGAGTTTGTTTCCCAATTTAAAATTAAGCTATCGTTCATCGTTGGGAAAGTTCAACAGCATTGGCAGCGATATTCTGATCACGCTGCGTGCATCAAATGTAAGTTTTATTAGCTTATCAAACCGCATGTACCCATAATATAACCTTAGAGCGCGTCAAATACACATAAAATACATACATACATATGTCCGTATAGTGCTGATAAGCTGTTCATTCAGTAAATCACACCATTCATAATAGATGCATACATACATATTTTTACATCAAGTCCCGCAAACTTCATTTGACATTTGCTCGGAGTTGCCGTCTTGATTTTAGTGCCAATCGATAGTTTGCCGCTGAATCGATAAACTCAAGAAAAAGCTAGACAACAAGGTATCGGTCACAACTCTCGGTTACCGGCGCTTTGCTTAAAGAAATGTGAATTTAGCACAAAATTCGAACTAAAATAAACGAATCTCTTAATTATAATGGATGGGTTTCAGGCGCGCGGCTGGTACGAGGTAAGCACTCATATTAATTCGCATGTTACACACATTATAAAATGTATAAGTATATGTATACTTGGCAAAGCATTTGCGCGGTCGAATTGCATCACAGATTTGCATACATATACTAACTTTTATTATTATTATTTTTATTGCTGGAACAGGAGCCGAAACCACAAAATTTTGTCGAGCATGGCGTCGGCACGCAGAATATGCTACAGTTAACGCCACACGCGGGCTTAAAGCCATTCAAAAGAATTTTAAACTGGGATAATCTGTTCCCCTATGTGGCTCAGGCTTTGCGAAGTGAGAAGTTTGATTACCGACAGGTGAGCACGCGCTGACCTTATATTGTCATTAATATAACTTTGCTTAACTTTTACACCTATCAACTCTATGCGCAGGTTACTGAAATAGTGCATAACGACGTTATATTAAAGCATGCCATTAAACAAGCCGCAGAGCAAACGATGCGTGAACAACGTTATGCCAAAAATGGACATCGACCGCTTGGACGAAGCATAAGCGGTGACCAGGATGAGCAGCAGGAGCAGGAAGAGGAGGATGCCAAGACGGGGGCATCATATCAGAAGATATTCCATAAACAGGAGCAACGCGCCGTATCCATACTCAAGGAAATGGGATCGACTTTAAACAATACTCTTCTTGCGATCACCTCTTGGCTCCTTTATAAGCTTTTACCTTGCTTTCTATCGGGTGTTGTGACTAATACAAAACAAATTGAAATGTTAAAAAACGCCTCGAAGCGTGCGCCAAACACACCTCTGATATTTGTGCCGCTGCATCGCAGCCATTTGGACTATATTATGGTTACATTCATATTGACTAACAATGACATACGAAGTCCATTAGTTGCCGCTGGAAATAATCTACAGATACCCGTCTTTGGTTCATTACTTCGCGGCCTGGGCGCCTTCTTCATCAAACGCAAGATTGATCCGGTCGAGGGCAAAAAGGATGTTCTCTATCGCGCAGCCTTACACTTGTATCTAACACATGCACTTAAACAAGGCCACAACGTAGAGTTTTTTATCGAGGGTGGACGCACACGTACGGGAAAGCCGTGCATGCCCAAGGGCGGCATTCTTTCTGTGATTGTTAATGCCTTCATGGATGGCAGCATACCCGACGCCCTGCTGGTCCCCGTATCTGTTAACTACGAGCGCCTCGTCGATGGTAATTTCGTTCGCGAACAGAAAGGCGAAAAGAAAATACCTGAAACATTCAGGAAGGCCATTTCGGGCATTTGGAAGGCCCTCAACTCAAACTATGGCTTAATGCGCATTGATTTCAACGAGCCCTACTCAATACGCGAACTCGTTAACTCGTATAATAAAATTGCCCGTGAGGATGGCAGCTCAAAGATTTACAAACCCGCCTCTAAGTAAGCTATTAAATTTTCTCCTTGATATTAATTTATACTTATATAAGTCCTTTTTGGGTATTCAGAACACTGCAGCATAGTCAGTCCACATCTTCACTATACGGCACCGATGTTGTTTGCGAGGAGCATCGCAATCTCATCGAGAGCATCTCAAGACAGGTTGTTTTTGATTGCGCCGCAGCCACTTCCGTCATGTCAACCAATGCGTTAGCCTTCTTGCTTCTCACCCGGTATCGCAATGGAGGAGAAGAGCAACTAATTGCTGCGGCATTAGATGATCTACGTAACTCTCTTTCTGGCTGTAAGGATTTGGGTTTCTCTGGCGAGTCCTCCCACATTGTTGCCTATGCCTGTGATCTGCTTGGATCAGGTAACTTGAAATAGTATATCAATATTGTTATGACCTCATTTATCAATTTGTCTATCATTTATCCATTTCAACAGGTTTGGTTACACGCACACGTGATGAGAATGGACGTGCTTTTATACGTGCTGTTCCGTCGGTGGAAAGCTTTATTGAATTGGGATATTATTCAAACATGCTAACTCCGCACTTTGCACTGAGCTCAATACTGATGACCTCATTTCATGCTCTTCTGCCCGCGCCAGAGTTACCAGACAATGTTGCTGACCAAACAACAGGTGTTTCCCGCAAAAAACTAATTGATACGGCCTTAGAGAACTGTCTAGTCTATCGCTATGAGTTCATACTAAACAAGCCAACACAAGTATTAGAGAGTATGCTGCAGAAGCAACTGGATGATCTTCTTAACTGCGGTTTCATACGCACAAATGAGGTAAATATATATTTACTTTATATACAGATTTAGTTTATTTTTTATATCTAGATATCACGGATTGCAAATAAGAGTTATTAGTCTAAAAAAATCAAACCTAAAAAAATACCTAGACGACTGGGAAAATGTTAGAAATACTATTTTTGAATGGGTTTTAATTAAAAAAATTATAAATAACTCTTATTTTTAATTTGTATAATTTAAATTAAAAGTAAATAACTCTTATTTTTAATTTGTATAATTTAAATTAAAAGTAAGAGTTATTTTTCAATATTAATAATTAAAATTGAAAATATGACTTATTTTACAATTATTATAAAATGCTTGGAATTATTGAGCTGCACATTCTGGCTTCAATTTAAGTATAGAAATCGAGAACATATTGACGAGTTTTCGATTTCAATAAATCAAATATACACCGTGACGTCAGATAATGGCAAAAATGTAATTAATAATTGATTTTATACCGAGCCTAGTGACGATTTTGACGATGACGAGCTTGTTAAGGATGTAATTATAAATATTGAAAAATAACTAATTTTTAATTTGAATTATAAAAATGAAAAATAAGAGTTATTTTTTAATTTTAAAATAAAAATTACAAAACAACTTTTATTTTACAACTTATATTTTAAAAATTATAATCGTTACTGTCCCTGCTATGTATTTAAATTTCGATTTTATTGAGAGTATTGTCTTTTTTATGTTTTATGTTCCTCAGATCAACTGTTTTTCAAAGCATTCAACTTTTAAATTAACCATTTTTAAGTAAAAATCACAGACATAGACAGAAAAGGTTAAAATACACTAATTTAATATTATTGATGGAAACAAGAATATCTTAGCATAAAGAAAACATCATTAGACAGTTTACTTTAAGCGGACTTGTTGTTGAGCAGCAAAACACATTAAATTGTCTAATTAAATTATTTTATTTTCCTTTTGTAGACGGACGAAGTGAATGATCAAAGAGCAGCACAACGCTTGGCGTACAATTTGGAGATAGATATGGGCGAGAATGATGATGATGATGACGATGATGAAGACTATCACCATGTGGAGCACTGTAAACAGGATATGCTCTTCCCTGTAATTGAAACTCTCGAGCAGCAACGTTACATATGTGAAGTGCTTGCTCCCTTTGCCTCAACGTATGTGGCTGTGGCGCAGGCGCTGCAAATTCTTCATCGTAGCTCAATGCTGGAGTCGGAGTTTATCAATTTCGTTATAAATGATCTTTCCAACAAAGTCAAGAATGGCAGTTGTCCATATGGTAAGTGCTACAACACACAACCAAAATTGGAATTAAATCTCAACAAGAAACAATAATCTTCTTTTTGTTTAACAGCTGAAAGCATCTCGACGGACTCCGTGCGAAATTGCCTAAAGTTACTAGAGAAATGGTCTGTGATTGAGGTGTGCAACCAGCGTGGCATGCGTCTGATCTCGCTTAACACCCTTTACGAGATGTCGCGTGATTCGCTTAACACTATTGTTAAGAAAATTGAAGCCATAATGCCAAAATATAAATCGGGACATTTTCGCCAACAAATGTTCAATGACTTGTCTGCTTAAATAATGCGTTTGCTATATTTTTGGATCATATTTTTTTTTGGCACTCATTTATATTTTCTCAACATAAAGTACTACTTAAGTTTAAAGAGCATACTCTTAGATTAAACAGTAAGATCTATAAATATATCATTAGTTTGTTTTTAAGACGTACATAAGAGTTACGCCGATGCCAAAGAGCTTCCTACGCTTTTTCTGTAGGCAGCTAAGCGACAAAAAACCAAAAGCAGAACAAATATCAACTATAACATAAGTGTATAAATATGTATAAAAACATATATTTTTTATGTGCTGATATTAAAGCAAATTGAATTAAATATACTTTATAATTTTAAAAGTTAATGATTTAATAATGAAGTAATAAAAATTTGGAGTACATCGAATTGGCCTTAAGCTTTATTTTTCATATTTTTTGAGGTTGTACAGTATAGTATAACGAAACCCATGCGTTAGATCTTTTTCACAAAATTCATAATATTTCTTTATAACTTTCTAACTTATAACAAACAAAAATAAATATGCATGTATGTAAATATAAAAGCGTCCTTAAGTCGGCGATACGCGAGTGTTAATAAAAAATGAAAACTATTCAGTAACAGAAATGCGATTAAAAAAAATTAAAACTATTCTTTATCGACAGACTCTGGATCCGCCTCTGACACGGACTTGGACTTCTTAATCAATTTCTTTTTGGCAGCGCTGACATGAATTTTGATGCCTTTATGCTTCATTTTGGAATTCATCTTGCTCTTGCCAGACTGTGTGCCAGTTTCCTATAAACCGTATACATATATAAATGAGAAAAGAGTATACAAATGTTGGTTAAATCAGCTTACCTTGTTCTCCTCGTTCTTTAGCTTGCCACCAATCTCACCTGAGCATCGCTTAGCGCCACAAAAGCATGCCTTTTTTCTGTTGTTCATGAGATCATCCCACAGATAATTAAATGTTAGCTCAGTGTTCTGCACAACAAATGCAAATTAGTAATTGCAATTACATAAATGATTATAGAATTATTTACCTCTGGAATGTCTTTGATAGCGAATAATCCCACACGGTTAATACAGTTAACTGTCCATTTTTGGGTCGCACAGTTTGGTTCACACGAGTGATTCATGAAGCGTGCCAAATTTCCTTTGGGTCCAGCATCAATAATAAAATCCTTCTCGACACCAAGGAAATAATAGTTCTCGTCACGGTCACTTGTCTTTTGGGCCATGCGTCGCTGGAACTCCGAGTGATTGATCACCTCACCGACATACTCAATAATGAAGGTACCCTCGGCAATGAACTCACGGGATACGAGGCCAAATCCGCGCTCATTCATATAGACGACATCAAGACGCGGTGATTTACGCAGCTCGAACATTTGATTCTCACATTGACTACCTGCCTGACATAAACCCGGATTGCATTCGTGGAAGAGCATACGATTAAGGCAGCCGGACTCGGGACCACACGGATGTTGGATGCCAGGCTTGCACTCGCAAACGTTTACATCCTCCTCGTTGTAGGCAAAACGCACTGGCGGCACAGGTTTGTTCGCTTTGATCTTGATGTAAGGCGGCGGATGCAGTTTGTTTCCATTTAGACGAACGATCGCCTGTTCATTTCGCTTTTCCTTAAGAATCTTTAAATAACGTGTAGCTTCCTCGACGCCAGCCGTGTAGCGTTTAGACATGAGAGATTTGCTTTTAATGCCATCGCCAGTGTCACCCTCAATATAAAGATATACGCGTCGACGCGATATCCATCCATGATCATTAGTGCCAAAAAAACGCACTACAAAATCACTCAGTCCATGTGGTTTCTTTTGTATATTGCTGGGTATCTCTGTGGGAGGCAGTATGATGGCTGGCCACCAACGGAAATTGTTAAACTTGGCCCAAACGATTTCACCATAAAGTGGAAGTCGCCCGCTTTCGCACTCCTCGCAAATATAGTTCTCATTGGTTTTGATGGGAATGTTGCGACAGTGAGCGTGCACCGCAATGGGACACGTTTCGCAGCAAACCAATTCTCCGCCCTGCACACAGATGTAACACCATAGCACATTCAGATTGGCATCCGCCTTGGAAATGTTGTGTCTGGGACAGATTAGATGAGTTGTGGTTAACATGCGGGAGCCGGCGGGAATGCAACGTGAATCCTGATGATAAGTAGCTGGACACTTGACACACTTGATCAGCTTGGCGCTACCCAGCTGCTGATACTTTCCACTGGGATCAACCGACACACAAGTGTGGCATACATGCATTGGACATCGGGATGTGGAATTGTTGATGCTGGCCTGTGGCCAATACTTGCAGCAACTGGGATGAAACTTTTTTGTGCACATCGGTTGACTGCAAAGGATTAGTTGAGACTTTTTACCTTCATTACCAGTTGTCGCTGGTTCCTTAAGCGGAGAGTCTGGTGGCAGTTTCTCTTCATGGCAAATGCAACAAGGCTCTGGCTTGCCAATGGCGCATTCATGACAGATCAGTGGCTTTTTATCAGTCTTTGTATCGAGGAGAACATCTCCAGTTATGTGTGATGTAGGTGTAGTAGTAGTAGCTACTGTCTCAATCTCTGATGTGCTTTGTGGCTCCAATTTAACAAATGCTGTTGCAGTCCCTTTACGACCACCGGTATTCTTAGTGCTCAGTTTTCCCGCTGACGTCATTTGCTCCAGGCAGGCGGCATGCAACCAACTGTTGCAGGCGAGCGAACAACGTTCAATATCTCCACCCGGCTCGTAGCAATACTTGCACACTGGCTCCCGGTTAAGACCACGGAATAGATACTTGCGGTCCAGCTGCATTATATCTTGAATCACTTCATCGATATCCCGGCCAACGGGTTTCTTTACCTTGGGCGGCTCAGAGAGATTTCGTTCCGTATTGACGGGCTCTGAAGTCTGTTGTTGTTGCACAGATGTGGTAAATGGCACAACTGGGGTTAAACTGCGCCTCAACACCATGGTCTTAAGACGATTCGAGAGACGCTTAATGGTGCTAACACCTCGACCACGTTCCGTTTCCAATCGAGCTGAACCCAAAAGTTCGGTGTCACCACTGACCAAATCTCGCTCCATTTCGCGAAGTTGCAGTTGCCTAAGTGACCATATATTTCTCACAACCGCCAAAAGGACTTTCTCAATAATCTCATCATTCCGATGCACTAACACATACTCTTTAATTGCATCGAGTAGTTGCCCAAATTCAGGATTCTCATAGGTCACCACATCGGTCATTGGTCTCTCATCCTGTGTCTCCGACGCACAACTGGATCCCACATGCGCTTCAACGCTACCACTGAGCTTACGTCGCTTCACTCGCATATCACGGTTGTGTTTAACTGGTGAAAAGGCCGGACTGTATGGCGAGGAGGAACGCTCACGCTTCACAGCAACCTCCAACTGAGCAAGATGCTTGGCGTGCAGATTGTCCGTGGAATCATACAGACTGCTGCCAACATCTGAGGTATCTTGTTGCATATGCCGGGATAGTTTACGTTTCATCTTGTTCGATGTGCTGTCGGAATTAAAGAGAGATTAAATATTTGTATTGTTTATTTTGTATCAAGGCTGCAAACCAACGAAATTTTGTAGGAGGTTCAGTTCGGAACGGATGAATACAATTTAATAAATAGAAGTATAAGGCCCATAAGGTCTCAAATAGCTATCCGAATATAATGTCAAATGTCAAAGATATGTGACAAATAAAGCTTATACGGACATTGAAAAAATGGGCCTAACTCTTCTTATATTCGCATTAATTTTTTAGTTTCAAATATAAAAAAAAGTTACAAATACATTTATTAAAGGAGGGATAACTCGAGGGCCAAATAATTGTAAGATGTCAAATTGTAATGATCCGGAACCAAATTGGTTTTGCAACCTTGTTATTTGTCTCATTTACGTACACATTTTTCAAGTGGATTTCAAAGAACTTATCCAGTCGTAAGTCATAAGACATACAACTGACAATCTGGGCTTCTTCAATGGCTTGACGCCAGATGAGCAATTGATTTTGTTTGGCCACCATTTGGCGAAACTTGACGTGTTTGGCTCCATACTTGATGCGCATCTCCTCGCGCATTTCCTCGAACGCTTTAAGTCCAGCAAATGGTAACAGATTCTCCGACTTGATCCAATTGTGACGACCATTGTCTGCAAAGAAGCGCACATGCACCTGTATGAGCACTGACGCACCTTGGTTGCTATCCGTTGATTTACGCGTTTGGCCAGGAGGATTGCCCACAATTTGACCAAATTCATCGGGACAAACCATGCAGGGCCAAAAACAATAATTGAACAGCTTTCCCCAGTATAAATCGCCTACTTGATAAGAAGGCCAGCCAGATTCTGTTAATATTGACGATCCCTTTGCGCTATCTATGCTAATTGATGATGGTGATTGAATGGATTGTTCACTTTTGTTTGGTGCCTCCATTAGATCTGGTGGTGATTTTATGGATTCAATCTCTGTTGAAGTTGCCGATGGCAAGGCAAACATCATCTCCACCTGGCTACCTTCTGGATCCTTCTCGTTACTTGACTTGACTTCAATGTCTACATCTTTTTGAAACGCTTCGCTTGTGATTACTGTTTCCGCTAACTCAACTTTCATTTCCACATCAGTTTGGTCATTTTCTTTTATCGTTGTACTCGTTCTCTCTTCTTTCTCAATTATTTGTTCGCTAGCTGCATTATCTGTTGTTTCTACTGCTTCCTTTTCCTGTACAGCTTTTGATTTGCTCTTTGATCGTGGACCACGCTTCAATTTACGCTTAATTTGTATGCGAGACGGTTGTAAAATTGACACATCCTCGGCGTCAGCCTCAAAGCCCGTGCTGTTTGGCGAGTTAGCTCCGTTTTTGATGAGCAGCTTATCAATCGGGCTCATATAGCTGCCGTTTGTCAACGCTTGTGGGTTGGTTATTAAGGAGGGTTTCGGTGGGGTTACTATATCTCTGCCATTTAGCTCGAAGCTGCTGTTTAGTGCTGGCGTGTGATTACGTCGACGTGTTGAGCGCACTGTATCATCACTATCATGGATTGTTATGGGCGAGTTGGCATTTGCATATCCAATATATTTTGGGCTGAGGTTTGATTGTAAGTTGATCAAGTCGCGTTTCCCTGCAGACAAACATTAAGTTCTTGTAACTTATTTAATTACATTGTACTTACTGTTTATCACTTTATGTCTTTGCTTTCCCACTGCAGACGTCGTCTCATGCTGATCTGTATGTAGTTCGGTTTCAGTACATTGTTCACTACTATCAGTTGCAGACTCGGCGTCGTTGCCCAAATTTCGGCGTTGCTTTAGCTGCAATTTTCCTGGAAAGCGTTTCGATTTTTGCGGAACTGGAGCGAGATTTGCATCAGTTTTCACCACAGACGCGACGTTGCCTGCAGTCGCGCTGTCCATGGTGTCTGGATATGCTTCAGGAACACCGTCGCCTTGTGTATTTAATTTCATTATTATATTTAATTAACTGATGGTAAAAAACTAACTAGCGTACGAGACCGACCGATAGCAAACCGCTTGCTTGCGCCAAATTTTACACAGAGCTGCTTTTTAGAGCTGGGAAACTATCGATGGCACTATCGAGGTATCGAATTTAAATCTTTCTGAGCCACAATCGATAGTTTTTGTTGCTATCGATGGTGCTGGGCATTTTTCATATCACTTACATTAGGTTTACATTGACTGGCATTTGGGCATCTGAGCCTTCGAAATTTGAATTACCGATTGTAATGCCCAAATGCACCTCTGACGCGCTGTGCCTAAGTTTTTATGTGTTCAGCAAGGCTGGACTTATAATTAGTAACCGAAGCTCCTTATAATTTGTATGTCAAACTGAAATGATACAATAATTTTGATCTCTGATATTTTTAGTTGTAGTTATAGGACTATAGCACTTAATATATAAAATATGAAAAATACTTTCGAAGTTGCTTATAATTTTAATTTGTACAGTACAAAAAACAATACTATCGATAGTATCGAATTTTAGCTCTCAAAACATCGCATGGGAGAAGATTGCCAGACTTTAATAAGAAACTAGTTCTAAAAGTACACAACATTGCAGCAGGAGGCGCTAACAAGCAAAAGATGGCGCAACCAACCAGTGATAGTGAAAAAACTGCAATTAGACATTTTTAATATCGATATTTTTTGGCGATAAGTCGTACCTAGCCAGTGTTATAAGCGGACCTAACTTTCACACTTTGATATTTCAGAAAAACAAAATCACAATAGAAATTGTATTTGTTGAACGATTTAATCCCGTCCACAAAATGATGGACAATTTTGTAAAGACACTCATTGAGGAAGTCAAGTCACAGGGCGTCTTCGATGAGTTTCGCTTTAATTGTTGTCTGGCGGATGTGGACACAAAGCCAGCATACCAGAATGTACGCAATCGTGTTGAGACAGCTGTCAATGATTTTCTGGCCAAACAACATTGGACACCAGACACAAACAAGGTGCAGTTGCGGGAGCGACTACGAAAACATTTACTTGAGTGAGTATTAGCCCACATTTAAATAGGTATGTTTCTTTAAATTTAATGTACTTGCAGCTCTGATGTGTTGGACAAGGGCGTCGATCACATCGTAGATCAAGTGGTCAACCCAAAGGTAGCTACAATATTTGAGCCAAAGATTGAAAGCATTGCCTACAAATATCTGGGAATTACACCGCCGCCGCCTCCAACAAACCCGCCACCACGACCACCACTGCTACCAGCTCCTCCCTTACCACCATATCCTGGTCATACTCTTGGCCATATAAATGGTGACAATATGCTTAAGGTGGAGACAACCGCAAGTCTGTTGCCAACAGATCTGGAACAAATTAGTCCGGATTCAGATCGTGCAACTTTTAAATCTTATATGAAGGACGACGAGCTTCCGCCTGGGGTAGATGATGATGATATGGATTATGATGAGACAACATCACCCGCATTTGAGCCTGCCGTAGACATTAAAGAAGAAATCAACAATAGTTCGTTAAACACATCCGATTCCATTAAGGATGTCAAGGAGCTGGCGAATGATTCGCGGGACGCTGGCGCCTCGCAAACCTCTCAGCTATCACAGGTATCGAGCGACAGTCGTTTAACCATTGCCTCCACGGATGCTCCGCAGCAAACGTCTGCAAACAATAGTGTGGAGCTTTCTTCGAACATAGCCGCCAACATGTCCGAGGAGGCTCAAATGCCCAAGTTTAACGAAAACTCTAGCGAGACAAACGAAAACAGCGGTCGCCAATTGCACTTTGACATTAAACAGGATGCAATTACGTTCGAGGGTAGGAGCGAAATGGTTTTATCATGTTCCTAACTAATCTTCTTCTGATTTTAGGAACTGAGCGCAGAAATTCTTTGTCGGAGAATACCAATGGTGATGGCACACATGCACTCTCAATTGAGGATGCTATCATGAGCGAAGTGAAGGCCAATATAGATAATGTGAATAGTGTAACTATAGAGACGAAGCCGGATCCAGCTCCAGAGCCGGTGTCAATTAAAACAGAGCAAGAGCCAGAAAATAACTTTAGTCTATTTTCGCACTCGACACCGAACTCGCAGCATCCCAAAGATAGCCTAACTGCGACGCCTCAGGTGTCCGGTCTAACAGAAGTACCTGAAATAAAGCAAGAATTGACCAAACCAGACGAAGCAAAGGCAATCGAACCTAAACCTGAACCTGAACCTGAAGTTGTATCTTCAACGTTACCAACTGCAACGGAGGAGCTTAAAGATGATACCATCAAATCGGCTGAATTAGAAGCATCGCCTGCATCAGCTTCCTCGTCGTCGCAAACGAAGAAACACTCGCACTCCAAAGAAAAGGATAAGGATAAGCGACATCATTCGCAATCTCGCTCTGATGACAAGCATCGCAGGAAGTCGCGTGAACGAGAACGAGAACGAGACCGGGACCGTGAACACGACAAATCACGCAGCAAAACTTCTTCCAGCTCGAAACCCTCCTCTTCCTATCATTCATCCAGCTCGAAGCATAGGAGCAGCACTTCCAAATACGACAAAAGCTCCACATCAACAACGTCGAGTCGCAGCAATCATGAGTCATCTGCTTCCAAACGTTCCTCATCGCGCCACGATTCCTCCACGCACAAGAAACACAAGTCTAGCTCTTCATCGTCACGTTCGGACCGGGACAGAACGAAAAGCCGAGAGAGCAGAGAAAGCCATAGCCAGAGTCACAGCCATAGTCATCATAGTCGCAGTCACAATGGCAGTAGCAACTCAAAAAGAAGTGATCGCGACAGGGATCGAGATCGCAACAAGTCAAGTTCAAGTTCTACCTCCAATCCTGCAACCAATTCCATAAATCCGACAGCAACTGCAGTAATACAGGACGATCATAATGAGATCAAAGCAAAGCTACAAAAGCGTCACAGCAACGACTCGAATGATGAGGGTAAACCTCCTGGAGCATCTGGCAAATCTCCCACAGAGTCTGCCGAGTCCCAAGCCAAAGAGAAAACAGATACGTCGGCTCAGAATGGTAAGGCGTCGGAAACCAGTGACACTAATGGAACTAATGGTACCAATGGCACAAATGACAATCAAACTCAAAGCAACAACGAGTCTGTTGAGGAGGCTACTGTAGATGCAAGCAATGTGATCATTGTAACCGATATACTGCAACAATCTTCGGCCAGCTTCATTGAGCTGAGCAGCGTGAGTGCAGCTAAAAAACTATCAGAAGTCAAGGTCAGAGAAACAGACTCAAAATCGGAGCTACAAGCTACAGACTCAGTTGACACCGAACCAGAATCCATGTCAAAAGAAGCAGAGATCACAACAGCAACAGATGATGCAAAGGAACCTGTTGAGGAGGCGGTAACAAAGTCAGACCCTGTTGTGGCGTCAGTGATAAAGCCAGATATTCCAGCAGAGAACGAAAGCGTAAAGAATATTTCTAAGGAATCAAATAACACAGAGAATTCTCTTGCTGAGCCCAGCATGGATGTGGAAGCAAAAGTTGCTGATGCTGCTCCTAATTTAGAACCGATCAAGAAATCATCCACGTCAGTTGAAGAAATCCCTTCTCAGCAATCGCTTCATGAAAGCGAAGATACATTTACCCATTTCGAGGAGAATGCTGAGGAATTTAATGCACGTCTGAAACTGATTGAAGTTAACATCAAGGATCGTCGCCTGCTGCTTAATGTATTCAGCGAGATTGAGGACACAAGTATTCCGCGACGCAACAGCGCCAAGCGTCGCCTGAGCAGCGAGGCATCCTCGTCCAAGCAGCACAGTAGCTCCAGTTTCAGCAGCAGCTTAGGCAGTCCTAATGAAAGAGTAAAACGGACGCGCCGTGATGTTGCCAAGACATCACCCACGCCATCGGAGATTAGCGTGAATTCCAAGGAGAACGAAGAACAGGAGAAGCACGAAAAAGGTAGTTAGACAAGTATACATCATGCTTAGTAGTTATAATCGTAGCTGGATTGTCATGTTGTCCACCTTCATCATAGACATACATATATTCCTAAGTACATACACCTTTATCTTCTTTTCACATGCCATCCGTTCGCATACCCTGTAAATCTTAAAAAATAATATATAGTAGTTCTCGAAAAGATCTACCCTGGGTAAGCAAATAGCAAATCTTTCACAACTCCTATCGTCCACTTGCCGCTTTAAATGGTCGTCATTTAAACAGTTCCAATTAAATTAACTTATTATTTGATCTAAATTTCAGGTGATCTATCTTCGAGGCGTCTTAGCCAGAAGCTGTGCCAGCAGCAACGCTATACAAACGATGATCTCTATAAGCCCCGTCCGCTCTTATCGCAGCGTTCGCGTCGTCGTGGTCTGGATTCAATCCTTTAGCTGGTGCATGCTCCATGCAATGTATAAATCAAATCCCATACTATGAGAAAGCAATAAAATAAAAAGGCAATTGTTGTTGTTGCATTTTACATAAAACAAGTGTTCATTTATCTTTTTAATGAGTCTGGGCTTTCAATAGTTTGTTTCAGTTTTGTTTGTTGAATTCTTTAACAATATATTATGTTGTTTTTAGGCTACATTTACAATTACAAATAGCAAGTGTAATATGTTATATACATATATATCATTTGATATATTCATGTATATATAAATAAAAATAACAAATAAACATAATAATCATGTGTGTTGATACATTATCCGAGTCCAATCCGCCCTGTGTTCTTGACTGTAGCGCTAATAACAGAAATAGACATTTTCTTTCTTTTGTATAGAATAAAAACTTTGGTACTTAAAGTATAGATCAATAATTAAGAGCATGCCTGATCAGTTTGTATGTGGGATAAAACAAAAATAAAGCTTTAACAATTAAGGATTACAATCAAGCGCTGGGCGAGTAGACAACTCCTCGAATCGCATGGCAGAGGTAAAGATCTGATGCCTTAAATATGATACAATACATAAACAGTCCGAATTACACTTGTCTTTCGAAAATAATTGAATTCTTTTTAACAGCATTGTGTTTGTTTTAATTGTAATTTGATTACAAATCAATATTTTCTTGCGAAACATTTTATTTTTGTGTTTTTCTTTTGCTTTGCTCTTTTGTTTTACGTTTTTCTCATTTGTTTTTTTTTTTTACTTTAACAACATAAACATAAATATATATTCATATAAGTATATATACTTTTAAATTTGTTTTTAAAAAAATCATTGTAGTAATAATACATAATTTTAGGTAATAGTATTTTACAAGTAGGTTCGCTCAATTTCCAAGTAACATAGATACAATATTATTATCAGTAATTTTAACAAGAATTTCGCAGATGACTGTCTCGTATGTGGTGGGTGTGTGTGTGAGTGTGTGTTATGGGCGTGTGTGTGTGTGTAGGAGTGTATGGGGTGAGTGTGTGTTTGTGTGTATGTATGTCTGCTGGGTGTTTGCGTAAGTGTGTGTGAGAGCGAGAGTTTTGTGCACAACAACAACTACAATTTAACCTCCGACTATGGTATATGGAGTGATAAAACTCTCTCACCGACTCCGCGTCGAGTATTCATACAAGCAGCTGGAAAGGAGCACAGAGACTTTCGAATCTCGACAGACGTTTCAAACACCGTGTCCAATGGCAATAACAATGGCATCGCCTTCATCATCCGTCTTGTGCTCCATTCCGGCTCTTAACTAAAAGCTACGCTTATGTTTTAGTCGCTGCTGTTGACGCGCTTTAAACGCTGGCCCCGCTCGCGGCCGCGTCTATACGCTCAGCTTACGTACTGGAGAATCCTCGCTCATATGGACCTTTCACCTCCGTATGCCTCGTGTGCAGATTAATGGTGGGCGCGGCAGTTCGCGTGGATAGCTCACAGACTGTTTTAATGGCACCAGCAGCATTCACACTGGGTGGTGCAGGATGCAATGCTCCACCATCCTTGGATAGACCGCTCGTCAAATCTAACGTCTCCTCCTTATGCTCATCGGCATCGCTCTTGGGCAGCACGTAGTTGGTATTCCGCGTAGGTGTTTGCAGCTCAGAGCGACCCGTAATTGACGACTTGTATTTATCCTTGTCCATGCCACACAAATAGTACTTGAAGAACTCATATGTAGACCAACAAATAGCCGTAGCCGGCATTGCATACAGCACGCGTGCTGTCATGCCCTTGAAGAAACCCCTTGGACCAGCCATGCGGTAAATCTAAAAGTTAAACATTCAACATTAGATGCAATCAATTATACAAATAAGTCAGGGATTAAAACCGAAACAGGTACCGAAGAAGTTATTTGTTTTCTGTTTGCATTTTACTCTGTATCTCAATATCTGGTAACACAGTAGTACTAACCGAAATAGAATCTTTTATAGATATAAGTACTACACCGAATTATAGCCTTTTAAAGAAATTCTCGTTTCGGAACGTATCGGAACCGAATCCGATATTTGTTTCGACATTAGTCCCACAAATATATATCACTTCTATAGAGTAGAAGATTACCTTTCGGCTGGCCTCAATCATACCCTTGGTAAGGCCCGTTTCCTGTGTGTTGAGCAACGTCTTGACAACGTCCAATGGTGTTGTTATGGCCGCTGCAGAGGCGCCAGCTGCTGCACCCGCTACCATGTGGACAACGGGATTGTATTTACGCTCCACATTTAACTATCAAAATAAAGATCAAATTAATCAAGTTTCTGATATATAAGCAGATGATGCCTACTCCTTACCATATTCTGTAGAAATTCGTATGTTGTAAAGTGAATCGTCTGATATGGTATATTCATGACGAGCTGCGTCCAATAGGATCGGTAAAAGGCGTGCATTCCCTCCTTGCGATACACGTCCCGCATGCATCTCACAACCGAGGTATATGGCGAGTTATACATTTGCATGCGCTGCTTAATAACCTCCGTGGGATTGGAAATGGCATCGTGGACGAGGGTCGCCAAACAACCAGACAAAACTAAAAAGTGAATGTATGGACAGCATTAACAATGAGCACTTGAATCGAATGCAGTTTTCAGTTAAACACACCGTAATTTAAATGGTTATGTGATGTGACTTTGGTCAGCATTTCCTTTGTCATCTCGTAGACACCAAAATATAAGGAATGCGCCGGTCCAGCGCCAAGTATTACGGCACTTGCTCCTCGAATCGGTCTAGAAAGTAAATAGAATCAATTGTTAGATATTTTGCATTCTTTGGGACTATCCATGCACTAACCTCATCAAACCCTCCCGGCTGATCATGTTCTGGAAGGTGCCCATTATATTTAGATGCGAGTTCGGCGATGTCAGGCTCTGCATGCGGGTCTACAAATTAAAAAAGAAATACGCATTTAATGCATGTATGCAAATATCTTAGAATTAAAAAAAAAAAACAATTAACATCTATTTATTTTTATTGTAATGTGTGTGACCTTAAAGCATGGTAAATTTTCAAGATCGCCAGCAAAGTTCGCCCTATGAAATTGTATTGCAACTTTGTGGTTTTATTGCATAAATTGAATTTCACTAGAAATACAATGGAAAGCTTTTAAATGGGACAACAGCTGCAGTCCTATTTGATTGCATCACTTGGCTCAATTCAGTGTCTGGCCCAATGCACACACAGATCTTAAGGGTGTTCCCATAAAACTATTGATAAGATTGTATTTTTACTGAAAATTCGCTCATGCATCAAGTACATGACATTACGAAGTTGATTATTTTATTGCTCAGATGATTCAGGATGTTCTCTGTACCGGATACCATAAATATTACAAGTTCTAAAACAAAAATGACAATGTAAGAAATATATATCGTTCTTATATTGCTAAAGCACCAGTTAATTTAATACCTGTTTTAATATATATAGTTATATAATATATAGTTTAATTTAAGTTTTGTATGTCAATCAATTTTAATTAGTATTTCAATAAACTTTTTTTAATTTAACTTTTATTGTTTTTAACGAAAATGTGTTTTTTTATTATAAATATATATTTACACAGTACAATAAAATTTAAATTAAAATTATTTCCTTTAATTTTGTTTTAAAAGTGTATTAATAAAAGTTAATTAAAGCAGAGTTTTTATAAAATGATTCAAAAATAAGTGTTTTTAGTAACTTTTAATTAATAATTTGAGTACAGTAAATATTTGGCAATTTTTAGATAAAAATAAAAATTAAATAATTATAGAAGTTATCCGTGAATAGACTAAAATATAAAATTCGGTTTGCTCTATTTTACTGCAAGACAAACATTTGCATATTTATTTAAGAATTTGCTTCATAAATTTAGGTCTTGCTCTGTTTTAATAATAAGTAATATATATTAATTATATATGTATCAACTAAATCACCAGGTACGTGAGTTTTTTAAGGCGTAGCCATATAAAAAGATACGTAGATACAAATACAAATTGGTATATGTATTATTTGTGAAATATAATTGCATTATATAAAAATCTCTAGAATTTTACTTCTATTTTTTCAAGTGGACTGCATGGGTATATTTCTTGCTAAAAATGTATCTGGTTGATCAGGGTTCAAGCTATACATATGCATATAATATATTTTAGGGCAAACCGAGAACAGCATCCATATTGTAAATTACAGAGATTCGGACGATGAATGCGGCACGAATTCGATAAGATAATCTAGCAATAACAACAGCTTACTTATCTATTCATTCATATGGCAATAATACGAGTGCCAAGTCTGTATACTTGTAAGTAAGTGTACCAGTATGTGCCCAAGTAAGTACATATGTAGTGTATCTGTATGTACACGTACATATGTGCACGTCTGCTATCATTCCAAGAGAGATGTCAACGAGAAGGCAGCCCAAGGTGATGATGGAAATCAACCATTTTCAAGTCAATAGCCACGTCAAGTGTATGTGTTATGATGATTTTGATGAGCAATCGAAACTCTTTATAATTAAAACAAATACATATGTAAGTATATAGTATAGAATCTCTCTGAATAAAAGTGTTTACCGATAAAAATTGAATTGAAAATAAGGTTATTTCACCACAGACTGGCAATGATTGTTCTATGAACCACAGACTTGGATACCACACACACAAATGTACATACGTTCCACCGCCCACCCACTACGCCTCCCAATCCCCACCACCCCACGGGATCTCACAAACAGATTTTTTTAGATAAGAAAAAAAAACCAAATCGCTGACAACAACTATTTATAAACTAAAGAAAGAAAAAAAAAAAGCAAAGTAGTTTGATTAATTATCGCTCAATTACTACTCGCCTATTGTTGTTTGTATGTAGACGTATTATTAAAATAATTCTGGTTCAGCTATTACTCGGAACGACGTAACATACAAACATTTACAATATATACATAACATAGTATGTACATATGTATATATAGAATATTAGCTCGTCAGCGTGACAATGAATATGATTACTCGGCTATTGATGACGCCGGGAAATCCCTAGCAAGCTTAAATTTGGCATTTAATTGAACGCTGGCCGTCAAACATGGATCGTATATAGAATTGACATTTAACGAAAATTTTGATTCTTATGTTTTGTGACTGAGAAAATCGATGAACGTTCGGGTCCAAGTTGAAGGGAAATGCATTCGCAAAAACCGAATGTTGCTCATAAAACAAAGAATGTTTTGTACTTACATATATGTATACATATTTGCATGTATTGTATGTGTAAATAACAAATAATTTATGCGCTTATAACGACACAGCAATGAATATGCCGCTCAATAACAAAGTTCTCGTACTTTCATCCAATTTTATATAAGCACGCACACACTTTTGCATACGAGTACATATGTGCATACTGACATATATTTTTGTATCTGACTATTGTGCTATGATTACAGCGTACATTTGATAGCACAACGATCAATATTTGGACAAATAAAAGAATCAGGATTAAAAAAAGTTATGGGTTTCAAAACATAGATTTAAAAATAATGCCAGAGTACACAAAAAAGTTTTCTTTCGGCACATTACGCAAAAATGTGAAATATTTGTTTATCTACAAATAATTTTCTGCTTCTTTTTTATATTCTATTATTTTAAAGCCACTATTTTATTATACCCAGATCTTTTTAAATTAATGAACTGTATGTACCGTATATAAATGCATAAATGTTTGGTCAAGTATTTTTCATATACAATGTACAATGTACACACATATATGTATGCAAATTGTAAAGCTCAGAACAAACGAATGCCGGCGTTGTGTATTATTTTATACACCCTAGATTAAAGTTAGTTTTTAATGCTCGACTTAGCTTGCTACTACCGCGGCAGCGTGACAGTGCTAACGAGAGAGCTAATCTTATCAATGTTATAAATACGACAAGAACGTGCTCTGATAAGCACCAAAGAGGTGGGTAAGGTAATTTGACGCCAAATAACCAGCTGAGCTGAGTAGAGTTGAGTACACACACTCACACTCCGCCCCTCAATCAACTTTTGACTTGTGGCGAGCAACGCGCGCATTGCTGAGCACTAAAAAATCCAAGGAATTACATCACGATTATGCCTTGGCATAAGACGAAAACACTAACGCACACACACACACACATGTATGCAAACAAATGTATTGAGATATGCGCAATTGTGAGGTTAGGTGCATTATGTTTATGCACTACTTTTTGATTACAACAACATTTGAGCAACAACAACATTAGGCAACTTTAACTCACCTTAACCGAATCCAGTGGATACATGACAATATGCTCCAATATGCCTGCTAAAGCGCCAGCAGTCATATTTACTCCAACGCTGGTCGTCGGCAACGATTCATAGTCATCGATATTCATGGCGTTAGCCTCTGTTGGATACGGTTACGGCTTCTAAAATATTACTGAATTCCCAGTCAGTCAGCTACTTGCGTTATTGGTGTTTCTTTTGCTTTGACAGCGTGATTTCTCTTCGCTTCTGCCTTTCGCCACAACTTTCGCAGCACAGCGAGTTTACAGCTACTCTTAGCAGCTGATAAGCAGCAACGCACTCGTTTTGCGTACTTTGGGCAATGATATTTATTGCTTTGATTTGTACACACACGCACACACTCGCGGATGTAGCTTTTTTTAAATTATGATTGTGGTTTGCAGGCTCGGGTTTGGTTTCAGTGTGTCGCTTCTGGGTTGAAGTTGAAGGACAAATACTCTTTTGATTGCCGGTCTACTTTAATTTGCACACTTGTAATTTTGTTGTATAACACGGTCACAGGCTTTCTATGTGTGCGTAGAGGAGGACAGGGGGTGTATGCGACTACACAGCACTATATAATTGACGGGAGCTCCACCTCCACACACGACGAACAATATAATGAAATGTTGCTGTCCGTTGCCGACTTTGTTGCTGCTCGCTTCACGCTCACGTTCAAGTGACTCTCGCTGCTGTCACTGAGCGCTGCTTCCGTGGCGCATTCTATTTAATGTGTGTGCTAAAGATATATTATATATATAATTGTAAGCAGCCAATGGTTATTGTATTTGTGATAACTCACGCAAATGATGAATTTTATTTCTTAGCCAACTACAAAAATCTCTAGTCGTGTTTGCGTGTTTGTGTGTCCAGTGCACGTGCATGTGTATGTGTGTGTGAGCATGTGAGAAAAATGACGATGAAGAGGAATGTCAAAAACAGCTTGTACCGAATGTTATCGAATAGTTTCACACTGAATTAAGCCAAGTATGGAGTTCACTATTACGAATCATTAATGAGTTCTTCAGTTTGCCTAACAATAAATAGCCTCCTGTTTGTACAGCACACTGCGACTCACAAAATGTCATATCGAATTCATGAATCGGTGTTTATAAGCAAATTTTTGAGAACATATGAAATTAATTTGCGAACTGCGCTCCGTATAATCATGATATATATCATACAAAACAGACAACTAAGATGTCCATAATTTTTTTATTAATTTAGATTAAATGAACAATAAGCAGATTGAATAACCAAATGAAGTGTAAAGCTGTAACTAAAAAATACTTATTTCTCGACTGGCTGTTGCTCAACTGGCAGCACTGGTATAAAATACTTGCTGATACGTGGCAACTCTAGCAAATCGTATTTATATACTTTGTTCTCTGGCGCAACGGCGTCATTCTCTTTCTGTGCGAAAAGTATTCGGTTGGTTCGGTCCTGACGTGGGAAGCTGAAACTTAATTCACTGGACGTCTGGAAGTTGGTAGTGACGTGGCCTTTAGGCAAATTAACTGTATTGTGATCCAGTAAATCAAATTGTATACATGATGAAGTATTTCCTGCTTCTAAGTATTTTGCTTTTAGCAGGTTCGTTTCGTGTAAATGTCACGCTTTGTAAATTGTTGCCGGCGTTTTAACCTAATTTTCCCATACACTTTTCTCATTTATTTTCATGCTATATTAGGCATTAACCAAATTGTCGCCGATGGAGCTGGCGATGATGGCAGTTCTGAGACCATTGATTTGGACTTGGGATCCTTTAAAGAAGGTTCTAGAACAGGTAAGACTCTCATTACACGCCCCCTACCGGTCAGCAGTTTGTACACGTCAGCATTAAGCTTTTACCGTTGCAATTGCTCTATACGCCCCTTATCTAAATACTAATATATATGTATCTATGTAAATGTGCCTTTATATATGTATATGAATTATTTACAGACTCCGATACGCTTAAGCGTGAAGAAGAAGCCATTAAATTGGACGGACTCAATGTGGCTCAACTGAAAGAAATACGCGAAAAGGTTTGTAAACAGACCCGTATAAAAACATACATATGTACACACACATACGCACAATTCATTCATTACGCTTTATGACCCAGTGGGAACTCAGCACTATTGAATGAGTAAATACTTATTTAACATACATACGTATACATTTTTTTTATAGGCGGAGAAGTTTACATTCCAAACGGAGGTGAATCGTATGATGAAGTTGATTATCAATTCACTTTATCGCAACAAGGAGATCTTCTTGCGTGAACTGATCTCCAACGCCTCCGATGCTATTGATAAGATTCGCCTCTTGGCCCTGACCAATCGCAAGGAGCTTGAGTCAAATCCTGAGCTACATATTCGTATTAAGGCTGATAAGGAGAATAAGGTTCTGCATATTTTGGATTCTGGCATTGGCATGACTCATCAGGATCTTATTAACAATTTGGGCACAATTGCCAAGTCTGGCACTGCGGATTTCTTGGCCAAAATGCAGGATCCCAGCAAGTCAGAGGGCCAGGATTTGAATGACATGATTGGTCAGTTTGGTGTGGGTTTTTACTCTGCCTTCCTGGTCGCCGATCGTGTGGTGGTAACCACCAAGCACAACGATGATAAACAGTACGTCTGGGAATCGGATGCCAACAGCTTTAGCATTACTGAAGATCCTCGTGGTGACACCCTGAAACGTGGTTCCATCATTTCTCTGTATCTGAAGGATGAGGCTCAGGATTTCCTAGAGGAGGATACAGTGCGCGAACTGATTCGCAAATACTCGCAATTTATCAATTTCCCAATTTTGATGTGGTCTAGCAAGACTGTGGATGAGGAAGTGCCAGTGGAGGAGGAAGCACCTAAGACTGAAAAGACTGAAGATGATGTCGAGGATGCAGATGAGGATGCCAAGGTTGAGGAGGACACTGAAGATGACAAGCCCAAAACCAAGAAGGTTTCAAAGACCATCTGGGATTGGATGCTCATTAACGATAGCAAACCCATTTGGACACGCAAGCCCGCTGAAGTCAACGAAGAGGAATACAATTCCTTCTATAAGAGTCTGACCAAGGATTCGAGTGAGCCTCTCACTCAAACCCACTTCATTGCTGAAGGCGAAGTCACATTCAAGAGTTTACTGTACATTCCAAAGGTTCAGCCATCTGAATCCTTTAATCGTTATGGCACCAAATCTGACAACATTAAGCTTTATGTGCGCCGTGTGTTCATCACAGATGAGTTCAATGACATGATGCCCAACTATCTGAGTTTCATTCGTGGTGTTGTCGACTCCGATGATTTGCCTTTGAATGTCTCACGTGAAAATCTGCAGCAACACAAGCTCATCAAGGTGATTAAGAAGAAACTGGTGCGTAAGGTGCTCGACATGATTAAGAAGATTGACAAGGCTGCCTACGAGAAGTTCTGGAAGGAGTTCTCCACCAAGTAAGCAGAATCATTAATTATTTTGTCTAGATATTAGGCTTATTGAAACCTTTTTTATCTTTAGCATCAAATTGGGTGTTATGGAGGATCCCAGCAATCGTTCACGATTGGCCAAGCTGCTGCGTTTCCAGACATCGAACGACAAGAGCGTCACCTCGCTGGCCGAGTACGTGGAACGCATGAAGTCGAAGCAGGAGCACATCTACTATATTGCCGGTGCTAACCGTGCTGAGGTTGAGAAGTCCCCCTTCGTTGAGCGTCTGCTGAGCAAGGGCTATGAGGTGCTCTATTTGGTTGAGGCTGTTGATGAGTACTGCATTTCAGCTCTGCCCGAATTCGATGGCAAGAAGTTCCAGAACGTTGCCAAGGAGGGATTCAAACTGAACGAGTCTGAGAAGAGCAAGGAGAAATTTGAGACACTAAAGAACAATTTCGAGCCATTGGTCAAATGGTTGAATGATGTTGCCCTCAAGGATCAGATCTCAAAGGCTCAGATTTCCGAACGTCTTAGCAACTCGCCTTGCGCCCTGGTGGCCGGCGTATTTGGCTGGACTGGCAATATGGAGCGTCTGGCCATGTCGAATGCCCATCAAAAGGCTGATGATCCACAACGTAGCTACTACCTCAATCAGAAGAAAACACTGGAGATCAATCCCAGGCATCCGCTTATGCGTGAGCTGTTGCGACGTGTCGAAGCTGATGAGGCCGATGAGACAGCCAAGGATATGGCTGTCATGATGTTCCGTACTGCCACCCTGCGATCTGGTTACATGCTGCAGGAGACCTCAACCTTTGCCGACAGCATCGAGAAAATGATGCGACAGACTCTTGGCGTTGATCAGAATGAACAGATCGAGTTCGATGAGGACGATGATGACGATGCCGATGATGTGAAGGCAACAAGCAGCGAGGCGAGCACGAATGCCGAGGAAGACGATGAGGAGCAACAGCATGACGAGCTCTAAGTCCCCGATACGTATCACATACCATCCCACATGCATATATACGAATTGTGTAAATATATAAGATCGTGGCAGACAGACTGAGTTCATACCCTATGCATGGAAGCAGGGATTCACTACCGTTGCATCAACAGTAATTCTCTTTAGCCACATGCTTAGTTTATAGTTCTAAGTAATAAAAATTTCGTAATATTCCAATCATAAAAGCTCTCTGCGACTACTCCGTGAGTCGTAGTTGAATGCTCAAATAAATCGTAATTTAAATATTTAAACAAATGAGATATATTAAACTGATTTAAATAGAAACAAATATATAATTGAATTCTGCCAAAAAATAGTTAATAATTATACTACATATATAATATTCAATATGATGGAGAATGAATTCATGCATTACTTCAATTTCAGTCCTCTAAATCC
The DNA here is from genome assembly GCA_035043265.1 of Drosophila testacea. Classification (NCBI taxonomy): domain Eukaryota; kingdom Metazoa; phylum Arthropoda; class Insecta; order Diptera; family Drosophilidae; genus Drosophila; species Drosophila testacea. The sequence goes on from JAWNND010000477.1 coordinate 3,022,226, forward strand.
GAGCTAAGCGGCTCATTGTTAACAGCTTTGAGGTAGGTGTTATATTTTAGTTGATCCGCAATTTGACGCACAGCTTCATCCTGCGTGAACTTGAATTTGTCCATAAAGAGACGAATTATCCACAAAGGCAACAGACCATTTATAACCAATGAACCGTGCGCCTACAAATGACGAGATCAGGTCAGATTATAGGGTTAATTAACTTATAGATTTTAGAACTTACACCTGATTTGCTATATAGTTCTCCCAATTTCTTAATCATATTGTCGCGTATTTTTTTATTTAGAATGTCCATAATATGAATGTGATCGATAGTCATGTAGCTCATGGTTTGAAACTTATGCTGGCGTTCTTTGTACAGTCGTTCAAAGTCCTCACGATATGTCTCAAATGTGTTTAAAACGGTTGCCTCGTCCATGTCTTTGAGCAGTCTGTCGGTTTAGATAATTAACTTAAAATTCATTTCAACAGATAACGTTCTAAACTCACAAAATCCGAACTTTCCGTGGCTTGGGAACTTCAAGCATGTCGTTTATTTTCTTAAGAGCTTCACTATTAATAATCGGCTCATCAAGTTTCTTTAATTTCGTAGACGTAGATGATCCTGCTTTATTCCTTACTTTGTCTTCCTTTGGTTTACTTTTGGTTGCCTTTTTGTCAGAACTGGAATCCATTGTAGATGATCCTGCACTGTACCTTGTACTAGGTTCTCTTTTAGTTGATTTTTTTTCAAAGCTGGAACTTTTTGGACATAGAACTGGTAATAAAACACAATTGTTGTTATAATTACCCCAGAATGAATTCATTATAATGACCTGGCTTCCTATGAGAACGTACTGAACGACGTTCAGTCTTCAGCTCATCGGAATTTGTTCTACGATCCATATAATTATTAGTTTATTTAGATATTCTTTAAGTGGACGTATAGTAAAATACCTTGGAAGTGGGCTTTTAAAAAGACTTTCGCGAGATTTACTTTCATTTTTGGAGTCTAAAGGCATGTCCTTCTGGCGGTGACTGTCATGTGAAATTGATCTGCGATTTCGCTTTTGACTTGCCTTTGAAGAGTTTTTGCTGCTTGATGATGGTTCATTATCATTGTCCCGAAAAACCGTCTTCTTTGCATTATCGACTTCACTAAGACAAAGTAAACAGAGATTCGATGAACATTCCTCTGTTGACTGTAAGCAATCCTCACCTGCTCCTCGGGTTAGTGTCTAACGAATTGTTGTTGACTTTATCACTGCCATTTTCCAGTTGGGTTAACTTTGATTTTACAACGCGTTTGCGCTTTATTGCATGGGGACTATCAATAGTCGAATCCTCGTGGGACATATATTTGAGCACAATCTCCAATCCCAAATCATTTGATGTTAACGCCTCATTCTTAAGCAGCGTCTTTGAAGTGTTCAAGTACTCGTCTGTTGCCCTGATCCTCACCTGAATGTGATCTACGAGAAGCTCAGACTTTAGCATGTGTGCATCTTGCTTCCAGTTGGTTAAACTGGCAAACAGTCGCCATAAGCTACTCTCAAGCTTTGCCCAACGAGCAGCCGTCATCCAGTTAAAGTCATTCTCCGTTTTCTTCTCGTATAAACTTACTTTATCCGGTAATATTTGGATGACACAGAATATTTTGTGCAGTCCATACTGAATGATAAAGTTTTAATTGTAAATTAGTTGTTAAATCTTTAGCTCCTGCTACTTACTTTATACTGTTGCAAAACTGTGCGGAATTCTCCGATGCTGCAGAAGGACATTTTCAAAACAGCAACAAAAAAATACAAGAAAACTGACGTAGTTTTGATTCGCCTCTTCAGGCAATGATGATGCCACATTGATATTGGCGGCGATAGTTTATGGTATGACGGCTTCGTACCAGCATACTATCTACATTGCCGTGACTATCGATTACAACTAGGGCCACCACCAATACATTTTCGAATATTGAAGCGCGCGCAATTGTGAACTGCAATTTTACAATATGAAATCGAATAAATTTATTTATTAGGAGAAATAAATTACCTTATCTACGGTAAGTTAAATAGGTCATGTTATAGATGTAATTTAATAAAATTGTTATCAGCTGTGTTCTGAATGAATTAGTCCGAGGCTTTTTCACTAACTTAATTCAATCGAGAAATTCAATACGATATTCCCATTATGGAAAAACTACTATGATATTGCCTGGAACGGTGTCAATTTTGAAGAGCCACTTTATAGCTACTGCGATTTCTACTACAATGAGCTGGATAAGTTGTGTGGTAAGCACAAGACGGCAGTTGGCAATTATCTGGCCATAAAGTTACTCTATGCCATGGGTTTCAAATTAAAGTCCTCGAAGTTCCAGCGCTATTATTGTATGCTAAATATACAATATTCGATGAACAGGCTTTACTTGTTGGTAGGTTTCGATAAACATTTAATTATTAAACATATTTAACAATAACTTTTTTGGTTTTAGAAATATTTTCCGAATGAAATGAAAACCGATATTGCGAATATTATTGTGGAGTTGAGCAAGAGTTTAGTATTGTTGACAGAAAATGCCAGGTGGATAGATGAGGATACACGTAAGGAAGCTCTGCTCAAAGAATTTACCATCGAGTCTCTGTTAGGTTCATTTGAACATGGCGATGTGGCCGATAAACTAATACGCGAGTTGAACAATTTGACCTTTGTTCCAGGAAGTTATGCCACTAACAACATAAACTTACGGTATTTTGATATAAATTTGAAGCGGCTTAGTGCATTTCACCACAAGCAGATGTTCAATAAATCGAAGGCGCAGGAGCGTTTGTTGGGAATAGAAGTGAACGCGTTCTACTTTAATTTGGATAATTCAATCAGTATCATGGCCGGAATACTGCATCCACCAGCCTACCATCAGGCCTGGACAAATTCGCTTAAGTTTGGCACCCTTGGCTTCTTGGTCGGGCATGAGTTGACACATGGATTCGATAGGACTGGCTCCAGTTTCGACAGCACCGGCAAAAGGCGCAATTAATGGACTAAGAAATCTAGCGAGGATTTTCAGAATCGAACCGATTGCTTTGTGAATCATTTTAATAAGTAATTAATACCAGAGATTATTTGTACGACCAACGGCTACCTGAAGTTTCTTCTATATCTCCCGAGATTAAGTTTGTTTGAAATTTTCCGTTTTTTCAAGTAGATGAACAAAAATTCAAAGTAGAATCATAAGAGCACGCTTGAACCTAGCGCTATATGTTTTGCTACATACACTCAGAAAAAAGTGCCATAAATATTTTAAGACTGTTTTGTACTAAAATTCTTAGATTAAGTCTGAAACAATCTCACATTTTAAATTTTGAGAGAAATAACTGTCCGATTTTAACCAAACTTGGTCAGAATGTTTAAGGTAAAGATAAAAATAATTTCTCTAGGTTTGTTGGAGATAACTTAACAAACAACAAAGTTTTTTGTACTAAAAAGTTTCTCTTAATATTTTAGGACATATATATGTACTAAAAATGAGTACGAATATTCTTAATTTAAGCTCGGACTCCGGTTTCGAACTGAACCAACGGCATTAATTAAACAATGTTTTTTTATGTTTTATCTTCTGCTGTGACATTTTCAAAAGTATCTTAGCTATCGATTAATAAAAAATCCGCTAGTGTCACCACCATTTTCAAATAATTTAGCGCGCGCAAATTGTGAAACTGCAATTCTACTATATGAAAGCGAATTTATTAAAAGAGTATAAAGAGAAACAACCTTATCTGTGGTAATTTGAATAGGTCATGTTTTAGATTTAACATAATAGAATCGTTATCAGCAGCGTATGTATTCCCAGCTTCCCAGCGAGAGCGCCTTGAGTTCTAAATGCTAGCAAATTTGTGTTTCCGCCATGCCACGCAGTTTTAAATTAGGTTCTGAATGAATCAGTTGTGCGAAGGGTCCGAGACATTTTTCATTAACTTAAATCTATCAATGACTACTATCTTGAATAAGCTATTTGAATAAAATACATGTTTATTTAACAAATATACCCATGAAAGTGAATCTATAGAAAGAAAAATGCTTGAGATTAAGAGAAGCTTAAATGTTATGTGTGGTGCTTTAATTCTCAGCACTTTATTGGCAACATGTGTGGCCAAGCCAGCGATTGAGACAGCAACCAGTGACGAAAGTAATGAAAACATAATAACAGATGATAAAACCGAATTCCTTAAGTCATATGCTGCTAAGATGCTGAGCTATATGAACCTCACTGTGGCACCATGCGAGGATTTCTATGAATACGCATGTGGTAATTGGAAGATGGTAAAACCGGAAAGGCAATCTCAGCACAAACGTAGTAATCTCTTGGATATTTTATACACTCTGATCGATAAAACAGAGGAACTGCTGTTGTCAAATTCCACGTTGGCCAAAGATCTAGGCTACGGTAATGAACTGAATATTGCACAACAGTTCTACAACGCATGTCTCAGTGCTGATCTCTATCCGATGCCAGCAGCCGACCCCGCTTATCTGACGCTTATCAGGTCGATTGGTGGATTCCCCGCTGTGGACGGCGAGGCATGGCAGGCCTCGAATTTTAGTTGGTTTAACATGAGCGCTCATTTGACCAACTACGGTGCGGAAGGACTAATCAATAATAAAATTATGCCACAATATCCTTTTATGCCATACTTTGAACTGCCAGAGCTCGGCTTTGATTATATCGTCCATAGCGATAATATTGCCACCAATGACACCAAAGGATACAAACTCAATGAGAAGCGTATGCGAGGTTATCTTAAGACATACGGACTCTCTGATGGACATGTGTCCGATGTGATTGCCGGAGTGTTTGCCTTCTGGCGTGAAGTCCTGCAAATGGCCGATCGCTTTGAAGAGGATGCAGATAAATGTGAATTTTTATCCGCGTCTACGGAGTTGAAGCCTTTCCCCTTATGGGAAAACTATTATGATATTGCCTGGGGTGGACTCACTTTTGGAGAGTCTCGTGAGCGCTACTGCGATTTCTACTACAGTGAGCTGGACAAGTTGTGTGCCAAGCACAAACCGGCAGTCGCTAATTATCTGGCCATGAAGTTACTTTATACCATGGATTTCAAACTGACATCCACTAAATTCCAGCGCGATCATTGTATGCTCAATACACATTTCTCGGTGTCCTATATATTGAACAAGCTTTACTTATTGGTAGGTTTTGGTTAATTTTAATTTACTAATCATAATTAACAATATGTTTCTTATTTAAGAAACATTTTCCGGATGAAACCAAAACGGAAATTAACAATATTATTGTGGAGTTGCGCAAGAGTTTGTTGTTGTTGATAGAAAATGCCAACTGGCTAGATGAGGATACACGTAAGCAAGCTCTGCTCAAAGAATCTACCATTGAGCCTCGGATAGGTTCATTTGAAGATGACAATCTTACCGATAAGCTTATACGTGAGATGAACAACCTAACCTTTGTCCCCGGTAGCTACGCCACGAACAACATCAACTTAAGAAACTTTCGCATCAATCTGAAGCGTTACAACGGATTACACCACAAACAGATGTCCAATGAAACGAAGCCCTTAGAGCTTCTGGTGGGAATGCAGGTGAACGCGTTCTACTTTAATTTGGATAATTCAATCAATGTCATGGCCGGAATACTGCATCCACCAGCCTACCATCAGGACTGGCCCAATTCTCTTAAGTTCGGCACCATCGGCTATTTGGTCGGGCATGAGTTGACACATGGATTCGATAGCGTTGGGTCACATTTCGACAGCACCGGTGAACCACACAATTGGTGGACCAAAAAATCCATCGAGGTGTTCGAGGATCGCGCAAATTGTTATGTGACTCATTTTAATAAGTTTTTAATACCAGAGATTAATCGCAAGATCAACGGCAACTTAACCAAGGATGAGAATATTGCGGACAGTGGTGGCTTACGTGAGTCCATGAGTGCGTATCGAAGCCACATGAAGCAGCTGCAGTTGAACGAGAACAATTCATCAAATGTGTTGAATAATGAACAGATGCCCGGTCTGGATTTGTCACCAGAGCAATTGTTCTTCGTGGGCTTTGCACAGCTCTGGTGTGCTGCCTATGAAGAAGAACACTACTGGGAGGAGTTAACGAATGAGCATGCAATGGATAAATACCGAGTCCTTGGTGCTGTTACTAACAACGAGGATTTCGCGCAGGCGTACAATTGTCCATCTGGTAGTCCAATGAATCCCAGTTCGAGCAAATGCCGCGTCTGGTAGTGCGACGTAAATCGTGTTGATAAGCATGAGCATGTTCATTAAATAATTAATGTAAATACGTATGTCTATGTATGTATATAAACTATTTTTGTATGTATGTATGTATAAACTACGCACAAAATATTTTGATTAAAAGCTAGCCTGGTTATTCGTGTCAACGCCCGATTCGATTTATTTACTCAACAGCCATGTCTAATGCTAATGTACGACAGCCTCTGAGGATTTGAAAGCATTGGGGCCTCTGTAGTTCTCAATGAGCAAAGACTTGTAGCGTCGCAAATGTACATTGAGAGCCTCTTCCCCTTCGGTGGCAGATAATATAACGACACGTGCGATAACCAAGTGTGAGGGATTTGACTGACTGAAGCCGCGTACTACATCAATCTCATCGCCCACTTCGAGCTGTAACAAATTTATTACATTGTCGTTAATTATTTGATTTGCTTATTAGAAAGCAACTTACCTGGACACTCTTTTTCTGCAGTTTTTTCCCATTCACACGGATTTTGCTCTCGTAGAAATTAAGCTCGACTTTACTGGAAGGAAATGCAACTTTTGGTATTCTTCTCTTAATGAATGAGATGCACTCACTTTCTGGCCATGCCAAGTCCTGACTTTAACAGCAAGTCGGCGCGAAGTGAGTTCACCTTAGTTTTCACCACCTTGGAGTCACGATCATCCTTAAAATCCTCATCTACCTCATCATCACTATCAATGTCTTCTGTCCGCCTGGAGGTCTTCTTATCGTATTTCTGTGCTATGCTGCTGGTGTGCAGTTGAGACCGCATAATTCCTGTTATGGCACATGGTGCTCCAGTTTTATTAAGTAGTAAATTACAGGTCGGAACTGTAGCAAATTTCCGCAGTTTGATTATTTGTCGTATACTTCTGAGCATATTGTTGTGCGGCTTTTAAAAATTACGATAACAATAAAAACAAAACATAACCTAAAATTCCACAGCTGATTTAGCCGCGTTGCCAACTATGCGTTGGTTTTATTAAGTGGCAGTTGAGTTTTCTTTTGTTTGTTCTTGTTGCGTTTCTTTTTGGGCTTTTTATCGGGATTGGGACAAATCTGATGCACGGTAACAGGTTGATAGTCACTTAATTCACTTGCTGGCAGAAATTCATCTTCATCTGTGTCTGTCTGCATGAGCTCAACTGTCGGAGTTGCTTCGATAGTTTTTGTTTTTATAGTATTTTCAGTTACTGCGGTTTTTGTTTGCTCTTTTATGGCCATATTACTGAGTGCTTTGCCCAATAGTTGCTTTTCCACCTGCACATCGACTTGGTCCAGCTTTAATTCGTCTCCATCCAAGCAGGATATGTAATCCCCATTCCACTCTTTTTGTTCCTTTGGCGCTGCCACTTGTTGCTCAACTAAATCGTTCTGTAGTATGTCTTGTGCTGGCTTCTTTGTCTTTAGTTTCTTTACAGCTCTAGGTGGAGCCTTTTGAAGCTGAACTAAAGGTTTTCTACGAGCATTTACCCACTTGGCCAACTCAGCACTAATAGAATCTAATTCTAGCGGTAGAACTAGCGTAAGTGCTCGCACTCCAAACAGTTCATAAGTTAGTTCCTCCAATTTAGGTTGGGCATAAATGGGAGCTGTTGGTATTTTGACCGCAGCACTAGTTGCTATAAGACGCAGAAGATGTGAGGGTCTTATGCTGAGAGAAACAAAGACACATGAGAAGCGTCGTCCATTTATGGCGCGCAGAGAACTTTCCAGTCCAAGATGAATGTGTGTTTGAGTTGCAAATGTTTGAGAGGAATAACGACTACAACTAATTGTCTTCTTTAATAGGTTTCGAAACTCCATTACTTCGATATCTGGAAGCACAGGACTGCAACAATATTAATTGGTTAGTTTGTTACATTCCAGTAATAATATTTATTCTTTGCCGCTCACCAGTGCTGCTTGTATGGATTGGCTAAGATAGTACGCAGCTTGGGTAGCACATTTTTCTTGCCTTTCAATTCCTTTTGTTTTATGCTGGCCAAGCTCATTGTAATAAACGCGAAAGAGTTAAAAATGTAAACTGGAGCTGTGTCGCTTCGTTCTGAAATTTTTGTACTAAAATTATCGAATAGCAGTGCTGTTAAACGGCTGGGTGGCCGCATCGCTCACGTTGTTAGTGTTGGCAAACTCAAATTGTATATTTGCATCAGCTGTTTCACATATAAAATCGCACGTGTAGTTGTGTTTTGAACATAATTTTTATGAAAGATGAAACCCAAACCGCAGAAGAACCAAGGAAAATTTAATAAAAAGCCAACCCCAGGCAATGCAAAAGCAGGCCGGAAGCAAAAACCTAACTTTAAGCAAAAATACAAGCAAAAAAACCCAGCATCGGTATGCTTAAGACTCTTTAAGTAAATCAACAGGCTGCGTGTTTTCTACATTCGTTTTGTTTTGCAGGAAAACAAACCCAACAAGCCAGAAATACGAAAAATGATGCGCCAGAAGAAAGCTGCCGAGGCAGAGGCAGAGCGCCAAAAGATTCAGGTAGAGAAAGAGGCACGTATTAAGGCGTACAAAAAGCAGAGACTTGAGAAAACCAAAGCCATCAGCAAACGCACACAACGCGGACAGCCCTTGATGAAGGATCGCATGCAGTTGTTGCTTAAGCAAATAGAGGAGATGAAACGGCGTTAAGGATAAAGATACAGAGGTAACTCAATAAGAAGTACAAAATATCATCATATCGTACAAACGCGACATTCGCATTTTGAAATTTCCGCACACGCTTCAAATTAAATTTAATGCAACCTGTAATAAATTTTCACGCCCTACACTTCCGGCCGTGCGCAACCCTTTGATTACGCACTTCTTTGAGCACCCCACATCTCGAGCTCTTTATAAGTATGTTATATGCAAATTTTTCGCTGTGCAAATTGGTTTTTGCCAAACATTTTTTGATGTTTTGTACCTTATCTGCGGCATTTGCATCCTGTAGTTGCCAACCCCAATGACAAACTCGGGGAATTCACATCTACTAATTCCCGCGAGTATTCAAACAAGGTCGACAAACAAAGCAATTTGTTGCCACCCAAGTATCTATTGAATTTCGACTTTTCATTCAGTATGTGCATGAAATATTTTACATAATAATAAATGTAAAGTTTTATAGATATTTCTATTGCTTCCTTATGCAAAAAGATGTCTAGTCTTCTTTAAAAATGAAAAATATATTGATAAATGTTCTTATATCATCGACAGGGCCATCGCTGTTGTTTTTTGTAGTATCCTTAAGTGAAAACCACCCGCCTCGTCCTGGCCAAGGCACCGGTACAATAACAATCAGCATGTGGTCTTATATCCGCAACAATGGTCCAATGCAAACAAACGAAATTCTACTTTGTCATATTTGGGATGTTGCAAAACTATTGCGTTAACCCTTTGCTAACATCCCGAGTCTTGGGCAACCCGATGACACAAAATCGCACTAAATCAAAAATTATACTTTATACAAATAAAACGACGCCGTCGATGCGAACAAGAACGAACGCAAAACAGCGGAAGTCGTCGCTAGACCCTGTGGCCATAAATCTCATATAGTTAAATATTGAATTACGCAGGATGTAGGACGCGGACGTGAATGTGAACGTGGATGTGGATGTTACGAAAAAGGGTTCTTCCACATGCATTTGATATTTTCAATTTTGTGGGTCAAAAGGATGCTCATACATATGTTCATTCTAGTCTCCCGTCTCTCTTTTATTTCTATTTCCCACTATGTGTGACATTTTGGCTTGCGTTTGTTTTGTTACGTCTATTTAATAAAAATCTGAAGTTATGAGTACTTTGCCAAGGGGTCGGAGCACAGTTTATATGTCGATAATGAATAGTTATGGTTATTTAACGCGGAGGGTCGAACGCAAGCCGTGCATTAAGGATGTTGCAGGCATTGAATACGCATTTTGAGTGCTTCAATGTTTTGTTTAGGTCGCTTATAATGCAATTTATGCATGTTTATATTAGTCTATTCAGTGAGTTGACAATCGACCCAATGGACTTTCAATGGGTTAAACACACTTATCGCCAAATAGTGTTTTTGCCGCTGATCAGATTCAAGAGAATTCGGGGGTTTACTTTCTTTCTGTTATTGGTGAGCACGCTCAACGTAATTCCCAAACTGATAATAGATGCTTTGCGAGGTCATGACATTTTAATAAATTTCGATTGTATATTTAAGAGTCTCACAAAGATGTGTATAATTCAGTCTGCTTATTAACGTTGACAGAACTTATTGTAGCTTAGCATTTAGCTAATTCTATTTTATTGTTAACATTGCCAACAATGAAATATTTCAAGTTAGAGTGGCTTTTATTAATCGCATTTTTGCTATGCATCGGCGATATTTCGGCAGCTCCAAAACGCAGAGCTAAACCGAAAAAATTTCCCATCAAGTTGCCTAAAATTAACATAAATATTCATCATAATAGTAAGTTTTATATTAATAATCTTCATGATTTAATAATCAACTTTTAATTTATATTTGCAGATATTCATATTGGCTGAATCTTAGCGGGTTCTTTGACTTGGGATAATCATATTTAGAATAAGTTGTATTTAAGATACTTTTTAGTTTCTTCCCTCTATGCTGGGATTTATTAAATATAGTATAGTGTTTAAAATGAACTGCCTTGTTTTCACCTGCCAGAAATTAATAGAATTCTTGAGACCCTTTTCATAATAAACTTATGTTTATCTTCTACAAATATTTCTCCTTCATTATACTCCATTCTATAGAGTTCTCGGCATAACTTACCGGCTTTTGTATCTTGTTAACGACTTGACGATGCTAATTAAATTCTTGCAATTACAAAACAAAAACAAACAAGTCGTGAGCTAGAGCTTTCGTTTTCAATGCAGATAAAAAATCTGGCCCCAAATTAACACCCAAGGCGGAGGATTTTTGCTTTCGGCGAACCGTGAAATGTTTTGCCAACAATTCGGCTGACTCTGGACTAACTTTTGCCTTGGTGCTCACATAAATCTAGGACAGGGTGCCGGGGTTCCAACAACCATTGGAATTGGCTCTTATCTGGCTAAAATATTAACGGTTTAAGCTTAATTACAAATGGCGACGATGCCGATGCTCACAAATTAACTGCTTGTCGCAACTGTACCCCAGTCTATGGAAGAGGCAGAAGGAATGAGAGCTGGGCGCCAGTCAGACAGTCAACCATTAGGGTAATTATTTACAACAATTTCAAATTTTACACATGAACACACCGAATTACAATAAAATGTCGGACCGCAACAACAAAATGTTTTGCATGCACTTTTCCATGTATTTTTGAAAATTTCAAGTGGCCGCTCAAGCTCATAAATAACGAGAGTGCGGGCTGTAAATCAAGCCAGAAAGGCGTACCCACCATGAATGTGCATGTAAATTTTCAAATTTTCAACAATTTGCAACACTTTTGGCGAACACGCGACCCGAAGCCGAAAGTCCCTGTTTGGGACAACCCCTTTTTACGCGATGTGCGCATAAATTTCAATTAAAATTGGAAAAGCCATGAAAAATGAAAACCCGGAAAAATTCCCCAAACCAAATGACATTGGCAGAAAAGTTGGTCAGTTTGAGTTACGTTGTCTGGATTTCGATTTTAATTGCATGCAGCAGGTGCAGGCAAGCATAAAAGTGGCCAAGTCGGGTGTGTGGCACAAATTTCAAGTATTTTTTAATTAAAAAACAATTTGGAGCATTTCCAAAATTGGTCAAGTCTTTTTGAAGTCTAAAGGGGTTAATGCTAATGTGTGAAAGTGAGGGTAATGTTTTGGGTCAAGTGCGTGTTAATTTATGCAAATGAAAATGAGTGGGAAAATTGAAATAGTCGTAGCATATTTCACACTTCAGCGGAGCTGGAGCATCCATCAGCATCATTCCGACTAGTCTGATAGTTATCAGGCATCAGGATGTCAAAACTATAAGCTGACACTAAAACCATTGAGGCACTTCAGCGGACAACAAAGACAAACTTACACTCACATACATTCTACGGAATATCCCCGGACTGGTCACAAGGGTTGATCACAAGGATTTCTCTCCGTGAGTTGCTCTTTAATTTTTGCTCGTCTAACAAGGGACGCGTGGCGCTACGTTTTTCACACGCCGGGCAAAAGTACAGTCGCCATTGGTTCGTAACTGTACCGTTAGTAGTACCGTTAGTAGTGGGTCGCTTGTTTGTGTCAGTGTCATCATTACATAACCTCACAAAGCACGACATAATTCACTTCCTGTGACATGAACGTGCGTTCACTTTGTAGTGTGAGTATGGAATGTGTTAAGTGTGGAAAGAGTGTGTATTGTCATCCCTTAGAATGCGTATGAATTTAGTTTAAAGTCGCATAACTCAAAAATTAAAGTGACCATGCGACAATTTTCAATTTTGAGCATTGTCCATAAATCAAATTGCGTTTACGAGTAGCCGCAGGACATCTTTGAGGATTCAAGGGATGCGAGTTCAAAGCGACCCAACTGCTTACACTCTTTTGATGAGTTTATTGAAAAATTGCGTGACATTTTTGGGTGGTTTTTAGGCCGAATTTCTAGCTGTGTATTGCTGTCAACACTTCGTCCTGCCATGTGTGACAGTTATGAGCATTTCCAAATTCAATTTAATCAAAGTTTTTGGCATCGTCAAGTGGCAAATGGTTTTTGTTGTAGATAAAAAAACAAATAATCCCATTACACACACACACACACACGGTCACTAGACAATGCAATTGTTGTTTACGGATTTGCGGCATGTGTCAAAAATTTCAACGATGACAGAAGGACTCTCTAAAAAGAAGACACATGTGCCCCTCATATATGTATGTATGTACTACTCCTATGATTAGCAAAGGACTAACGATGATGCTTTGAAATTCAATTTTTAAATTGGCCTCCAGTTGTTGTCCCTTGTGTTTGTCCCCTTGTTTTGGGCAATAAATCTCTAAGAAGTCTTAACATGTCAGCGCCACTTATTTGCTTATTTCAAAACATGGTTCAACTTTATTCAAATGCCAAGCTCCAAGTTCCATTCAACATGCAACAGGAAACGGAAAAATGGCAACTGGCATTGGCTTGGGAAGGAGAAGAAGAAGAAGAAGGAGGAGAAGGGGTTCATCTTTTGGCTTTCTCCTTTTAGTTGGCTACAAATTCCTTTGGCAAATCCAACACAAAGCCGGTGACTTTGATTTATAACAACGGGGCGTGGTATTTTTAATTTACAAACCAAGCGAACGAATGTCCTTTTGCCTCAATGTGAGACAACCCTTTTTGCCTGCCACAGCCTGTCTGCATAATTATCTGTGGCATGGGCGTGCGTCTTGTCCAGCAAATTTATGGCCAACATCTTATTTAAGGCATGCGTCTAAGAATTCTGCCCACTTTCACTTTGTTTAATGAGTTTTTGTGTAATTGGCTTCCATTCTGGATTTGTAAACGATTTTTCTACAGATTTATTTGTTGACTTAATCCCAGATCCCTAATGTTAGATCCTTCCCTGGTCAGTGGTCAGCTTGTGATAAATTTGTGGCTGATAGTTGCCTGAGACCACAAATCTGTTATTAAGTCAAAACAAATGATGACTGCATCAAATGATTGTTGCCACATCCCTGGGGCGCCACTTGAATGTCGTCAACATGACACTAACTTTCCGTAGTAATTTCTGTAAAATTCTATGACTTCGTAACTAATTAGCGAAAACCATAAAAACAATGAGCGTTGCGGGCGCGACAAGAGACCACAAACTGACGCAACCCTCAGACAGAGGAGGCAAGGAAAGTGGTGGCAGGGATGTCAGGGAAGGGATGTGCACCCTTACCACAGCTAGAGAAGTTACTAATGAACTTTGACGTGATGTGCGATGACGCTGACGCGTTTCAACTCCAGCCAAAAGGATGCGGCGTCAGTCAATGTCAACAAGTGAAAGTCAGACCCGGGAGCAAAAAAAAAAAAAGGAGAAAGGGTGGCGATTTAACTTTGAAGCGACATCGTTAAAAGAGCATAAAATGCATTAAAATTAAAAACGTGTTAAAATGTTAAAAATAACTTGTTGTCCTTAAGATTTTAATGAGCTCTTAATGAAGCGATGCCAAAGTCAAGTAAGAGTCAAAAAATGAAATCAACACGCGTTCTACAGTCGTATAATTTGCGCCTCATTTGTTGGTGGCGCCTCGAAATGGTGCGTAGTTTAAAAATCGTAAATTATAAACAAATTTTTAATAACGAAAAAAAAAGAGAGAGAGTGTGAGATGTGTGGGGGGTGGGGGGGATATACGGGTCTGTCTGTGACTTTTGTTGTTGCCCATAAATTATGTAAATTTTGTTCAAAATTAATAATAAAAAAAATTGTAGAAAATAGGAAAATAATATGAAACCAATGTAAACTGCGCCTCTAATAAGGGTAAATGGTCACACACAGCAGCGGGGGGTATTCCGCACTTTTTAGGGGGCGTGGCCGGAACGCCTGTGCTCTTTTTTTAACATCAACTTTATAAACCTGAAAAATATGCCCTTTATTTCGCATTTTGTAATTTGTTTTTCTGTTGTAAAATACGCTGAAATATGAGTTAAAAATTGTCACATTTACCAGAGGCCGGCAAATGGATTTCCCAATTTTTTTATATTAGATTTTCTATCCGAGGGTTGATCAGCCGTAAGTCGTGGGAATGGGTGAGAAGTAAAAGTTATCCCACTAATTCACTCGACTGATTCAACTGAGCAAATGTGACCAGACAACCTGCAGGATTCTTTAATCACATACAGTCACTCTCACACACATTCACTCACACTCTCTGAGGGATCTGAGAGTATCCTTACATAAATTAAACATCAGACATATGCAAAGGCGTAACAACGACAACTCAGGTAAAATTTATTGTGGAAAAAAAGTTGTAAGAAAACTTGGTAAAAAGTAACACTATGCAGCAGGAAATAGAATACGATGCAAGTTAATTTAATGTAAGTAAACTTGACTTTATGTTCACATATCTTACACATATCATGCCTGCAAGCCTTGAAAAAATTTAAACGAAGTTTTAGACTCTAAAGTGTCAATGTTTATAGAGAGCTATAATCTTTTTAGAATTATTTAGAAGGCTAGAAAATTAAGTATATTTCTATATTGAAAAATCATATCGAGTTGATTCTTAAAACCTACAATATTAGAGACTCTTACTTTTTAATATTTTTCTAAGCTATATTTAACATATGTACATGTAAATATCAACAGAAAACGTATTAAATTTTTGGCTAATTCGAAATGAATAATAAATTATTTTTGTCACAAAAGCGTTGCACAGTGTAATAAGAAAAGGGATGCTGCGGCAAGAAGCCGAGCAGCAAAAGCCACTTGCAACAACTCGTTTTGTGGCAACGCTTAATTTTTAATGCCAGGCCGTGAAAATTTATTGTAGCGCCACAAATTTGAGTTAATCTCTGTGTTGCCAAAGGACTTAAAAGCGGCAGCTACGCACGGCTGATGATGTTGCAAGTTTAACGGGTGGTTTTTCCAGAACTTCGTATAGTTTGTGGACTGACTGTACTCAAGAAATGTACGTGTTGTTGTCTGTTTAAAGTCCCAGTTGAAATCCGCGCTGATTTGATGCCACTTGCCACTTGCTAGTGCAGCTGTCGACCAAGTTAAAGGAGTTGACCAAGGGAACAGAGGTGTGATAAGTGCTTTTCTATGCGTGGCGTTGCTTTGTTATGTCGACATTCAATTGAGACATGCCTAAATTTGGTCATCAATCAATTGGCAAACTAACGAGCCGTCTTTGGATTCCTATAAGGATTCGTCTCATGTGTGTAACTCGAGTCCCAATGTCCTGTCGCAGTGAGCAACAAAAGATACAAAAAATAAATACTGAGCACGTAATTTCGCTTAGTTGTGCTGAGGTTTTCAACTTCAACTTCATTGACCATGAGCGATGGATGAGACTCAAATTGAAATTGAAATTGAGTCAAGGGGGCAAAGGGCAAAGGGGTTTATTTGGCGCTATAAATTACACTACCACGCCCACCGAAAGGCTTAACAGCAACCATAAATATTTATTAATGAAATTAACTGCACCGTTGCCTTAGACAACGCACAAAATTCAAATATCAACGGCAAGTACTCGTTCAGATAATTAAAATTCATGTTCAGCTCGCTGCGAAAATAACTGAAGATGGGGTTGGATTGGCACCAGAAGGAAGAGGGGTAGGAGGAGGAAGTGGAGGTGGAGGATGGAAGCGACAATGACGCAATGATCGCTCTTTGGAAAAAGTTGATGATAACGCGATTTTCAAACGCCATAAGGCCATTTAAAGATGGTGGAGCAAGCTCCAAACTGAAACTAAGAAGAAGGCATCTGTCGGGGATTGAAGCAGCCAGCTGGTATATGATTATGCGAGGGTAGTTCTAAAATAACCTGGTTTATCAAAGTCAAGACTT
This sequence comes from Drosophila testacea, assembly GCA_035043265.1. NCBI lineage: Eukaryota > Metazoa > Arthropoda > Insecta > Diptera > Drosophilidae > Drosophila > Drosophila testacea. The sequence goes on from JAWNND010000477.1 coordinate 3,038,905, forward strand.
TAAGGTTGTGAAAAATATTTATATATTTCTAAAGAAAGTAAAAGCATTCTAACATCAATGAAATATTTACTCTCTCTCTGCCTTAACAGATTTATTTGCATATATTTAATATACACGTAGATAGGAATGTGAGTATTGAAATATAAATATAAATATGAAATATAAATAAAGTAAGTCCTTTAAAACTATTATCAGAAGTATGCGATCTAACAAAGAAAAGAACAAAGAATATTCGAAATTTATATTTCCATAATGTTTTATTTCAGTAGACTTAGTCTGTTCACTATATGTATTTACTTTAAGTTACTTAGATGCTTTCTGAATTGGCTCCTAATTAATCATAATTCGATCCTTTTGCCTAAAAATTATTTTCTCTCCAAGTCGCGATTACATCTCTCTCAAATCTACATTATCTATCATAGATTAATTAAACTAAGTGTATTTGAATTTCTAAGGATTAATTTTAATTTTATACTTATTATATAATGTATAATTTTTAAATTGATTTAGTATTTTTAGACTTGTTTTTCAGCAATATTATTTTGTTATATTTATAATTTCCTTTTAATGTCTATTACTGGAGCCACCCGTGTGCCTACATATGGCTTTTGAAAGGGTTTCAAATTAAACTGCAGCCCATTTGCATATGTCTACACATAATTTACAATATTATAAAATTATAACCATAATTATAGCCATGAGGCGTCGTCGTAAACGTGTCTCTGTTGCTGTGGCTAACCAAAATGGCGGCTGCTACAACAAATGTGTGGGCGTACGAGTGAGCATGGGCGTGGCAATGTGCTCGCGTGTGTGGTTAAGTGGTTTTCCAGGTTGCCTTTCCCCCCCACCAACAATTGATTCCGTAACCAGCTAAAAACTGAAAGTGGCGCCCATTTTAATGAGGAGCAAATTCAATTTAACAATTCATTTGCAATTCATGTATTTCAATTTCAATTGCAATTGTCTTGGCCAGGTCTGTTTAGTTTAGTCCCTGGGGAGCAAAGACCGGGGAATGCGGCGCATTCAATTAAATTGGCATAAATTATACGCTTTATGCGCAAATCAAAAAGTACTCGTAGCGAGGGGCTACTGTACCTGACCGGGGCATATACATACATAAATCAACCGCTTTTGACAGCTTGAAATGCAAATCAAATGTAAAGGAAACAATTCAAAAACATAAACTTGTCGACCAGCGAAGAAGGGGAGAGAGAGAGAGAGTCCTTCCCCTCGAGAGTACTGCCCCCCTCAAAAGTCCTTGCCGCATTCGCCACGCTCTGACTTTTCAAATGTGGTAAAGTTTATATTCAGCATCTGCGGATTAGCGACGGCGTTAACATGTTAACACTCTGATGCCGACCCATCGACCAAAGATATTACATTTCAAAGCAATAAAATGTGGCAGGACCTTCTTCTCCCACCCGCTGTCTTAACAATTTGCAGCGTGTCCAGCGCAGAATTTCTTTTCGTTTTTTATCTTTATTTTTTTTAGCTTTATTTCCCTTGTTTTTGCCATTAGGACACGTTTCCGACGGCTTTTGGTAATGAGGTGCTAATGCTGCTTTCGTTTTTCCATGCGATTTATTGGCCCTCTAATTGTGTTGCCTGCTTTAAGGCGTCTGTATTGAATATCTGATTATGCAGCCCTGGCTGATAAATAACAACAGCTGCCCTGGTTGAAGTCGAAGTCCAAGTGTGAAATCAATTTTATGAGTTTTTAATGAAAACTTTGATAAAGTTGTAAACAGCCGTCAGTATTTATGGGCTGAATAAAATACATTCCCTGTCTTTCTCTTCTCTGTTTCTATTTTACTCTCCCTCTCTCATTTTCTTTCTACACATAGCATTATGCGTAAATATTGCAAATTTATAACTATTACTTTCACACGATTAAATAATTTTCAGCTGTGATCAATAGCAGCTCCCTCTTCCATCTCCCCTTATTTGCCTTTATTTCACTTGAACTAAGGTTGATAAACTGTTGTGTTTTTGCAACACAAATTGCAATCATTTGTTAAGCAGAAACCCTTTGCAAACAAAGAGCCAGGTCTAATGAGCTGGCCATAAATAGAAATAACGTTTTGGGTCATAAAAATATTGAAGCTGCGCTCAGTTTTGGCTCCTCTTGATAAATGACCAAACAAATGGTTTGTCTACGAGCAGGATGAGGGAGGGGAAATGTTATAAAGGCGTGACGAAAATCCAATCAAGTTGTATAAATATTCAGGCTCAGCAGTTTGGACATTGGTCAAGTGTCCAATAACAAAACTAATATAGAAATTAGGTGTGTAATGTGCTGAGCGAGCTATAAATATTTCTTATTATTTTCTGCCTTGACAAAATATTTGCAAATAGTTCATAGCAATAGCCCATACTATGAGAGGGTAGTTCGTATAGTTTTTGTTTGGGCTGGAGGATTGGTGGTGTCTATTTCAAGTGTTTGCCACATCTGACATTTGTCATCATGATTCGGCCATAAATACAAACTGCGCATCCATAAATAAACATTCAGCCAAGCGTTCAACTTATGAAAGTTTTTCCGCATTTCCACAAAATGTTGCTAGTTACGCTACTTAACAGACTTTTTTCCATCTTGCTGAGCAATTACATTTTAAGCCAGAAGAGACTATGTTTACTTTCTTACAATTACCTAAATATCAATATTAAATTCTAACTTTTGCTACATTTTTTGCATCAGTTAACGGAAAAATACCGTGTCCTTTTTTACCTAAATTTGTTTATTTGATAAATATATATACGATTGTTTGTCATTAGATTATATTCAAATTGTACAATATATATTTTTAATTTATTATAAAACATAAACAGCTGCTTATTTTCAGTTGTATTAAGAAGTAGTGTTTTAAGAACTTAATTTATAAATTCCACTTGCTAGAAGAGTCTTTCAAATTTTAATACGTGTAAGATATGGTACATTTTACAAAACAAGCATCTTTTCTTCATCAATTAAATCACAAACATAGCAAACTTAAAAAAAAAAATTACAATAATGATAATTATACACTTAACTATTTATTTCTTATTAGGTATTTTAGGTGGCTTTTAATTTTGCGTTTAGCAACAACGCTAATATTTTCAAACTTATTTTAAAGGAACTCGTCTTCGATACAATTCATCTCCAAAGTTCATTAGATGAAGATTAAGTCAAACACTTGAATCACCTGCAAATTCAAATTAATATCAAAAGTGAGCAATTTCTGTGCTTGACTCTGACTCTCAGTCTCTTCTAGCTATTTGCGCCTCTAGGCTGGAATTCTAATTTAAATTTTATTGTGGAGCCTGATGCGTCTGTCTGTCTTTGATGTGTGTTGTAGGCATATCAAATGTGAAACTATCGATAATGATGTTAATGCATTTCACATGAGCAAACAGATGTGAAACGAGTAACGGGTACGTCAATGGCAACCACTTTGAGGACAAACCCAAACTTCAGCTTTCAGCTCCATGGAACTTAATTAAAGATTCTGAGGCTGGTGCCTCATATTTGTCAATGGCAACCAAGGAGCCACAAAATGCAAACAATCATGGGTTACCCACAACGAACACACACTATGTGTGTGGTGTGTGTGTGGAGGGAAAGGGAAGTCAACCCTTTAGCTGCTCCTTGCAGGATTTCATCACTCAGCCTGGTGACGTGAAACTATTTTAATGTGTTGCAATTAAATTAACATAAATTTCGAGACCAGTCATCGAGCAGCCTTAGAAGTTGGTAATCCTTTGGCCGTCTGTTTGATTTTGATGGCACACGTTTTCTGTTGTTTTTGGCCCAAAAAACAAGGGCGAATGGGAATGGGAATGGGAAGGAGCTGGTCTTTTTGGCCTTTTGTTGTGCCACGCATGCAAATCGCGCCCAAGGCCCAAGTTGATTGACGCCACACGACGCGTTAATAACTTTAGCAACGCCCTTGTCCTGCGGCACACTTTGATGATGAATACAGTGATGATAATGATGATGATAGTTGCTTGATGATGATGTTGCACTATCGACAATAACTACAACTATAATTATAGAGTACACTGTGTGTGTGTCTGTGAGTCTGTCAGTGTTTGTTTTAAATGAAGCTCTCCTCTATTTGTTTATTATTTAGCGCAAAACCCATTTCTGATCCTGTGTCTGTCGCTTATCCTCGTGTCACGCAACCCAATTATTTTGTACAAACATGTAACTGTTAATTGGCAGCTTGTCTCCTGGGTGCGACATCCCCTTCCTTCATACTTAACTTTAGCTAGTTTTGGCCCCTAGTCATGAGCTGAGATTGCTTTTCCTGAAGGGATTAATTGAGGGCAACAGGGTTATAGACTAAACTTAGTCCGCGATAATATTATGGTGTTCCACTAGAAATGAGTTTATTGAAAGAGTGACAAATCATTTGTTATTGACAAAAGAAAAATAAATATTATTGTTACTATTTAATTAACTCTTTCCACAGCTGTGGTAACTGTGCACAGTTAAAAAGACATTTTGAAAGGAACTCAAATGCAAGTAGAAATAAAAGTGGACTAAAAATGTACAGTTTGCTTTTCCGTTAGCTATCGTTCCTTTGCTTTCTGAAGAAATGTGATAATATTATGATATATTGAAGAAATAAAGTTATATGCATTGCATTAAAATTTAATTATCTGTATCTGCCAATTTGTTTGTAAACGAATAAAAATAGTTTCCTAAATAATTTTTTTGTACGGAGGAAATCATGTCTACTTATGATTAAAGAATTAATTTATTAAAATTCTTAAATAAGAACACTTTAAAAAAGATACTTTATCTTCAACTCTACGTGCATCTGTAAGTCATTTTCTGAAAATAAGCTTGTTGAAAAGAATGAAATCATCATCATCCAATCATAAAATCAAATACATATATCATACATTACAATTCAGTTTCTGTAAATGTCTCATTAAAAGAATATGAATAGTTTCATAAGCTCATTGAATAACTGAATTCACAACTCATTCGTCATGCAAATTCAAAAAGATAAAGTATCTGTATCTGCAGCTACATCAGTTTTACAACAAATAACAAATCTCAAAGTGATTCAAACTGTAATTACGAATGGATACGCTACTTGATTCGTTGTTCCCAAAGTAATTCGCATGTCAAAGCGTAAAAATAGTGAAATTTACGTTGCGTCTGCTGAGATAAACGTACTTACAGATACTTGTATCTGTATCTATATGTATGTGTAAGGACATACTTGGCTGCATATGATTTATGATGCAGACAGACGAACGCGACGCACTACGCGCTATTTTGGCCAAAAAAGATTTACGACTCCTTCACTTGCAGCACACACAGACACGCACAACACACACACACACACACTCTCGCAGCGGGATGAGTATGCAAAAATCTATAAAATCTACAGTAGAGCATACGCGACTAAGAGAGACCATGTATTTTCTTAGTTCTGTAGTTCTTAGTTCTTCTGTGCAAAATTGTTTGGTGAATAGGTTCTGAGTTTCTTGTTCGATCGAGATGAAATTTATGGGATAGATCCGGACTGAATATGTTATAAATAGTGTGTACCGATCTAGCTTTAAACGTGCTTTTTTAATTGACCGAAAAATTAGTATAAAGGGACCTTCAGATATACCAAGAATGATGTCTCAAGCTGTTATAGTCTCAGTGATCTAGGTGATGTATGTATTCTCTAAGGGGCTTCCTTTTACCTGTTAGGCACTTAATAGACCTTTTGTACGTTTTTAAAATACAGGGTCTAAAAAGTACGCACAAGGGGCAAAGTGAAAGCCGTGATAAAGCAGCAAACACTCAGCGCTAAGCTTAGCGTCTCGCACAGACACAAAAACCACACATACTTACACACACACACACACACACATACACACTCTCTTTCTCACACACACATATGACATGTGCTTAAAACTTTGACACGAGTCACGAGCAACTTTAAAGCCAATTACAAGACATCAACATGGTCTAATCCTGTGCAATTTTCATGGCGATTTTCTGCACAGTTGAGCGTATATTTCGTACTCGAAATTCTCGTTTAAGGACAACGCAAGTCCTTATGCAAAATGGTCTTATTCTTAGTTCTGCCTTTAGTCCATTTGTGGTGGTAACAACAAAAAAAAGAAATGTTAGAGAAAGAGACATCAATTGTTTGGCCTAATTGCCTTGCCCCCTTCCCTTTCTCTTGCCCACACCCCTCTTTGTTGTCTATTTACTAATGCACTTGCCACATCAAACTTCGCATTTAATTTGCGTCGCGTCGACCATTAAGCTATCGCAAATGAGCAAAAGTCAAGGAATGTGAATGAAGTGAAATAGGTTTTTAGCCAACAGCTAACTGATGGCTATATCCTGATGGCCAAGTCCTTTTTCTCCCCAACTCTCGTACTGTTGTCACATGCTATAAAAATCATAAAACTATTCAGTTGAAGTCAATGTTGGAGGGAGGAGGTGGAAGTGGAAGTGGGAGCTAAGGAAATGCTTCTTTGTCTAGTCTCGCTAATAGAGTTTCCCAGCGCGTTGTTGTTGCCGTTTTTGCCAATTTCACTTTTCCGCTGCCAGCGTCGCTTTAAGGAAATCATTTTTATTATATCGAAGCTTTTGTAGTTTCCGTTTGCTTTTGTTTAGTTGTTGTTGTTGTTATCTTGCCAGACATTTTGTCTGCATCGTATCTTGAGTGTCCTTATGTATCCGTGTATCCTTGTATCCTTGTATCCTTAAGTGCAGCCTGTCCATTTGTCTCGACTTTGACTTTGCCTGCCCGAAAGCAACGAGTTGTAACGAGTTTTCCTGGAGAATCCTTGGACAGATACTGAAAGATATCCAATATCCGCTTTTGGAAGAGATTAATGTCGAGTGTGCTTTTGATAGCTTCATTGTCCTCGTATTGATGCCAATTTAATGATACAACAAAAAACTCTCTCCCTTTTTTAAAATAATATTCAAATAAGGGGGAAAAAAACCGTGTTGCCGTGAGCCACAAATTAGCATTCCACCCAAAACATTTTAGCCATTTTTATGCACCACTTGAAAATGTCACAACAAGTAAACAGAGACTTTCCTTAAAGTTTGGATGGGAGTTGTTGTAATGAGAGAGCGCGCTAATAACTCAGACCATAATAAATAGGAAAATCAAATGAAAACAAGTGAAAACTTCCGTAAACGAAGGAACATAAACAACAACAAGCCGTGTTGCCTGCAACAACAAATTAAAAACTCAAGAGACTCAAGTAACCAGGGAGAAGGGGGAAGGGAGAAGGGAGGTGGGAGAGAGGTTGTATAGCACCCCTCGGACAGTGCTCGCATTTTTAAGTAGACGAGTAATTACACGTTTAATTGCAATGGGCCACGGTTCGGCGAGGCCCAAAAAATATGCTACAATAAAGCAGAAAAAGCAAAAGGAAAATGAAAAGAAAAAACTTACTTGAAATGCAGACATGGAAATTAATGAAAACTGCTGAAGAAATTATGCAAATTTTCTCTTTTTTTTTTGTGCTAAAGTAGCGCCAAAGGGTCGCGGCAATCCGTCGACGTATCCGTATCCGGGTCTATTTCCTGTCTTTGGTCGAGCATCTCATTACGTGTGCTGCCTGTGTAAGTGGCCAATGTAAGAAGGTAAAGAAAAGTAAATGGAAAAGCGAAAAGTGAAAGTTCGATTTGTGCAACAACAAATTCACTTAGCTATGTAGAGTGTCTCCATCCCCATCCTGGATTCCCATTCCCCATCCCCATCCATTACCGCCTTGATGTACGCACATTTTTGGTTCCATTTATTAGATTTGTTTCAATTTCCCCCTGAAGGCAACCAAATCCAACTAGGGGGTTGCTTCCCTCTCAAATTGTTTTTATTATTTTTTTAACGCGCATTTGCCTGAATTTGTAATTAGCCCTCGCAGGGGGTTGTCAACAGTATCAAGGATTGGGCAGAAGGTTTGTTGTTTTTTCTTACGATTCCTTTTTTTTACTCCTTCATCTCCTTTTCCTGTTGCTGCTGCTGTACAGACTGCATTGTCTGGCATTATTGTTGGGTTTGCATTATCCTTAGTTTAAGCTTAAGGAATCAATTAGTATTCATTCAGTTCCCTTAAAGTAAAGTTATTTCCAAAACTATGCATTTTAAATAAAAAAGTTAGTAAGTTAAGAATAATTTTATTTATTATTGCTTTCAGAAAGAACGTTTAACGTCTACTGATGACAAAAAGAGTTGGTTTGTCTTTCTTATAAAGAAGAAAATACCTCTTGCAAACGGTTTTTTTATTTTAAAAGTTTTTAAATAAAAATATAAGTTTTTAAGTTGATGTGAAAATAAGGATAAACGTTGTCAAATAAATAAGTGCAAAAATAGATTTATGTATTCATTTTTGTATTTAGTAAAAACTACTTGAAAAATAAAGATGATATGATAATCTACTCTTTAGCAGCTATGTGATATATTAACCCGATCTTAGCCAAATTTGGTCAGGAAGAATAAGATTCCGCTTGGAATTACTATTGACTTTTACAAAACAAAATAATTGTTTTCAAAATCAATACAGACTGTAATGAATTTAGAGGGCAACTTGTAATTAAAAGGACAACCTGCATTAAAATCGTTCTTTTTAAAACACTGCACGCACGCTTTAATAAATAAGTACACTTCTTACTGATACAGAGATAAATAAAATACTCATCCACATTCACTAAACATCTGTTATAATTGCAGATTTTTTCACACATTTTAAAGAGTATGCCGTAGTCGTAACACTTTCAGTTTAAACAACAAACTGTATTGCCTAATTAATAAAATTATTCTTACGCTTGCTGCACTTGATCCTCTTCCCACAGCCCAAAATATTTCAGCACTCCTGTCCAATTTTTTGGTAAATATTCTAATTATGAATTTGCCACGTTGTAATGACTTTGTATCTTTGGCTAAGCCCTTTGGCTATCTTCGACTTGAGAGTTGGACTTGGTCCAGCTGTGAGTTTCTCACGTATTGTTTTGAATATCAAACTTATTCAATGTGGAAGGGGGAAATCGACTTATCAATGGACGCACAGCAGCCACTTTGAGGATTAAATGATTAATAAAAATTATTATGGGTGCGATGCGAATTTGTTGCTGCCACTGTTCTCAGTCATTGTTACAATTTTAACAATTGCCGAAAATGCGTACTAAAATATTGAAAAGGTCATAAGTCACGCACCGCCCCCTTATTGTGGCATAAAAATTCAAATTATAACATAAAAATGCAGTTGCCACATGAGTCAGAGTCACTTTTTATGGCACAAGGAGCGTGTTGTCCTGGCAGCACATCAAATTGTATAATATTAATTTCTAATTGCATAAATTTGGCACAGCTCGTCTCGTTATATCTGTTCTTTTGTCGTTGGCATAAAATGGATATCATAAAAATTAAAGCGCTCCAAGGTGTTTGCCCTCCAGTTTGAGGGAAGACAACGGGACACCACCTCACCTTAGCTGGTCTCGTGTCAGTCTTGTTTTTATTTGCCAGTCGCAATGCCACACAAATAAAAACAACCATCAAATGTCGAGTTAAAATGTTTTATTATTTGACTTTTGCAAGCTCCGAGCTCCGAGACAGATCAAGAGACAATTGCCAGAATGGTTTATTATTTTTCTTAGCTCTCCGTTTAGATGTTTGATGTCTTTACAATATAAACATTGAGTTTTGGTATCCTGCGGGCATCCTTAACGGCGCAATATCTCTAAAAATGTTATTAAAATCGCATTGCATGCGTGCCGATAAGCGGCCTCGTCGGATTTATACTTTTCCCATTTCCCGATTCTCAATTCGCAATTATTTTGATTTGCTGCGGTTCACTGGTGACGATCCCAGATCCTTAACCTATTTACAGTGTCGTCTATGCAGTACAGTTGACAGTACAGTCTTTAAACAAGAGCATGGTATCTACTTTGTTAAGTAACTTGGTATTGAGTTGGGAACTAGTTTATGGAATTATTTAATTATTACATAGTGTAAATAGTTTTACTTAATTAGCTACATAACGTTAATAATGTATTGAAATTTAATGACAAATTATTTTTCTTTTAGTAGTTATGCTTAGCTAAGGAATCGTTATTATTATTAGGACAATATTTGATCAATAAAATGTATAAAAAGTACAATTGTGTTTAAATTTAATTAGTTATATTACATTTATACATAATTTATGGTTACCTCAATTAATTAGCAGTTTAATTTTTTTATTGTAAAATATTTACATTTTAAAATATGTGTGTTATTAACTTTTGATTCGATTGAATATGTATAATATGAACTATCTACCGATGATGCCTCATTAAAAAAAAAAATACACAAATAATTGTTGCTATGCTAATAAATATATACTTACTTATATATATTCGCTTTTGTTCATGCTTGCGATAAAATTAAATAGTAAGTAGTTCTGTCAATGGTATTTAATGCACTATTATATCATACACATATATATATATATATATATATATATATTGATATGGAGAATGTGTATAAAGTGCCTTTGTTTGATTTACGAGCGTCAATTTAAAAACCACATGAAATACTCTGTCTGCTGATACGTGCCCATAGACTAACTGGAAAATCGGAGACTGAAAGCAGCCCCAGACAACGTCACTCGCAATTGGCCTGATTAATCCACTTCAAACAAATACCACCGAGTCCATGCCAAGTTCTCAAACCAAACAACGTTGGAAATACAATTTCACCCGTAGCTCGCGATTGTGACAGGTTCGACGTTGGAGGCTTCGATATCGCTACGTGAGCACGGGTTGATTGCATTTACGTGTTGCGTCTGTCCATCTGTCCGTCCGTCCGTCCGATCGGATAGGTTGGACTTCTCTACAGAGGAGGCAAACGAATGTCAAATGCATTGAAAGGTACTCCGATTATGGGACTAGGATGAAAATGCGAGGATTGAGAAGGTGTTGTTGCTAATCAGCTGCAGTTCTAATTATCAAATGTACACGAACCACAGAAGTAGGGGGGTGGGAGAGATGGAAGTAGGGCTTATTGCCTGTGCACATACTGCAGATTTCAGCATGCCACGCCCACTTCCATTTGCTCCTATCTGTGACGTGCTGCGTGGCATCTATTGGCAGACAGTGGCACGTCGGGAATTCTCGACTTTGGCGAAAAACTTTAAGTAAATCTGCTTATCTTGTTTGAAAAGTTTTCTGCTACGTGCCGCCGCCATGGCGCGGCCTTTGTTGTGGGCCAGTTGCCTAGTCCCTTCCCCTCTAATACCCTATTGCCCCCGCCTTGACATTGAGTTCATTGTACAGCTATCATAACGCTGACAAAGTTTTGACAGCCACGGCATTAACTTGGCTACTTTGTTTCCATATCGCACGACGCATTTTCAATCAACCTCATGAAGGCGTATGAATGACTGGACAGAGGTCGAGGTGGGCTTTACATTCATACATTCATACATACATACATACCCTGTACTGTTGCCAAGTGTTGCATACTCAATGAACGTGGCCCCAAACCAATCAAATTCAAAACCGCTGCCTATTTCATCGACTGGAAATTAATTGAAATTCTCGCTTCCGGCCTTTGAACTTGGACCGAAAATCGACTGCAAATCATAGATCCATCCTCATCCCTAGCCACGCCTTCCCTCATCTTTTCTACCCATGCAAGTCTGCATTTAGCATGAGTTAACGGGTTGAGCTAATGATGCATTTGTATTGCATTCATATGAATAATATTGGAAGGAGTCGCATGTTTAACACGTTTTTGAACACTTCAATTCATTTAATTAAACAAAGTGACCACTTTGAAGTCTGTTTTCTTAAATGCGCAGATGTAATTAATTGTCATTTCATTTAAATGGATTAATTATGTCTAGTTTAGGCAACTGCAAGATTATTATCTATCAAACATGTATTTATTTAATACAATTAACAGTCTAAAAGGACTTTAGACTTCTCGTTCGTGTTGTCGATTCAGACTTTTTTCGGATAGATCTACCATTTTTAAACCTAATTCAAGCGGGAGAAATATATCATTTTATATAATTTCTAAAATTTAAGCCAAAAGGGGTTGACGCAGATATAGATATAGACTAACATTGGCTTACAACAAATTTTAACCTGCACAAAAAAAAACGTCAATCAAAAACTTCAATTACATCTAAACTAAAATTGAAATCAAACTTATTTAAATGCAATTTGTTTGCCGTATGAACTTATCAATTAAAACTCCATATATTTTTATGTGTTTTCTTTTTGTTTTTAGACCTCATAGTTGATTGGTTTTTTGATGCTGGATGAAAAAAGCTGTGCTCCATTGTATATTAAACACTCAAAATAATTATAGGCACGAATGCATCATACTAAAACGAAAAAGGTAATGTTACTACGTTATCTGAATACCCTAAATGTTTACTAAAAGTCAAAAGTTTTAATAAATATTCCATATTTCTTCTATTTTCTGTCCTATTTATATTTTGTATCCTTTTTTCCGCCTTTTTGTTTCTGTTTTTGTGGCAAGTAGTTGGTATCACTTCCATTTGTCCATCATTAGTATAGCCCATAGTTAAATTACTAACAATGTGACGTTCATATTAATTAACTAATAATCCTGGGCGGCTAAAAGGGATAACATGGGGGAAATATTAACAAAGTGACATTTTCAATCTACCTCGCGTCTTGTTAACAATTTCAACACGTTAGAGTGAATAAGGAAACCGAAATAATTTAACTATGTGATTGTCGTTTTCTCTCAGGATCATTAGGCTGTCCTTAAATTAAACTGATCAATCGAAATTGCATCCATTTGTCACATTCTTGCACTCTCTTATCTGTTTTCAGCTTAATTTTAATTTCTCAGATAAACCCAAAAACTGCTGCTGCTTTTGGCCAATTGCATGTCCCAATTTATGGCCAAATGCTACGTTTTTTGGCCATGTCATCGCTTGGCGTGTGAATTGCTGTTGCCAACCGACAACCGACAACCGACGGCTGTTGCAATAACTCGTCTCGGCGTCTGGTTACGGGTCGAGTCTGCATCTGCATCTGCATCTGCATCAGCCAGATGTTGCGTCCTGGTAACTTTGTGGCGCATGGTAATCGTAATCCTCGGTTTCGTCTCGTTTCCGTACGAACAATATTAAAAAAATGCTATTATCTTTGAAATTGTCTGCCAGGCGGCAAGAAATATGGATTAAAATGTTGCCAGTGTCTGTTGGGGGGGATAAACTGGCATTCTAGCCGTACTGTGGCTGCGTTGGCTTGATTTTTAAGTGCCTCCTTCATAGAGCATGAAGAGGACATTATGAACGTTAAGGCGTTTTCGCAGTGTCCCACGCCCAAGCGTTTACATTTTTTCGCATTGCTCTTCATTCCAGCTCATGCATACAAAATTAGTGCGGTCGGACGGAGGAGTCGGTTGAAGGAGGAGAAGAAGCCGGAAAGAAAGGAAGAGGAGGCGGAGAAGCATTGCACTTGCAACGTTTATGGCTTACAGCGAGTTAATCGCGCTGTCATGCAGCCACTTTATTGTGCCCGGCCAGCTTCCAGCAATCCTTCGCCATCCTAAAGCATATTTTTATTTTTTTCGGCAATTGTCGCAGCGAGACTGTAATCCGCTTATTCCAGTAAAGGAACCAAGGAAGCCAGTGAAGCATAGATTAAGCTGCAGTTATATATACATATATACATTTATATACAAATATATGTACTACTAATACAAATGCCACATTGGTCACAGCTTCCGGTCATTTGGAATTTCCTGTTGGTTTTTAATCAACCAACTGTTCGTCACGTTCCCGTATTTGGTAGGTGTGGTTAGAACATAAAAACAGATTTTAATGTTGACCAAAAGACGCCAACGAGTGGGAGGTAAGTGGGTGGTAGGCAGTGGGAGGGAGTCTTTCGCCTTTGTCTTTTACAACTTGTGGCAGTCGTTAATTTTTATGTTTATAGCACAAATTTTCGCCTTGCTGCACACACGTTGCACGTTCAAGCATCGACTCTCTGCTTACTTGAGTGACTCCTGGCAAATTTGAAACCGCAAAACTGCCATCGAAAATTGAGAGACCTTATAGAGTGAAGGAGGGATCGGGTTTTAGCCTCGTGACGGTCGCTTGTCGGTAGTTAAAACAATAACAATTAGCCGCAAGTCGACAGAGTCGTTGGCGACACGCAAAAATTAATTAGCAGGCACCAAAAATTCAGTTTGAGCTTGCAATAAATTGTAGCCGTAAATTGCAGTTCATCACAAGATTGAAAACTGTTTTCACTAGTTAAAGCTACATTACTTAAGTAAGACTAAATTATGTGTTAGATATTTAGTTTGACATTACATAAGTAATACTAAATAATGCATTAGATATTCAACTTGATTCGAAGCTTATTTGCGTCATTACTTTTGCAGAACTAACATATATAATTAGGATAAAGAATGTCATTTTACCAATAAATTGTTGTGCATCTCAATTATTTTATGCTGTGCTTCAAGAAAAATTTTGTTAATTCTTAATACAAATTTAAAATTTTTGAAAGCCTCAACCTCCGTTTAAGGTTTTACCGATTCTCTTGCGAAAAGTCAATTTAAAAATAGCTTTATTCAATTGTTGTTTATTTTTCTACACGTTAAAATGTTTTTTTTGGAAATCTTCAAACTCTCATAACTTGATCAAAACCAATTTCATATTAAAATTTATTCAACTCCAGATGGAAGAATTGGAACTAACAGAATTATACAGCGAGCATGAAACTTCTTGTAATTTCTTTTTAAAATTGCATTTTTCAGTTAAATCCTTAAGCTTTAATCGAGAAAAAGTACAAAAATGGTACGTGGTAAACAAGCGGAAAAACTGCAAATTGAAACTTTCTCTGTTGCAGTTAAAGTTTTGTAGAACCGAAGGACACAGGATGGCGGCAAATTGCAAAAGGATAATTGCAAAACTAAATGCCAAACTCAAACAAAAACGCAGACACTAATGAAATTTCGATCAACTTTTGCAGGCAGCCAAGCGACAAAAGAAAGAGACATTTTGATAATAAGATAACAGAGAGAGAGAGAGAGAGTGAGAGGGAGACAGAAAGGGAGAATGTGAGAAAGATAGAGCGTGTGCAGTGCAGTTATCAAAAACAAATGATGATTTATTGAATTTTAATTTAGTGCTCCAGCAAATTTGCCATAAATATTTGAGTGCGCCCAGCAAAAGTTATGCTCATTGCAAGTTATGAACGGAAATTCGGAGAGTACGCCATCCCTTAGTCCTTACGCTGTGTCCTCATCCTTGGCCACATCCACATCCTTAACTAGTACAGTTGCCTTTTAGCTTTCTAGCTTGACGCGTGCTTTGCTTACGCATGACCAGCAGCTGACGGTGGGAACTCCTGCTTCTGGTCTTGTTACTCATCCTCATCCTTATCCTGCTCCTGGCGTGGGTCGACCCTATGCAATTTGCCAACGCCAATGTGCGTATGCAAATTTTCCAGCACGGCCTGGCCACATGTCATTTTTTTGACCATTTCCGCATGAAGGCTCTAAGCAACAGCAACAGCAACAAAACAATCACAACCCTCTTGGCGAAGTTTGCATAGGGTTGCTATTAACACCCTTTAAATAAGACATAGGGTATGCTTAATGTCAAGCGAAAATCTTGCAGGAATAAATATAAACAGTGTTGGAATTAACCAATTACATTCTCAATGCATTGCTTAATTTATTGACATTGAAAATAATAATGACAACGAAAAACACTTTTTTCTTTCATTGAAAAATCTAGAGGTAATGATAATCTAAGTTTACTAGGATTAAAAATGGTAATCCTGAAATGACATTAAATTGGGATTCAAAATAGTAAAAATATTAAAATGAAAAGCGTAATGCTAACGAAATCACACTTTATTATTAGTACAAAATCAGAAGTAAAGCAACTTGTAATGTTTTAATAGCTTTGCTTACTTAAAAAAAGCATGTGTAACTTTTCACAGGGTATCTCATTGCTGGTTAAACTTTGCATTACATAATTCTGACTTGTTTTCTTTGTTTTTGCAATGGGGTGCGCTTAAATTTCGCAACTTGTTTTACCCACTGACCTTGAAAAGTGGATTTATTCAAATTGACTGCCAGCAGCTGTGCCTATTTGGGGTGAAACTGAATCTCTCTGTGGATTCAGGTTGCACAATCTAAAACAACCGCTACGATATTTTGCCAAACATTTCATTAATGCAAAAAAACGAAAACGTAACAGGAAAAAAATAACAAAAGGCAAAACGCATTTGGGCTCTTAGTCTCTTATCAATGGGACGCTTATCGCGCTCACTTTGGGAATCCATTAGGTTGTTTTCAATGATTATATATGAGTACTCGTACTTGATTCGATTGCTCTTCTAATCGTTCAATCCCAACGGATTGTTGTTCCTCTTTGGCCAAAACTGTTTTGCCAACCGCGTATCGATTTCAAAGCAGATGATTTTGACTATGCAAATAGGTTTATTACGCACAAATTGTTGCAATCCGCAATATGCCTATATAAATATGCATATTTAATGGAAATTTAATGTGATTCAAGATGATGACAAGCATACCAAATACTTATATGTATGCTTAGTTAGCTTAAGTCGAGTCGACTTCCGATTGTTAGAAAAGCTTTATCTGAAAACAAATAAAGAGAATATTAGTTATATTAACACAAAATGAATTTAAAATTTATTTTTCTGCCTTTAATTCTCAAACCGAAGATTTTAGAAATCTAATAATATTTCTATTCATAATTTTTCTGTACTAACGTTTTCATAACAATCGCATTTGTAGTTTATAGGAATTGTTATCAGATCTAAAACAGAATTGCAATCATGGATTTCTTACAATCTTATCTATAGATATAGCAAATGTAGTTTAAAAGTCTCGATTACTTCCCAGTTCCCAAACAGAAAACTTAATAAAATCTATTTTATTTTCAGGTATTAATTTACTCTCAAAATCTCAAAACCGTTGTTAGATCTGCCTACATGGCAAACCTTATCTATAGCTATAGAATTCAACATGGAAATTTCCTTTATTTATTATTATTTGTTTTCCATTAGTGTGTTTATTCTTAGTTAGTTAGTTATTCTGAAAATTGCACAAACGCATTATAATTCTTAATTAAAACAAAATTAATGCGTTTATATTGGTATTTTGTTTTTGCATTGATAAATGCTATGAAGCTATAAAAGCACATCAACACAAACTCACGAGACTATTCATTAAAATTTTCATTGGAAAGAAGGAAAGGATTATTTATTGCAATCTAGGAGCGGGAGTCATTGTGGCACAGCTGCTTTACAGTGCCTGCAAATGGCATTGCAATAAAACGAAATTAAATTGCTATTTTGCATATGCCACACACACACACACACACACACACACACATCACACAATCACACCTAAATTGATATGAGCTCTTTGTCTGCATGCCAAAATAATAATGGAAGACACAACAACAGAAACACATGAGAATCCTTTGACAACAGCTGGCGGCGCTTGGAGTACACAAAATCAAAATAGTTTCATAGTTGGGCGACCCAAAAAATGTAGAATTTGTAATTGCTTGGCGCGTTTATTAAAATGCATAAATTAATGGTGAATTTTTTGGGTAAAAAGCAGCATGACAAAAGCACCTTTATGGATGTGGACCATGTGCGGCATTTAAAAGGGTTTAGGACACGCAATTTGTGCGATGGCTTATAGCCAAACAATTAGACATAGAAGGAAATACGGTATGGTTATGATCCCTTATGTGTATCCCTTGAAGGACCCCATTAAAGACAAAAACCCCCACCCCCTCGAACGACGATAAATGCACTGGAAATGACCGCAATTATGAACCCTAAGCTTATGTTATTATGCCCATACAAAGTTGTTTCTTTCTTGCCACAAGGTTTTTGCTCGCAAATCAGCGCAATTAATATTAAGTGGATTAATATTTAATGACCAGTGCACGCACCCTAGTCAGTGGTACAGACTCCGAGTCCAAGTCTAAGTTCTAGGTCGAAGTCCAAAGTCCAACTCCAAGTCCCATATGCCGTATCATAATCGCAGTCTTAACTGTTATGATGTTATTGCCTTTATGATTACAGTTCCAGTTTCAGTATTGGGCTTGCTTATATCGTTGTTGGCTTGTCATATTCTAATTACAGCATAACACGCGCTTATTGCCAGGATTTTGATGACCTCTGAACCGGCACAAATAATTATTCGTGGCAAATTGACGTGCATTTTACGTGCAAGTTGCCCGTATACGAGTATAAAATCCTTATTGAATGGGCGTCACTAATTGATAAATGGATCTTCTGCGTGGTTGACTCCCATATTGAGAGACAAAGTGAGAGAAAGAGTGGGAGAATGGAAGAATGTGAGAATTGCTCTCGCTTAACTGATGTTTTCAGTAAAAATATTTACAATATGAATATTGCAATTTCCATTTGAATTGTTGATAAGGAAACTGCGCTCCAACGTAGTTCACAAATATAACACGTCAGCCCCAGACCCCATTTATAGAGACAGCTGGAAAAATCCGTGCGATAAGCCTGCATTATGCGTTTTACGTAAAGCTGAGTCTTAGTCTTAGTCAGACGACAAAATGGTTGTCCCCTAGCTGAATAATACAACATGGACTCTCCACTTTACCGGAACTGTCTGGCAAAGCCGTGTGCAATTACGAGTACCGATAAAACCGTACGTCAAGCGTGCTCCAACTGATGACGTGTTCTTGTTGGACAGTGTGCAGAAACATGACTTCAATTATCAGCTTTTGGAGTGCTCCTTGATAAGATATAAACTTCCTCAAGAACTAAAGATTTTCTTAGATTCACCTTAGATCATAATGTTATCAATGCAATTCAATCAGCTTGTCTTATCAAAAATTGCACATGTATTCTCTTCTTTGAAATAGAAAGCTCACAAAGTTTGGCTGTAAATTATAAAGATAATGTATGTTACATAGTAAGAGTACTTATCTAAGGTCTGAAAGCCTTAGGTTAAAAGTTAAATTAACCTTAAAAAGTTTAAGTACACATTAATTTTGTGTACAGAATACATTTTAATAAATTTCTGTAGCCAAAAGTTTAATATTAAGTTAGTTAAGTTAATAGTAATTTGACATAACTAAGAAAAAAACACGATTTTTGAGTCAATGATGCTAAAATATTCGACTTATGTTAATCTATATTCTGTAAAATTTTCATATTCATATTTCAATACTCATCACGTGAGACGAACAAATTTTAATTTACTTTATGGAGTTACTGTATTGAAAACAGTTTTTTTTTTTTCATTAAATGCAGTATTTTTAGATAATACAATGTAATAGTAAGTAAGCGACTTCCTGTATGTATGTACATGCTAAAAAGTCTTCACCAAAGACTCATATCTTTTAGCAGCTAAGGGTTAAACTAAAATTGTGTATGATTTAGTTTTTCACAAATCTGCTGCCACACAAAAAGGTAAAGAATAATTGATAAGCTTAGAAAAGCATTGTATCATTATATATGTATATATATAAATTAAGCTTTTACTCAGACTTAACCTTTAAGTTAATATTTCTACACAGGGAAGTTCGTTTTTAAAAATCTACAATGTCAGGAGATTATATTTTTATATAGTTGGTACACCACTTTTTTTGTTAAAAATAGTCCGGTTTACATGTCACAAATTTGTTACTTATAAGTAATGATTATTTGTATTGTATACCTGTATACAATTTATTCAAATAAGGAAAAACAATATCTTTAAATTAGCTTAGTTTACTAGGGGACCTGGCAAACTTCTTACTGCTTTACATGTTATTAGTGAGTACATCTGTTGAGTCGATATCGACTTTTCCAGAATGTTTTCCCAAAATGTTCTTTTCTATAAAACTTCTCCTGGCAACCGTTCTCAATTCATGATTACTTAAATATTATTTGTGGCTCCATTTTTATATACCTATATAGATAGAAAAAAAATTGTAACTGTAATAAGATCTTCAAGAATAACAATATTAAAAAATTC
This sequence comes from Drosophila testacea, assembly GCA_035043265.1. Lineage (NCBI taxonomy): Eukaryota > Metazoa > Arthropoda > Insecta > Diptera > Drosophilidae > Drosophila > Drosophila testacea. The sequence continues at coordinate 3,058,890 of JAWNND010000477.1, forward strand.
GCTTGAATAAATGAACACATTTTTTATAAATTGAGCTAAGTATATGTTTATTATATTGCATACACTTTCTGATTGTAGCGGCTATTAACTTTGTGTAAATAACAACATCAAAGCTCAAAACAAAATAGTTTTTCAATCGTACATGTATCTTTCCTTATTCCATAACAGACACCAACGTTGATATTGATTTCACACGTTTTTGTGAAATTCGTTTCTGTGCTGAAATTCAAATATTGTATATTTAATACAATGTTTTGAGCTGACCTGTAAATTGTAATCAGAGTTGAATGCAAAGCAAAGTTTACCCACAGATGGTGTTTGTTATCAGCAGAGGAAAGCTAACTAAACACAGTGATAGAGACGTCTCAGACTTTGTGACTTTATCTGCATGTTGAATATAAAAATAGCGAAAAACTGCGTATATTGTTGTATTCATTTATTTAACTCGGTAACATAATTTAAAGATACATTTGTTCAAGTGATTGCAGCTTAAACGTTATCACAAACATGTGTATGCGGATGTGTGTATGTTGTGTGTCGAGTGTGTGTGTGTATGTGTTTATATAAATCAAAGTTAAATAATAAGCGATTGTTAATCATTTTTTTTTTTGCTTTTTGTTGTTTGCTGCTGCTCTGCTTCGATTTATTTACTATAACTCAGATGACAATTTAGCTTGATAAAAACGCAGAGCGAGGGTTGTTTTTGGAATTTCGGTAATACTAAAATATTACTCGTAATTAGAAAAAAACGAGAAGAAAATTTTGATGAAGGCTAATTGGAGTTTTAGTAGGGATTGAATAAATTGTTTATTGCTTCTGCAGGAACTCGTCGAACAGATAAACGTTGAGGGAAGGCTCCTTGACGCTGGTCAATTTGGAAAGATCATTGGCATAGCCCGACAGAGTGCGAATAGATTCTGCCTGCTTGGCCAAGAACTTCTCCTGGATGTAGTGGGCCATTTCGGGATCGTGCTCACGGTTCTCGGTAGAGCTGTGTGTGGCACTGGTGTGCACATGGACGGCTCCGGCGGTCAATTCCTTCTCCACATCAAGAGCACGAGCCAGAGATTCCAGCTCATTGAGGTGAACCTCTGGGGCTTCGGCGGCACCATGAGTATGTGGCTTGCTGAAGTCAACGGCGCCACCGCGGCGGGTTACCTGGCGGATGAGTGCGATGGAATCGTCAAAAGCACGATCAGAAAGACCCTGGTAGAGCTTCTGGAATCCAGGGCGGTTCATCTGGTAAGAGTTGAAGTGGGTGGCCAACAGAAGGTACTCATATGATTTCTTCAGCTGCAACTGGATATAATCCTGCATCTTGTGCTCCAAATGTCCAATGGCACCATAGCGGGCATTACAGTTACTGATTCCACCTGTGAGAGAGGTAAATAAGCAGAGTAAATAAACAATCAAGGGTGTGGAGAAAGTAAGATGGTCATATTGTTGTGTTATAAGGAAGTATATTTTGCTTACTTTCATCTGAGAAAAAGGCCGTGATAGCTTGTTTATTTTTAAAGATACATATATAAATATTCATAATCAAGACACAGTTACAGTTAAAACCGAAGCGATTCACACATTCACACTCTCTTACAATCACTCTCATGCACTCTCTTCCATTCACACTCTCTTGAATTTTGTGTGCAGGGGATTACTCACCGTTAGTGCTGCAAGCAGAGCGTACGTCCACTTGGCAGGTTTGCTCTTGGGCCTGCGCAAGAGCGCAGAGGCCAGCAACCAAAACGAATGCGATGAAATATTTCATTTTGTTGTGTTTACTTCTAGAATTAGAATAAACGGAATTTCACAATTAGGCTTTTTTTTTTTTTTTTAAATCTGTCATTTGGCAGTATGTAAAACAACAAAAACAAATACAAAGACAGGGTATAAATAATCAAGACTCAATCCGTCTTTTGCGTCGTAGAGTTTTCCTGAACATTCTCTTACTCTCGTTACCCCGAGCAAGCCACCAGGTTGCTTGTGACAATATTTTAATAGACAATCGTCTTTGCACAAGTTATATTTACAGTTACAGCCACAGTAATTAGATAGCAATTGAACGGAATCACTTACTTTAAATTGTACCGTAGAATTTCAATTTTAGCTTTGCTTTTATGTTTCTTATGTGCTTCTTGTTGGAACGCAAATCGTGAACTGCTGTTTATAGCGTTGCGTTTGGCTCGTTTCTATGCCGTCGACAATGCCTCGCTCTTTGTGCCAGTGCTAGTAAGTGAGAGAGTGTTCGTGCAATTGTGATTGTATGGGTATTTTGTTTTGCACTCGCCGCCTCTCTGTTGTGGATTTTGTTGTCAGTCAAACATGGTTCCAGCAATATGGCTGCCCCTCTTGTTGTTGTTGATGCGGTTGTTTTTCTTTGTGACTCAGCAGACACTTCACTCCTCATTTCATTTGTGCGCTCAGCACGGCCCTATAGGGTTACCAGCGTACTCAAAGTCCACTCAATGATTTTCAGTATTATCAATAGAGTTTCATCATTAGGTAATTTACTGACCAATCCAAATGTATTTGTTTAAATAAGAAGGAATATTTTTTCTTATGTATGTAAATTAATAAAGATCAATAGCCACATTTTTGAAAAAATCAGTTATTAAACGTTTAATTTTGCTTAAAAGTTCTCAGTAGGATTTTCTGTTATTATGTTATCATATAATAGTGTTATCAGGCATCAAGTGTCATCATCAACACCTGTCGCTAGTTGCCAAGTCTACACTGATAGTCAATCAGAATCTTGATTGATCACATAATATCCCTATTTCTTTTAGAAGCTCCGTTAAAGTAAGGTATTAAACCGTCAGTTTTAAGTCCATGTCCAAAAAGTACTTGGCAACCCATGACGTGTTGCAGCTAACATGAAAACATGTTATCTTTGAAATAAAGGGGTCGAGCATATTATACCCTATACTAATTGCGATGCACAATACTTGTATGCAAGCACACATCTTTCTCTTTTTTTTATATTGTATCAGAAATTAAAAGTTACCATACGTTACATTTATTACCATGGAAGTTCCTATATATACAGCTCTCATTGATTAATTTACCTGTTGTAATGATAATATATTCACTATTTTTAATATACCCCTTTTACAGGGTGTATGTGTAACAAAGAACAGCTGACTAGAGAGCGACCACGGTCACTCGGTAGCCATATTGCCGTGGCCATTGGAGTCAATAATATAGATATAGTAATGTCGATAGAGGCAGTTTAGTAGTGAGGACGTGTGGAAGTAAGTATAGTAAATTAAGTATGTCTATCAAATGGCATATTAAATTATCAATGCGACAACAACAATCACAAAGCAAGCGTCGACGACATATTGAATTGATAAGAGCAGTCTCACACTCATGTACACGACACACACGAATGTATACATGTACATGCTACGCTCTTTGTGAGCGAGAGCTGCCAGAGACGAAGCGTTTAAAAGTGTTTTACCCGACACTGGCACCGACAGTTTGCATTCACATAGCGAAGGCGCGTAAAGCAGAAGAATAAAGAAACGTTCAACGTGAAAATATATTATTGCCTGTCATAGCATAGGAATCAAATCAGAATTATAAGGTACCGGAAGAATCGAATTGTGGCATAATTCTAAAGCCCAATTGAAAGAAAGAGCAAGCTCCGCCTTCTATGCCAGTGTGTGTAAAGGCAGCTTTAAGAGATAATTTTCTGACTCGAAACTTCTATTTAAAATTGGCTATCTAACCAAAACGGTTCATTTTCATTTGTGCATTTAGGCAACAAACATAACTAAGCATTGAATTCATTGAATTATTAACTCAAAGTGATAAATTTGCTCTGTGATTTTGTGTAAAGACATCAACAACAACAACCCGAAGATCAAAAATGATGAAATTATTTGCGAGTATTTGCCTGCTGGTCGTTCTAGCTGTGGCTAATCAGGCCCAGGCTGACAGTCTTAAGTGTAAGTATACTTATTAACTATTCGTTTACATTCATTTATTAGAATTTGTTTAAAAAAACAAAAATTCTGTGAAAAAACCAATAAATTTCGACGCAATTTACTTCGATTGCGACTCAGTCGAGGAAGGCCAAACAAAGAGAAAGAGCAGACAACAGTGAGCATGAGCAAGAAAGTGCGCGAGTATGAGCATATATAAGAGCGCGTCAGGTCAGCTGCTGCTGCTCTTTGTGTTTAAGTGCTCTCTTCATAGCAGGCTATGGGATTTCCTAAATCTTTATTAATTTAAATTCAATTATGTTTTTGCAAGTCGTGATTTGTTAGCCACCTTGATTTCATTGTGTAACAAATTTCTTCATGCTGAATAATAGATGAATTTTAACAGCTTGATTAATGTCAAATGGGTGTAACGGAAGCTTAAAACTCTCGGTTTCAAATCGGTGTTTTTGTCATTTGCTTTTGCACACGGCACTTTATTAATATGCATAGCCTAAGCGCGGTTGTGGCTGTGTGAGGGAGACAGCTTGAAGGAAAGTGAGAGCTAGAACTTTGCACACGGCACAAAACCAAAACAAATGCCGTTACTATGGCGACACTTGCGCACGTTACCACAAAGAGAACGTAGCCAAAGAGAAAGAGAGTGAGTGTGTCTGCACTTTTGCACATGCTTTGTTCTAGTTGTTCTAGAATCTCAAATTAGCTTTCCGATTGCATCGAACAACAAATGTTTATGCAATGCAAATCTTAATCACCTCTCCCTGCCCGCATCCTTCCCACAGCTAGCCAGTCCAGTGTTGTGCAGGAGCTGAAAAAACAAAAGAATAATGAAATTAAGTCGACGATTAATATGCAAGAATCCCCATTTCTCCCCACATGTATGTGAACAATGTAGAATTCCCCTTAAAAATTACTCATTTAGTATATGGACTTGTGGTTTACTATAATCGTTGATCTTTTGGGTTACAGGCAACATCAAGTCGAATGCGGTTTTCAAGGGATGGCCCGACATGAAGCGTCCCTGCGTTGAGCACATGCGCAAGCAGATTCAAAAGGAGATCTATGCATCCACCCAGTATCTTGCCATGGCCGCTCATTTCGCCACCGATACCGTTAATCGTCCTGGATTCACCGAGCACTTTATCAAGGCCGCCAAGGAGGAGCGTGAGCACGGTTCAAAGTTGGTTGAATATCTGTCCATGCGTGGTCAGTTGACCGATAGTGTGAACAACCTTATCACTGTGCCGGTTAGTAACAATTATCCATGAAAAGCTTTGGTTATTCAATTGTTTTTATGTTTTTTTAAATTTAATTTTAAAATTATTTAATAGACTGTTGATGTACAAAAATGGACTGGTCTGTCTGCTCTGGAGGCAGCTTTCAAGCTGGAAACCGAGGTGACCAACTCCATCCGCGCCCTTATCAAGACCTGCGAGGGAACTGCCAAGAACGGTGAAGATAACGATTACCATCTGGTGGACTATCTGACTGGTGTCTATTTGGAGGAGCAGTTGACTGGCCAACGCGATTTGGCTGGAAAGATCACCACATTGGAGAAGATGATGTCCGCTCATGGCGAAATTGCCGAATTCTTGTTCGATAAGGACTTGTAAAGCGTCACGCCCCATCGGGACTTCCCAACTCATTCTTTAGCAAACTATTCATAGTTTTAACTGTGCTCTTCGAACTATTATTTAAAATTTACTGTTATCAGCCACAGAAAAAACAACAACATTAAGAATTCAGCACAAAAACAAAACATGGATGCATCAAGTATTTTGTCATTTAAACATATTGCCAAATTTAGTCCATAATTAAATCATATTAAAAAGTTAAATACTCTTCTTTTTTGTGTTTCCAAAAATTGGCCAATAAATATTCAGTTCTGTTTGCGTTCAATTTCATTCCAATGCACAGTTAAATCAACGAGTTTTTCTTATCAACCATATTGCTGGCCACTTTTGATTGGACTTAACTTGGTCAGAAACTAAATCAAGCGGCAAATGTTTATCAAAACGTGTAAATGACAGACTAAGTTGTGATTTATTTACAATATGTTATAATTATTTCGTTATCGCCTCGAGTACACGAGCTCAAGTTCATGCTAAAGGTCTCCCGTGATTTTCTTTAGTTCTCAAGGAAAGAATTCATCTGAAATTATATTAAACATTTACATACATTTAGAAATACGCAAGTACAATACATATATTTTTCTGTCAATTAGCAAATAAAGTTATTACATATGGTTAAATAAACAAAACGAACAAACCATGATTGATGTCATTTTGTTTTACTCTGATTTGTGCTTATAAATCGATCATAAAAAATAATTTTATTTTTTTATACTATGTTAATTTGGCCAGTAGGAGTTGATCAAAAGCGAAACCTCGTGATTTACAAATTTGAAGAATTTTTTTTTTAAATCCCCTATTCAATTATTTAAAAATTAATAAAAGGATCTTTATATTTTTAAACCAATTTTTTTATTTGAAATATTAAAAAGTGAGCCTTTGTTCAAAGTCAACAATTTTGCAAACAATTATATTACTTCTTAAATTAAAAAAAATTTAGTTTAGTTTAAACTTAGAGGGCAAATCACGAAGAAGAAAACATTGAATATAAGTTCAGTTATTTTAAATTTTGTTAGTGGGTTTATAATATAAATATAGTAGCTGATCTTGTCTGGACTTTTCGAAAAAGTATTCTCATAAAACTTGTGACAAAACGTTAATGGATTTGCTGATGATCTGTCGTTGGTTCGATTTGAGTATTTTATGGTCACGTATTTGTTACAAATGCGATGTAAGTCTAATCTTGGAAATCACATTGTCTATTCCTTTTGATAAGAAACCCTTGTATTTATTGACCCTTTTAAGTAAAAGAAGCATTGGGTTAATCTGATTTGTGAAACACAAAAAGCAAACCATAAAACGAAAGGCGTATGTGACAGGGATGGGTTAAGGACTGCCGGACATGGGACATGGATATAAAGAATAATTCATAAGTCACTTGTAAAAATGTCGTGCACTTGAATAGACTCAGCCCCAGGACACTCTGGGAGTGGTATACTCACCCCTTTCAAAAGTTCAGCTAATGTGGGTTCTTCACCCTTTGGATGTCGATGTCGATGTCGTTGTCGTTGTCGATGATTGACAGGACATGGCATGCATTGAATTATGATAAATTGTGGCAACTGTCAAATGGCTGTGATGATGTTTCTTATTTGTGTTTAGCCTTAGTCTCTTCTTTACTTTCCCTTTCCGTTTCCATGTAAAAGACCAAAAGATTGGACGTGCAGGCGAGCGTGACCAATGAGCACGTCAATCGTCAATGGGTTGTCAATGCTGGATGCGCATTTTAAACAATTTCATAAGCTAATATTTGAACAGATGTACCGTTAGATGGCCAAACCATGCTAATGGGCGTGATAAAGGGCGGGCATGGTTTTAAAATTGCATCAATTTTGACGGTCTCCACACAATAGGCCGCAAATTTTTGGCAAGCCGCTCAAATATTTAAACGCAATTTGAGCCGCACATTGATTGACCTGGCTAGTTGAGGAGGATGAGGAGCGTAATAGGAGAAGAAGGGGCAGCAATTGTCCTTCTAGTCTGGTCCAGCATATAAATGGACGTTGTGCACTTGGCTTGGTCAACTATTAATCTTGCACAACCACGACAAATTTCCATGATAGCAAGTTTGGAATTGGACACGCTTGGTTTTTGGTCATCATTTTTATTGCATTTTTTGATGCCGAAATATTGTTACTATAACCCTGTATGCGTAGAGTGGTAAAGAGGAGTTTATTAACGGTCTCATTGTCTATGGAAAACGGTAAGGAAATTGTTGTACTTAGATACAGGGTAGCTCGAACTCAATCACTTTCGATTCGAGACATTTTCATTTGCTTTTTTCTACTTTTTTGCGAACTTTTTTGTGCGAATCTTTGGCTTGGGGACGTGCAAGTGATTTATTCAGTGAACGGGACACTGATAAAAACTTGTCCCGCTTATCACATTGACATTTGTTGTGCCTGTTGACAAATTTGCAACGGCCAACGTGCCTGTCTGTCTGCCTCTGGGTCTTCGTCTCGCCCTTTCCCCTTAATTTGCCACTCTAGCACTCAATGGGCATGAAATGGAAATGTGGCAATGTGGAAAAGTGGATATGTGAAAATGCATTGTCAGAGGACAGTTGAAATCCTTTTTATTGCGCCCCTAAAGTTGACTGACGATGTCTGACCATTTGATTTAGGGTCGCCCCTTAACCGGTTCCCATTTTCCATTTCCCATTTCCCATTTTCATCCAAGTGGCAGCCACAGCCGCGTGCACCGCAGGACATCATGCCACCGCTTTGGCACAACACTCGTAATTCATAACCGTGCAGTTCCTTTGTCTTGGACGCTCCTCTTTAGTGAAAGCAACGCACTTTCTCCCGCTCGCTGTTTGTCTTTCACACTATAAATCTTTTCCAGCAATCGTGAGGCTTGACAAGCGTGTTGCCGGGTTAAATGATTTGCACGAAACCGGTTTGTTAACTGGAGTTGTTTATAATAAAAATGATCCTTCGGGCATGCCAAAGGGATAACAACTTTTCAATCAATGTTATATATAGTATATAGTAAATATAGTATACCAATAGGGAAACGGCATATATTTTTGTACCCACAACATTCAGATCTACGGATTGACATTTGGGGATTTCGAATTGCGCTTAAGTATTTCTAAAATCTTTCTGCATAAGTAAAAAAATTACGATTAAATTACAAAAATCTAATAGGATATATTTTAAAGTGTCTCTGTCACTTGAAGGACATTTTGTACACAGATTAACCTGAATTAGCTGAAACAAAAATATAATTACTTTACGGAGGTAAAAAGGTGTTAGGAAATATTGTCATGTTTTCAATTCAGTTTTGGCTGCTTGGTTTTGTAATCACATAGACTTATAATTCAAGACTCAAGTAAAGTAAACAACTGAACCTATGGAAACAGTATAAATGCAAACCTCTTTAAATTTAGGTATTTACTTTACTTGAGTCTTGAATTATAAGTTTATGTGATTACAAAACGAGACAGCCAAAAATCAATTCGGGGCGGTATTTCTGGAACTAAAAGTTCAATTTGATAAGCGAATCATAAATTTTGACAAAAACTTACCTAGATGTAAACTGTTGTTACTTCTCTTTCTCATCATCGATTTCAATGAGCAATAAATTATAATAAATAATGAGGTAAAATGTTGTCTAATTTCTTTTGAATGTTAAAGTCGAAAAATCGTAATAAAACGAAAATCGTCTTAAATTATTTTAAAAATGTATATTTATTAAACTATAGATTTAAATTAAAAACTATGTATCACTGATAAGTAGATATGTTAATTAGTTTTCGGAAGCTGTAAAACCAGTTGAGTCGTTGTCAAAAAATAATCAATAATGTAAAATCACCCTAAAAAACGTTTTAAAAAAGAATCAGATCAAACAACGATTTATCTAATTTCTATAGTGTAGAATTTATGTTATATAACTCAAATAATTTATCATCCAAAGGCATACTTAACTCACGTTTCGAAGCTTTATCTGATATACTTTACATCAATTTAATCTATTTCTCATACACCATGGGAATCAGTAGCACGCAAGACTAACAATAATAACAATTAACATTCTTTTCATCACGATAATAAAAGCTCTATTAAAACGAATGTAACGTAGTCAAAAAGTCAGTTCTGAAAATCTAAAGATGTCGATTTATCGCGTTGTGTTAGAATTCCTCGTGTTCCTGGCTATATATGCTGGATTCTCGAAGGCGTACTTTTATAAAGGAACCTGTGAGGACGATGAAATATTCAACGACTGTGAAGATCAACCTTCGGAAGTTCTTAATATTTACGGACTTTTTAATTTTTCGGAGCTCACATTGGATTTGAAGGGGGAAGAAATATATATGAGCGGAAATTTAACTTCGATATGGGATATTCAGCCTAATGATCGGATTCAGGTAACTTCCAAATGCTTTTTCTCTAAATATTTTATTAAAATATAGGTCTATTTTATAGCTGAACGGTGAATTATTTCAATTCGATCGTGGAACATGGCAACCAACTGTGTATTCGCTGAATATTCCAAGTTTGTGTCCTATCGATAAAAATCAACTATGGTACGGTTTCTGGTCAAAGATGTAGAAAATGAAAAGGCAGTAAAGGAGAAATGCTTGCTTCCAGGAGTAAGTTTTAAAATAACTTGTATACTTATGATAATTTTTACTTCAATAGTTTGCTTTCTTTCAGACCAAATATATACACAGCACATATAACTTGCAATTTAATTTGAACTCGCCTTACCCCAAAATGGATGGTTTCTACAAAATTGTTGTAAAAGTGAAGGCGTTTAACTATTTACAAATATCACGCCCAACATCTATCTGCTTTGAGATCAAAATACAACTAAATAGACAGTAAGATCATTTTGTAATTGCTTTAACAACTTAACGAAATCCTTTTCAACAATGAAACACTAGTGAAAACTAATTTCAATAAAAATATATTTGAACAGTATACTAATTAAAAATAAAAATAAACAAACTTACTTATAAGACTCAATATTCTTATTAAAGTCCAGGGTGCATCCAAAATTGGCAGTAACCAAAATATCTATCATTACAGCTTTACATTTCATCAGTTTTCCATGTTATTTAATTCTCAGAGTTCAGTTCGGATTATTAACTAAAACAATAAATATGTACATATATGTATTGAGATAAACTAGTATATGTATTATGCGATAAAAAAATACATGATTGTAGGTGTCACATATTTTTTGATTTCAAAACAAAACAAAACACAACGATTTATCTATTTCCGTTGCTGTAAGCTAAACAAAACATTCGAAAAAGAATATTTTAATCTAAGAGAATTATTAACTCACTTGTCGAAGATTTATCTGATATACTATACATCAATTTAATCTATTTCTCATACACCATGGGAATCAGTAGCACGCAAGACTAACAATTATAACAATTAACATTCTTTTCATCACGATAATAAAAGCTCTATTAAAACGAATGTAACGTAGTCAAAAAGTCAGTTCTGAAAATCTAAAGATGTGGATTTATCGCGTTGTGTTAGAATTCCTCGTATTACATATTCTGAATTCTCGATGGCGTACTTTTATAAAGGAACCTGTGAGGACGATGAAATATTCAACGACTGTGAAGATCAACCTTCGGAAGTTCTTAATATTTACGGACTTTTTAATTTTTCGGAGCTTACATTTGATTTGAAAGGAGATGAAATGTATGTAGCTGGAAATTTAACTACGATATGGGATATTCAGCCTAATGATCGGATTCAGGTTACTCCCATTGGTTTTTTTTTACTGCTTTAACTGTATATTTTGTAGCTCAACGGTGAATTATTTCACTTCGATCGTGGAACATGGCAACCAACTGTGTATTCGAATATTCCAAGTTTGTGTCCTATTTTGTACGACAAAATCAACTATGGTATGGTTACTGGATAAAATATGTAGAAAATGAAAAGGCAGTAAAGGAGAAATGCTTGCTTCCAGGAGTAAGTTTTAAAATAACTTCTATATTCGTGATAATTTTTACTTCAATAGTTTGATCTTTCAGCCATTTACAACCCATTTAATGTGCTAATGAACTCGCCTTACCCAAAATGGATGGTTTCTACAAAATTGGTGAAACTCATCGCGTTTAACTCTTTACAATATCACGCCAACATCTATCTGCTTTGAGATCAAAATTCAATTCAATAGACAGTAAGATCATTTTGTATTTGCTTTAACAACTTAACGAAATCCTTTTCAACAATGAAACACTAGTGCAAAATAATTTCAATTAAAAAGTTTTTGAACAGTATACTAATTAAAAAATGCAGTAAGCTACAGTGGAGCAAGCTCGACAGTAGGAGACCCAGTATTTTGAGTGCAAAGCGTTTACTAAAGATTGTTCTTCAATGTTGCGTACCATCAATAGATGGCGCCACTAGATAAACATAGAGGCCGCTAGCGTCTCTTCTTCTTCCTTTTGCCTGTAACATTGTTAGTTAAATAACTTCCGCGTTTATCAACCGATTGGAATGAAAGTTTAGGACAGGTGGACTTTAGGGTATTATACCAAAAATCAAGGCGCTAGTCTTAAAGGTTCTCTTGTAATTCGTCTTTAAAATTTTGTTTTTCAATTTCTAGGGGCGTAGGGGCGGCAAAAATCCAAAACAAACTTGATCAATGGGAGTATGATGAACCTACATGCCAAATTTGGTGTCTCTAGCTCTTATAGTCTCTGAGATCTAGGTGACACAAAATAGGACAGACGACGGACAGACGGACAGACGGACAGACGGACAGACAGACAGACGGACATGGCTATATCGACTCGGCTGTTGATGCTGATCAAGAATATATATACTTTATGGGGTCTGCCACGCCTCCTTCTGCCTGTTACGCACATTATTTTTTGCACAAACTTAATAGACCCATTTGTACTTTTTTAAAGTACTGGGTCTAAAAACAAATAAACAAACTTTCTTATTAGACATACATCTCATCAGTTTTCCGTATTATTTAATTCTCAGATTTCCATTCGGATTATTAACTAAAACAATAAAAACATATATGTACTGAGATAAACTAGTGTATGTATTATGCGATAAAAAATACATGATTGTAGGTGTCACATATTTTTTGATTTCATAATAAAATACAACGATTTATCCATTTGCGTTGTTGTAAGCTAAACAAAACATTCGAATAAATATATTTTCATCTAAGAAAATAATTAACTCACTTGTCGAAGATTTATCTGACATACGTTTAATTATATCTTACACACCACGTTTAAAATCAATAACAAGCAAGGCTGATAATTATATACATATGTTTCCTTTTTTATCTAGGGGTTTATAAAACTCTATAAAAACAGTTGTAACGTAATACAGAAAATAAGTTCGGAAAAATCCCAAGATGTGGATTTATCGCGTTGTGTTAGTATTCCTTGTGTTCCTGATTATATATTCTGAATACTCGAAGGCGTACTTTTATAAAGGAACCAGTGAGGACGATGAAATATTCAACGACTGTGAAGATCAACCTTCGGAAGTTCTTAATATTTACGGACTTTTTAATTTTTCGGAGCTCACATTGGATTTGAAGGGGGAAGAAATATATATGAGCGGAAATTTAACTTCGATATGGGATATTCAGCCTAATGATCGGATTCAGGTAACTTCCAAGTGATTTTTCTCTAAATACTTTATTAAAATATAGGTGTATTTTATAGCTGAACGGTGAATTATTTCAATTCGATCGTGGAACATGGCAACCAACTGTGTATTCGCTGAATATTCCAAGTGTATGTCCTATTTTGTTCGATGAAAATCAACTATGGTACGGTTTCTGGTCAAAGTATGTAGAAAATGAAAAGGCAGTAAAGGAGAAATGCTTGCTTCCAGGAGTAAGTTTTAAAATCACTTTTATATTCATGATAGTGTTTACTTCAGTAGTTTGCTTTCTTTCAGACCAAATTTATACACAACCCATTTAATTTTATTTAATTATTTACTCGCCTTACCCCAAAATGGATGGTTTCTACAAAATTGTTGTAAAAGTGAAGGCGTTTAACTCTTTACAAATACCACGCCCAACATCTATATGCTTTGAAGTCAAAGAACAATTAAATAGACAGTAAGATCATTTTTTAATTTGCTTTGATGTTAACAAAATCCTTTTCCACAAAAAATAACTAATACAGGATCATTTCAATTCAAAAGTATTTGAACAGTTAATAATTAAAAACACAAATAAACAAACTTAACAGACCCTAAGTTCTTATTAACTATGCCAAAATATCTATCATTACAGCTTTACATCTCATCAGTTTTCCTTATTCATTAATTCTCGTATTTCTATTCGGATTATAACGAAAAATATATATATAACACATACATATATTGAGATGAACAAGTAAATTATGCGATGAAAAACTACCTGATTTTATGTGTCACATAAAAAACAAAGCCAAACACAACGATCTATCTATTTCCTAAAAATAATATCTTTCATCTAATTAACTCACTTGTCGAAGATTTATCTGACATACACTTAAAACTTATTTCTCAATACACCAGTAATAGTTATAAATAACAATCAAGGCTGATAATTATAATTAGTTGTTTGCTCTTCTATCTAGGGGTTTATAAATCTATATAAAAACACTTGTAAAGTAAACACAATATTTGTTCGTTGTATGTGTTAGTATCCCTCGTGCTCCTGACTATATGTATAGGATGGATTATCGAAGTCGTACAAGTATAAAGGCATTTGCGAGGGCGACGAAGTATTCAACGATTGTCAGGATCAACCAGATAGAGTATTCAATTATTATTTAATTTGTTTAAGTTTTCAGAGAATAAACTTTAACTGAAGGGAGAAGACAAATACATATCAGGAAATGTAACGTCAGTAAGGAATATTCAGCCTAGTGATCTCATTCAGGTTATTTTTTGTAAAGCTGTTAGCCAAAAATCATTTGGAAAAAAGCTGTATGCGTCCATGAGGCTGAACTTGTTTAAAACATGGATAATAATTTAAACTTAAATCGCTATAGGAAATATTGTCTAGGATTCGATAGTAATATATTTTTTATAGAAAATATCGTATACAACTCGACTATATACTCGGATTCTTAGATAGGAAAGAATTTTTCATGGATAAACTATATTTCTATCGTAAATTTAACTTGATTATCTTAATGACATATAATAAGAAAACACACATGTGTGCCTTGTTTCACGCACTTCTAATGAAATGATGTCGTCAAGCTGTTTGATTAAAATTCTGCAGACATTCTCAAAGAGTTTCCACATCCTTGTCCCTTCCCACAAAATGTATGTCCACATTTTTGCCTTGGCAATCGGAATGCCAAAGCGTTATTGAAATGTCTCAGCAGCTGTCCAAACAACCCAAGAACTCATCGAGTCCATTCTCCACCCAATATCTTACCCATGCAGCTTCTTTGGAGCTGGTTAGGAGCAGGGGAGGTGAGAAGAGGCAAGGCGTCTGCTGATTTAGCATATTGACTGCTTGCCGCCTGCAAGGAGCAACTTATACAAGATTTATGCGTCCGTCGTCCTGCAGAGAGATAAAAAGGATTCGTGGCGACCCTCGGCAGGACCATGCGAGTGCGAATGCAATAAATTTGATTTGCATATTAGCACACCAGCAGCGAGCAAGGATACAAGAGGAAAGAGAGGGAGGTAGAGTGAACCCCTTAGCTGAGGGAATTGAGAGGAAAATATTGTGGCCTTTGGCTGCTTGGGAGCCATTAGGTAAAGGATTTCAAGCACGAAATCTTGCTTAAATTGGAAATAAATCATTAAAAATATGTGTGTGGTTCCAAGCCTTTGTCCAGTTAGCTTCTTGCCACAGGGGTTTGCAACAATTTCAGGCATTTGTGGCATGCAAAGATTGTAAGTGGGAGAAGGGTGGTCATCTTGTAATTCCCTTTGATTTATAAAGATAACGACACATTGTCATGTTTAATTTCTCCTCCCAAACACACTCCCATCCCCCTCCTTTACTTCCCCTCGATAATCTGCATAAATCTTGACTGTAAGTTTTATGTTGTGGTCAGCAGGAATGACAAACAACAAATATGACTTATTCGTATCTAAACCAAAGCAAAAGTTTTCTAATTATGCATGCTCAGACTTATTACTTTATATAATACTTAAACTTACTTTTAAGTTGAAAATTCTTTGTTTTTCCATGTCCATATAAAGGGAATTCCCCTGCGATGCTTTGACAGTTTTTAACTGACCATTTTCATTGGCACAAGGCGAAAGTTTTAACATTTTTGAGATAAACTCTATGCCAGGCGGCACTTTGACTTGTGTGTGTTGTGTGTGTGTGTGTGTGTGTGTGTGTTGTGTTTATGGGTCTCGCCTCAGTTCAATGGCCAACAAATACGAGCAGGGGGATTTCCCTAGAGAGTCATTCTCAGCTGAACTCAAGGAACTTTAAAACAACCCAATCGCATAGTTCAAAGGCTATTCAAATAAATGCCCAAAGATCCTTGAGAGCGAGTGCATTAAAAACAAAATGTGCAGTGTCAGCTGAAGTTGGGTTTAAATAGATTTCGTAGGGAATATAATGATGGAATGCGGGATTGTTGGAATGACGGCATGATTGCTTGTCGCGTAGTTATGCGGCAGACATGGCTTGCTTTTGATTTAAGCGCATTGTTTGTGTTAAATATTTGCCATGCTGGCCACGCAGACAATTGCAGACACGCCACGTACCATGCCACGTACCACGCAGCCTTGCCACAGCTGCAGTCAACAGCCAACAGCTTCCTCTCTTTTCCCTCCTGCCTCTGCCTCTGCCCTTGAGGCAAGCTGTAGCTATTTGGTGCGTCTTGTTTGATTTCCGCTCCTTGACTGGCTGTGTATACAAAACCTTTCTGGAACGGGGGCCACCCACTCATCCTGACACTAAACAGCTTAAACTTCACACGCAGACACGTCCACATTCACATCCACATCTACATCCACATCCTAGTCCATGTCCATGTCCATGTCTGCAGCTAAGTGCGCTGGGCTCCAGCTGCCACTTTTGTTGCTGCTCCCCAGACTCGGCTTCAATTGGAGTCAGAGTTGGAGTCGAAGCTGGCAACTGGAGATGAAGTGCATTAGTTGCAATTGAATTTGTACATTTTGTGTTGGCAATTTTGTTGCTAAGCTAAGACGCTTATGGCCATAATTAATTAGCTAGCCACACAGGTGCAGCGACTAATTGGCCAAGCGTACAAATTGAGAATGCTCTTACAGTCAAGACTAGCTGCCACTTTGGCTTATCGGCTCAAACAGTCACTCAATTGAGTTGGCCAATTGAATGCGGACTCAAAAGGGGTTGACTTATCGGCATCCATCAAAGCAAAGGCTGTTTACAAAATGCGTAGCAGGGCAACCCTAAATAGTCTCCAACCCCATTGACAACCCTTTGAGCTATTTCCTGTCCCCATCCCTTAAGAATAAATAACTTGAATTGGTTTTAGTTTAGTTTTGATGATTATAAACGACAATGGTCGCACTTTATTGAAAGATTTATTTCATTTCGTATTTGTTTTTATATTTTTTTTTGTTATTTTTATTTTTCTTTTTATGTCTGCCGATTTACAAATGTTTCAATGATTTATTGCAATACTTTGTTATTGCCTTATATAAAATATATATATTTATATATATAATTAGAAGTGTTAATCGTTTTATCATATAATATATAGTAAATGTTATTTTTTTGTATAATATTATTATTATTATTATTAATAAAGACAAATACGCATATTATATTTATATATATATATTAAGTGCTAAATGGGATTACAATATGTAGTGTATGTAGATACCATTTAATTTTTGTTTTGTTTATTTTATTTAAGACATAAATAATTAAGTTGTTTCGCCAATAAAATGTTTTAAGTGTTTGTGTAATTTGTATTTTTGTTTTATTTTTTTATTTTTTTGTTTTCTTGTAAATAGTTTTGTGTAAGCATAGAAAGAGTTTTGCAAAATTATTGTTTCTCATTTATTATTATAAATTTGGTTAGATATTTTATGCTGATAAATTTGTATCAAAAGCCTTTTTCTTTACTTTTCTTTTTTTAAGTTATTTATTTTATGATTAGCTTATAGATTAGTTTTAATTTTTTTTATTTCCTTTGCTGCGGCTACAATTTTTTGTTAAGCTAAGTTTATTTTTCGGTTTTTATTGTTGTTCTAAGCTGAGCGAAAATATCGTATTTAAGAGCTGGAAATGAAATATTGGATATAAAAACTTTTGTTAGAACATTAAAATACATAATAAAATTGATGAATTTTGATTTGAGTTTGGTTTGGGTTATTTCTATGGGGCCTTTGTCTTTAATTGCATTCTTTTGCCTTTGCATTCAATTCTCATCTCCGTTTCATCTTCAACTTTGCATACGTTTTATTTTGACGCATCTTTATTTTATTTAAAAAATCTTTTCACAATAAAAACAATTTGTACTTTCGAAAAGGGGGAGGGGCGCATTTTTTAATTCATTTCATTTTGTTATGTTTTGTATATTACTTTTCTTGTTTGTTGTTTATTCGCTTAGCCTTCATCGGTGTTATAATTATTATGTTTGATTTCGCTAGGGATTCATTTAGTTTAGTTTATTTATTATTTTCATTTGTTTTTGTTTTTGTTTTTCTTTTGTTTGTTACATTTGTGTAGGATGCAGGAGTGCTGAGGTTCATGTTTTTTGTATCTTTGAATGTTTTTTACTTTGTAATTTCTCGCCTTCATTTTTTTCTTTTCTTTCTCTTCATTTTGTAAAATATTCGTTTTGTATATTTGCTTTAGTTTTAACAAGGAAATCAAACAGATACAATAGATATTTGTTTTTGTATTTTGTTTTGAACACAAAACCAAATGGAGAGCTGCAGTAATGGGCTAAGGACTGCAGGATTTTCGTATTTTATTCATTATCCTTTTCGCTTGTCCTTGCCCCATTTTGTTGCACATTTGTCTATTTTAGTTTTATTTTCTTTGGTTTTACAATAACTTTTATGCTTGGTTTAATGATTTTTTTTAATTCATATTTTTTTTGTTTCGTTTTTTTTTGTGTTTTTTGTTCAGGTCCAAAATCAAATTTGACTAATTCAAGGAATTAAAGTTTCATTGCATCTAAATAAGGTAAAGTGTACTTTTGTTTAAATATTATCATAATTATATGATTTGCATAAATTTTCATTTTCAATAATAGAAACGAAACAAGAAACTTAAACAAAATTCCACTATGGCTTCTACTTCTTTCTCCGCATTCCCTTCTTCAGCTTACTATCAACTCCTCCCAAGTGAGAAACAGAGAGAGAAAGGGAGAGACAGAGAGAGAGCGAGAAAGAGAGAGAACTAAACTAAACTAAACTAAACTTAAAACTGGCACATTACGCCCCGAATGCGTCAAGGATTTCCGACCGGAACGGACGTAGGACACGCCCATACCTGAGCAGCAGAAATTCTTCTATGTGAGTAGACGCGTCTACGCCGTCACTTCGGAAATCTTTGCGCCATTTTCACAGTGGATCGTAGACTTGGGTGGGCTCTACAGAATTGGAAGGGCCATCAAGCTACAAATCCTCTTTAATAGGAGTGTATCTGTGTATGTGTTTGTGTGTGTGTGTATGTGACTAAAGTGTGAGTGTGTGTGTGTAAGTGAGTGTGTATTTATAACGAAACATACTACAAAGTTTAATAATGATGACTTTCAAATAGATTATATATAAGTAGTACAATGAAAACTTCATATACAATATATGCCATATATAATAGATATTCCATATTCCATATAATGCGTAATAATGCAATAATAAGTACTTAATAGCCATATTACATTTTCTTTTACTTTCTTTTTGTTTTTTTTTAAGATAAACCATCCTAAATACTCGTATATCTGCTGAGTGTTTGAATTGAGATCGAGATAGTTAGGAGCTCTTTCGGTGTTCATATTCGGGCAGCTACTGCTAAAATTTCACTACAATAATTGTTGAGTTGAGTTTTGAGTTGAGTTGAGTTGATTTTAGTTTAGTTGAGTTGAGTTATTTGTGGCAGCTTTGATTTTTGGCAGCATTACATGAGTTTATTTATAAGAATATGTTGAATGATGCAGTACTTATTATTATTATAATTAATATTATTATTTATTCGTACTTAGTGTGGAATCGTTAAAAACACATTTTAGTTTGGTTTGCATGCATGAACTTGAATGTATTTTATATTAATATATTGTTTAATAAATGGCTCTTGAATTATACTATTAAAATTTCCATAAATTGCATTCAAGTATTCTTTTTGGTAGTACATTTGATATTTTCATTTCCATTTCTGTTTTGTATTTTTTTAATTTCTTTTTTTTAACATTTATATGTATATTTTGTAAGAATTAAACTAGAAAAATTCTAATTTGAGGTATGTATTCCATTAATTTGTAATTGTGTGTGTAAGTTTTGCATATTATAATTATTAATAGATTGTTATTACAATTACGATTACGATTTCTTTCACCCAATTTGAGTGTCCTAGAAGCGTGCTTAGTCTAGAATCTAGAATCTAGAGTTTACTACTACCATTTGATATATCGATTTATCTGAATATATAGGTATATGGTACTCTAATGTAGAATCGAAGCAATAATTAAGTTGACACTGAAAGCTTAAGATGATTGAATGTGTTGTTGTTAAATGTTACTTAGATTATTTTCAAGCAGCCACAAAATTATTTTGACAAAATTTTGAATTGCTCTGTGAGCAAATTTATAAGGTTCCTCTTGGTGTGTGTAAAATTTGTCACAGTTATGAGTTGTAATGATGTTTAATGCAATGATTGATTGTATTTATTTGCCAATTTGATGCAGACTCAAGGTGTTCAAATATCTGAACATCTAAACCTAATTTATGCTTAACCAAAATTATTCAAAATAGACATAGAACATAATTTCATTTTCTTGCCAATTTATCAATTGCCAATTACTTAGTTTTTGGGCGGTCACTCAAAAATACCACATATCATTTCTCATGCTCACAGTTTGAATACGGAATTTTTGAAAAATATTCCACAATACATATACATAAGTTTAAGTATTTGTTTCCAACTTATAAGCTAAGCCAATGCTCACAGTTATGAGTATGAGTTAAAGTTGCCAATGCTTTGCGCTTCTCACAATTTCACAATTTAATTTTCCAAAATTTCGTATCAGATTTATCAAATTTTTCGTTTGCCTTTACCAATTAAATATCACATATCGGGGAGCTCTTTTTTTAAAGGAAAAATAGTTATTTCTTAAATTAGAAAATGCAAATCAAATTATGTTCATGAAAAATGATCGTATTTGCTTCCATCATTTCATTTCATTTCTGTTATATAAATATATATATTCTTTTTGAAATTTTCACTTATCTGTAATGCCAATGCGTATGAAATAATTTTTGTGGCTGTCATTAAAATAATTAATAACTATTCAAATTGCTTATGGTCTTATCATGTGAGTGTTAAGTGTCGAATGAATATGAATATTCTTTTTCTTTATTATTTCAATTCAATGTTTGTTTGGTGTTGTTTTCTTACGTATCGTATTTGTTATAGGTTTTCAACGATTTTAATTAAAAAAAAAAAAGATATATACTTAATGACTGATTAAATATGCAACGTGTTGGAGTTGACTGTGGCAGTGTGAGTGTACGTCGTGTGTGTGTGTGTGCGATATGAGTGTATGTACTTGTATGTCGATGACTGATGACTGATGGACATGTGATTGATGACTGATGACTGGTGACATGAAGTGATGTTTATGTATGTCGGTTGATTATTAAACATTTACATTCATCGGTGGATAAATGTTACACATTTTTATATCATTACATTTCATTATTCACATTTTTATTTTAATTCATTTTTGCATTTGAGGTATTTGGGCGCTGCAATACATTTGTTTTTGTTTTTGGTTTTGTTTTCTTTTGTTTTTTTTTTTTTACATAGTTATCAACAATGAGGTAGAAATTTTTTATTTGCAGTTCGTTATTCGACTTGGTGTCTTATTAGTCTCTATTTTGCTTTCGTTTTCGATTTCGTTTTTGTTTTGTTTGTTTGTTTTGCTTAAATACTTGGAAGTCCATTGAATTAATCATTTTGCTTTTGTAGTTCAAATACCTGAATTGCTTGGATGTTTATAAATGTTTCAATTCGATTATATAGATACACTTACTCATATTATGATAAGAGTATGTCCTATAAATCAATCATCACGTTGTCTGCTTCCTATACGTTATGTCTTTACGTTATTCGAGAGATTATACTTTTCAGTCATTCAGTCTTTTTAGCATACACTGTTTACCGTTATCCAGTTAGCTACTAGTTGTAGCTCTCCTACATACGTACAGTAACTAACTAGCTCCTAGTCTGTTACTCTTACTGCTGCATACTTATCGGCGCACATCACAAATTCGTTACACACAGACACATACACATCGACATTGTTGTTGTTTTGCTGTTTATTATTGGCCATCAGTCCTATACGTTAGCTTAATCTTATGCTGATTGCAACTTAATACTAGCTGGATTAGTTAAATGCTGGCTTAGAGAACTAACGTGTAATGTCTTGTGTAAATATACTATATAATTAGATGTAGAACAAAAACACAACATCAAGGGGGAGGAATTGAAAAATCGTTGACTTTACGACTACATATTAAGTATTGTTGTAAAGGAGTTCAAGTACAAGTACAGTAAAGCGTAAAGCATAATGAACATAGGGCTTTGCTAAAACCTAAGTACAACACATAGACACAGTTGACTTCTAATTGTAAGACTTATAGAGAGAAATAAATGGCAACGATTGTTCGACAATTCATATTCAGATTCATATTCAGCACGAAGGCGCCTTTAAAATAATAATTACGAGTACACATACATACACACATATTTATATTTATGCATATGTGAGTAAGTATACGATTAGTAAGTACCTTATGCGTTATGGGCTAGGCTAAATCAAGGGGGAAGAGGTTTTTTTTTTTGGCGAGACCAGGCCACGACTCTGGGGCCTTTGGGCCCTCGCTCGTATTGCTTGCTCAACACTTTCATTTCGTTTGCTTTTACTCGCTATTTGCAGCTGTATTAAGCCTATGCTAATGTTTAATGTATAATGTACTATGTATAATGTGTTTTCGTTTTTCTTTTGTTTTGTTTGTTTTTTTTTTTTTTAGTTTGGTTTATGATTTTTCATGCATGTTTAACCGATTGTTGGTCCACTTTACCAGCGGTTCTTCTTCCCATGGTGACCATCTATCGGTTTTAGTTGTAGTGCTTAAAGTTAGCCGATGTGTGTTTGACTTCCTAAATTAAGTAAATATATAAATACACAGTATGCTAAATACAAATCGAATGTGTATTACAATACGATAATAAGTATTAAAAAAACAAAAAACAAATTCGTTTCTAGCAAAACCTTTGCGTCACATTTGGAACGCCTACGTGAATATGGCAACACAAATGGTTTAAAATAAGTATTATATCATATGCTTCTTCTTGTCTCTTGATCATCTATCATTTACACACAATTCTATCTTAAACGCTAAACAAGTGCAGCCCATTTAAAGTACATATAACTTATATGTATATGATTAGAAATATATATTTAAGTACATATCGCTAATTGTAGATTCAAATGAAATGTTAAATATTATTAAATAAAATCTTCAACTGAAACCGAAATCATATGAACTCGCTTAAATCGAGGGCAAACTTTACCATCAATGCTCAGGTAACTCAAAGGGTACGTACACATCTTCAATTAGGAATTACAAGGAATTGATTTAGTTGTTAATTGTATTTTGTGTTTTTTTTTGTTTTTTTGTTTTTGTACTTTGGCATGAAATTTTCAACATAACGAGAACAAACGTGAACAAAAATTCGACTACAACATTGACAAAGACAAAGATGACGCTCGACGTGTCCTAACGGCGCGTTCAACTCAAAATTCAACTAAGAAATTGATTTAGTGCATGGGGCAAGGAGGTAGGATACTAGGCAGGGTGTACACTGTACAGGTAACTCAGTAAGCAAGTTTGCTAAAAACCAAACGATAAGTTTTCTCACACGTGTCGGCTGTGGCATGCCACCACATACATGTATTACACATCTGTGGCATCTTGATCTGTGAAGCGTTGTAAAGCAAGTGTTGCATACGCCAGGGGGCGCGAATGCAATTACTAAATGTAAGCTATTTTATGTATTTATGCGGCGATTAACATGTTCCTACGTTGTACAAATTACTATTTATGTATGTATGTATGTTTGTATCTAAAGATGCAACTAACTGAGGTATAAGGACTTGCTGCTTCAGCCGGGGACAAAAAGTTGCAGACTGGCAGAGGGGAACTGTTTGTAAGTTCAACACCATGTGGCAGAGACCCGACAGGGCTTTCTTCTAAATGCTAAGCAACACATTTCGGTAAAGGTTGCTGCTGCTGCTGCTGCTGGCTACTTGCTGCAGCGTGGCATGTGGCAAGTAAATGACGCAAGTATGCTAAACTCGGCAGTTTATCGTCCGACATTTATATATTTTAATTAAAATTATTATATATGTCTGTGAAGCAGTTTCGAAAATACTTAAATAATAAATTGCATACAAACCAAAGAAAAACAAAATATTGCATATCAAATAACCAATCAGTTTGAAATAATACAAATCAAATCATTTTTAATCATTTGAAAAATCAACAAAAATTGTATATTTATTAATTGTAATAATAATAGCAAAAAGTTATGTAGTATAATTGTTTTTTTTGTGATTTTGTTGTTGTTGTTGTTTATATAAATGTATATCTTTTTATTGAAGTATAATTAAATTTATTTAGTTTTCATTTATGCATAGTAATAATAATAATAATAAAAAATCAACTAAAATATTCAACTAAATTACATTAAAAAGTAGT
Organism: Drosophila testacea; assembly: GCA_035043265.1. NCBI lineage: Eukaryota > Metazoa > Arthropoda > Insecta > Diptera > Drosophilidae > Drosophila > Drosophila testacea. The sequence continues at coordinate 3,083,367 of JAWNND010000477.1, forward strand.
AGACAAGATGGGAATTTGTGAGCGTAGGGGTGAAGAAATACAAATAAAAATAGGGACATGTGAATATTACAACACTGGGCTGTTTTCTTTCCATTTAGTATAATATAATTTAAAGAAAAATAAAAGGTACAAAGTATTATATTACACATTAAACAAATAATGCTTAAACCAAAAAAGTGTGCTAAATTTTGTAAATAAATTTAAAATAAAATAAAATGCAAAATTTTGAGTGTGTTCATGTGTGTGTGCGTACAGGTTTTAAAGGAAATCATACAAAAGTTTGAGAAATCGAAATGTATGAACTGAGGTGTATTTAGATAAGTTAAAAAAACAATCATTTGCTACGCTTTTTTATTTATTGTTGTGTTGCTAAGTATGTTAAATAAGCTTTGCTCTTGTGTTCCCAAACAGTTCAAATTGCCTAAACTTTACCAATTTGTACATTTCGTCATCAGATGATCTGAGAGAGCTCGTGGATGCTACGTGAAAGTCCTCAAAAATGTTTGAAACTTGTTCTTGTGCAAGCGTTGGGAGCTTTCAAAAATTGTTTTTAAAGAATTTTGGTGTAAGTTTAAACATTTTGCTGTTGGATCTGTACACAAGATTTGGTATCTTGAAATCAAATAAAATATTGAAGATGGGATGAAACTTTAATTTTTAAACCGCGTGCAAATGTAATGTTTTCTTTTTTAAAGAATATTAAAAATTATAAAAAATATTCTGCTTTGATTTTTGTAATATTAAAGTGTGTGTTTTTTTATATTTTGTTTAATATTTTTTTAAAATAAGACTAAACAGAAACTGTCTTCATTTTTGTTTTTTGTTTTACGTTTTGAAGAATTCTTGTGTTATAATATTTATTGTTATAATAATATTCATATGTTATTTTTAGTGTTATTTATAAAACATTTGTTATTGATTTTTGCTAAGGAGGTAATATAAATTACATTTTAAATGTTTTTTATTTAGTTGTTTTTAATTGTTTATGTATTGCTATTTGCGTTAGGTAAAACTGAAAGTCTGACTATTATTTAGTTTAGTTAGAGTTTTCTTTTAGTTTTGGGTATTATTTAATTAATTAATTTTTCTTTATTTTTAGTTTTATTGGTGGCTGAGGTGGGCATGAGTTTGAAGTAATTGAATCGTTAATTGTTCAACTGCTTCAACATTTCAACTGTCCAATTGTTTCAACTTTTGCACTCAATGCATACGTTTAACAAGAGTTTAAGAGTTTAGATTTATAGTTTAACATTTTACTTGCACATTTAACTAAAACAAAATAAAATTCAAAACTAAATAAAAAATTGGGCATCTAAACTAAAACACGGGCTGACTTATACGGTAGTTGGTGGTGCGGTGCTGCCTTCGACCTTTGCATATAGGGTATTTGCATCATATGTCCATATATAATGCCAATTAAATATCTAAACAACTATGTATATAGTTATAGGTATGTGTGTTGGTGTAGTTGTATGTGTATGTGTGTATGTGTTGTCGTTTGCCTATTAATAATTTTCTTTCATTAATTTATATATATTTATGTGTATGTACTTTTATACGTAATTGAAATCTTAAATTTAGACGAAAATCATATACAAGTAAGTATACAATTCTCTCAAGTAAATGCCAAAAAGTTTTTGTTGTTTGGGTTTAGGTTTAGGTATATGTTTATGTATATGTACTTGAATAACTTAAGCATAATTCTATATAGGTAAGTATGCAAACGAGCTTCTCCATGAATCGTGAATAAAAATTACTATCACTTCGATTTTTTCCATTCCACTTTCGACTTTCTTCATTCTTCATTCTGCTTTCTACTTTCTGAAAATGTACGCATCGTTTTAATTACTTGTATTATTTGGTATGTTAAATGGCGGCAAATCTAGATGCCTATATTTCAAGTGTTGGAAAACGCGGCACATGCAAGTTGTTAATTTCATTTCAAAACTGTATCTTAATCCCAGGCGCCAGCCGAATCAACTTTAAAGATATTTAAAAAAAAATTATAACCATGCCAAAAGTCACCAATGCAGTTTAATGTTTCACCGCTTAAGGGAGGGAAGGGAATGGTGGGAAATGTGGGATATTAAATGAATGAATGAGTTATTGGTATGGGTACTATATATAAAATCAACTTTATCACACTGCTGTTAAATGTTATTTTGTAATTTTTTTCAAAAATTATTTACGTTACGTAGCTTCACAAAGTAATGGGAAAATATCGATATCAAAATTGTATCACATGACATGAAGAATATTAGATTTGAAATGAGAGACAACAGGTTATTCGAAAAGTATATGGAAAATGTACTTAATCTAAACGCATTCACAGTTATTTGTAGGTTATTTTTGAATTTTTTTGAAAAATTTGTTCCTGACGAACGGCAACTCACAAATCGACAATGCATTTGAAATGTTTAACACATTTTGTTTTTTTTTTTGGGTTTGGGTCACAGTTTGGCTGTTTTTTTTGTAATCGAGGCAATTTTGGTGTTGGGTTTGGGGTTTTTAAGGGTAATTTAGACATTTTCTTAAAATGTTTAACACAGGGTCGAGGGAGGGGTGTTTTTAAAATTTTTATAAAATTTTCGTTTATGTTAAACATTCACAGATGAAATTGAGGGAGTGCAACACGCGAACTTAGTTTGGAAAATCACAAATGGATCCGATGAACGCGTGTCGCATTTCACAGATAGTTTGACGAAACTTATGAAATTACATAGTTGATCTATGGATCGGTTCGTTTCGAACGCTATACACAGACAAAAGGAGTTGGAAAACTTTTAACACAGTGTCTGCTGTTCCATATGTTTTGTTTTTTTAAGTTTTGGTCTGAAAAACTTTCTGTCACAGTTTTTTGGTCAATTATCAAATTTGGTTTTTTCTTTTAATTTGATTAAAAGTAAAGATTGAAATCTTTAAATAATTTTACACAATTCTGAGTTGAGTGATGGGGGTTTGTGATAGTGGGTAGGGGTAGAGGAAGGGTAGCTTGATAATATGAATAAACTTATAATTATGGGAAAATTGGTGACTTTTTTTGATGCACAAAAAATAAACAGAAAACAGGAAACATTGAACCGCTCTTTAAATCGTGGGATGTTTGCATACCTCGTAAATACTTGTAAAATTTAGAAAACTTGCTTAAACCTATTAAACCTATCGATAGCTTGTGAGTGTGAGTGTGAGTGTGTGTTAGTGCAAAGCACACAAACAAAACACTTTACAGAGATCCATCACATACGGCTGTTCTGCTAAGTTGCCTTGCCTTACTACAATACTACTAAACATAGATACACACAAATAGATAGACAGATAGAAAAATGGGTAGATAATAAGTGGTTACAGTGGGGAGGGGGGGGGGAAGGGGAAAGACCTAAACATATTCATACATAGTACAAAATGAAATGTTTTTAATCTATCCAATAAAGTGAAAATGCCTATATCTAGTACATTCCTAATTTGGGTTCACTATCTTATTTAAAAACTTACTAATTAATAATCACGCTTCGCCGAAAATGAATTTTCTTGTTGTTGTTGTTGTTGCTGATGTTGTTGTTGTTACTAAAACTTATATCATAGGATGGGCGGGCAATGGTTTGATTTTTTTCTTTCTTTCAAAATACCTTAAAGTGGCTGGCGGAAGGGACGCTGGGAACTGTTATTTATATCATGAATTGCATGTGCCGCTAATTGTTATCGATATGCTATCGATCTATTAATTTATTTAAAATTTAAGAATTTTACTCTGAAGTTTTTGCTTTGGAAAGGTTTTGAGAAAGTGATTTTGTTGTTGTTGTTGTTGTTTGTTTTTTTGTGGGGGGCGTTTTGCTTTTCCAATTCGCTTACTAAAAACTAGAAATAATTACCAATCGTTTAGGTAAAGATGTGCAACTTATCGATTAATTTAGTATGTAAAATTTATGTTTTATAAATTGTAGCAAAATTGTGTTTTTTTTGTTTTTGTGTTTTGTTTTGTTTTGCCATACATTCGATTAATATATATCATTTTAGTATATATAATATATATATCATATTATGAATATTTTTTGTTGTTGTTATTGAGCAGCACAGCAATTTTCATTTCATTCAACGATCATATAATGCTTTGCTTTCAATTAGTTTTCCTCATTTTCTTTTCGCTTTGCTAAATTATAGAAAATTGAAACCCCTCAAAAAACGCGTGATGTAAATCGCACTTTTCTTTTTCTTGGGTTTTCTTTCGTTTCGATTCGATTCGATTTTTGTTTTTGTTTTTGGTTGGTTAAATATATAAAAATTTCTTTTATAAAATAAAACTAAAAAATTGCTTTCATTTAAGTTTGTTTCTCTTCTTTTTTTGTTGTTTTCTTTTTTTGTAATGTGTAAAATAATGATTAAACTCAACAAAAGTAACAGGATAAATTGTTTTATACGAAGTTTTGTTATCATCATTTTGTTTCAAGTTTTACGCTTTTAGTAAAATCTCTTTTCCATTTATCAATTTACAATTATACACACATGCAGCAACAATTTTCTCTTCTAAAAGTAGTTGGAAATTTGCTTTGATTGCTGTTGTTGTTGTTGCTTTTCTACTGTTAATGTAACGATTTTCATTACTGTTAATGTTATTGTTACTGCAAGTGTTACTATTCTCTGTTAAATTTCGCTAGAGTAACATTCGCTTTATTTTGTGTTTGTTGTTCCTTTTAGTTCATGTTTAAATAATTATTAAAGAGCTGCATGCAGGGAGCACCTCCAGTTGGCTCCTCGTAGAGATGTTGCTGGCGTGCATTGATGGCGGCACTGTGACGCCAAATATTTGCCACTTCCTGTAGCTCACCAGCCGATGAGGATGAATTGGAGCTAACATCTGAGCTAGCATCTGGTTTATTGTGCTGATTGCCATCCTGGCTAATGTGCAAATTGCACAAGAGATCGCTGAACATGTCGTGGGCGAGAGAAGCTGCATTATTGTGACTATTGTTGGTGTTGTTGCTGTGGTTGCTGCTGTTGTTATTTGTCGGCAACTCCCAGATATTCTGTGCAGCACTCAGCTTGGCATAATGTGCTGCTGCATTCGTATTGCCCCAGCCACCAGTTGACGAAGCACCCGATGAGCTGGTCATCGATGCTGTGGGCGATGCTGCATGTGGCAACAACTCCTTGGCCGCATAGAAATTCTCCCTGAGTTGGCCACAATTGGGCGATGTCTGAGCCCATAGCAACTCCTTGCTATGACTGCTGGTGGGACTCAACGATGGCTGTGAGCCACTGCCCGATGAGCAACCGCTGGTGGATCCAGTGGTTGAGGCATTGCTGCCACAGCCCCACAATGCGGAGATGGCTTCAGCTTGGGCTCCCATTGGTTGTGACCAGGCGGCGTTCAATTTGTTAACGTTGCTGTTGACGTTGTTGTTTTGTGAATTATTGCTAATTAATAAGTTACTAATACTGCTGCTAACACCATTGTTGTTATTGTTGTTGTTGCTGTTGATGTTGTTGCTATTAATGTTGGTCAATAAAAGGCCGTTGGAATCATGGCCAAGGTTCAAGTGGCCCAGTTGCTTGTGTGTCTGTGGCTGTTGTTGTTGTTGCTGCTGCTGTTGTTGCTGGAACTTGCTCATTACATCCGCCATGGCCATTAGGCTATTTGTAAAGGTCAGCTTATGTTGTTGTTGCTGCTGCTGCTGTTGTTGTTGTTGTTGATAACTGGCAGCACGAGCAGCTGCTGCAGATACTAAATAGCCAGCCTCATTTGCACGTTGCGTGGTTGCAGCAACTGCAGTGGCAACTGCTGCTGTTGCTGCTGGTTGATTGACGACAGCAAGTGTCGGCTGTGGTTGCTGTTGTGATGTTTGCTGCTGCTGTTGCTGTGGTTGCTGCTGCCTTACCTGCTGATGTTGCTGAGCATGCGGATGAGCGCCAATAAGATCTGGATTTATTTGCTGCTGTAGCGGGGCCGAATAATCAATGGCCGCATTGAAAAGCGGCTGCTTGGAGGCCGTTGGAGCACCATTGACACTGGCGACAGTTGCACCTGTGACCGTTGGAGACTCCAACGGGGCCTCATGTTATGCGATCGCCTGCAGCCGCGTCGTGTTGCTCTTAGCATAGCAGTAGCTCAATGGCTTCACAAAGTGTGTATCCTGTGTGTTGCAATAGGGACAGGTGACACCATGCGAGTAATCACTGTAGAAGTTCAGCCGTTGCTGTGGATGCATCAACATCTTGAAGCAATTATTGCACTACAAAGAGAGAGAGAGAAGATAACATTTAAATTTAAGAGCTGCAACTGGGGAGTTTGGAAAGTTAATCAAGTTAGTAATAATTAATTAAACTTTTGATTAATACAAAAATACAATGTTACCAAAGCGTTGTAAGAGAGCTTTTTAATAAAAGCTCTGACAAATAAACTTGAAATAAATTATCCAAGTTTACTTTAGGCTTAATTATAGTTTATAATTTAGCGAGCTTTAAGATGATTTATTATAATTAAACTTTCGAGCTGTCTGAAATGTGCTTTCAATGTTCGGGTCACCTTAAGTATCTGGGGGTTAAGTAAGGTTAAAGATTTGTCAAGTAAGTATCTCAAGTATAAATAATCTAAATTCAAGCTTAAGCTTTTTGCGATGTACTTGTAAAGCTCTTAGAAATAACGATTTTATCATTTAAAGTACGACTAAGCAGAGATTTAACTAAGTAATATGTTAGTAACTTTAAGTAGTTTTTAATGTGCTTAAAAAGCTCTTTAAATAAAACTTACCTTATAACGCTCGGCACAGCAGGGCATGGCCGCAAAGATGTCATAGGCATACATGGTGCCCAGAACCAGACTGGAGCCATCCCAGGGCTCATTGCAGAATCTGAATTGGATGAAAGTAAATGCAAAATTGTTGTAGTATTGGTTTTGGGATTAAGTCAAGCCCTTAATGGGTGGCATGACTTTAGTATCAAGAGGATTTACCTGCAGCTGATGACGCGACTACTGGAGGTACCGTCCAGGCAACTCATGCACACACAGGTCAAGTAGAGCATGCGTCCCTCGTATTTGACCTGAAATGGGAGAGGCGAAAGTATGTATTAAATATGGGGCGTGGCAAGTAAGGGGAAGATGGAAAGTAAGGGTAAACCAAGCAGTCGCATAATTCATTGTCACAACAATGAAAAATGATTTCATGCAACTTTCTACTCGGCATACGTATCGTTTCCCTCTTTCTATAGCTACTTCTTCTTCTCCTTTTCATCCCAGTTGTGGGTATGAAAAGGGCTTGTAAAGAGTGCAAGCGACGCGACATAATAATTTCAAATAAAATGCAAAATGCATAGCAAACGCCCACGAGACACGGTCCCTGACAGTCACAGTGGCAATGGCATTGGCCATGGCCAAGAGGAAGCCCAGAATGGAGAGCCAGCCAGGCAAGAGCCCAGACACAGCAGTTGGCAATGAATTATAAATCCAGGTTTAAATTAAAGCGCAAACAAGCCAAAAGGGGAGAGGAGAGGAAAGAAGAAAAGGCGCCATCCCATGCCATGTCAGACCAACCAAGTCTGACAAGCTAGGAAGGGAAAGCGAAGAGACAGAGAGAGAGCGAGAGAGAGAGAGAGTTAGGCAGCTGAGACTGAGTTGAGTTGAGGAGGTAAGCAAATAAGTACGTAGGTTGCACGTGGGTTGCTTGCAACGTTGCACCTTTGGCAGTTTATTAGGCGCTGCCGTAATTATGCTGACTTAAATGGGTCATAAATTGCAAGCTAGAGAGGTGCGCCTTGCCTCTCTCCCTTCTTGTTCCCTCCCTAAATTTCCTTTTCTCAACTTGCACAATTTCCCATAATTTGTGTAGTTATGTCTTCAGACAGACTGTGACTTATGCCTCCGCTTGGCAGCGGCGTGTGGCAAAATGTAGTTTTCTTTCTTTTGCCAAATTTGCAACAACAACAACAACAACAACAACACCATTCGCATCACAGGCTAATTGCAGGCTGGAAAGTTCTTGGGGCACGTGGGCGTAGTGAAAGCGGCCTGCAACAACACACGTGGGTGTCACATGACAACATTTGACATTTATTAATGATGAACTATGATGTCTGTTTGCTGTTGTTGTTGCTGTTGCTGTTGCTGTTGCAGTTGGTTGACTTACCTCAATGCAGCCGCTGGAATGCTGCTTGGGACTTAGAAAGAATGAGCCATCGACCAACGGATAGCGATCAAAAACGAGCAACGGCTCCTCACACAAGATGCATGCAACACGACTCATCTGCGACTGGGCGAGAGAGGAGAGTATGAAGAGGCGTGTCTCATCGTTGCCATGATTGCCCTCGTCCTCAATCTGCAATGGAACAATAAGAAAAAATGTTTAACAAAATTAGATACAACTCGAGAGCATATGCAGTTTAAGGCTAAAAATAGAATTAGAAAGAAAAGTCAACTTGTGGCTTTAATACACTTACAGAACGCTTAAATATAATATGTAATTGTTAATAATAATTATAAAAAAGTAAAAACTATTAAATTAAAATACCTTTAATAACGCGAACAATAGTTTAAAGAAAGATTCAATTTATAAACATAAAATAAATGTTAATTAATTTGATCTGTGTATTATTGAATACACAACTTAAAGGGTTTCTTTTCTTACTAAATTTTAAGTTTGTATCGTTAGTTTCCATGACAACTATATAATATATTGGGTCAAGAAAATCAGGAAATATTTTTTTATAAAAAATGTTTAAAAACAACTTAACTTTAAAGAAAACCCAATGTTCACGAAACTAAGAACATTTTTGTCTAATAATTCAGTCCAGATAATTGTGTTTTCAGCTCATTTCTTAAATTTTTAAGATTTGTTCAGTGTACAGACTGATGGTAATCAAGAATATATATGTTGTCAAATATATCTTCTGCTGTCTGTGGCATAAATTGCCACAAGGTTGTAATACTCTTGCAGACTTTGAATAAGAAATATAAAAATATAATCAAATTTATGTACAAGCATATGGAGAGATCTAGAGAGATAGATAGAACTATAACAATGCCAAGGTGCCAAGCCAAAAATTTCAATATAAACTTGTATGCATGTATGCATGTAGGTGTGTGTGTTGTGTGTGTGTGTGTGTGTGGCTAAAGCAGGAGAACGGCATCTAAGCGGCAACAAATGAACCATAAAATCCAAACGTGCTCAGGCAACCAGGCAGTCAGGGACATGGCTAAGCCAAATGGCTAACAGGACGGCCAAATTGAAAGCAGACACAGTCACACAATGAACACAATACATAGAGTGTATGAGAGAGAGAGAGAGAGAGACAGAGAGAAAACTCCGTTCGTTGAATTCCCCAATCGATAATCAATATGGCGAGCCGCGGCTTCTAATAAAGCCGTCAAATATCCAGAGCCAGAAACAGAGCTGTTACCAAAGTCAATAGCCCAAAAGGTGCCAAAAGGTGTTGAAGGATGCACAAAATATGGGAAAACTCACACAAGCTGAACAAACTGTGGCAGACACTAATCAATGTTGTTGCTCTTGTTGCTATTACTTGCTTGCTTGATGTGTGTCTTGAATCGAACTTGCAACACAGGTAATTGCCGTTTGCCCAGGTGACCGCACAATGAGAAAGAGACAGCGAGAGAGTGAGAGAGAGAGGAAGAAACAGTACAAGAATAACGACACAGACATGTTGAATTATTTAGAGAATTATTTAGTAATAATGATAACGAAATGCGAAAGGACACGTAGTCCTAATCAATTGCTGCAATGGGACTTCAATTCTACGTGTTATATGTACCTAGAAATGTGTGTGTGTGTGTGAGTGTGTGTAAGTGGTTTGTGGTTGTGTCTGTTTGAGACATCACAAGTTTAATGCACTTTTAATAAGTCACTAAGCAGTACACAACCGTATAGAACCTCAAGTAGTCGCCTTGTCTCACAATCAGCCAAAAGTAAAAGCACTCGACAGATTCGCAGAGTCGCTAAATTATTTTGTTGAGCACATTTTGCATAATACAAGAATTTGTTGTAATGCTGTGTAAATATTTGCCAAGAACTTTTGTAGATGTACTTCATCAGCAAATTAATATTTGCACAGAGTTCAAGATGCCACACCCACCACAGCCACCGCCTCTTCACTTCATAAGGCGGTTGTCTCATAAATCTTGGTAACAATAAAATCCAACTCGACAAGGTGGCATTAAACTCGATTAATCAATGTTTGCATTTATTTTTGGACATACTTTCAGTTTACTCAAGGGGAGAAGAAAGTAGACTGAGGGGAAGAAGAGAGAGGGAGTGAGAGAAGGGAAAGAGTGTAAGCGATATCTAGCGAAATTCTCATTCTCATTAAACAAAAGAAGTGAAATCGCTTAAGTTGGCAATTGAGTTGATTGTTTGTGCGGGGTTGTTCAGCAATTGTTGCTTAAGCCCAAAACAATAGCATGTCTAGGGTTACAATGGCACAACAACAACAACAGCAACGACAACAACTACAGCAACATTGTGGCAACAACAACTGCCAAAGACACATTCCATCAACTGACAGCAACAACAATATAATAATAATAAAATACATTTCTTTAACCTTTTGCTACGTGACAATTTACTAATTTGCCTGACCAGCGGTCATTGAACGCGCCACAACTTGATGCAACTGCCACATGCCACATGCCACATGCCACAATGCCACTTGCCACAACACATTTTCATAATTTATGAATGTCGCGTGCGTTGATGAAAAGCTTGTGGAATTCTTAGTCTATTTCTTTGCCAACTTTTTTTTCATTTGGCTGACTTTGGTTTTGAGTTTGTCAAGTGCAAGAAACTTTTGGCACATGCAAAAAGTAACCGAAATACAAAAAAATAAAGCTAAAGTCAAAAGTCGAAGTGCAATAAACTCGTGCATTAACTCAAAGTTGCCCAGCAGCAGCAACAACAACAACAACAACAACAGCAACAACAACTACAACTACATCTGGCGCTAATGAAGCCATTCAGTTGTCATTTCCTTGGCCAACATTGAGCGCATAAATCAGCTTAGCCAACATTTCCCTTTGACCATAAATATCAACACTCTATTAGAGCAGGAAGTTGGCCACCGAAAGAAGAAGAAAAATAAAGCCAAAAACCATTCACAATCCGGTGCCACAAATCAAAGTCGAGGCATTTCTATACCCTATAAGTAGAAGGGTGTCGAAAGGAGGTTCGATTTTATATGAAGTCCATACAAGGCTACAAGCCTACAGTTTTTCTTTAATTTCAATACAACTTATTAATTTTATTTTCCTAATTGTTTCCTTAAAAATTCTTCAAAGGAAATTTTCTCAACACTAAGATTTTGTAATTATTTTTCCATTGACTTAGTAAAGTGACCTAAACAATAATGCTTAGTAAATGTGCTACAGATTTGATTGTTTAACTTCTCTAGGTAGTTAAAGGGTAACTGCCAGTCGTGCACATACTTACAGGACACAAACATACATAGGTCACACCCCTATCGCCCTTTTTAACAAGACAATAGCCGATTGAAGAGCAATTTAATTCCATTCCAAGTGCTACGATTTTCATAAACACATAAAATTAAATTGCATTTCAATGGGAGGGGAATAGAAAGAGGCAGAGCGAGAGCGAGGAGAGAGTGGAAAGGGATTGGAAAAGTGTCTCAAAAGTTGCCTGAATCCATTAAAACTGTTGCTGCTTTCTGTGGCCATTTGATGGCCATAAATATTAAACCCTAGTCAAGCATTTCCTCAGCTCATTGGCGCCACATACAATCCATAATCCAGACTAGATATGAATGAGAATGAATGAGTTTGATTCGTACTTTACGAATACTCATACATGAATACATTCATTATTGAATATTTTAATTATTTGTTCGATTTTGAATGCAGTTTAATCAGCTGGAGTTGATTTCAATTAGCATAATTACGTTGTCTGCATCAAATTAAAATTCACATTTTCAAATGATTTCATTACATTACTTTTAAGAGCATTTATTATAAAAAAACTTATAAACAAATTAGCAGCAAAACTAAATTCATTTAAATTGATTCATAATTTTTTATGTAATTTAAATTTTATTTTTTGTAAGCATATTTTTTTGAAATGTATCCTTAAAGTTAGTCTGTATTTGTTTGTCAAATTTAAATGTGTTTGTCTGTCTCTGTCAATCTATAAGTCCATCCCTTTCTACCACTTCAGACCCTTTTAAACTTGACTTTCTTTGTGTTATATGTATTAAAAAGCAATAAAGCGGCTTTATGCTTTTTAACTTATTTACGTTAGCGCAAAAGAAATACTCTGAACTTTACATACTCATGTGTATCCATTAGATACATTCATGTATCTGTATCTGTATCTGTGTGTGTGTAAGAGTGTGTGTTTTTGTTTGTGCAGACAGTAAACAAACATGAGACTCCCTTTGGTGTATCTGCTTAAGGTCTATCCACGATGTTAAATGTTATTAAATATTTGAGTTTGTTTTTTTAGTGTGGCATAATTTATGCCACAGACTGTAACGCCTTATTAATTCACAAATGAAATTGTAGTAGTAGCAAAGCCTACGGCACACACAGTCATATGGGCAACTTTTTAGCGAGTTTTCACTGTGGGCGTTCTCGCTTTGAAGTCATTTGATGTCAAACGATTTTATTAAGGCTGCCAAAAGTTTCCCCATCCCCTGGAGCAAACCCGGAAAAACTACAACTATCAGCCTCAATTGACGATTGTCATTTGTGGAAATTGAAAAATTGTATTGCCAACTGTCTGAGTAGGAGTTAAAAAAAGGAGGAGGAGGAGAAGAAGGAAAAGAAAATGCTTTCGAGTGGGTGACAATAAAAGACAATAGAAGATGGAAGAAAGTTGCAACAAAATGAATTACAAAATGCCACTCAAGGTGGGCTTTGTGGGCGTGGCAGGCTGCTTAATTTATACAAGTGGCAGTCACATCAAATGACTTTTAATATTGTGTGGCAGTGGCAGCTGAGCATAACATGCAACGAGCTAAGAGTTTTGCTAACTTTCAGCCTGCAACAGCGACAACAGCGACAACAACAACAACAACATCAAAAGTGGCAGTGGCAGATTAACTGGCAGCATTCAAAGCCAATGACAAGACCAAGAACAAGCGGACGGCATATGACACTGACAATGAAAATGGTATTGCAAACATGCTCAGCTCTAAAGTAGCAGTCAAGACGATGTGGCATCCACAACTACTGTTTCTTCTGCTTCTTCTTTGTGTGGCAACAGAGGCGAATCCCCTCAAGCCAATGCAGAGCAACTGCATCACAACAATAAGCTTTGAAATCAACCTAAGCCCGCAGAAGCAACAGCAGCTCTAAAGCCAAACAGTTAAAATGAAATACAAGAGAATAACTTAAAATGCAACTTGATAGAAAGGAAAGGATCAACGAGATGATACCCATTAAAATGGTGTGCAAATATCAATAAAAAAATAAGTAAATGACATGAAATATATACAAATTAGTTGACAGAGTTAACATTTTATTTATCAGAGTATTTTATTAAATTGAATGTTGTATAGCTTTATCGATATCGATATTGCGACAGAGGATTTCTTAAGAAATACGGTTCCTTGATTTAATCTAAGAGTTAATTTCAAATCTTTTTTATTTAATTTTACCTATTCTTAAATTGAATTTATTTAGTAGCCCAATTAAATTTTGAGTGAGAAAACGAAATGTAGTTCTGAATTCAACTTTATTTATATTAATTTGAATCTATCTTAGCTTTAAAATTTAAGCGAATATGTTTTAAATTGTAATTAAAATACATAACAAAGTACAAAATGCAATTAAAAACATTCGTAGAGTAGCTCAAAAGTAATATACTCATTGCACAATTTAATGTACTGGGTATTAAAGCATAGAAAGAGAGTTTGTACAAATTATATGAAGCAGTGGGCGGTTGGGAGTGTAGGTTCACTTTGGATGTGGGGTTGGCACTCTTATAAATGAAATGGAGTAATAATATTTTGCGACAACAAACGCAGCAGGATCCTTTAGCTAGGAGTAAGTACAATAGAATGGTTTCAAAAATAAGGAGGAGTAGGTACAAAAAAAAAGGCTGCACAGGACGCAGCTGTGCTTCGTGTGGCACATAGGAGAGTTGGCTAAACAACAATGCAACAGCAGCAGTTGTCGCTGTGTTGCAGACAAACAAACATTTCAATAAATTCAAAAAAACCAGCAGCCAGACAATGAAAAACACGCAAAAGGAGTGCCAAACCAGGCAACCAACGAACCAAAAACAGATACCAGACCAATGCCAGACAGAACCGACTTTAGTTTAAGACAAAAACAAAACAAGGTTGAGAGGGAAGTTTAAAAGCTACTCGAAGTGGCTTAAAAGCGTGTCGTTTTGTTCCATGTGCCCCACCTGCATTTTTGGCAATCTCGTGTCATTTGCACTTAATTCAAATGCGCGACACAATTGCCAAAGGAAAACTACAAATAAATATAAAAGAAAAGTGAAAAATAAGCTAACAAATTCGTAGATATTTTTTAGAATTTTTTCTTTACGTCTGCATTTACGCGTTGTTATAACTTCATTAGGCGCTGTAAGCGACATTTTTGATATAAGCAGCTTGTAGCGCGTGGCATATTTTATATTTTTTTATTTTTTAGTTCAGTGAACTCGCGAATTCTGTTCTGAAATTATTAAATGCTTCAGTTAACCAACATCTTTTTGAGAGATATGCGACCATTTAAATGTACAATTGAGCATTGATATCTCTCGGAGAGTGTCCTTTTGGCATTTGTCTGCTAACCTTCACTTTCAGTTGATTTTAATTCGCTTTTTTTATCCTCAATCCAATTTTCAATGGCATTGGCATTTTTTGCATTTGCCATTAGCTAAAGCAGCTTCTGTTATTGTTGTTGCTGTTGTTGTTGTCAGTATTTTTGTTGCTGTTGCTGTTGTTGTTGTTGTCGTCGTCGGGCATTCTGTGTGCTTATTTATGCGCTGACTTTGCCTTTGCTTTCGCCTGACCCTTAAATATCAATTTGCAAATAAATTGTATTTGCCCTTTTAAGTAGTTGTTGTTGTTGGTTTAGTCTGCTCTTATTTATCGTTGCGTTCAATGTTCTATAGCATAATGGCCTTTTATTGGCAATGCCAATGCCAAAGCTAAAAGCCGCCAGCGTCTAAAAGCAACTACAACAAAATACTCTAAATGCAATCTTGAAATATTTTTCGACAGCGCCCGTGTAAGTATGCTACGAAAATTTACTTCTTTAAGTTTATTGAACTGCCCCAAGGATCTTCTACTCCATTTTTACTTCTAGGGCAGCCATTTTAGTATTTTAAAAAAACTGATATTCCCTTTGGCAATTATTTTTCTACATATTTTTTCCAAGGATTTGCCAAAAAAAAAACTCCAAATGCAAATACGCTTTAGAAGCGAAGAATTTTCAGCTGGCTGTGAATGTGCCACGCCCCCTTTGTTAAGCAAGCAATTTAAATGCATTTGGCGGCACTAATAGTTTTATTATGGCCAATTTCCATGCAGCAGCAGCAACAGCAGAAAAAGTGGTGCAAATTGCTTGGCGACTATAAAAGTTAATTGTTTAATTATTTTTCTATTTGCCGACATTTTGGCAAGAGATTTTTGCCATTTTTATTTTTATTACATTTTTCCTTTTTTACTTGTTCTTTTTTTGTTTTTGTTTTTGCAATGTGAGAGACGCGTGTGGCATGCATTTTATGAAGTTACAGTACATTGCTTTGATTGGAACTTAAGCTCTGGCATAAACGAACTGTAAGCCATTTGCTCAGGGTTAAAAAGGAAGACAGACTCAAAGGCACAACAATGTTGGAGTTGTAGTTGTATGTGTGTGTGTTCTTTGGCTGTAATTTCTTCCACTTAAGTTAATGCCCCGTCGATTTAACGCTTAGACAAACATGCACATACACAGTTGTAGTTATAAGTAGTATATAGATATTTTTACAATGTGTATTATTGTTCTGCTGCTGCTGTACGCTTATCAGCTGTGAACGGGAACGGTGCGTATGAGTGATAAACTAGACTATTTTTATAGGGGCTCTCTGCTGGCCGCTGTTCTTATCGCCGTTGCGGATCAATGAACTTTACACACACCACACACTAATAAGGTTCTGGATGCGTTGCACCAGCTGATAAGGTGGCAATAGGCAATGCACTCGCATTTAACCAGCGATAAGGAGTTTGACTGCAGCAAGAATTGCAAATGTTGCACTTTTTTCATTTTTCCATCATTTTTTTTTTGTTCTCTTTTGTTTTTGCAGTTAACTAATTGGTCTCGGTTTGTCCCGTTGGTCATTCCCTTGGGGGCACAGTTGAACCAAATTACATTTTTTTCTTTTTAAACATTGGCCTCTTGTGTTTTTTGTTCTTGTTTTTTTTTATCAGCGAAGCGAGACTGAGGACTCAGTTTGAGCATATCTTTATAATTGCAAAAAGCCAAGCGGAAAGCAAAGCAAAGCAAAGCAAAACTGAAATGGTAAAATGGTAAAATGGCTGTCTGCATTTTAATTACAGTTCCAGTAAAAACACAAAAACAACAACGGAAAACCAAGAAAATGCTGTGAAAATTCTAACCTCAAGCATAACAATGGCCACCAAAATGGGCATTGAGTTGCACTTGCAACTTGCAACTTCATGGCAAAACTTTGATTAAGAAAACCAACTTTTTGCCCGCGAAATCTAAAGAATGAGCAGGAAAGTTCAAGCTCAAGTTGAAACTTGCTTCAAATTGTGAATGTGAAATGCATTTAAACAATTTTCGGCTGTAACTTTGCACAGCCACATTTCAGTGCCAAAAATAATGTATATATAAAATATAATTAAAAAGAGAAGAGAACAATGAGCAACAGATTCCAGACGCAGACACAGGACACAGACAAGCAAACAGCGCACATAATGAAAATGTCAAAATAAACACGACATTAAAAAAGCTTACTCCTAGGAAAATGCCAAAAAGCTTCCACACAACAAAAAGTGAAGCCAGTGCACTCCAAGACTTTTTAAAGGCCAATAAAAGTCGAAGCAGCGCTGCTGAAAATAACAGGAGTAGCTAACTAGCTATAAGAACAGACACACACCCACACACACCCGCTCTCACACACAGAAATAATCTATATATGAACATTTGTAGAACTCATCGAGGCCACTAATCGCACAATGCTCTAAAGACGTAGCTAAAGGTGTCAGACATGGCGTATACGCAACGTAGCCTAAGTGGCTTTGCCGCGTGTTCGTTCTGATTAGCATTTCTAATTAAGTATTGCACATGAGTAGCAGGATAATGACACTTGCCAGACAGTCACACCCACACACACACACGTACACACTCATTCGTTCTTTACACACACATATAATCAGCAGCTTTTTCTTCTTATTAACCGCATGTTTAGCGGCTATTCAAAAGCGTGTCCAGACAGTAACGCCCCTCTATATTTTTTGGAGTTGACTCTGTGAGGTCCATTTAAAGTGAAAACATTTACATTAATAATTAGCGACACTCTCAACGAACTTACAACTTTCAGCCAAGTGCCACGCAAATTGCAATTAATCAAGACCCGCGGCTGTGGCATGAGAAGAACAAACAAAAAACTTAATGTCGAGAGGAGCTGACAGTTTAACTGACTAAACAAGGTGCGATAAGTGTCCAGCTAGCGAAATCAGCGCCAGGACAATGACCAAGGATAACAAAAACAATGGTAAAGGAGAAGCAGCAGCAGCAGCTGTTGAAAATGAAAATGATTTAAAGCACATGGTCCAGGACGAGGACAGCGCCCCAGGATTCTCCTCCTCCACATACACATCCTTCTCGACCTTAAGCGAACTGCTAACGGGCGTCCTTTTGTTGACAACTTTTTTTTTGTCTTTTATGTGTTGGTTAAGTACAGTTTTTTAAGTTTAAAGTTCAGCAGACAGTCCGTTCAAGGCTAGTAAGCTGTTTCCTCGTCACGCTGGCAAAAGTAACAAATTTTAATTGAAATTCATCATTTTGCGTAGTCAAAGTCAAAGTAGAGTCTTCACTCTCCGAGAGACAGCTAAGGTAATCAAACTAATGAATTTTACATGTAGAAAAGGCAAGCGAGGTCCTTTCAAAGGTCAGCTTGAACGGGCCAGCCTAAGAGTCCAATTCATATGCACAAAAAGCTACAGTGGAGCCTCTTAAATTTTAACGGCATCTAAGATTTATTTTTGAATTCATTCTGAAATGTAAGCCGCCAAACTTTTGTTCGTTAGTAGCATTATTAAATAAAGATATTTATATACAATTATTTATTAATTTGTTAAAGCTGCTAAGTCCTCTAAGGTTTCTTATGATCATTGTTTTACATTTCTTTTCCTAACTTTTAATTGACTCTTTTGAGGTCATAGCTGATAATAAATAATAGCTGATAATTATTAAAATTTCGTTAAAATTCTCTAATTGATTCTTAAAAATGTAGTTTTACTTAGTCAACTTCTACTGTAATCAGGCATTTGTACGCTCTGGCAAAAGGTAAATGCAGCTTGTTGGGAAAATGGACAAATTGGATTGTTGCTGTTGTTGGCGTCGTTGTTGGTTAGGTAACATTTGTGGCAAGCACTTTCGCATACACATGGATACAGAAAGCAACCACAGGAGTAATTAAATTGGAGTCCCTGACACCACAGACAGCAACTTGTGGCTGCCACATTGAAGGACGAATTTTGAACTTGCGTCGTCTCTCAAGGATAGGGAAGGGAATAAGGAGCCTGCATGTTGCTTATTGCCTGGCTATGTTATCATTGTAGATAATTTCATTATATATATACACACACACACACGTACATACATACATCTCACAAATGCAGTCGTAAGAAACAAATAAAATGCGAAAACTTCAAAGCAACAGACAAGAAACAAGCAAAGGGCGTAACATGGACTGCGATTTGCTCAACTTTTACCAAAACAATGTGATAAAAAAAAGGGAAAGAGGGAAAAAGGCGAAGAAGGCGTGTCGGCACTCGTCGATAATTAATTTTGCCGTCAAGGATCTACGCTCGCATTACATTTCAAACTAAGCGCCTTATTGGTAATGTAGAAGACGGCAAAAAAAAAAATAAAGCACAAGAAAATAAAAGGTAAAAAGACAAATCAAAAACCAATAAAAAGCAATACAATAAAAGCAAAGCATGGCTAAAATAAATGCAGCTAAAGTTAAAGCAGCAGTTGGAGTTAAGAGCTGATTTGTCAGGTTCATTGCACCATTCGCGAGGCGCTTTATTTGATTTTCTCTCTCTCTCTCTATCTCTTTTGTATTATTTCTTTTTTGGTTATTTATTTAAAAGATGCTTAGACAAAGCCGCAGAGAAGGGGCAGAAGGTCGCTTGGCTGATAGCAAAGGCAGCGCATAAATTTTGCAAACGCTGCACAAATAAAAGAGAGAGTCGATGCGATTCAAGGATAAAATAAAATAAAAAAACGAGGAATATGGCAAAGAAATTGCAAACTTAAATCAATAAATAAAGCATAAAGTGTGTGGCCAGATGAAAGAGAGAGAGTGAGAGAGAGAGAGACAGTGTAGAGTTGGAGTCAAAGGAGTCGCGTCAACGTCATTAAATCAATGCTGCCGCCTGTCGTTGCCGTTTGCCGGCGCTAGATAACGAGCAGGACAACGACTGAGGCAGAGGCAGAGGCAGGACGAGGAGTTTTGCTGCAGTCAAAGTTTGCCAAGTTTACCAAGTGACATTAACACAAACGACGTTGTGCTCTCTCTCTCGAAGAGCACATTAAAATATTCACGTCGAGATCTCTAGGACCAGACAAGTGTCGACGTCGTCCTGCTCATCCACGTCCACGTCCACGTCCTCGTCCTTGTCTGTTGAGATGCTGTCAGCGACAATGCGTTAGACAATGCCAAAAACACAATTGGGGCGTGTCCAGGACACATCAAGTAAGAGAAGCACAAGTAAAGGAGCTTTCTCAAGTGAGAATCTCAAGTGGCAAAGGCTGAAAAGGTAGTACCAAAGTCTCTTACCAAGTCTAGGGAGACTTGCCTCAATTGTTTTTGTGCATGCCATGGCAAATTTTTGATTGAATTGCCGAGCGACTGTCAAGTTGATGGATTGGTTTAATCAAACCGTAGAGCGACAGACAAAACGAGCAACACATTAAAGCCATCTCACAGCATAACATGGTAACAATCGATTTTCTCTGTTTTCGGTTTTCTTTTTGGCCTTGAGACTGCGACAAACATAAACTTTTTGTGGCAGGAAGTTAAAGAAGAGGCCGTGAAATGCACGTGACCAAACGCAGACAGCCGGAAATATGGTTATATACAGGTCTCAGCCTGTTTTGACTGTATTTGTGTCTAACCAGGCTTAAAGCAATGCTGTGTGTAGACGACAATGGGCACGATAAGGCGTCAAAATGCCGACAACGACAACGACAACGACAATGACAATGACAACGACAACTATAACAACAAAAGTCAATAAGCAAAATGCTTTGCAGAGCCAAAGGCTACAAGCTAAAATCCTTTAATGTGCTGTTAACGATAAGCCTGGAGGGATATGCAAAAGACTTGGCCAAAACTAGCGAGACAGACGAGCAGTGAATATTAAAACAAATAAGCCAACATAATGGACAGCCCCCAGCAGAAAACAGGACACGAAGGACACACACAGGACACGCCAGACACCACAAAATAGACAAATAAATTGAGCAGCATGGGAAACGTTTTCTCTTTTCTTTTTAACTAAAAAATGTTGATGGTTTTGACCCATGTCAAATAAGTTAAATAGCTAGTAAAACGTCAATGGACAATACTCGTATGTGAAGCCCCATGCCACACAGGTCAAGCTTTAATTTCAGTTGCTGGTCAATGACTTTGCTGTCCTCCACCTTTTCAAGTTAGTTGCATTGATTTGGCAGTTTAAAAAAAAAACTGACAGCAATATATATTTGGCAATCAAATAAAGGCCAACATGAAATGCAAATGTTTGTGTATGTGCTAAAAAGTCAAGAGGATGCGACTAATTGGTGTTAACTTGAAGCTGTCGTTGTACCAAAATTAATGGTCACACAAATTTACCCAGGCTGTCCTACCAACCTGCTCCCTCCGCCCCCCTGACTGTCTTCCTTCCTTCAGGTAGGGTCCACTTCAGGGGTTCAACGAACTTTACCTTTGCCTCGTAAAAATCAATAGGCGGCGACGTTCGTCGGGTTCGCTGTTTTAAAATACATTTTGAAATGGCCAAAAACGAAATGCGCATCAAAGGCACTTCAAATATCAGCATAATCGTTGCCAGAAATGAGCTCCGTCCGGAGACGGAGTCGAAGCCCCTTTTTGCCAGTCAACGTCATCATCAACATCAACAGCATCCGAAAAGGGATTGCAGGTATGCTGTACTTAAGAGTTACCCTACAGTACGTATAACAACTTGGCATCAGCATAAAATAAAAGCAATTAATTAGCTTTTGATTTAGTCGTAAATATAAATATTTCTCTCTGAACAAGCCTAAATTTTCATATGTTAATCAATTCTGTCTCGACTGCTTTAGTTGAAATTAAATATATAAATATAGGCGCCTCATACATATGCTTATCGTCTATATAAAAATCATTTAAAAATGTATACGCTACATTTAAAATATATTAAGAAATACATAACATATGTTTGGAATTTAAAATATAAATTGTAATACATATTTAATTCTTTGAATAAATTTAATTATAGCAGTACAAATGCCATTTATTCAATTTTGAATTAAGACTGCTTATCAAGTTATTGTAAGAGCATACCCATTCAATTGCTGCTTGCAGGGTATAGCGACATTCGCTTATGAATGAATCAAAGGCAGCAAACATGAACATGAACACACACTCTCCTCCGACACTCAGTCAAACTCACAATCACAAGTCGATTGAAGTGGAAGTTTTGCAGCAGACTGCGCGGGTTTTTTCTTCTTCTTGTTGTTTTTGTTGTTGCTTTGCCAAGTTTTTAAAATGTTATTTTTAGGCACTTTTTTTTACGAGCCAAGTGAAACAGGCAAATATAATGAAAACGAAATTTGCAACTGCAATTTCGTGCCACGCCACATGGAATACTCTAAAACTGAATGTGGGCGGTGGGCAGAGTGAGATGGGGCAGGGAAAGGGGAGCAGGGGGAACAGGGGCAAACAGGCAGTCAACTTGTAGAAGCGTGACAAATCTTCTGGCAACTTCAAGTCAAGGAAATGGGCGACGATTGGCAACGATCGATAAAGACACGATCATGACCAGCAGCAACAGTTGCAGTTGCTTTGGCTGCACTTAATTGAGTTGTTGCACTGCAATTGCAACAACAATATCAACAGCAACAACTGCAGCATTGTTAATGTTAAGTTTTCCACGAAGGGGCGTTGAACAATTTGCTGGTCTGCTTGACTGTTGCCAGTTGTTGCATGTGGCAGCTGCTGTGGCACGGTGGCACGCGCGATAAGCAGCTGCAATAAGCGAGCTTCTTATCTGATAGATGCAATTATTAATTGGCGCAACATGTGGGCCAATCGAGCCGTTGGTTAAAATATTACGCATTCGCGCCGTTAACAGCCAAAGTGAACCGCAAAATTATTGGCCATAATCAGTCGTGGGTGTTATGCTCTGCGCTGTATGCAGACCGTTTATACTTGCCACAAATGGCTGGTGTTGACCCCCTGGGGGTCCAGTTGCACAACAGACGACAACAGCAACAGCAATGGCAGCAGCAGCAACACCAGCAGTTGCAACCGAAGGGGGCTGGTAATTTGATCGACTGCCTTTAATAGAAATTGTCTAGCCAATTGGCAGCTATAAACGTTATTTGTGTTTATATAAAAGTGTAACTGCATCTGTATGTGTTGTACATAAGCAAATTTGCCTGCATTGTTAAGTCAAACAAACCGTTTACACAGACAACGTGCAAATGTTGCCAACTGGCAGCTTAACTTGGCTAACAAGTCAATGAACGCTGACAAATTTTAAGGCAATTGAATAAGCGCTATGCAATGCATATTACGAAAAACATTTAGTTTTGTATTGCCAATAATATTCCTAATAAATACAAGTGTAAATGGCTTTAATAAATATGAGATATAAAAAATCAATAGCTTGAAATAACAAATACAAATAGTACTTAAAAATTATAAATACAAAAGTCATAAACAATATTGAAAAAATCATATTAAACACTTAACATGCATTTAGTATACAAATTGAAATTACGCTTGAACAAATATACATGAATTTAAGTATGAAATAAAATAATTAATTGCAAGACTTATATTAAGAACCATAAGTAGTGAGTAAAAAATAAATAAATAGTGATTTATTTAATACATTATAATACATTTAATTGAAATAACTATTAAGAGTAACTTTAAATACGTAAAATTTCATTGTCTACTTTTTGGCTGGCCTTGAAATGCGCTCAATGAGAGCGAGAGTGAGAGAGCTTGGGAAATAAACGAGAGCGAAAGGTGCAAAAGCTCTGTGCTAATTGTATCGCAATCAATTCGTTAGCAACAGCAACAACAGCAACAGAATAGCAGCACCAAAGCACAGATAACATTCTTTGCATGTTTATTTTATTCTAGATGTTGCTGTAGTTATTGTTGCTGCTGCCGTTGTTGTTGCTATTTGCTGAATGCTTTGCTAATTATTGTCATAGGTTAGTGTAGGCAGAGTCCAAAGCAGCAGAATCGACGACGACGACGACAGCAACAACGAAAGTAATAAAAATTTAGAGCTGCTGAGAAACTGAAAGTGTTTCAAGCATTTTTTTCATGTTGTTGTTGTTGTCTTTGTTTTTGTTTCTTGCTGCTTGTTGTTTGCTATTCGCTGTTGTTGCCATTTTTATGGCGCTCTGTTGGCATTTTAAGTATTTTCACAGCAACAATGTTGCCCACACACACACACAAAACACATGCAAAGCTTTTGTAGAATGCCAACTCAGTCGCAATAATTACCAAGTAACAACAACATCAACAACAAGAGCAACGGCAACAACAAAAACTGGCCCAAGCATTAGGCAATCGCAAAATTTGTGGCCTGACATCTTTTGGGTTTCTACTTCTATTTCTTTTTTCATCTTATTTTTTTGTTTTGGAATCTCATTTTTAGTATGTAATTTAAGTGCTTTAGCCTGTCTTTGGGGCAACTTCTGCATATGTTGCCACGCAGTTTTCTTGGCATTCTGTCAAAGTACAACATGTGGCAGCCATCTTTTGTTGTTGTTGCTGCTTATAAACAAACATTGCATTGCGTTTGTCATTAGAATGGATAATTGTGGACAACGTTGGAGTTTGATTGACAGAGGAAACAGCAACAGCAACAGCTGGACAGCGTGTGGCAGATGTCAACAATTGTTGGCTTTTTATGCCACACACACACACATGTATACACTCGTGCACTTACATGGCAACATTCTTGCCACAATCTTCATGTTTGCTGTTGCTCAGTTTAACTCAGGTTGAGGCTCAAATGTAAGATTACGATTAAGTAAGAGACTCTCTAGGAGCTCTAAACTTATTCATACCCTAACTCAAAGAGTCCCTACAAAAAGACAGAAAACAAGTTATTCTTACTATTTGCAGTTTTATGTCTTTAGTGGAAATATTGGCATACGGGAATTTAATATTTATTTAAAGTTAGTAATTATTAATCTTTTTTTACTTAATAATTACTATTAAAAACTGTAGTCATTATACATTTATTTATTTATTTACAATATATTGATTATTTTGAGAAAATATTTAACTTTACAAAATTTTATTTTCAAGTTAAAAAATTAAGATTATTGGTTAAGATGTAAAGTATATACATATTTTAAAAGTAGAATTTATTAATTAATAATTATTTTCTGAGAGAAACGCTAAATATCTTTCATTTTTGAAGGATTCTGCCTTAAAGAAGAATATTGGCACTAATATAATTGAATATGTATATTATTTAATGTTAGCAACTATTTTCTTTATCTTTAATTTCCTTTTTTTTATTTCTAGAGAGTATTTACAAATACATAGTTGTTAGCTTTCTGAGCTTCACGCTCTTTCTTTCATTTTATTTTCTTAATTTGCATTCATCATCAGCGCACAAACTAATTGCAAAATGTATGTATGCGTGTGTGTGTGTGTGATGTGTGTGTCGCGTTGTGCTATTTCTATTTTTCACATTTTCCACACACACACACATGCAACAGACGCCACAGTGAGGCGGGTTAGCGACCGCAAAACTATCTGACATTAGATTGCGATGGCGGCCAAACGACAACAGCCGACGCCAGCAGTGACGTCGACAGAGGCAGCGACAGAGGCAGCGATTGGCGCTCATTTAAGCAGCGACTTTTTCTGTGCCGTTTGGCACGTACTCCCCTCGGTATGAGTGTGAGATAGAGAGAGTTTTAGATAGAGAAAGAGAGAGATGACACATGCCTTCAATTGCATGCACTTTTTTTTGTGAACATACACAGAAAAAAAATAGTATTGGTTTTCAATTTGGTTTTAAAATACATAAAGTCTTAATTAAACAAAGATTCGAAACTTAAAATAGATGTGGAATGATTCTTTTTCCTGTGTATGCATAAGCATATGTTGCAGCAACATGTGGCATGGCAACAGCAACAACTTGGATTTTGTTAAACTATTTATTACATTGCCAAAATTTATTGATGTAGAATTTTAAGTGCAAATTCCTGTTGCAACTATTGTGGCAACATTTCTGCCTTTTCCTTATCTACATGCAGCATCTTGCTTGAGTGGCAGCAAAGAGAGAGCGAGAGAGAGAGAGAGAGAGAGAGAGAGAGAAAGAGAGTTGGTTGTAGATCTGTTAGACAGATTGTGGCATGCTTGATTGAACGTTCGGTTTTATTGCCACAACAAATCAATTTTAGCAGCTAAAGCTGCAACAGCAACAGCAACAACAACAACAGTTGGCACTCCCCTTCAGTCTACTTTGTACATATTTACAACACCACAACTCGACTCCAAATGTTGTACAATGTATTTGTATTTGTATTTGTATTGTCTGTTAGTGCAACGTGCAATTGCAACATGCTTTTTTATTTTCGGTTGCAACTGCTGCGCGTTGGTGGCGCCGCAAACTCGAAAATTGCCGTCGACGCTGCGTCGGCGTCAATTGACGACGGCCTGCTTGCTAGCCTGAATGGGAGGTAGGGGGCGTGGCCGTGTCTATGATTTCTTAATTGATTTAACAGTGCCTGCAAAAATGTTATGCAAAATCATACAATAAGACTATCTTTGACGCGACAAAGACTTTATACCCTTTAAATTTTGACTCATGACAACTTAAGTGAGATATATACTCGTAGGTCCGACTTTTACCAGCTATATAGTAGTCCGATCTTAACCAAATTTACTTTACGGGGTCTGTCACGCCTCCTTAAATGCATTTCCCATTTGGTGACAAAATGATAATACCCTTGGCAAGGGTATAAAAAAGGGGAGCATAAATTCAAGCTGAGCTCAAGTTGAAATAGCGGAAATGCCTTCGGCTCAGTTAATATAAAGCAACGCCCACCCAAAAGTTCGTTCAACAAATTGATCTCACATCACACACACACACACACACACTAGCCCACCTATACACCTACTTATAAAGTATCTATGTAGCTATCATAAAAATTAGTTTAAAGCCTGAAATTTGTGGTACGCTTTTGGGATCTTGATTTGTCAGTGTCGTTGCTCATTTTTAATCATCAGCTTTTGATCTTATGCCGAAGGTGTTTATTCTCCTTGTTGTTGTTGTTGTTGTTATTGTTGCTGTGTTTATTGGCCAGCTGACCCGTTACAGTTATTAATTAACAGCTGTGCGCTTATTATGCAAATTACCACAGATGCGATGCCAGACAGAAGACAAAAGTCAATGTGGGGGTAACAACAACAATAACTACAACAACAACAACAACACAGACTAAAGCAAAACAAGCTATGCATATATCAAGGTAATATTTACATATCTGTATATGTGTAGATATATATATATGTCTGTATATGTAGATATCAAAGTTTGATAGCATTTGCAGTTTGTTGTGCGAGTACTCACGATTGCGTTTAATGAGTCATTCAATTAGCGACTACTAGAAATGTACAGGGTCTACACATACCTGCAATAAGAAGTAGAATAAGTTACGATTAAGTTACGATGGTTGATTTATTAATGAAATGAATGCATAATTAAATGTGCTTAAAATAGGCATATGCTTAAAGTATCTCACGCATTTATCTATTTATAAAACTGTATATCTATCTTTCCAGTATGCAAACTACATTTCTCATACCTTTGACATGTCTGTCTATCTTTCTTTAAATATACATATTTATAAGAATATCTTTCAATATATATACATATTTAAACTACTGGATATTTTTACGAATATTCGTTTACATGTCAACCTATCTACAAATATAACTTAAGTATTAATTTATTATTTATGTTTACTTATATCTACAGTGAAACCTCTCTTGGGCGGACACTCATGGTCGCGCAATTTGTGTCCGCTCAAGGGGAGTGTCCGCTTATGGGAATAATTCTATCTTTTTGTTTTTTTTCCCAATTTTAATAGGTTGTTCAGTACAGCGTTTATTGTAATAATAATGACTTTAAAAATAAGGAAAATTAACTTCAAATTAATTTACTAAGTAATTAATCATATAAGTGTTATTAATTACAGCGATTCTATAATTTTAATTTATAAACTATTTTAGTTTGTCGCGTTTTTAAGTCTTTTTTCAATTATGCAAGACTGCAAATGACTTTCCAAATAATTTAATATATTCCAACGCCTTGTTGTCATCTTTAAAGAATTTTTCAATTTTGAAATTTTGGTCATTCGTCATGTGTGTGTCCGCCCAAGAAAGGTTTTCGTTCGTTTTTGTCCTCTTTTTGAGTGTCCGCGTCCGCTCAAGAGAGTGTCCGCTCAATAGAGGACAAAATTGGTCTGAAAACCCCACCAAAACCAACGTCCCCGAAAAAGTGTCCGCCCGAAGGGGGTGTCCGCCTATGAGAGGTGTCCGCTAAGGGAGTTTTCTTTCACTGTACATATCAAAAAACCTATCTACAACCTACAATTTTACCTTTTCCTTCCGAATTGTGTTCCAATCTATATTTTACATAACATTTTTTGTTTCCACACATTCATGTAACTATAAGCTATCAATATTCTATCTGCCACATTTCTGTCTATCTGTCTACAAATATATCTATACATCATTCTATAAGAAATGACAGTATTGTTATTTGAGCCTTATCTTACTATTTACAATATCTATACTTAAATAATAATAAATATAATCCCATTGAAAATAACGACTTTAGCAACCATTTAAATGTAATTAGCTAAATTCAAGATAGAGATACTCTTAATCATACCCGCTCTTTATCAAATTAAGTGATTATTTGTAATAAAAGAGATGCCATATCTTATATGCCATGCAAAGCAATCACGTCAAAAAGACATATAAATGCAAATGGAGAAACTCTCCTTTTGTGTATTTGCATTTTGTAAAGTCTATAATTTAGTATTAAATTATGGAGATAACCGTAAGACAGCGCTAAGGAGGTGCATGCATCATCTTTTTGGACAATGCACACACAGACGTTGTCTCTTTAATTTGGCCAAAAGGCAATTGCAACAGTCAAAGCGAATAAGCCAACAATTTATTTTGCAATCAATTTGACAAATGCTTAAAGCTTACACATATGGCCAAAAGTCGATGGTGGAGAAGATAGCCACAACTCCATAGACAGAGAGAGTCACCTAGCCATTTAGCCAGCTGGCCAAGACAGAGTTTGCAATTGCTGCTTGGCTGTTGGCTGATCTGGCTAATAGATTGGCCAACAAGTAAGTTACTAAGCTGCGGCTGGCTCCCTGGGCCAACAGGCATCGTAAATATTTTTGTGGCCAATTGTGTGTTCTAGGCTATGGGACAGACATACATAAATTTACAGCAACGGCAGCCGGTGATCAACTTGGCTAATAAAGTTGCAACAACCATACATGTTTATTGGCATCGCATAAATGGCAGAATGTCTAAATTAGCGATGAGCGACATTTGTTGACATTGACCCACTGTCAGTGCATTGTGGGTGCGAGGGTCAACTGAGTAGTTAAAATTTATGCGTGACGACAATAAATTATGCAACAACAAAAAATAGAAAACGAGACTCGACAGCAGCCCGGCTCAAGTGTAAAGTGTACATAAACTTGCATCTATGTCTATGCACAAAGGTGTTAATTAAAGAGAGAGTGAGATAGAGAGATAGAGACACAATAATACACATACAAAGCCAGACAGGTGGTAGTTAAATTGAATTAAAGGCGCCTCATTAAGGTCAAATTACGGCCCAAAACTTGTCGTCGTTTGTCATTTGTCAATTGCTTTGCACAGCGCCTGTAATTATGCAGCGCTAATAGTTGTTGCCACGCCCCCCGCCTTCATTCTCATTCCTCATCCACATTTCCAGCAAAAGCAATTATTTTCAGAGTGACATTTGCAAGTTTTCAAAAACACACACCGAATACTTGTACTCACAATCGTTACCAGAGGTGTCACTTAGTCGTGATATCATTTGGAATTCGAAAACTATGCAATTCTATAAAAAAATAATTCTACATTTTAATTGTTGGGCTTTCAACACTGTAAAAAAAAGCAGGTAACTAAATTAACTACATATATTACTGCGGAAAGCTAATGAGTGGTCAAAATATTTAAAAATTTTATTGTAAATCATTGTAAACAAAAACATATTAGATAAATACTTCAATAAATGTTTTTGGTACTGTTTTAAATCTTTATAAATTACTCCTAATGCTTTGAAAGTCATTGTAAATAGACAATTGTTTAAATTTTCAATTTTTTTGCATTTGGAGCTATTGAAAGTTATTAAAAAATGTTCAAAAAGTATTAAGATTTTATTTAACATTTTTTATAGCAATTTTAGCGATTGGTAAAAGATTCTTTAATTATTCAGAAAATATTTATGTTGCTCTGCATATTAATATGTGTGTTTTTTTAACAACGTTTTTAGAGCTTTTCGTAAAGTAAACAAACAAAATTTAAAAAAAAAACTCCACCATAAAATAAACAATATATACTTAGTATATTTTATGTCAGAAACCATTTGCAGTTACATAGAAAAACAAAGTTTTTCAATTTATGCTTGCAGTTTTTAGTTGAAACAAAAAGTTAGTCGTTAAAAAATGTATAAATATGCATTGTTTCTTCTTCATTTTTTGGCTTTTGTTTTTGCATATAAAATTAGTTATTTTAAATGAATTTTGACACGTTTTGGAGCTGGTTTGTTTGCCCAACTCGTTTGTTTGTCGTCGTCTCGTTGAATGTTTGCCTTTTTGTCGTTTGTTATTTATGCATTTTTGTCATGGACACCAACTAACTACAAACCGTACGGGCTGCGGTCATTACCATGAACAAGGCACTAACTAACATTCACCCCCTCAATCCCCTCAGTCACAGTTTCAATTCCACCTCCCACTTCACTTCAGACAATTGGCAAACATATTTTAATTGATTTTTGTGTTTAAATGTTTGGTGTGAAATTAAATAAGAAAATGGAAAAAATCAACAATTTATTATTTTCAATGCAAAAATCTGAAGGACGTGAATTTTATTTATTAAGTAGTTTGTGTGTAGGTGTTGTGGTGAATCATTTGAATGCAGGCTGAAATTTATAAATAGAAATATACAAAAATAATTTAGAATATTATTTAATATTTGTAGTGCAATAACTGCACAGTTAATCTGTCTCTTTCACTCTGTGTTCATCTGCTTTTAACAATCACTTCCAGCTAACTAATCGGCACTCATAATTAACACATTTAGCTAATAACTTCAAGCGAAATAAACAACATTAATCACGCTTTAATGGTGTATTAATAAGACAAACAGACCAGCAAAGAGACTGACTGACAGGCTGAGAGCACATTCATTCACATATGTATGTATGTAAGTACATGTATGTATTCACATTCACATCCGAGTTGAGGCCACATTAGCTTCCACTTTGGACCATGGTTGCTGCCAACTTTTATTGAAACTTTCAGCATGCACACACACTTACATAGATATACGTATTTGCCGAGCGGCTTTTCCAATAACAATAAAATAAATCTTGGCCAAGAAAAACAGATAAAAACAGCATTAGCTGGCCATAAAGCAAACTAACTCGAGCAGAGGCAAAAACCCACTTCACTTGCAGGTTGAAAACGACCAACGGCGACAATGACAAAGACGGCAACGTCTGGCGTCAGACAGAGAGAGAAAGAGAGGGAGAGTGAGAGGGAGAGAAAGACAGACAGTCAGAAAGTTAGACAGATAGTCAGACAAGTGCCAAGTTAATTGCATTAAAAGTGAAATAAAAAGCGAGCGCGACAACAGCTCAGATAGCAAAAATTATGAAGTGCAGTCGTGTTGTAGTTGTTCCTCTTGTTGTTGTTGCTCTTGTTGTTGTAGTTGTTGCTCTTGCTGTTGATTGAGGCACATAATCAGCGGGGCGACGCCATCGAGCGCATTAAGTTGTTAACAGCAAATGTTTGCTTCATTTGCGCTATGATTGCAGCAGAAAGGGGCAAGCTCAACATCCGGTGGGTTGGGTTAGCAACAACAACTTGTTGCCGGTCAATATTAAATAAAATGCCATCTCAATAATTGCACTTACTCTCTCCCTCTTTCTCTCTCTCTTTCTCTCTCACGCACACACACTTGCAATTGAGTTTTTCCATCCGACACGCGGTCGCTTGCGCAACGTTTCTTGGCACTCTTGCCACATTTTCTTATCTATAAATAGTTTTGCTGCCCACGCCGCGGTCAATAAACTCGCGACACATGCAAATTGTAGGCAGGCAGCAACAGCAAAAGCAACAACAACAGCAACTGCTGCTGTTGCAGTAGCAGTGGCAGCAGTCAAATGCAAACAATTAGCAGCAGCGCAGCAGTTGAAACAAAGTACAATACAAATACATAGAAAAAAAAATAGTGAAAAATATAGCGCAAGCTAACTTTGGCGCCCCAAAGTTTGGATACCCTTGCAGTGCCCAGTGTAAGCCGTTAGATTTTTTACAAAATTTGTTAAATGTTGATTTCAAACCGATCGTTCATATGGCAGCTATATGATATAGCAGTCCGATTTGCACCAAATTTGGTCAGCCTGTTTAAAACTTAATCAAACACACAATGTGTATATTTCATTGAGATATTTTAAGAAACAAAAAAGATTTTCATACTAAATGTTGTTTTCGAACCGATCATTCCTATGACAGCTATATGATATAGTAGTTCGACTTACACCAAATTTGGTCAGACTTATTAAAACTTAATCAAACACACAATATGTATATTCGGTTGAGATATCTTGAGAAACAAAAAAGCTGAGAAACAAGCTTTTCATACTAAATGTTTATGACCAACCGATCGTTCCTATGGCACCTATATGATATAGTAGTCCGATTTGCACCAAATTTGGTCAGCTTGCTTAAAACTTAATCAACTTATCGTTCTTATGGCAGCTATATGATATAGTTATCCGATCCGGCCGGTTCCGACATATGTACTGCGTGCAGCAATAAGACGGACCTGTACCAAGTTTCATCAAGATAGCTTCAAAACTGAGAGACTAGTTTGCATAGAAACAGACGGACACACGGACAGACGGACAGAGAGACGGACATGGCTATATCGACTCAGCTCGTCGCCCTGATCAATAATATATATACTTTATGAGGCTTCCTTCAATGCGTTACACATTTCGTGACAAAATTATAATACCCTCTGCAAGGTATAAAAAATAAAAAACTAGAAAAAAATTACATTTGTTAGCTACAAAACTACCCTAACTAATAAATCTAATGTTCAACTAATTTCTATGGATTGTGATGACAATTGCTGTTGATAACAACCAAACCAAATGTGTTGCTTGGCATTCTGAAATCTCACAGTTTTAATTTATCAGAGTCGCAAAAGTAGACTGCCATTATTCTATGTTAAGGCTTTCAGTTATCTATTCTATTTTATTTTATTAATATGTACATTTTTACCTTTAATAAATAAAGTTAAAAGTCATTTCAATTCTATATAACTAAACTAAATTTTTCAAATCTTTCAACAAATGTTGTAACATTTAACAGTTACCCAAAATGATTTGTTAAAAACCCACATTATTATTTTCCTAATTACACTTTTTTCATTCATTTAAAGGAAACATTAAGTTGGAAATTGTACGGGCAACAATTACATATTTTCATTTATGGAAATATATGTGTTTCAGAGGCATACAAAATAAAATACACTTTATAGTGGAAAAAGGGTATATCAAACACAATTATTTTTAATTAATATAATAATTACAACATTCAGAATTATAGTTGCATAATTAACTGCAGTTCGATCGTCGAAGGCAGAGAATGAATTAGTTTTACTACGAATTTTCATTTCTAAAAATAAGTATAATTTCCATTCATTATTTATTTTGTTACTCAGTCTACTTTATATCGATAACACATACACACAAGCTGCACATACCCTTTATTACTCTTTGCTCAAAGCATAAAAACAAAACGACAACAACAACAAAAATGGACCAACAACACCGACCTATCGCACACTTTTTGTCATTGGGCCGTTGCGTTCGTTGTTGAACGTTGTTCGACGATGTCGCCGGCTTTTTGTTGTTTTTTGCTATTATCAGACAGCGACAGCGACGTCGACATCGACAGCGCAGTCATGTAATGCGCGTAACAATTTCATTTTGTTTTTACAAAAACAACAATTGCCTGTACATTTGTTTCAATTTTGTTGTTGTTGCTGTCTGTTACCACCCCCTTCTCCCCCTCTTCCCCTCTCTCTCACTCATTGCATTTTGTTTGCCGTTTTTAGTTGTTGGCAGCAGAGCGTCGTGCATTGCACTCGTTGCTCAACGTTCGACGCTGACGTGGGCGGGTCTCATTTAGAGAGACGTCGACAGCGCTGCCGCTGCGCTCTTGGCCGTTACAGCAGCTGCGTTGGCAGCGACAGCAACAGAGGCAGAGGCAGCGTCACATTAGCAAATCACATAATGAAATTCATCATTTGCTGTTGCTGTTTTACCCTGTGCGGGTATGTTAACTTTGTTAAAAGTATACAACAGGCAGAAGGAGGCGTGGCAGATCCTATTTAATATCTACATTCCTGATTAGCATGAACAGTCAAGTCTGTATAGCAATTTCAGATGTCAAAAGCTACACCAAACTTTTATTAGGTTCATCTTAAGGAAATTTATTTTAGAATATGGAATAGGAATAGGAAAAACAAATTTCAAAACCAAATTAGAAGACTACGTTTAAGGATAATTCAGCTTGCTTAAAGCCTCGAACTTTGAGCACTTTAATCGAAATCTGCCCAGAAAATTTCATCTTGATGGTATAACACACTCGACAGTTATTAAAATAATAATTTGCATTTTATAGGAAAAGTACAGGGTCTTCAACAGTCGAGCATGCTCTTCTATAGACTTTATGGATTTTGTATGTGCGTTTTCTAGTTGTTGTTGCTGGGGGGCAAATTTGACTAATTGCAACAAGCGATGTCAGTTTCTGTTTTTGTTTTTTTTTTTGTATCTCTTTTATTTGTTGCATGTGCAACGCTTTTGATGTTTTCAGCCGATAGTTGCACTTGTTGCCAGTTGCCTATTGCCTGTTTTTTGTTTCTTGTTGTAATTGTATGTATGTGCAACATGCAGCTGCTTAACTTTTAATGTTAAATGTCGCATGTTGACATTAATTTGCATTGTTTTAATTTGGTTAAAATGTACAGCAAATTAAGAAAGAACAACAACAACAACAACAACAAAATTGTAATTAAAATAAAAAGAAATGTTTAGCAAATTTATTTTTGCCAACACGTCGGCGGATGTTTGGCATCGTTTTCGAGAGTGTGATTGAAAAGATTGCGATTTGAGAATCTGGCACACACTCATACAGAGACAGCACCCAAAAGCACCGTTGGAAATGGGAAAGGAGTAAGTGCACTCGAGTCCATCTGCAGAGAAACACTTTGATAAGTATCATCATTGCTATTCTATAGACTTGAATCGAATTATGTTAATAAACTGTTTTTAGACTAATTAATGACTCTGTGTCTCATTAACGCAACGCAGAGCGAATAAACGAGTTTGCACATTAAACTGACATAATTAATGCAATGATTTATACTAAACCAGTTTAACATACATAGTTATGAATGCTTGGCATTAACAATGCCATTCAGAACTGATCAAAGTCATATGTTTAAGCCACTCAGCAGCAGATGCTGCAAAATGTTAATGTTTATGGTTGATTGTCAATCATTAATCATTTGTGATTGAATTGTAATGAAGTTGTCGTTATATATTACGTATTCAATTAAGTAAATCGCTACAATCGTGTTTTTAAACACAAGGTTGAACTATGCAAATGGACAGCGCTGTTGCAAATGATGACGTCGACGTGTGACTGGCAAAGATCAACGTGTACGTCGGAGTGAATGCACTCGGAATGCGCTTCATGGCAATACGGCCAAGTGTCAATAGCTGCTGCCCTCCGCATCAGCTGCATGCCAAACAAACTAACGTGTGGCACATACACAACATCAGCATACGAGGGCGGTTCAATAACTTCCGTTCAATGGAACAAATTATCATATTTAAATATTGTTATTTATTAGAAAACATCAAGTAAAAGCAGTCGGAAACTAATTTTTAAAATAAGTTATAAAAGTTAAATCATTTCATTTTGAAGTCGGGGGCTAATCCGAATTTTGTAACCGATACCACGTATGTTGCAAGGATTGGGAAACCTTAAAAAGTCCAAATTAGTTCGATAAGAGTTAAACAAAAAAGTTTTGGTGAATATGTAATACTATCTAACAAAAAGTTTAAATTAAAATTCTGAATAGTTGGGAACAAAAAGAACTCTGACTGAATATTGTACATAACTTTCAGTTATTCCCAAACCATGCAATTTATGTATATAAAATACTGCCATCTATGCATGTTACACATCTCATGACCAAGTTAAGTGTCTAATAACAATTTTTATCGTGCCAAAGTGTTGCCATCATTCAAAATTAATGACGAAATGGAATGCGACTATAAGCATGGCTTTTTTATATCAATTAGTGTTATATTTGATGGGATTTTTGTCATACATTTTATTTACCGCCCTCGCGCACAATTTTATTTTGCATTTTACAATTTGCATTGCGTCCAAAATTGCGCAAAATGTTGACAAGATGCGTGTGGCGGCTGCGTTGTTGTTGTTGTTCTTGTTTGTGTTGTTGTTGCTACTGTTGCGGTGTATGGTCAATGGACACTGACGAGTCAACCCACCCCACCTCTCACCATTATTCATAGGTATTACCTAGATAGGTAGCATTGATTTGGAGCGATGAACTCAAGCGGCCTTCCATCTCCATCCAACTGTTGGTTGCCCTCTTGACTTGGGGGCGGTATTTGTGTTTTGGCTTTTGTTTACATGGATTTGCATTGAGGCATAATGGAAATGGAAAATGCAAACACAACAACAACAATAAAAACAACAGCAATTATAGGAATAAGTTTAAGTATAACAATATTAGAGGAATGCAATTATTTAAGTGTAAAAATTACGACTTGGCACTCACACATGTTATTAGCAATAACAATAACAACTATTGAAGGCGGCGATAATTATGCTGAGCATTTTTACGATTCAATTAACAAAACTAGCGGCAACTTAATGGCAGGGTTGCCAACTTGTCGGCAGTCTGTCATTCTTAAATTGTGTAATAATAATTCTTAATTTACGCAAAACAAAAAACAAAACAAAAATAAGGAAAATAACAGCACAAATGCATAAAATGCTAAACTAAAATGTACATTACGGTTTCAGTTTTCATTTTTATTATTATTATGCATTTGAATATGTATGTGACCCAGACAAGGTTTATGGACTTGTTTTCGAACCAAAAACCTGACGACACGACGCGTCCACTAAGAAATTTATAACGCATAAGTCACGTCCTGTGGCATAGAAATGAGTCGGAGAATGAGACTGAGACTGAGAATTCAACTATTTGCTTTACATATCAGACAACTACGCATATAAGAAAAAACATTACATGCCATTTGCCTCTGTCGGTAATAAATATTGTGTGTCTAATGTACATATGTATATGTATATGTATATGTATATGTAGTATGTACATGCTCTTATCGTTCAACACCCCCTCAGCCACTACTCTGTGTTTCTCCTACAACTGATTAACTTGTGCTTAAAAAAGCAATTTTTTTCACATTTTTATGACTTAAATATTGTATGGCTTTTTATGGTTTCTACATCCTTGAAGCAATGGCTCTGATTGCTCATATTTGTATTTGTATTAGTATCTGTACACACATTCATATTTATTTTTATTATCAACGACCCCCACCCTCAGGGGGATTTAAAGTCAACTCTTGCTTTTGTTAATTGGGTCGATATAAATTGCAATTGTGAAATTGATTAAATATATACAGAAAAGAAACAATACAAAATAAATACTATAAATAAGATTTACTATATCAACTTTTGTTGTATGACGTAATTTTGGTTATTTTTATTCAATAATTTTATGCAAAGCTTTGATGTTTTTTCTTTTTTTGCAACGGATGCCGCACAATCGTAAAAAACAATAAAAAACAACAACAAAAGCGCTCTAAAAATTTGCATGTAAATTTCAACTGAAACAACGACAACAACAACTACAACAATATTTCTGTGTGCATTTCCCTAATGCGTTGCTGGCAAGGCACTTAGTAAAATTTGCAGTATATTTTCATAGTATACCCTGTACTTGCTTAAACGGCATGATCAGGGTATAATAAAGTTATGTAAGTGATTGTAAGTTGAGCCTATAAGGAACTCATATTAAATCTGATGATCTGAGATACTAAGATAGAAATGGACAGACCTAAATTGGTATGTAGTTTCATCAAATGCCAAATATAGATATAGATTGTGTTCGTATTACAAAGAATTACTGTCTCTTATCTTGTATTTTACAGGGTATCGCTTAACTAGCGGAGTCTTGTACATTTTTACATGATTCTTTCCCCCTCTCTCACGATCTCTTTGGTTCCTTTTAAACATTTTAACAAATTACACTGTCCGGATTCTTTATTTTTGGGTTAATGTCTCATTGTCTTATGCGTGACAGAAACTCAACTACAACACCAAAAGCAGACGATACAATTTCTGTGATAAATAAAATTATTACAAAAGCCAGTCCAAGACAAACAACAACAAAATTGTCCATATTGAAACAAAAGGCACACAGAATTATGATCAGGCGAGGAGAAAGAGAAGGAAAGGGGAATCGCCAGACATATGAATTTATACGCATATTTAAAGAAATATATGTGTATCTTCCATATACATATATGTACAATATACAATGTATGAACAGCCAGCCCATCGTTGTGGCAATTGCTTGATTTATGTGCGGCCTGATAAAAACAAATAATTCTTATATAAAATATATGCCTACAAGAGTCGTTGAAAATTGGATTTCAACCGTATTTAGCGAGAAGTTGTTGCCGTCCGTTGACTCTGTTAGCCCTTTTGATTATGATTTCCAGAGTTACGATAGCCACACACACACATCACGACACGACACGACACAACACGACATGGCTTAAAGGTGCTCGCTCTACAAATTTAGTTGGAAAATGCGTTTTACACGTGTGACTGATGACCTCAATTTGATTAACTAGCTGCGAACATAGACCTTTTAAATAACTAGCCAGAAACATAGATAGCCCTAGATATATTATAGAGAGACCAAAATAAATATAGAGATAGGGGATGGAGAGAGAGAGCAGCAGTCTGTGTCTCTGGGAGAAAGCCGAAGCGTTTCGAAATTAATTATGTCACATTATGTAATCTGATAAGCGAGTTGTGGTTGCCTCTTATTGCTATTGTCATTGTCAGTGCTGTTGCTGTTGTTGTTGATGTTGCTGGGTAAGCTGAGACAACGACAATGCGCAGCCGCAACGTCAACGTGCCACTGCAACACACACATGCACACACACACACACGATCACACACCGACCCAATGCGACCCTCTTCAAAGTGCCTGGCAAAAGGATCGATCCTCGGCATTAACAATGGATCCCCGAGCAGATCCGAGAACAGGGAGGAAAGAAGATGTTCTGATTCTGGTTTTTTTTTCTTATTTTTGGCTCTGTTTCAGGTTCTAATTTCGCCCTTCAGGTAGAGGCGACAGCCAAAAGACAAAACTTGCGATGCAGCAATTCTTTTTGTTGTCATTTCTTTTTTTCTCATTCCTTGAGGTAAGAAATAATTTTTATAATTCGGTAGCATGCCTTGGCGATAAGATTTTTGCTTTTGTTGGGTTTCATTGAAAAGAATTTCGTTATAAAAAAAATTATTAAGTAGAAGAAGCAGCAAATGAAATCTCAGAAGCTGCTCACGGGAAATTTAAGACGGATCCATTCTTAAGGGCAGGTAAAAAAAACAGATTGAATATGTAAGCACTTCTGTAATTAAAGGTTGGAAATGGTGCCTATATGGTGAGTAGTCCCAATTTGTGGGATTTTTGTAATAAAAAGACCTAATCATTATTAATTAAATTGATTGGCATCAGTATTTATTACAACATGACTCCCTACGATGACGATATACTAATTTTCAGAATTTCTGGATTTGATAAGGAGTGAACAAGATTTTATTATAGAATTTAATCATATATAGTCATAATTCTGCTGGCTAACTCATCATTCTCTTTATAGAGCTTAACCTCTCTGTTGGACATGGTAATCTGTTCTTTGGAAATTTGCAAGACTTGTTTTCTGGCCTTTTATAATGTTTTCATTCAATTTAATCTGATTTTCTTACATAATTTCAAGTAAATATTCTCTAAAATATTTTAAATCTCTAATCCTTTTAGCAGCTTTAAACTTATTCTACTGTAAATGATAATAACATTAACATCCTCACAGCAATTGTCTTTCTATCAACCTATAAACAATACTATGCAATGACATTATGAGAGCCACAATTGAGTGATTTTTCGAGTGGCCCCCGAAGTTGATTTCAGCCCGACCAATTTCAGAAGTGGACTTTCATTACAGCAGCTGAGACTGCTGCCTTATGAGCTTAATCCGCTTTATATGGCCCACACAATTCAGTTTAAAGCGGCATAAAGACAAGTTATGAGCCTTAATGGCGCCTGCAACCCTTTTGCGCGTGGCAAGTGAAATTAAATTTCTATAAATAAAAATAAAAGAATGAAAAAAAAAAGAAAGAGGAAAATAAATGTAAAGGTGGGAGAGCTTAAAATTAATTGAAATTGTATCCTTTTTGTCATAAATCGCTTTTATAGATGCCAAAAGCAAATGCGTTGCATATAAAATGCATAATTGACGTAAATTTTCGTTTTCGTTTTAAGCCAAAATAATTTGTGCATAATTCAAGTCGGAGTTAAGCTGAAGCTGAGCACCACTTAATATGCAGGACACATAAAAAGCGGCAACAAACTGTCGCATGCCACATCCCACTACTACCAGGCACAACCACCTTGTTTAATGGCACGGCAATTGCAAAAGAAATGTGTGTAATATGTTTTTAATTACATTTTTTAGCGTCGGCAATTAAGTCCGTAGCCCCAGAGAGTTGGACATATTTTTAAAGCTTTGCTTTCGTCTGGACCAAATATAACAATTCTACTTAACTTTACAGCATCCTTTTATCCAACATTCCAGACGTTGTCGTTGTCGTTCTCCATGTCATTTGCATCAAAAGCACCAAATGCACTTTATCAGCGGCATCTGAACGACTCAAGAGAAGTAAAGGTTTTGTGGCAAGGACAGGACAACGTTGTCTGGACCAGAAGAAAATTCAAGTGACTGCTGGCAAAGGACACGGCACAAAAGGAAGAAAACGGGAGGAAAAAAGAGATAAATTTGTGAAAATGAAAACATTTTCCAAGACATTTTCGTTGTGTGATTTATCAAGTGAACATTTAAATTCATAATTTTTGCATTCACAGTTGGCAATGCATAAAATTTATTTAAATTGCCAAGCTGCAACTACAAATAAGTACAATTGTGCAGTCACTCAGGCAAAAGGAGGCATGCAACAACAGCATCCCAGCAACAACTAATCCCAGAGCGACGTCGCTGTTCTGCAACGTCTGTAACTAAAATGAGGATTATGCAAATAATTGCCAACAACAAACAACAAACAAAAACAACATTGAAGAAATCTATATGTATTTAAATGTATTTCCAATTTAGTTGCAAGGACATGCGCCACCAAAAATAATGTATTGCAATTATGCAATTAAAATTTGTTGCATAAATTAGCAGACAGCGGCGTGCAACCAACTGCAACTTGCACTTGCCACAAGCAGCAGCAACAGCCGCAGCATCAAGGGTGGCACGTGACTCCCAGACCCTTAAGTTTAATGTGGAAATAACATAAATTCGAAATATTTTATTGTTATCGCATATTTGTGCCGCAAATTAATATGAACTTCATTTTTCGGCCATAATAATTGAATTTTATGTTCATGGACAAGTAATTTCAACAGATGAAAAGAATGTTATCGGAATTTTCTTTAAAATTCAACTTTACAATTTTTAATTGAAGATTAAATGCAATTTAATGAGAGGTAGTTGAAACTTTCTGTGAGACCTTTTTTAATTAATTAAAGTAAACTCCGTAGAAATAAGTAATATGAACAGAATTTTATTTAAAAAGTATATTTAATAAATGAAGCAAATTAAACAAAGAAGGAATAAGTAATGTAATGGGAATTTTCTCTTAACAACAACTGTACGATTTTTATTTGCAGCTAAAATTCAATTCAATGAAAGAAATGTTAATAAATAAATA
Source organism: Drosophila testacea (assembly GCA_035043265.1). Classification (NCBI taxonomy): domain Eukaryota; kingdom Metazoa; phylum Arthropoda; class Insecta; order Diptera; family Drosophilidae; genus Drosophila; species Drosophila testacea. Next base: position 3,125,254 of record JAWNND010000477.1, read on the forward strand.
CTTGCAAAATCAACTTTACAATTATTAACTGCAGCTGAAATTGAGTTTAGTTCAAGAAAATTGAAAATTTTGGTGACAAACTAATTACTAAATACTCGTAGTTTAAATATTATTGGTTTATGTTCAGAACAACAAAAACAACAATAGTACACAACTATCAAATATAATAATGTGTATTTAAACCTATCTTTATTTTTTGACAGGCATTTCTATATATTCATTTCTTATAATATCTTTAACTTCAGTCAGTTTTTAGTTGCGTCATGAGGCTCGTGTTGCTAATAAAATGTCAACAAGTTTTGAAACTGGTATCCTTTTCTGCCTTCTGGCTACATTGTGTGCTCTACAAAGGGGTTAAGCAAACGGAAAGGACTTCGTTTTGTATATTTATTGTGCCTTCTTTTGTCCTTCGACAGCCGTTTTGAGTGACTTTTGCGTTGACTTGGCGAATGGCAAATGGCGACGCCATGTGGCAATTAATTGTTGAAGGATACCTCAAGGATGGATTGGGCAATCAAGCGTTCAAAACCTGCGCAGTTGCCAACTGCGTCTCAAAGAAACCAAAATGCGCAGTAAACGAATCAAAGGATATTTTTTGCGCATGAACAGAAAAAAAGAAGGGAAAACGTGTCGCTTGTCAGCTAAAAATTGATGTGACATTTGAATAAAGGACTCAACGCGTTGTCGGCATTGACGCAGAGACAACCGCAGATAAGTTGAACAAGAAAAACAATAGAGAAAAAACTCTCTCAGTCAAATAGAGACGCAAATAGATGCCAACAACACTGAGCGTCAATTGATCACAATCAGAGTTCCATACACTCAGTAACAACAGCAACAACAATGGGCAAGCGCAGTTTGTTCACCTTTACTGAAACAAAAACAAAAAAAGGGAGGGTGAGATGAAGATTCATCAACCGATTTGAAGCTGCCACCTCAAGCGGCAACTCAATTGAGAGTGCGCAACGAAAACAACAACAACAATGAATGGCAATAAAAAGTGTGCAATGCGCTAATAAAAAAAATGTACAAATTTAGCCATTGTTGTTGTTTTTACTGGTGTTGCTTTGCTAATAAAATGTACGACCATAAACTCAGAGCTTGAGCTCAAGCTCTAACAGCCAACGCGTCGTATGAGCAATGTGCTCAGAAATTCGTTAAGGTCGCAACTAATAAAGTTTTTCGCCAGTTTAATGCAGCGGAACTTTGGACAAAACTATTTCGAGTTTTTACAACTGCTTTTACCAAGCAAGCCATGAAGGTGCAACAACGCACAACGCCTTGCAACGTTCTACGTGCAACGCGTTTATTAAGCGCATTTATGCGTTGTAAATAAAATGCCCGAAGCAAAAGCAAAAAAAAAGAAGGAAAGACTCAGACTGCAAGGAATGACACAATTTGGTCTATAAAATATTTGAATGTTCACGACGTGCCACAAGGTCCAACATCCTGAACTGAAGATGGAAAACCCTTGAGAAATAAAGTCATTAAAGTGACATTAAACTTTAAGCTGATCTTATTGAGAGGAAAAGTAACTGTGATTAAGCTAAAAAATCTTCTACAATTTTCTCCAAACTTTTATTTTATCACTTTATTCTTAAATAAATTATTTAAATAAAAAAGACACCTAAAAAAGTCTTAAAAATGCCTATTATTCTTTAAGCTGATCCTGTAGAGACGAAAACTAACTTTAATCAACTAATCATTAAATAAACTAGAATTATTTATATTTTATCATTATTTTCTACAATTTTTAAGTAATTAATTTGAAAGTTTTAATCAGGACGTGTTTATGTGGAGGCTAGTGAAGAAAACTTGCCAAAGCAAAGTTTTCCAGCCTTTTGCTACTTTGCTTAGTGTCTATAAAGTTTTAGTTTCAGTCATTTATCGTTAAAGTTTGTGTTCTTTTCCAAACTCACCCCTACACCTGACTTGGTGCAACATAGATTTATGTGGCAACTATGTAGAAAAGTAGAAACGTACCTGCAACGATAGAAATAGAAGGTAAACACGTATGAAATTAATATCAATTAAATTGTATTTTATGCAATGTTGAAATTAAATTTTAATTACAGTCGGGTCAAGATTGTCTGCCATATAAATTGGAGCAGAGCTGCAGAGCTGCTTTTCTATAGTGAAAGTTTTTCCCAGCAGTGTGGAAATTCTAAAAAAAAAATATACTTGGAGCAGCATTTTGCCATTACAGAACTGTCAGCCTTTGTCCGCATGTAACATAGCGACCGGCGTCATAAATATCACATTTGTGGCAGACAAACATACACACACACACAGACATGCTTTTCCGTCTGGTGGCATTGTGTTTAGTGCTGCATACATCGCAGCGCATCGCATTTGGTCTTTTATGAGGTGCAAATAAAAAGTTACCCATAAAAATGCCATAGACATGTGTAGAAAAAAAGCATCTCCGGGGCAAAGGCAAAAGCAAACAGCGCATAAAAATGCATGTCTGGCAAACAGGCAATCGGAAATGTTGTATGTTGTGGCACGCCAGCTTCCTGCCCCATGTCCCCCAAAAGGAGCCCGTTGTCTTGGCAGCCAACCAGACTGGCGCCCAGTTCAGAAAAAGAGCAGAAAGAGAGAGAAAGAAAAAGCGAAAGCTGCAGCATCAAAGAGACAACGAAAAAAAAGGAGGGAGTTGTGTGTTTAAAGTGCAACTACTTTAATTAATTTGATGACGCTGCCTCTGCCTGAAGTTGCCACTTCATCATGCATCATGTCATGCACAGGTGCAATTTATTAAGGGACTCAAAATAGGGGAAAGGTGGGAGAATCAGGTGAAGAAGCACGCTTCAAATAGTAATCCTGACAAAGCCAGCGCCATTTATTATTGAACCATTGCCGACACTCAAAGCTACTTGCTACGTGCCACGCCACGGCGTTGCAAGTACAACAAATTATTAGTGCACAAATAAATACAGAAGAGGGAGAATTATACTCATGCCATCGATGTATGGAAATTGATTCTCGAGTTGAGCTCAAGCATATTAAATAGATACTCGAAATTGATTCAAATAGCCAACGACAAAAGGGGTTAGCCAAAAACAGAGGGCAGAGGGAGAGACAGATAGGGAGTGAGAGAGAGACTAAGCGAGTTAGCAAACTTTAATTAGACAAAGTAAATAAGATAATTAGCAGAAGCCACAAGCCAACAAGTTGGCCAAATTGAATTACTTTCCTTTACTTGCCGTCTGATTAAATGCATTATTAAGCCAAGTTAAGTGCACGATTATTTATATTTGGTTTTTTGTGGCAAGTATAAATCATTGAACGGAAGTGTAGACAGCAACAAAGTTGCTACAGTTCATTCTTAACTTCTTTTCTCCTTCTTTTTATTCTCGCTTTTCTTGTTACCAAAAGGAAACGAATCGATGCGGCAAAAAAACAAAATTGTTGTTATCAACGTCGCGACATCTGCAACACGAAACAGCAAACAACTCAAGAGTCGACAGTTGAAAGACGCCCCCAATACAGTATCTGGACAATTGTGTGGAGGTGCAAATTTCGTAAAAGAGAGAGGGAGAGAGAGCGAGATAAAAAAGGAGGGAGGGAAAAACTAACAAGTTGGCAAGAAAGGAGCATAAAGAAACCACTTAGAAGCCAAGTCTACTGCCATGTCCTGTGCAGACACTTTTGGAGTCCGGTCGAGCGGCCATAAAGGTGACAATAACTTAACGAGCAATGAACCTACAACAAGAAGCAGCAGTTGTTGTTGTTGTTGTTGTAGTTCTGCTTGTTTTTCTTCTCTTCCTCTCATTGTTGTTGTTGTTGCGGCTGCTCTTGACGTTTTTGCTGACCGGCGACATGGCGTAAGGAAGTGCCACTAAATTGTTGCAGATAAGAGTAGCATGCAACAACAACAAACAAACAGCATGTGGTCGCAAGCACAACTCAAACTGGTAACTGACCTCTTTCCCCCTCTGTCTCACTCTCTCTCTCTCTCTGTCTCCACTTCCCTTCCTCTCTACTCGTTTCTTCTCCTTGGCGTCCTTGCCCGACGAAGCATAACAGAATGTTGCCTGTTGTGCATTTTGATCAGTCGCATTTAACATGTGCAGCAAACGCGTCAATTTTTGGCAGTTATTTAGTATTGAATACACTCAGAAACTCACACACACACACACACACTCACTCACACGCACACTCAAATTCATACTCGACTCGTACAACAGTGCGTATGATAAATGGCAGTTGAACTACCTTTTGGATTTGCACGTGCGGAATAACACACACATAGAGAGAGCAAGAGAGAGAGAGAGAGAGCAGACAACGAACCCGCAGGCTAAAAGTAAACTTAGTGAAAGCTGCAGGTAGATAGGTAGCTAAAGTGGGCGCTTAGGGGGTGTGGCCGTGTCAGTCTCAGACTCAGAGTATCTTTAAACATGGCATGCGAAATGAGCTGTTGAAATGGCAATTTAAGTGACTGGCAAGAGAGAAAACTGCTTCTTTTTTTTTTTGGCCAGAATAAAAGCACAACAAGAAGCCAGTTGAGAAAAAAGCGCTGCCAAAGGGCAACAAATACTTGTGGGCAAATAATTTGCACTCACTGTCAGTCAGTCAGCAAACTGTTGGCTGTTGGCTGTATCTGTGTCTGTTAGCTGTTTGCTGTATCTCATAGTTTACAGTCTGACGCCTTTGCCGCCTTTGCTTTTCATTCATGATGGATGCATTTGCCAACAAGCACACACAGATGAACACACAAATATACACACACACACAGACACACACACAACAAACAGACAAGGTAAGAAATTAATGCATCAAAGCATCCCAGACGACGCCTTTCACTCAAGTGGAAGATACTGTCAAAGTGAGGATGCGGAAACTGAAACTGCAGCTGAGGATGTCACACTGAGGAAGCAAGTGTTGAAGCGTTAATAAAACGTTTTTCCCCTCTCACCTCTCACCACTATAGCCCATCATCCAATCACATTAAATACACACCAAAAACTCATGTAAATCATCAAAATGACCAAAATGATTAATTGGAAATCTTTTTGCCGTCCAGCTGATATTTACAATTGCCATATTAACTGATTCCCCACTGTGAACACTCAAATTAATGACCATAAAAAATATTAACGAAATCATTAAAATATTTAACAAAGCGTTAAAAGCAAATAAACTCGAACAATGCACATTTAAATATTTGTGGTGAAAAAAGTGAAAAGTTATTAATAATAATGAAAATGAGTCAATTTACATGTCTCTTCGCTTTTTTTTGGCAAAATTTTAAATGCATAAAATGAAAATGAAAATGATTACTTCAAGAAATAAAAGTATACAGCTGTCAGCGATGTTCATTAATTTTCGTGGAAAGCCACGACAAAACAATGTAAATGCGGCAGTGTTTTCTTTTTCTATATTTTTCTTACTTTTTGTCAGAAATATCATCATCATTTACATGTTGCGTGCCACAATGAAGCCGCAAGTGTATTCACATGACGTCACCGATTCATTAATCATTCGCAAATGAAGGAAATTCAAAATGCAAAAGGGGGGAATACGAATGGGATGTGGAAGGGTATCTATCCTCGTCTGCAGCTGTACCCAGTATTATCATCATCATCATCAGCATTATCATCATCATTAATCGCCCCATAGCCTGACAAAACTCTCACTTTCCTTATGGCAATTAAATGACTTCAACTCTGTCACTACTCAGTTAAGCTCGCTTTTAATTTCATTGCAGAGACGTTAAAAAAATACATATATGTAGATAAAAAACGAAAACAAAAGCAAAATGCAACTCGCAATTTTTCATTAAACAAAATTAAAATGCTGATGACGCCAACGCCAGCAAAATGAAAGAAAAACTGCAGCAAAATAAAAAGAGCAAACATTGAACAAATAAAAGCGAAAAAAATGTAGTAAACAGAGCAAAAGGCAAAGAAAAAACTTAGCATTAATCATTACAAGCGCAGACAAAAGCGTAGAGTGTTAAAGAGGAGATGAGGGGAAGGTTAAGGATATTCAAGAGGCATAGGGAGCTGGGAGGTGGCACTTGAGGAGGCGCAGGAAAATTGTCGCGTGTGTGTGTGTGTGTGTGTGTAAAGAGAGTGCAATTCTAACTTTTTTTTTCTTTTGCCAGCCATTTGTTTGCTGATGCAGCAAAAACGTGGCTGCAACAAATCTACGTAGTGTGGTACTTGCAACATGCGGTGGCAAGACAAATGCCAGATAATGACCCCCATGTAAATTAACAGTCAGCCAAAAGTCCCAGCACAAAAAAACGCATGGGTATTTCCTCTACACATACACATGCACATATTAACACACTCACACACACACACAAAAACAAACTCTTACAGACATAAACACATGTTAAGCGCCATAAAGTATGCTATATAAAAGGAAAAAGTTTACAAAAATAGACAGGATCATATAACAGACCACGGGGACTCCCCGCCAGGAGGCGGCACGTCATTAGCCTGCCACATTAGTCATGGAGTGGGGGAAAAGAGGCATAAAATAGGAGCGAAAGGAGAGCGAGGGGCAAATTTGATGGCAGCAATGTCGACAACTTTCTCGATTTGCCAGCCACAAGATACAAACACGTGGAAAAAGCGAAAACTTGATGCGGGTTTTAAGGAGGCTTCAAAGTATGCAGCAAAAGTATCTACACGGCTGCAAAGGACATTAAACCCGAGCCGACTCACAGAGAGAGAGAGAGAGAGGGAGGGAGGGAAAAGAGAGACCTACCGAGAGAGACTGCAGTTAATGCGCAGGCGTCATAGGAGCTCCCTCTCAATAGGCGCCTGAAAAAGCTTTTCTGCCAGCCGGCCGGTATTCCCGTGGCCATGGCCATGGCCATGACAATGAGCCGAGTCAGTGATGGCCATGGCCATGGCCATGAAATTCACCTCCACCTCCAACTCAAACTCAACACGATTCAACTCCAATTGACTCCTTCCTACATCAAATAGGCGCCTGTCCTTGCACTTGGCCTTTGCGTAGGCGCTGGGAAGTATTTGCGTCGACATTGACTTTGACTCTGCTTTTATGTTTATGTTGCTTTGGGACATTTTGGGTTGCGTAAAATGTTAATAAACTGCTGCAAGAGAGTGTGGCAAGTAACGGAGGCAGAGAGGAAGCTGTGGCAGGGGCCTATTCGTCTTTCGAGTATTTGTCGGGTGCTTTGACCTTGTTGCCTGCCGCCTCCGCCGGGAGGCATTTGGCAAATGTGCGGCACGCAGACTTTTCGCCCCAAGTCTGACGCATTTATATATTATTTAAACGAAGGACAAGCGTTTCTCTCTCCCTATACAAATATATGTATATGTATGCGTGGGAAAAAAGACTTGAATCCTTGGGTGTTAGGCAACTGACATCGTTGAGCTTTAAATTGCCATTTTATGGCATTTCTTTCGCACAGACACAATTTAATATAAAGGTGTCTGAACCGACTGAACAATAAATAGCTGCAATAAAAGTAGCACGTTTCATTTTCTTCATTATTTGTTTTGTTTTTCCCCTTTGTTTTTTCATTTATTTAAATTTCTAAACCAAATTTCAATGCTCGCGAGGCTTACACATAAAATTGATTGGCTTTTCGCTTTTGGGTGTTTGTGTGTGTATGTGTGTGTGTTTATTTAAGGAGCAGGTGCAGCAGTTGAAAATATTTCGTTGAGGTCACTGCCTGACCATCATTAGGGCTTACAAAAGTGGTCAGCTGACGCTAAATGTTTATGCAAAACTTTTGCGCCTAATTGGCAACTTTGTAGACGAAGGCCAAGAAGAAACGAAGTAAAAAGAAAATAAAATATTAAAAATTCTATAAATTGAAAAAAGAAAAAGGAAATTTGTGGCAAGGATGCAACGCAACGTCAAGTAGTTTCAAAAGCTTAGCCGTATAACCTCATAATGTTGGTAATAAAATGAGCTTAAAGTCGAATGGAATGACGGGAGTTTGGATAATGGCGCCAACTTGTTCCCTCCTTTCATTTTATGGCCAGAAATTGGTAATTTCAAGCATCGATGGCAGACGAGAACACGGCCAAGAAGAGAAGAGATAAAGAGACAAGAGGGGTCAAAAGGGCGTCGCATACAAATTGTCCATAAAAGACATTGCATTGGATCAAAGCAGTTTTCTATTATCGTTGGATTATGCGACATAAGGAAGACAAGACGTTGATCAACCTTGTAAAAGTATGTGTGTGCATGTGAGTGTAAGTGAGTGTATATGAGTGTGTGTGAGCTTGGCACGATGTCTTGTGTTGATTAGAAGCTGCTACAGACTGTGTACAGTCCATTAGATGCACATTGTGTGCGGGTTTTTAAAGACTGTCTCTAAGATACGCATAGATTGGGAAAATGAGGATGCACTTGAATATTAAAAGGACCTCAAGTAACAAACAAATAAAATTAGTGAAACAGACTGGAAGCAGGATAACGACAATTCCATATGCTTAGTATTTAACTTTTAATTTTTATGAAATATATTGTAGATTCCCTAGACTTTTTATCTTTAGTAAATAAATTTATTGTTTCGAGGAACCTTAATAATTTATTTTTAATAAACGTACGTCATATTTTTGGAAAAAGGAAAACGTAATAAAAACAGACCTGAAATTATCAAACTATTTTCGTGTTCAATAAGCTTGCACAAGAGCAAATAGTTGTCTTTAAACTTTTGATAAATATATTTCATATTTATTTTACTTCATTTTAAAGTAAACAAATATATATATTTTTAAGAACATAAATTATTTCCATTAAATAAATCTTATACATATTTCTGTTTTATTTATTATGAAGAATTCACCAAACAGGCATGCAGCTATATCAGACCATCTCTCTTTCTCGGTTTCTCTAAAGCAACTCCTCTGCTTATTTATGACTCTCACATTTTGCAAATGGCATTTCGTTTTATGATAAATGATTGGCCATAATTAAAGTGGCTCATTCTGCGGCTTTTCGGGCACTGCCTGCAGCATATACAGTATACTCATACAAAAACACAAGTCCTGCCGCTGTTGCAAGAGAGTCCTGCTTTGTGGCGCATTGACCTCAAGCACAGGACGTTGAGGAGACGCAACAACTACTGAGCAAAAGTTAATAATGTGCAGCAGGCGTTGGCGCAGTTTTCAATGACTGGCAGCCTGTGTTCCTGCCGGCTGAATGACTTTGCCAAGTGGATGAGTGGATGACTTCCTGTAGCTGCCACAACAGAGGCAGCTGGGAAAGAGCTCCAAAAAAATAAAAAGAAAGCAAAAAAAAAAAAACAACACTCTACAAAAATAAATTGGAAAATTGCGTTATACCTATGAGCATAAAGTCTATGTATACTAAATATATATATATATATATATCCCGGTACCTCGACATACATCGGCAGTTACTTACAGCTGCTGCTAAAGGATACAAAGTCTGGCATTTTTACGATTATGCTCTGCACTACACAACATGGTCTAATTAATATTTTCATAGTTTTGTTTATGCGCAAAGTGACCTCATTTCAAGTACTTTTAAATTTTGCATGTAAATTCTCATTACAATGGATGGAAATATATAATGTACAGCAATGTTCTGAGCGCGGCGTTAAATTTATTTTTAATTTTATGTAAACTCTACAAATTAAGCAATTTATTTTCATTAACACAAAGAAAGGCGACCCGCACATAACTAATAATAACAATGCCGAAAGAAAGAAAAGAAATGATTTTTCGACGCCCTCATGCGTGTCTCGAAAGCTCCCTTAGCAACAACAACAACATAACAACTTGAACAATAAAAAGCATGCGAAAAATGTATTACAAATAAATATGAAAATTTACAATCTTACTATACAGTCTTGGCCATATGTTGACACAAAAAAAATAATTAAAATGAAAATGTTGCAAGTAGCAAGCATACAGAAACTGAAATAAATCAAAGTCAAGTGAACAACAGAAACATAAAAGTTAAATGTGCTACTTAAATGTGCCACACAGAGCAGAGAGCGAAATGAAACTTGCCTTGAATCGAAAATTATTTGCGCATTAATCAGATTTATTGTCCACAGCGCCAGCCTAAATACTTGCGAGTCTACGAGCTACAAGATACATATGTATCTCAAAGTAGTTTCTCTAATAGACATCTGGGGGCGAGACAATGCCGAACACCAACAACAACAACAACAACAACTAAAAACCAGGCCTTAGGTGTTTTTCGAGTCGAGTTTTTGAGGGTGGCTAATGACTGCACAGACTGAGAGACAGAGAGATTATGTCATCGTCAACGTTGCGGCAAATGTTTTAATTAAATTGTTCGACAAACTCAAAATGCAATCGTCTCGAGAGTCTTGAGAGTCGCGCACACATAAATCTCAAAGCTGTCATTAGAAATTATGGCAAACAATTAAACTAATATTGAATAAATATGGCAAGAAACGAAACTTGGATACGCTTTCGAGATCTTCTACAATATCACAATATATAATATAAGTAAACTGATGTCAACTGTTGGGTCATTAGCAGTACAACAACTGATGAACACTTGGGAGCGCTGTCAAACAGTTGACGCTCATCATCATCATGATCATCATCTGGAACAGCATCATTATCATCATGATGATTATTGCTCATCAGCGCAATGGAAACAAACTTACAGCGGACATTATGTCAGTCAGCTGTCATACAATGAGTCTCGGACTGAAACCAAGTCTGTGTCTCAGTCTCAGTCTCAGTCTGAGACGAGCTTCAATTGCAGCCGCAACAAAGCAACAACAACAACGATTATAACAACGACAACAACAACAAATAAAACAATACACACACGAAATTGTTTGTTGCTAAAGTTTGTTGACTTGTCGCTACTCGAGTTGTTCGCAAACAGAAAGAAAAGAAACGCAGCGCAAAATGATTCGTATATTTAAATAACATTAACGAATATAGTTAATAAAAAATTAAAATACTATAATATAATGGAATAAAATTACAAAAAATCATAGATGAATTATATAATAATAACTATAAAACTATTGTATATTAAATTAGTTTCAACTAAACAAATTGTTAAGCAAACTAAAGCTTTAAGGAACAAAATTACTAAAGATCAAATATAAATTGGATAACTTGTTATACAAAATTCTTAAACAAATCAAAAAATACAGTTAATAAGTTTCAAATAAAAGAAAATAGCGTGCACCCTTTTCTCATCTCTATCTCTCTCTCTTTCTGTGCGTCACGCAGCGGGGGCAAATTTCACTTGCAACCAAATGAAGCGTTAACTTGAAAAATTGCAAACCGTTGCGGTTCACTGCTATTGACAACAACTAGCGGCAGCTGCTGCATGCAACAAACAAACAATGCAACATAAATATGTCCGTCAAGCCAAACCTTAAAAATTTTCAATTAACTTTTGCAAAGAGTCAAAATAAAATAAATGAGAAAGAAAAAATTGCAGTGAAATTTATAAATTGGAAAATTGTTCAAGTATTAAAACAGTTTTAGTGAAATAATCTTTGGGATTAACGATATTTTCCCTTTATTTTTGAAATAAAAATATATATTGAGATAAATTGGAACACTTTCTTAAATATTCATATAAGTATATATTTACTGCCAGTATATTGGCATGTTTTCGGATTTCCATCAGTATCTATAGCTCAACTAAAGGCTGAGTTAGAATAGTTGGATGTTTATAAAGTACAAATTCTAAGCACTTTCAATAAAAGAATATCTTGAAATAACATTAGCTACTCGTAAAAAGTCACGACTTTATGAACGCAACGACCTTGTTGCACTTATTGTTTTTTTTTTTTTTTTTTTCGGAAAAACCAGAACCGTTAACAAAGCCTAGCTTTTGTTTATCAACTCTGAGTATTTGCGCACTCGCACTTGTATACATTAAATTAAAATTAAATCATAAAAATTGCCAGACGAGGCTTCAAATTTGTGTATGTTGTTTTGTGGGTGTGGAATCGATGATTTTACGAGCCCAACTCTAGACAGCTCTGCGCTATTAAGGAACAACAACAGCGACAGCAATTAAAATACAACAAAAAAATTGACTTTATGCTATACTAACAGATACCCTAAGTAAAGCAATGGTTGAACCGTATACTGCTGTGCTGCGTTTAAGACCTCAAACTACATTTCCGAGTTCAAATAGATAATTTGATATCGAAAATGTTTAAGGAACAAAGACCAAATAATATTTTTAATCACTCTCTATATAAATACTATATCAATGAATATCTGACTGTGTTTTTCTTAGTTTTAACAATCCTAACAAATATGGAATCTATTAAGAAACTAATAAGCCCCGGTTTAAAATTTAAAGTATAATTACTTTTAGTTTATTTTAATGGTTTCACATAAAATGTTAATTCCTAAATTAATAGCAATTTTAAATAGTTTTTTTCTCGACTGCTTCTCAAATCTATTTTTCACAAATTTCGATAATATTTTACTTTATTTTAAGCACCCTTTTTCGCTTTTTAATGTGATAGGGTACATAAAAAATAAATAAAATCAAATGTAATAAAATACAATAAATTCGCGTTGATTTTATTGCACCGTTCGCTTTTGTTTTGTTTTTGTTTTGTTTAACGGTTGGCAATTGTTGTTGAGGATTGTAAACAAATACTTAATTGTTGATGCTGGCAATGCAAATTACGTTTCACGCTTTAAGTGTGGGTTGACTTTCAAGTGTATTTCTACTTCTTGTTGTTGTTTTGATTTATTTTTATTTTATTTTTTAGGTTAAACAAGTACATTATTGTGTGAGTGCAAGTGAGTGAGTGAGTGAGTGATTGTGTGTATGTGAATGAATGAGTATATTGAGTACTCGTTAACATCAAAAGTCAATGCATTTTTAATTTGTTTAATGCGCGCGGCGCATTTGTCATTACAATTAGCGCTCCCAAAAGCTGCCGCAACAAAACCCAACCATGTTGATGAGTGTATTTGTGTGTGCATGCTGACATAAAGTCAATAGCAATATGAAATTCATGAAACAGGCCAAAACATACAAACAGCAGCAGCCTGTAGCTAATAATTTAACAGCCATTTGACATTTTGTGGACATGGCAAGAGTTCAACAACATTTCAATGTCGTTCTCACTCGGATCTAATCTCTGACGACACCCTAACTCTCACTGTCATACTCTTACTTAATGTCATTGGGTCGCTTTCGACATTATCCTGTGTCTGTTTTTTAGGCCTAACGACGGGAAATGCCACCTACACATAAAAAAAAAAGGTGGCAACAACAGCTTGATGAACAAAATGGAGATGAAATTTTTGCCTCAATATGCGGTTCAAAATAATTTGGCTCTCAAAAAGGACATAAGCCGTGCATTGACCTGAGAAACAAATGGTTTGTTGTGCGATGTAAGCCTTGGGCTAATTTTAATTAAGCACAAGAAACAAGGCGCAAATAATAAGACAAGTCTGAGCTGCCACTTTCCAGTCAGCAGAGGGGTATATACATACATATATAAATTTCTATATATGTAAGCTTTACAAACACGCATAATTATTCATTTAGCAACGTCTTGTGGCACACAGGCACTTGAGCAAATTTCTGGCTTGTATGATTGCAAGCAATTTGCGCCCGGAAAGGCAAAAGATGCAAAAATTGAAATAAATGACAATGGCTGCTTGATAAGAAAGAGAAAGGAGACACAATGAGAGAGAGAGAGAGAGAGAGAGAGAGAGAGAGAGAGAGAGAGAGAGAGGGAGATTGTCTGTCTGTCTGTCAGACAGCAAATGTTGGCAACATGTTGCCATGACAATGACTGCAAGAGTTCTATCAATGCTGATGGCGCCCGTCTGCTGCAGGGCATGTCTACGTCTACCACAATGCACATCAAATGCTTAAATGACAACAGCAAACAACAACTACATGCAACAAACAACAACAACAACCATAATAAGAGCAACATTCAACGTGTGACAATGTTGCTGTGTGGCAAGATGTGGGTTGGGGGATAGGGGATTGGGGATAGGGGGGAATGGAGATACCGACAGTTACAATAAATGTCATGTTAAAGGCAGTCGAGCAACGAGACGCACATCATTTTCAGCTGCCAGACCAAAAAGCAGACTACTCTCCAGACTCCAGATGCCACTCAACATTCACAACACACTCAACACTCATTGGCAAACATGGCCAACAGCCATTTACCTGTCTGTCTGTCAGTTTGTCTCCCTGCCTGTCTGTCTGACGTGTGGGCGTGGCTAGAACTTTTGCATAAACTGTTGCACTTTAAATGTGGTTTACAAATGCAATTATTTAAGCTAAACTAAGCATGTTTTGTTCTTAAAACAGTATGATTTTTCACATAACTTAACTTTCCTTGTTAAACAAACAAAAACAAATTTATACTACTCATAATCATTTGTAAAACATTTTAATTAAATTTAAATTATAATGGATAAATGATTATATTTCTGAATTGTTTTATTTTATTTTAGCTATTGTTGGAGAATTTACTTCTAATAAGCGAATTTTTAATATTTATACTATGCTTTTTAAACTGGTTTGAGAGATATCAAATTAAATATTATTCTATTAATTGTTAGCCTATTTAATTAAGAATCATATTTTACTATATTATTTTAAATGTTTGTTAATACATGTGTCGACTGCGATTGAAGTGCAGTTCAATAATTAAAAGCTAATAAAATATCTTGTTTTCTGTATTTGATGACTGCTATTTTACTGACTTTAAAATTAATTGTTAATATTAATAAATAAATGAGTCTATATTTATGCCTGTAGTGAAAGTTAAAATTAACAAAATAAAAAAACTTAATAATTCAAAAAAGGCTGGAAATGAACTGCCACAAAAAGCTGCGCTTAACACCACACATGTGGCAAAGACAAGTCGCCGAATATTTGACATGCGGCACAGCGCAACATTCAAATCAGCGAAGCGTAGCCAAATGTCAGCCGAAATGCGGCAATGAGTGATATGGCCATAAAGAATAACGTGCAACTGCAACTGAAGTATCACAAACATACACACACACACACACATATATATATATATCTCCAGATACACACACATACACTCGCATCTATCATATATGCAAAAGCATGCATAAATATCTTTGGGTCTGCAATTTTTCGTTGCCTTTTTGAGCCTCAACAAAGCATTTCATGTGTGGCACACAAACACACTCACACACACACACACATACACACGTTTATGGGTTGCCACATTTTGTTGCCGCTGACATTTGGGCACAATCAATCTCGAAAGTGTCACCACTCCAAGAGAGTGTCAACTAACGTGCAAAATACTCTGACAAACGTGCCACAAACTCACTGACCAACTGTCCAGCCCATTTCCATGACCACGCCCACCGCTGAGCTTGTTTTTTCCCTTTCGGAAAATGTCGGAAATCGCTGACAGTCGAAACGGAAATACTCAGGAACTGCAACATCTGTTCAGGCCAAGAGCTTTTTTAAAAGTCTTTTAAAACAGTTTAAAGCTAAACAAATAAATTGTAGATTTATTTTTAGGCAAATAGAAAACAATAATTGATTAAATGGCCAGCGAATGTTCTTTGCAAATATTTGTGAAATGTATTTATCTATATGTATGCGAAATTTTAGCTCCAGTTCTCGACACATGTGCCGCACAGCCAGATGAACGTGCTCATCAATCATTTATAAAACTTATTTTCTTATTTAAAGTTCTCTTTTTTTTCTTCAATTTTTATGTCTTGCTTTTTTTTGGAATGCAAAGACAAAGATTGATTGGCATACTACTACATATACTAAGCACAAATTCAAAGTGAGGCAGAACAAAGAGTTCTCGACTAAAACATACCCATACTTTTGAATTTAAATTTAATAAAATAGCAATAAATGTGTGAAAAAAACGATTAAATAAAACTAGTTCTTCATTTGATCTTTAAAATATTTATGCCAATTATTAAATTACTCGTTTTCAGTAAAATCACCCTTAAGATGGGAAATGTGACGTTGTACACTACTATATTTAATTTAGACCCAATTCAATTTAAAACTTTACACAATAGGAAAATGCTATACCAATAGGGAATTCCTTTCTGTAATTTAACGTGACTAGTAATTCAGCAATGCTATTTATTGTTTTGTTAACCAATCTACCCACTTGCCGTTTATTGGCAAGGGTAAACGATTTTACACGGTGAATCATCTATAGGAACTACACCCCAAATGAGTAAGAAAAGAAGGGGAGAAATTAAAGTATTGCACAGTCCGTTAACAATTAGCAGATGTGCCATCAAAAGTCGACGCGTAATAAATGATGAAACAAGTTGACTTAAGTCGCAATGAAAACACGCAAAAAGGAACCACCCGAATCCGAATCCGAATCTGAATCCGTATCCGAGATACAACAAAATTTCCTGTGGGCAATTGCCAAGTCTTTGTTAATTATAATTATAGCTGATTAAAACTCAGACGAGTTGGGTTCAAAACTCCCGAAATAATAAAAAGAAGAGAAAAAATAACAAATGAAATGTTGACAGCTGATGGAAATGTTGAAGGCATCGGGGAAAGGGATGGAGAAGAAGAAAGGACTCACAGACAGTCAATGATATGGTCTGATTAAAAAATCAGCGATGCGGCTTAAGAGCAACCCTTTTGGGAATCAAGTCACCAATTGCTCAATGATTAACAAGTTGACTTGTGTTAATTATTATGAGGAGATCCCGTCAAACCGGTTTGATTATGGTTAATCCTTTGGGCAAACAATGTACTACAGTTACGGCCAAGGGTTAAGGCTAAGGATATGCACAGTTTTCCACTGTGCCTGGCATTGCAATCAGTGCAAACAGTTTTCACAAAAAAATATAAAAATAAAAATGCTTTCATTCATTTTTGCTTATTTCACAAAGTTTTTCCTAAAAGTTGAATGAGATAGCTCTCTATATATATCTCTCTCTCTCTTTCTCTCGACCAACTTGTCTAGCTTAAGTTTGGACCTAAAAACTTTGAATTGTCTATGCGCCGAGGACTTGAAAAAACTTTTAAAGCCCTTGAAATTGCAGCTCTGAATGAAACTAACATGGTATGCTTTAAAAACTTTTTGCCAAGCTAACGCCTTTACTGCTTCTTCTCTTTCATCTTTTTCACTTGAATTTATTCTCAATTCTCTTGGTTAAATCCTAGACAGTTAGTCATGGCAGGTTTATAAAAATTTAATACGCCAACGCTTTGGATACGGATTCGGATACGGATTTGGGATTGGGATTGAATGGAGAACTTGAGTTTGGTCTGGGCGATTGCATGGCATTTTGAATGGCATTAAATATTTATAAATTCAATACAAAATGCAATTCGAAATGCATGCCAAGCGGCAGACTGCCAAAAACATGAGAGAGAGAGAGAGAGAGAGAGAGAGAAATATAAGAGAAGAAAAAAATTGAATTGTAAAGTTTTTAAAAGCATCCAGACAAAAGCAGCTGGGAGCTTGTGCTGCGTGCAGACAACACATAAGTTGGCCAGGGATTCGATGCTAGCCAAAAATACAAAAGATACACAGCTATAGATACAGCTGAAGATACAGCTATAGATGTAAGAATCACATTCAGTTATTCTGAGCAAAAAAACATACAGAGAGCAGAGCGACAGGTAGCCGCAAATATTTTGCTATTGTTATGCACCCCTCTCACACTCCTTACCACCTTATCGTTATCCATCCCTTGTCCTGTACTTGAGCATTATCTGAATTGCAATTGCTGTTATTGTTGTTGTGTGTCCTGCGAGAATAAAATATCCATGAAATATTCAAAGTAAACTCCAAGGCTTTGCATATTGTATCTTATCTACATACATATATGAGAGGGCCATCCATTTATGTTTTCATAAGCTAAAAGAGAGTTTTGCCAACCGTCTCCAACTAATTGCCACTTGTGCAATTTGTGTGGTCCATCACGGATCAGTTCAATAGCCGCTCGACTATATAATGTCACGTCATATCAATAATAATAATAACAACAACCGCAGCATAATAACAAAACCATCTGCACTTGAAATCTGCTTGAATAATTCTCATATTCCATCGACTCTCAAACTCTCTGCTGACAGACACAGAATATTGTCGACATTTGCATAAGACACAAGTGTAAACAGAAATCTAAGACGGCTTAAGCGTTAAACACAAAACCGAACTTGAAATACTCTAGTTAAAAAGCTCTTGAAATTTATGTAAATTTATTGTCAGATTTATGCAACCACAACTGTGATTTAAACTTTTCGCAGTCAATATGAAAAGTTCCCCTACCAAAAAAAAAAAAAGATACCCTATACTAATGTGTACTTCTCATAATAAAGCGTTATATATGCCACATGCATGTGACACCTAAACAACAACAATATCAACAAATTATAAATAAATAAAAACTTTGCTTGCGTTGCCAACAATTTTCATGCATTGTTTTGTTTTTCTAGGAATTTTGTCATTTTCTTATAACCAACAGCTGGAAATTTTCTGAACTTTACGCTATGCAAACAATTGAAGAACAACAACAACAATATCCCTCCTTCCCCATCGGTCCATATATCCCCCCTGTAATATCCATGGCCTGCCCCAAGAGCATATCTAATTGCCAGTTTGCCTAGGCAGGCAGTTTCTTGTTCCCCGAGTCGTATGTGTAACTTCCGAGAACTCAAAGCAGCCCATTTGTGAATGAATGCAGAACTGAGTGTACAAGCGGGTATGAGTATAAATGAATAGCGAATGAATGACTGGAGTCGTACAAGAGAATATCAAGAATCAGCATTTGTTCTTGATGATTAATCAAAATAGCGCTACAAAGAGTTAACTATTTCTTTCCAATTATATACGTATTTCTTGCATCTGATAAATGTAGCTAAAGTTTTCAAATATATTTTGTAACCATAACTCACCTTAACTTGATAAGAATTCAAACGCGTCTTTGGCAGCAAATTGAATGATGAGAAATCCAAGCGACGTGAGAAGATGCCATTGCAACCAGATGTCGAGCTGTAAATATAAAAGATAAGAAAATGCAATTTAAATAAAAGAAAATATGAATAAGTCTGCATAGCGTAAGATGTGATAGACTGGAGGATATCCTGTATGCGTTGAATAAAAGACTTTATCCTCTTAATATTATAAAGTGTGAAAAGAGTTCCTCTGAGTATCGACTCTAAGATAACGTTTAAGAATTTTTATCCATCTATCATTATAAAAAGGAACTGCCTCGCTTGCAGCACTTCCGTTTTCCCAGGGTATACAAAATATGCTTATGACATATAAATAAATATGTATTGCTTTTATTATGACAGCTCTTCTTACACTTCTTCTTACTCCCTTGCTCCCTCGAGCATCATAGAATTTCATATCGAATGATGGCAACAGCTTGACAGCAAACGGAAATTGCATGCACGTTGCACAAAATCAAGTCTCAGCCAGATAAAGATTTCCTTTTTGGCCACAAAGCACACGTAGTTGAAAACGACAATGACTAAAACTAATGGAACTATATACTTATCAAACTATATGCTACATATGTAAGTATATTTCAAACCCAAAATTATATTACGTGACTTTTGAAACTGTCATACTTGCTAAACAATGACCTAATCCAAGTAAGACTCAAGAGGAAAATACTTATCATAACTTTACACTAGATTATCAGCGCTTAAGAATTGTGTCTTTATATATGTCAATGACGTCATTTGGAATGTCTTACTTTTATCTTTTATAAAAGAAGAAAAGAAATTAAAAATATAAAGCAAAGCAAACAATAACAAACAAAGCCGAGCCAAAAGTGGGGGCAACAAAAATGTAAAAGTAAAATAAATAAAAGCAAATATAATACTTAAAGCTGGCATTTTATTAATGTTGTATGTTGTTGTTGTTGTTGCTAAGTGTTGTTGCTAATGTTGTTGTTGTAGTCTTGGTGCTTTGTCACGGGTTGTTGAAGAATTTCGTTGTTTTTTTACATTTTGCTGTATATAATGCCAAAGCAAATAAAGTTATCAACAATTCTCAATAAAAAGCAAATACAACAAAAAGTGAAAAAGTAAGAAAACGAAGCAATGCGGGAGAGAAAAAAACCACGACAGCAAAACAAACGAATTTGTTGTTGTTTTATTTTTTTTTTTTGCGAATTTTGTGTCTCACAGCTGACCTTGACATTGAATAGATTAAAAGTTATTGCTTTTTTTTGCGTTTGCTTTAATTGTTGAAGCAACAACAATTTCAAGTGTTATCTCTCAAGCTGAGCTCGCAAAAAGATAGAGAGAAAGAGAAAGCCGTCAAATGGAATGCTACTCCTCCCACTCACTCATCAGTCTCCCTGGGCAAGGCCTCTTATCGAATTAGCGCAATAACAATAACAAATTGAAGTACACTAAAAGTAGCGACTATTTTTAAAACAAACTCAACTTCTGCTCAAGTGCTGCTAACAATAGTATAAATATCCATAAACACATACAAATAGTAGATAGAGTATGTATATATTTGGCATCTACTAGACGAATAACAATGCAAGCATTTTGTGGACTTTTCTTCTTAGTCAGCAAGTGTTTGTTTTGTTTGGCATTGATACCCTGTAAATGTTTCAGTTGCTAAACTAAAGTGAAGCAAAGCTCTTCAATATCATAACTTGCAACTTAATAGTATTTACATATATACAAATCTGGCGGCTATAACTAATTTGTATTTATTTTCTTTCATTGATACCCTGTAAGTGTGTGAACCTTAAAGCATTTAAACAACTTTTTTCAATATATAAAATGTACTATCAATTGCAGCCTAATAATGCTAGCTGCAGGGTATTTAATAGTCTAGTAACTCCAGCCGAGGGACTTTAGCTTTTGTTTCTGCCTTTTGTTGACTCGTTTTTTGTTACTCAAATTTGATAATATGTATTGCATTTTTATTTACACCTTCGCCTTTCGCGTGTCGATTATATAACATAAACAAAAGCGTGCAAAAATAAAATATAAATAAATTAAAAAATGTAAAAAACAAACAAACAGCAGACCGTCTGTCTACGTGCCTTTTGTCACCCCTTTCTCTCTCTATCTCTCTCCCTCTATCTTTCTCCCTCGACATTAGTCATATGTGCGCTTATCAACGAAATTTTAAACTTATTATTAAACAATTACACAATTAACTGCTAACTTGTGAGTTCACAACGAGGGCTGTTTATTAAGTCATCAATAAAAGGTCAACATTATTAAATAAAATAAAATGTATTCATTTGTATTCTCTCTGTTGACATTTGAGATCGAACTCAAAGTGATCTTTAATGTTTCGCCCAATGCCCTTTTTTGGCCGGGTCAATAGTGCAACCCACCCAACCAGCAACCACGCCCCCTTTTTTAGAGAGCGTGCGAAATTGTAGCAAAGCATGACTTATGATATTTTTGGCCAATAACAATTGGTTTATATAGTCTTGTTTGTTTGCAGCTGGTCAAGACAAGCAAATATGAACAAATAATTGTTGTATAATGTTTATTATTGTTTATTAATGAAACATCACGGCTAATGAATTTTAATGTCTGTTCAGATTATTAATTTTCACATTCGGGGGCTTCCGAAACACGTGTGTCGCTGATTGTCGACTGTGAACTGTGCGGGCTGTTGACTGTTAATTAAAAGCTGTTTGAATGGTTATTTTATTCATTTGAATATCGCCAAAGTTAAGTGAGTATACTCATACTCGGACTCGTACTCCATTTAAATACCAAGCACCCGCAAACAGAATGCCAGCTCCAGCTGAGCTCTATGTAATTTATAGGCGGTAACTTTGTCTTGTCAAATTGGAGTTGATCCCCTTCTGGTCCCCACCTTGCCCCTCTATAGGCACAACTTCTCAGAACAAAAGCTGAATTAGAATATTAAACATATAACACACAATATACAAGGCTTTTCTGGGCATTTTTATTTTTTTCTTTCTATATTTTGGGCTTTTGTTTGGTTTTGACGGTTCCAAGCAGCTGACTTTGACCTTGCGCTGCCAACACACAAATTATTGTAGATGTATTTGTGTGTACTTAACACATACACTCTATAACTTGGCTCTAGGCATCATAACTTGGCTATGACTTTTGCATCAGTTTACAACAAAACAATAATATATGTAAAACAATATGATATTTAGAAGAGTAATTACACATTGTTGTTGCTGCATTGATCTGCGTTTGGGTTGTGTTCTCATATTCAGCATTGAGATATTGTTCTGTTCTTTGGGTCTATGCTTGGGTCAATGTAATGTCTACAAGCCCAGCTCAATTAGCCAAGTTAATGAGGTATTTGATTTCATCTTACAGACAGCAGAACTAATCCATTCTGGTTGCTGGGTCGACTGGGTTACATGCTGCATCTCATTGGCACATCATTGCTACTCGTTGGTGTTATTTTTGTAAGTTTAACTAAAGTTTGTTATTTCATTAAAGTTTTCCTTTTATTAATCCATTTCCCTTTACAGAAACAAACGGATCTGGTGCTAGTTTATTTGATTACAAATGTTATTCACATCCTTTTAGACACTGCATATATTATAATCTGGGTAATTAGATGTCAATCTTGTTTCTATACATTTTGTATTTCATCTGCGGGCATTGGTAAGATTGTATCAACTACAGTAATTATTCCATATCGTTAACCATTGTTTCTACAGTGCTGAGCATTTATTTCTGGCTAGTTGTCTATCTCTTTCGACGCAAATGTCTGTGGGAAAAGTCACCAAATTATGATCAATAAATTCCAAATTTTTAAATAATTTACAGACAATTTTATATTTTCAAGAGTAAATTAAATTCGTGGTTGGGTGAAGCTTTGTTGTTTTACCATATTATTCTTGGCAGCTTTTATTTTCAGTGAGTTTGCTTGTTCCTCAAATTATCTTGTTATTTTTCTTGTTGTTGTTATTGTTGACTTTGTTGCCTGTTGCTATTCTTATTGTGTACTTTTGGCCATAATTTCACACTAATTTGTAAATTTGCTTTTAATGCCAAAGACAAAGAGAAACTGCTACAAAATAACTCGGATTTTTCCGTCTACAATTTTGTGAAGAAACCTGCAAAGCTCTCAATCAAATTAAATGCAAAAATGCTAAATGAATTGAAGACAAAATAAGAACAAGAGCAAGTTGTTGTTGCTGTTAGATGGACGAGCTGATGTTGCATTCATTGGATTGCTTCAAATCACTTCATTCCGTTGCAATTTTCAATCACGTGCTAAGTGCTGCCAGACAGACAGACAGACAGACAGAGAATAGAGACGATTTGTCTGCCAACGTTAGCATGCAACATGAAGGGGCAGCAACTATAACAACAACAACAACAACAACAAGCAATGGCAATTGCTGCAGCATAATTTCTGTGCACAAACAAAGCAAAAATGGAACTCGACCCCCAGACTAAATCGAGTGGCAACTATTTGCCCTATCACGTACAAATTAAAAATGTGAAATGCTTCAATTTGGTGCAAGCAATGTGATTACAACACACAACAAAGCAGTTGTTGTTGCTGTTGTTGTTGCACAGCTGCAAACGTATTCGTATTTCTACTCGTACAACGGGGCGTATGAATTGTGATGCCAAAAACTCAACTGGATGGAGTTTGAGATTTTAAATGTGTCTTTTGTTTCCGATCTTGATTACAATTCGATGCGATCAATAACAAATCAATTTAGGCAACAAAACGTGCGAAAAAACGAGTTGAAAATATTCTCATTTTAAAAATGTTTATTAATATGTATGTTTAAAAACAAAAAAGGTTTAAAAGTGATCTGAGCAGCTGTCAATGAAGCAAACGAACTCTCGTTCCGCTTTTTGTAGTTCAATCTTTTGGACTCAATTTGTTGGTCATCGTCAAAGTCGCTGTCAGCTGGCAAAAACAAGTTTGCATTAACATAAAACATATTAAACGTATGCTATGTATATGTATTTAATATTATATTCCATATTCAGCAATTAATTGTTGTTGCCAAGCACACAAAATCGTGTCTTAAATTGCGTTTCTATGCCGAATTTTTGGCAAATGACGGGCAATTTGTATGCCTCTTCCGTTGGCCAATAGATCAAACAGTTAATGAATTGGCCGAACTTGCATTAAATGCCAAATGATATGCAAAACGATAATAACTAAAGGCGACAAATGCCATTTTGTGAGATGTTTTCAATACTCGAAATGGTCATAAGATTTGAATTTTGATAATTTAATTGAAATTGGTGTTGCTGTTGTTGTTGTCGACGTTGCTGTTGTTGACCACACCTAGCAATAAATTTGAGATACATATAAAATAAATATCGAAATACCAAAGAGACGTACACAATTTTCGTGCATTCGCTATGGTTGCACCTCACGTTTTTCACATCAATTTTCCACGTCTGCCATCGTCATCAGCATCGTCGTCGTCGTCGTCGTCGTCCCCAAGACACAATTTTCAATTTTCAATTGTTTACGAGCAACGCTGCGACGAGTGTAGACTGTACAGTGAAGTACTCGTATTTTAGAGCTGCAATTGCAATACCATATTTCTATTGCTAGTTATTGATTAAATTTGGCACTTGGGCTACCAGACAGTCTGCCACGCCCACGCCCGAGCCCACTTCTTCCCCCTTAACAGTCATTCAGAGCCTGGGGCTTGAACTTTTCAAATGATATATACACACAGTAGGACAACGGCCTATAAACTCAAGTGAACAGGCCAAAGCTACCTGCCAATTTGTTGCCTCAAGTGCCGCTAGATAAACCAAACAACAGAAATGAATCATTGTAATTGGAAGCAGCAAAAGGAGGAGGAGGAAGCAATTGCCACAGCTGGTTGCTAGCTCCAGGGGGGAAGGGTATCTACGATTTCGCATTCAAAATGCCAAAGTTGAATCCACAAAACAAAATCACAATCAAAAATTATGTATTTCCCTTCAAAAGTTGAGAGAGAGAAACTAAATGTGCACAAAAACTATTTTACTTTTCACTTTCGTTTTATTTCGGTTCGGGAAATGATATTCAAATTGTAAGTAATTTATTTACGATCCTCCCAAAAAATACAAAAAAAAAAGATAAACAAGTTACGAATTGCAAGTGTTGTTTATTTATTACAACTAAATCGAATTTGTTTTTATCGTCGAGGGGAGCGGCTTTAGAGAGGAAATGTTAGGCAAATGAAAATTATGGGAAATGCGATCCGATAACACAGCCAAGCACAGTGAAAACTGGATTGAGTGAACTAACCCAAATGAATCAAATCATTTTAAAAGTTTGCTATATTCAAAAGTAAAAACTACAAATTTAAGGGTAATAAATATAAATATTTGTAATTAATATGATGATTTATATAATTTCTAGTATTAGGATTAATTCAAATACCTTGATTTCTAATCTATGTGGGAAACTCTGTTAATTTAGTTCACCAACGATTTATATATAGTTTTTATTATAAATTTACAGTGGTGAGTTAAATGTTTGTCTTTCAAATTCTTTCGCCATTTAATTGAATTGTAATTCAAACAATTTACTGTTGAAATGATGTACGACAAGTCATTTAATTAAGAAATGTTCACTTTAGCGAGTCTTTACTGGCATCCATGAAAATGGTCAACCACATTTGGTCGACTGTTGCTCCCACAAACTGACCGCAAAATCGCATCACATTGCAGCATCGCATGGAACACGAACGTCGTCGTCGACTGCAAATTGATTAATGGCATTAAATGTTTTAAACAATTTTCACCCGGCAGCGGCAGCAGCAGCAACAGCAGCAACAACAAGTTGTTAGTTGTAATGTGAAACCAAAAGTGGTTGTTGCTAATACTGTTGTTGTTGTTTGCTGATGTTATTGCTGCTGATCTACGCTTATTAATGGTTGTTGTTGCTCTGCCCCAATATGGTCAAAACGGCAACACGTTTTATCCATATCTGAACAGTGCAATCTTCAGCTGATATCAAATTGCGGCTAAGCTTAAAACAACAACAACAGCAACAACAATTTCTAGCCATTTCATAATTTGAACGCAATTAATTGCGCAAATTGTGCAAATTGTGCCAACAGGCTGTGATTTACGTACAAAAGTCTAAATCGAAATCTGTGAGATTGTAACTAGAGAAATGTTGGCGGCAATAAAGATACAAATGTATCTTGAACCTTGCTGCAAGTTGCAATCGTGTCTTGTTCAAGTACAAATCTAGTTAAATTAATTAGAATTAAATCACATAATAGTAAAAATAATAAACAATACTGCATTTTATAGACCAACACACGAGCTAATTAAAATTCACTAATAGCAACAATAACAGCAACGATTGTAAAGTGGCCCACATGTTGTCAGGCGTATAACAATAAATACGTAATTAAAATAGAGCACTATGTTTTAATGCTTAACTAAG
Organism: Drosophila testacea; assembly: GCA_035043265.1. Taxonomy (NCBI): domain Eukaryota; kingdom Metazoa; phylum Arthropoda; class Insecta; order Diptera; family Drosophilidae; genus Drosophila; species Drosophila testacea. Next base: position 3,151,568 of record JAWNND010000477.1, read on the forward strand.
GGGATACCCTGTTAAATATGTAAACTTTTACGTGAAGAAACAACTCAATTTAATGATAATGTTTGTGCTCATAGAAAAGTGAATTGAATTACAACTTTATTGCAAGTTTTCAACTAAAAGTTGCATATTTATTAGTTTTATTTAGATTTATTAAAAGTAAACTATCGATACTCCCATTTACTCTTAACAGGGTATGAAAATATGCACTTGAAGCACAATAGAGCCAACATAAATCATAGAAAAAGTCATTACAAAAAGGCCAGAGCATGTCAGATGAGATCTGTTGCCAATGCTCGACACCAGCTTTCATTGTTGTTGCTGGCAAACAACGACAACAACTACAACTACAACAACTACAACTACAACAACAACAATAACAACACGCACAAGCCAAGAAAATGTCCACAATTTTTCAAGGAGCAGCTCAGCTCAGCCCCGCCTTGACTCCTAATCTAAACTCTTTTTTTTTGTTTGTTAAGCCCAGTAGCTGGCAGAACAGGCAATAGCAACAGGCGTGTGCCAGGCAATTGGTAATTGCCAGTTACCAATTGGCATTCGAAATGCAACCGAAACGTGAATGTCATTAGAGTCAATTCAAAGTTGATGAGCGTAGTGAAGTCAACTCAAGTGAAGTCAAGACAAGTCAAGTTAAATCGACTGGCGAATGGAGTTTAAATATTTAAACTAGTTCTCAATATGGACTACAATCTGGGTGCGGTTAAACACACGAATTCAAACTTTAACTTCAACTTAAAGTTAAATTTAACAAATAACAAATCGTTTCAGTTTCAGCTTGTGAAAAGTGCAAGAAACTCATAAATTAAACCGATTGTGGAGCTGTTTTTCTCTTTTTTTTGCTACAGCCCAAGAAGCATCCACGTTCTGTGTGTGTGTGGTCAAATAAATAGAAAATTAGCCCAGACATTGGCCAGTCGAGACACCCATTCACACAAAAACGTACACAATAATGTGGCAATATGTTGTTGTTGTTACTTTTGCTGCTGCAACATAAAGAAACAAAAGCGGCAAACACACATTAGTTGCCATAAAGGCAGCCACAAAAGCAATGGCCAAAAACATCTCTCATTGCCGTTAATTAATTGCAAGCATCCAGGCGGGGCACACTCAGCGTATTTAATACCCAAAATTCATTTGGATTTACTTTATTCTTCTATGAGTTAAGCAATAAATTTCTGCGGCAGCTGTTGGCCATAGACAAGAACAACATACAAAATTAAATGCACACAAACTTGATGAAAAGATGCAAAAAGAAAAGGTTAAGAACTACAAAAGATATTGTATCTTTATCTATATATGTACATATGTTATGCAGCTTAAATAATTGAGTTTATATTAAGCAGATTACCCCTTTTTTCTGTCACAACTAATAGATTCCTATAGCTACTCTTCAATAATTCTTTCTATACTATAAGTTTGTTCCTTATTTTATTTTAATTATAATAAATGCATCACTATCTACAGCTCTCACTCTATATCTGACCAGATCTATATACATATGTTTCTATATTAATTGTTGTTAATATCAATATTTTATGTGTTATTCTAGATAATATTGTCAGCTTTTTCATATTTAGTTTCGATCTGTTTTTATCGCTATTGGCATACATTTCAATTGATCGTAATTTGGCGTACTTTAAACCCATATTAAACGACATTAAAACCATACAGATAAGCTGCCATTTGACTAACTCACGAACTAAGTAACTAATACTATTCACTGTTTAACTGTCGATAAGTTGCCCCACAATAATAGTGATAATCGCTGTAATCGAACTCTTATTGTAAGTTTTCTGAGACAAATATGTGGAAACATACTATATGCCTTGAAATTAAGTACGCTTTGCGTGTTAATCTCAAACAAATTAAAATTGCGGCAAAAACTGACACCACACACACACACACACACACATAAAAATCACACACTCACACCCATACATGTTGCAAACTTGTTAATGAAAATGCCACAAAATTCCCATAATGCATTCTATGCAACTTGCCGCTGTCTGTGGACAACTTCACGCTGTGCTGCCCAATGGCAACACATAAGAAAGATAAACTGACAGACAGACAGAGATAGAAGACGACAGACGGAGAGACAGACAGACAGACAGAGTCAGAAGAAACTGGCGCGCCAAACTGTGAAAAGTCTCATTAATTTGGACAAATATGCAATTTGATGTTAGTAGTGTTATGTTGTTATGGTGTTATAGTGTTATAGTGTTATAGACACAACAGAGAGCAACAGCAGTTGTCGACTGCCAAATGCGAAAAGTTGCCAAGTTGTTGCTGTTGCTGTTGTTGCTGGGGCACAAAAACCGCACAAAATATTGCCATGTTGCCGTTGGGGCGGCTCATGTGGTTGCTCGCGTGTTGCGGTGGCAAGTTCAGGCAAACAAACTGACATCAGACAGACAGACAGACAGTTCAACAGACAGACAATGTCATAGATACGACACATATGCCAGCCAGGCGTCTATTGCAACTTTTGCGACTTGATCCCTTTTTTTAATTTCTCATGCCACACGCACCGCTTTTTCATTTTTTGCAATTAAAATGGATTTTTTTTTTAACATATTTTTTTAATTATTTTCCGTCGCAACACACACATGTGGACATCTGGACAAACATTGCCTGGGATAGTAAATTTTTCATTTTCTCGTTAGTTGTTAAATTATTGATAGGAAAAAAAATAAAGTGAACAAGAATTTCAGTGTCCCTGTGGGAGCTGCAAAGATTTAAGCAAATATTTGCGATTGCAATGCAAAGAGCTTAACGACTTTTGGCTGTTTTGTTTGTCTGGGCCATGTTTGCCAGTTTGTTTGTTGGCACAACATACACACACACAAACACACACACATAGACAGAGACAGAGACAGAGACTTATGCCAATAGCCAGACGCTAATTTACACGTGTTGGCCACGTCCAGACATCTAATCGTTTGATTTTGATTTAATTAATGCCTTTTGCTGCATCTGTTCATATACAAATACAAGCTCACATTTAATTAGTTTATTCCCTTTTTTTACTCTTTGCTTTTTCCCTATTTTGTTGGGTTAAGCGCAAGTTCAAAAGCATTTCGTGGAATTGCCGTTTAATATTTAAACAGCCTAGGCAAATTAAGTACTTAGTTTAAGCATGGCTAGAAAAACCAAAAAAAAAAAAATAAAATAAATAAAACTAAACGCAACTCTCATGCGTAAATCTGGTGGCAGATGCTTAGAGATTCAAGATCTTTGAAAATCTTTCACGATCTTTGGGCAAATACGTTCAACAAGCTGAAAACAAGGCAACATTGAAGTTTGGCAACTCATATGCAAATAGTACTCGCAGTAAAGTCAAGTTAAAGATGTATCTTTGTATCTGTATCTATTATGGCATAACAAATTGAGCTGTCAGTAAGCCATTAGCAACAACAACAGCAGCAGCAGCATCAAGCGGCGGCACTCTTTTTTCATTTAAGCCAACATGAAAACTTGGCCAAAAAAAAAGCAAAATAAGTAAACTCTACTGATTTCAACTGCCGCTGGGCGTTGGCCCAAAAGCAGCAAAGATGATAATTAGGCAACAAGAGTTGAGTTGAGTTGAGTTTCTGTTCTTCTTACTTTATTTTTGGTCATTAATTCCAATTGCCAATATTTTTGTAGCAATTTATTTGAGATGCTAAACAAAGGCGCATACTTTTGTATCTATATATGTATCTGTATCTGTATCTGCACTCCACCCATTTTCTAAGGCACAATTCTCGCAATTTAGTCGCCCCCAACTGACACATGACATGACAGGCCCAAGAGTTTCAACCAAAAGCCGCAGAAATCTATTGGTTATGCGCGGGGTACACTGAGGTAAACTGTGGCAACTTCGGCAACTGTCTGTGATCTGTCTATGAATGCACACACAAAACACACGCGTGATTTATATATTCAATTAAACTTGCCGCCGCAACAACCTACAGTAACAACAACAGCAACAACAACAATAGCAACAACTACAACAAATCGACGCTACATTTTTCATTTGCCTCCAAATATCTTTCAAGACGTGTCATTGGACTAGACGAACTAGAAATAGATACAAGCATACATAAATACACAGATAGATAGATATATAGATATAGTAAGCTGAAAATTTAATTGCAATCATTTCAGCGTATAAAACATGTCTACATGTTCATTACACTCGTACCCAGTGTTGGCTACTTCTAATGGGGTATATTGCTTCTAATAAAAAAAACCTTTTTCATGGTATACAAAACTAGTGCCGACATTTCTGACATTAAGAATATAATATTAATTGTTAATAACTTCAGGTCAAACTCAACTTGTGATTAGCAAGAGAAACTTGTCTGAGTTTAAAAGATTTGTTTTATACTATAGGGTATTTCATAGTTTTGCCAATGCAAAATTGCAGCATTATTATTATTGGGTTTTTCTTAATTTAATAATATTATTGTTAGGCAGTTGTTGTTGCTGTTGAGTCTAGTTATTTATGACCGCCGACATAGGCTTAGATTTTTAATTAATTCAAGGCTTTTATGGCACGCTCGTAGTTGACGGCGGCGTCGACGCGAACTGCGCAGTCGAAGCTCTCCAAATAACTAGCCTTGCCTTGCCCAATAATTGTGTAATTTTCATTTCAGTCTGTGGTCAGTCAACGCAAAATGTGAGCTGCAAATTAGACAATAAAACAAAAGTCAAGCGACAACAACAAACAAAACAAACACCCCTCGCATCGCGTATCGCATCGTATTTAAACGCGTTTGCTGACTCACAACACTGTCAATGCTGTTATAATAGGGCGTTGGCGTGAAAATTCTTTAGAAAAACGGAAAATTACGGGAAAAATTAGTGAACGCTGACTGAACACTGCACTGCACAGTTGAGCGACCTTTGCAAAGAGCAAATGAGAGAGAGAAGAGAGAGAAAAAAACAGAATTAATAAATTAGCCAACCAAAAAAAAATGCATTTTGATAAGTCATTTTACACACTTTTGGCCCCCTTCTTCTCTCGGGCGGCAATTCATATTCATTAACCAAAATAAATACAACAAGTCATTCAATCGGGCAATTCAAAGTGGTAGCCTGACCAGCAGCACGTCAGCATAATTAGACCAAGACCAGGCTAACACACACACACACATGTTGGCCCACGCAAGATGACGACAATGTTGTTGGCCAACTAATGTTGTTGTTGCTGCTTTTTGTCGCCAGCGTGTTGCACCCTCAGCAAACACAACAAACAAACACACACATCAAATGTCAAGCGCCGCCGTCACTTGGTGAACGGTGTTGGCCATATCAAATGTCAGGGCCAACAGGCCAACAGTTGAACACTGAAGAACTGGCCAAAAAGTGTACACTGTACACAGTTCAGATTGCTTGGCTTGGCTTTTTTGGGCGCCACTTTTTTTGGGGCCCACCCGCAGTTGCTTGTGAATTGGAGTGAAAACTCGCGTTTGTTAAGTGAAAAACATGCAAATGAGATAACAACAACAACAACCGACAGTTACAACAACAATCAGTAGTTGAAGAAGAGAAGAGAAAAAAATTAAATTAAATTCATATGAAAATGTGGCAAGTGCTAGGCTTAAAGTTGGACTGAGATGGGGGGATTGGACCAAAAGCCCTAGCAACATGTTAAGCGATATTTATATGCTTTTGAGAGATTTCTTATTAAGATACGAGTTGTGGCAAGCAGCACAATGCCGCAGGTAGCCAACGTGTTGGTTTGCTTGTTGCTTCGGTTGCAGGTAATTGTTGCTTAAAGTTATGACAGTAAAGGGCATTTTTCATGTGGCAACAACAGACGCTACCAGATAAGGTACGAAAAGCGGCACAATTAATTCCAGACCCTCATAGACAAAGCAACTAAAAATTAAAAAGGGCAAACAAGGCAATAAAAATAGGTCTAGACTAGTAAACACCCTGCATACCGTAAACAAAACAAGCGATGCTAAAGTTAAATACCATTTTTACATATTTTAAAAGATTATCTAACTTCTTTTAACTGCCTATTGTTTTTATATAACATACAGCCCACATTACAGGGTATTAAGCTGAAATTCAGCTTGTCTAACAAGTAACTTGTAGTCATAGTACTTTTGTATAAAAACAAATCCGCAAACACAAATTGAGTGAAAACAGCTGCCCCTCATTCAGCCTAAAGTATCTAAGGCCATTTTGAGATACCAACCAAGTACTAGGAATGCAAGTACAGTTAAAATTCCCTAAGGCGGAACAATAACTGTGACAAATTAAATTTCATATAGAAAGCCTTTCTTCAGTAATCGAAAAAGTCTTTAAGATAAATCCAATTTGCTCAACTTTACAACAGATTTAATACTGGAAACATTTCTCGTTAGCAAAGTTCGCCTGTATTTATATGGAATTCAATAATGTGCCTAGCAAAAAAACACTCAACAAGTCCGGAATTCAGAATCGGTATCAGAATTGTCGTCATCATGACATAAGAACTTGGCGTCGTCGTCGTCGTCGTCGACCGGGTTTCTTTCTTTTTTTTCTAGTCGTGGCATGTACAACAAGGCGCATTTAATTAAGATTTTTACGCTTTTATAAAATATATTATGTAGAACAAAAATGTATCGACGATAAGGCGAAATGCGGCTCAGTCAACAGTCATAGTCAGAAAGCAAAGATAAAATAGTCGAGGCCTCAACAAAGGCGTGTACTTAGAGTAAAAAAATGAATGTGAGCGAAAACATATGATACAAAAATAAAACATAATAAAAATAATAAAGAAATGAAATAAAAAATAAACAAAATAAATATTATATACTAAATAATAATGTATAATAAAATAACAATAAAAAGGCATATGGCAAATATTAAAAAATAAAACCAATTCAAAACAAACAAATGTCAATTGCATGACTAATTATTGAAATAAAAGAATATATTCAGAGTTGTTAAATAGTATAGAATCGAAAGAACTCGAACGACAAAAACTATTCCGCCGATTAGCCGGAAATTTACTTTTTGATAAGAACTGTTTATTAATAGATTATTGTATTTACAAATATTTAACTATTCCCCTATGATTGATGACATTTCCTCAAGTTTCAATGATCTGAACTCAACTGATGATCGCTAATGCACTATGATAATAATAATAATAATAATAATAAGCTATACATATTACAATATGGTAATTAGTATCATAAATGAATATCAATAAATAGTGTTTAAGTTCCATTAGTTTATGTCATAAATTCATAAATGTAGGTGCAGCCAAGAGGGGCAATTGAAAAACGTGTGTTTAATCAATTAATTTCTTTATTGACATTTTATTAATTACAGTTCATTTGCCAAGAACATGGAACTGGAAAGTTAAGAATAGACAATTAAAAAATGGAAAATGGAAAAAGGGAAACTGAATTACGAATGAATCATGTTTACGAGAACATGTTTATACTCAAATAGATATAGAAAATAAAAGCTATATTTAATTCTAGTTATGGTTGTTGTTGTTTTTGTATTTTACTGTTAACAAGTTGACTTAAAAGTGCATTGAAATTCTAGTTAAATGCATTGCCAAGCCATAAACAACAATAAATGTATGATGTCAACAATTCCAACCACATTGCTGGCGCTTTCGATTGCCATGTGAATCTATGTGAATAAGTGTGAGTATCTGTGAGTGAGTATGTGTGAGTGTGTGTGTAATTGTGTGGGGGGTGGGGCGTTGAGTGTGGGCGACAAGTTCAATTTCATTTCATTTCATTTATAGCTTGCAAAGCGCCCTCCTCCATAAAAAAAAAGCAAATTTTTGCTAAGTAATTTACAATAATTGTTGACGCTGTTGTTGTTGCTGTTGCTTTTGTTATTGTTATTGCTGCTGCTGCTGGTTGTCTCTCTTTTGTTGTAACTAGCGCAATTTAAATGCAAATAATTTTGTAAGAAATTTACATAGTTTTAAATTTGAATATAATTACACAAATTGGACGCAAGAAAAGCAGCAACATCAGCAGCAGCAGCAGCAGCAGCAACAACAACAACTTCAACTTCCAACTGAAAATTGGCTGAAAATGTAGCAAAAAATGAGTTGAGACACGCCCACTTGCCCACTTGTTGTTTGTTCAGTTGCTCACTTGTTCAGTGGTTCAGTGCGCTTTCTACAATACATTACAAGTTAATTTTTGCAACAACATAAAAGGTTCAACAAACGCAAATTGTGCAAAAGCAACAACGGCAACAGCAACAACACAGCCAACAGCAGCAACAACAACAACAAGTGTTTAAGTAACTTGTAACAGTAGCAAAAATAAATTTATTTGCCATTGCAGCAGCAACAAAAGCAACTTTAAAGTTTGTTAGACGTTCAGCCGTTGGCAACAAAGTGCGGCGCCATCAAGTTGCCACTGGCAGCAACATGTTGCTGACGATGACGACGACGAAGATCACGACAGCAACAACAGCAGAGACAAACAGACAGATAGAGAGAGAGGGGAGCTAATGAAGATGATGTTGCACAAACCAATTGCCTCCTTGACGGTCGTTGTCTTTGCCTTGTTGTGGGCGTGGCAAACGTGCTGCATTGCATTTGAAACTGAAAGCGACGCATCGCCGCTTTCCTTTTTCAGCAACAAACACTTGAGCAATTTGTTGCTGTTGCTGTTGCTGTTGTTGCTGTTGCTGCTGCCAGGTGCTTTAGAGATTAATTAAACTAAAATAAAAAAAGAAAGAAAAAATTAAAATACTAAACACTTTACACACATTGCAAGTGGGCCGCGAGGCGAGTTTTGTTCTCACGCTACCAACAATATGGTGCGATTACTATAGATATATATTTACATATATATAAATAAACATATAATGTGTATATAGACAAAGGATTATAAAAAACAGCCACGTCAAAGGCGAAACACGCGCACACAATTTTAAATACGCTTTATTGTTATGATTATTTGAGGTTTAAGTTGATTTTTTGTTTATTTTATTTTTTCTTTTTTTGTTTTTTTTTTTGTTAACGTTTCACCCAATTGGCGTAAGAAACGTGCCAAGATCGGTACCGAAAAATTAATATGCAATTAATCGGGCACAACAAGGAACATGCCGTCAATATTAAGCATAGCAACAGCAACAACAGCAACAGCAACAACAGCAAGAGCAACAGCAACAACCACAATTTGTTGTACGTGCACATGTCGCAGCAGAAGGCAAAATGTGTTGGCGATAAGCGATCAAAAGCGACAGCAACAACTGTGAAGCGACAGCTAAAAAGTCACCTACTGAAGCACAACAACAACAGCAGCAACAACAACAACAACAAGACAAGATTTTAAGTAAGCAACGTTTTGGGGCAAATAACGAGGAGACGGAGACAGACGTGTGCCGCACCCAGAAATGTGTCAAAGATCAACTGACAAAAATCGTCGGACGACGGCAAAAAGCAATAAACAAAAAAAGCAAAAATTCAAAAAAAAAAAAAAGTAAACAAAAAAAAACAAATATGAAAAAATTGAAAAAAATAAACGTCGCCCAAGTAGGAAACTAAACAAATTGCAATCGAAAACGAAACTGAAATTGCAAAAAACAATAACAGAACGGAAAAAAAAATTTGCGCCGTGAGAATAATAATTAAAATATGTTTGCTCATTTTTGTATTTTTTTTTTGTATAAACCATGTGAAATTTTGCGCTTTGCTTAGTTTTTTTTATTGTTGCTTTTGCTTTGGCCAGTGGGTGGGCATTAAAGGTTATGCCAGGCTGGGCGTGGCAATAGTTATCAGACAAAATATATATATAAATATAAATAAAGAAACGTCATTCAAATTGCAGGTAAACTAACTACAGGTGCGGCGATCTTATCTAGTCCAGCTTATTGCAAAATCTCCGCAGATTAAGCCCAAAAAGCTAAAATGATTTGGCATTCACTAAGCTAAATGTAACTAATTAAATTCGAATATAACTTAAGCCTAAAATGTCACTTCAATTAAGATACGATTATGGATAGAAAATGGCTCGCAGACATGCAGAACTTGAAAGCACATGGAAGCTGCAAAAACTTATGAAAATGTCACTTGCATTCAAATAAGTTTAAGTGTGAAATTAATCTCAAATTAATCCATGTATTTCAAAGACATTTATTCATTTGAAAAGCTCATTAAAGCTTTGTAGACTAAACGATATGTCTAGAATTTAAGGCCTGTAACATTAAGCATATTACATAAAATTTATAAATAAATACAAGAACACGCTTTTCTGATCTTTACCAGCATTTAATCTTAGCCATTAGTAATTAATTAATACCGTGACAAAAATAAACTTTATTAAGAAAAAATACTATTGGTTATTTATTTATTTATACACTTAGTATCCTAGCACTACAAGATACAGAAGCTCTATTGAAGAGCTCGTGAAAGCTACTATAACTAATTATATAACTATAATAAGAAGCTTTCACTTTAGGCATTAGCACACTTGAAATATCGACTCGTGAACTAATGTCATTGTTGTACCTTTTACCCAGCACTTAGTATCATACTTATGCCATAAAATATGATATGCATTTCAAATTACATTTCATTTGCAAATGTCAATTGGCGAAGGCCGCTTAAATTGTTAACAAAGCAAAGGCATTGATACACATACTATAAAATGTCATTGATAGATTGTCCATTATAAGTACCGATTTCGATTACGATTACGATTGCGACAACAACAACAAGAAGAAGAAGAAGAAAAACAAGAACAATAAGTACGCATATGTTAACAGTACTTGGGGACCTAATGAAAGGCCCGTCTTTCTTTTCAGTTAAATGTGATGTAAATGAGAGGCAAAGTTGAGAGACTTGATAAGACATGACTGTTTGATATTTACCCAAGTGCGCCCCCCACTCTTCCCACTTCTCCCCCTTTTCTTCTCACCTCCCCTGCTTTCTTGCAATTGCAGCTGCAAGTTTACTGATAAAATTAAAGGCGTTTTGAATCTTAAGTCCAAAAGCCTTGAGCCTGAAATTTTGCATTGTTTCTCGATTTATTGTAATACATATGTATATGTATATGTACTTATATGATATGTGTCATACTTGTATGTATGTGTTTATGCAGCTCTGACAGCTGATCTTCTCAAGTGACCCACTTGGCGCGTGTTTGCGTATCAGCAACAACAACAACAACACTAACACCAACAACACTTTCATTTTCACAGCCCTGGGAAAACAACAATGCATGTGTCTTGTTTCGAGTTGCTTTGTTTAACTTTGTGTTTCGTAAATATTTGCAAGACGTTATTTTTTTGTATTTATCTTATTTTTAAGTTTTTTTAAAATTTTGTTTTTTAAAGCTTAAACTTTTTTTATTGTTGTTGTTTTTTTAGAAAGTGCGTGCGCAATTGAAGTTTTTAGTTAAACAGCCGCCCAGTCAATAAATAACCGCTCCAAGTCAATAAATTACGAGAAAAAAAAAATAAAAATAAAGCTTCAACTAAAAGCAGCAACTACTAAGGCAACTGTCGACAGCGACGTCGACTGCGACGCTGACTGCGACTGCGACCGCAGCAGGCGAATGAACGGCAAGCCGACAATGCACTTTGCCAAGGACAGATTCATTGAATAGTGCCACAACTGTGCGACTAGTCTGAGTTTGAGTGTGCATCTAAGCGAGGGTTGCTCAATAAGTTTGCAATTGTTTGTGCGCTTAATACGACAAAAAAGCACAGTAAACAGTTGAGTACTGCGAAAGATAAACAATTATAATTTAAAACGCAATAAATTCTGAATAAAAAGTTACAGAATTAAATTTATAAATAAAGATTACACTAATAAAATATTTATTTAATTTATATAACATTTTTGAGAGAAAGAATATACAAAATTGCATCAAACTGTTGAGTACTGCAAAAGTTTAACAACTATAATTTAAAACACACTGCAAAAGAAAAACAAATATAATTTAAAACGCAATAAATTGTCAATAAAAATTACAGAACTGGATCTATAAATACAGATTGCGTTAATAATAAATATATTGTTGATTTAAAATTTACTTCCGTTCAAAAACAGTTTGGTTGTCAATATTTGCGCAGCTTTAATAAAATGTATTAGCATTTGTTCAACAATAATGGTATTTTTCAAGCAACCCTCGCATTGTGCCTATCTATTCGTTAGTATTTGTATCTGAACTGCAATGCGTTGCATGACGAGAAAATCAACGCTGGCGGCTGCTTAAAAATAATATAAATATAAATATAATAAAAATGACTACACGGCGTATGCGCAATATTGACAGTGAAATCGTAGACTCAATGTGTGTTGATCAAAGGGAGGGGAGTAGTATGTAGGTTTATGTGTATTCAGCAAATATGTATACAGAATTAATACATAAATACATATGTATATGTGGTTTAATGGCCGTTGAAACAAAGCACAAGGTTACGACAACAACAGCGAGGGGGGAATGGAAGGGCTTAAGAACTCTAGGAAATGCCAACACACAGATAGACAAACAGACAGACAGACAGAACGACAGACTGACAGACCAGAGAGAAGAAACCAACTGGCTGTCTGACTGTCAGGGGCAAAAGCTCCACTTTACGTTCGTGTCTGCATTTGGTTTTTAATTTTTAAATATTTGCCATATGCTAGGTAGATGGGGGTGTCGACAAAGCCAGGGAACAAGAAGGGGCAAGGGATATGGGATATAGGAGGGGGTATTCAGTATACATCAATGCTTTGTTTTCATTCATATACAGCCCATGAAATGCCAGGCACGTTCTGTGTGCACTTCAAGGCTTTGCTTTTTTTCCATCCGTGGATTTTACTTTTTGTGTCGTTTTTTTTATTTATATACGTATTTTTGTGTAGCTTTTGCTTTTGCTTTTTTTGTTCTGTAGCTTTTTTCTTATCATTTATTTATTTCTACTTTTATTTTAATTTCCATTTTTTAGCTGCTGGCAATTTGCTAACTAGAAATTGACAGTTGAATAGACAACGTCAAGAAAGAGAGGGAGGAACAACAGGAAGGATCGAGTTTGTCTCTGCCTCGTTTTCATTTATTTTCCTCTTTTTGAATTTTTCTTGTCGACAGCAACAAAATGTTGCACTTATCGCAGAGTTTTTTTGTGTTTATTTTTTCGACTAATGCTATTTATTTGATCATAATTTTAATAAATATGCAAATATTTATTTATGAGTATGAGTGTCCGGAAAATATGAAAGTTTCGCTCGGATGGTTAATTAAAAGTCATAAATTGTCGCATAATGCAATGCGAAAATATTTCATCATAGACATTTTGGCCAAAACGGCAGCTGGGTAAAGTGGCAAGTGGCAAGTGAAAACTTGGCTAACGGCAGCATTTGTTTGCCTAACTGTTCAAACAGAGACGCAACATAACGCAATGCAACGTTGTTGTTGCATGTAAAGTGCATTTACCTTAAAGTGCAACAAACGTGTGGCATGTAATCAAATGGGCGTTAGAGTGTGTGTGTGTGGCAATGTGTGTGTGGCAGTGTGTGACTGCCATGCGTGGCACGTTTTTTTGTGCAATAGTGTAGTTTTTGTTGCCCCATTGCCGCCGCACATTTAAAAAACGACTTGTTTCGCTTTTGACCAAGTTGAGAGTTGAGAGCTGCCTGAGATACGCAGGCGTATGAGTAATATAGAATATATACACTCGAATTGCAACCAGTTTTTCTATATGAAGTACTCGCAAATTAATTGCCAAATTGTTCTCCCAACTATTCGGATAAATTATAATCACACATTTATGTTGTTTATAAAATGTGCCGAAATTGCAATTAAAATATAATAAACCTCTGAAAACAATTAAACTTCCATAAACCTCTATTAAAAATATATCATAAAAAGCTTGACAAACATTTCAAATTCAAATTAAATTGCTATCTAACACCGCTTGCCCCATGCCCCATGCCACATGCAGCAAGTCCCTCGGCTTTGGCCTGTATTTAAAGCTTGTCGCAGCGCATTTACAAATTTGGTAACTTCAACTCAAAAGTTAATTTGACAGTGAGACAGCGCCAGACAACATAATGAACGGCAGTTAAAATCAAAATCAAAATAAAAAAATATATATAAATCAAATTTAAAAATGAAAAAACCAAAATAAAATTTATACACAAAAAAAGCATTTGGCAAAATGGCAATTGACAACTGGCAAACAATGCTTTTTATGGCCACAATCAAATGTGCTGAGACTTTCATATGTTGCGTATGAGTTATGAGTAAATGTGTATGTGTGTGTAAGTATAAGTATAAATAAGTGTATGTACATGTGAACACGTATGTTTTCTCATATTTAGCTTGTGGTTAACGAGAATTGTGACTAACCAGCTTCATTTCAATATTATTAAATAATGAACAATGGAGACGACGTTTACTAAAGCTTTTAAATAATTGATTTTGACAGTATTGAGTGACAATCTGATTTCACAGTTTATACTTAATAATCATTAATATTGATTACACAAATAATACATTGCCAAAAAGTAGAGTGGAATGGGAGTTACCCTATAATCTAGTTAAGTATTGGATTTGTTGTCACTCTTATCATTTAATTTAATTTTAGATCAAAGTTTAATGTGGAACTATTATACAAATTTAAGTATAATTTAAAATATATTTACTTTACTTTTTCCTAAAAATTTTAGTAGACAAATAAGTAGAAACACATTAATTCAGACTTTGTTTAAAATTATGTATATTTCCTTTAAAGTTTAAACTATAGAAAATAAACACTTTTATATTAAGTATTCCATGCCTTATAACAGCACTGAATAATTAGTTGAAAGCGCTCAGCAATTATGCAAATTGCAGCTTGGATGCTTAATAGCAAAGGCAGCTCCTGGCTGCAGGATACGAACGCGACAAAGCCAAAAAAAGAGCAGAAAAAAATAGGAAAAAGGAAAACTTTGCAAATACGTAAAAACTAACTGCGACTTGTCTGGATTATGTCAGAGCTCGGTCAGACGTTGGACAAACAATGCGAGGAAAATGATGACAAAACAAACCATAAAAAATAAAATAGAAAATGACCGAAGGACGAAGGAGCAGCAGCAACAGCAGCAGCAGCAAAAACGAGTTGAGGAATTGAAAAATAAAAGTAACATATTATAGCCAGACAGCCATAAAGTTGAATGAAATGTTGTATGAATGAAATGTCTAGTCATTGTCATTCCTAAAAGGCGTGGGTTGGGGTTAGTGGGGCGTGGCATTAAACAGAGTTGATCGCGTAATTAGCGCGTCTGACCCCAAACAACAAAAACTCCCCCAAGGCGGGTGGCAAGGAAGAAAAATAGAGGGAACAAAGTCAGCAGTCATATAAATCAGAAAACTGTGAAGCTAGCTCCTAGGAGCAATTTCTACTATCTAGGGGCCACTCAACACAGTCCCTTCGTCAGTGCCTCCTTCCCACTGTCTGTTGCTCTGGCGCCAGGATAACAAACATGAAAATGAAAATTGATAGCGCACAACGTTTAAATATTTTATCGATTTAATGTGCGAATTTTATTACTCGTCGTTGTCCGTCTGTCTGTTTGTCGATTTGCCTGCCTGCTTGTCCGTCTGCCATGCTCTTAGCCCATTTAGAGAGACGTGTCTAATAAGCCAGCCAGCTTTAAGCCCAGGCAAAACAGCACAGTTGTAAGTCACAACTTGGCCAAGTCTTAGCAAGGTAGTTTTGTGCCATGAAGGAGTGGAGTTGCTTCATTATTTACGAGCTTGGGAGCCCCGCAATCTTTTGGCGCATGCTAAGCCGCTTAAGTAAAGTGGCAGCAACAACAGCAGCTAGTTGCACAAACGAGCTGCTTCTGATGTTGCACCCGCTGCGCAGGAAGCCGTAGTGGCAACTCTTGGCATTGCCAACCAACTCTAAGCCAAGTGCACAAGCCGCGTCGCACAATTTTAAGCAATTTTTAAGCCCTCCTCATCTTTTGTGTTACCACTTAACCTAACCTCAAACTTAAAGACATTAAAAACTTAAATGCAACTTTGTTGCATCGCTTGTTTCTTCTTCCTTTCATTTTTTTTCTGTTCAATAAAAAATAAAAAAAAAAAAAACTCTAAATTTTTCAATTAAAAAACTTTTCACTTGCAGTTCAAGTTGAAGAGAATGCCTCGAGAGCTCTGCCGTTCAATGTTTCCCCGCATTTTGACTTTTTCCTTTGTCTATACCCTTACTAAGAGTGTTATAGTTCTGTGAGACAATAAGCAACACATCGAGAGGAAATAAGAATCAGAACAATGGAAATACATCTCCAATACTAGTATTTTCTTTTGTATGACAAATCCGATGGGATCGAAGTACTAATTAATAGATCAGTAACGATCAGTAGAATGATTCTAAAACAATTAAGTTTAGAATCTATCTTTTAAACTAACATATATAATCGACTTGATGGATCTAGGAGAATCGATTAACTTTAAATAAGTTAAATACTATTTATGGTAGATGTTAGAGCATTCAAACTTTGACTTTCAGCAGTGAGAATATTGTTACTTATTTCTTTTGTGTTGCCCTTTTCTTTTTCTTACTTTTTGTTGTTGTTGTTGGTGGCAACTTGTAAGAGTTCCAACTTACAGCTTGCAAATGCGATGCATAACTGTAAATAAGGTTGCCGCCGACTGTCGACTGTCGACTGCCGGCTGAGCCTTTTGTGCAAGGAGCCAATGCCAGGGACAACCATGACAACGACAATAACCAGAAGAAGGAGAAAGAGAGAAGAATGAACGTTGTCGTCCTCCCTGCGGTTGCCCCATTCCATCAGCTGTCTGTGCTTGGAGTCTGTACTGTAGTGTCCTTTCCTGTCCTGTCCTGTAGTGTTCTGCTCTTTTCTGTTCTGTCCTGTCCTGTCCTGTCCCTACGGCTGCCTCTACTTAGCATGTAAATAATGTGCACAAAAATTATGAATGCTGCTAATTAGCAGCAGGCGGCAATGAGAATCTCTCTCTCTCCTCTTGGCCGACGCCGCCTTTGTCTGCCGCTTGTTGCAGCATGTTGCATATTCATTATGTCATTGAACCATTAAATTGCGCTTAAATGTTCAGTGCTCCTCGACTGATGCTAGTGCTTTATGATGCCGCGGGGAGCGTTTAACTTAAAGCGTCAACAAATCGTACAGAGATCATCTTCATCTTGGCTCTAACATCCTTCCTCTTAACGTTTCAAAAACAAAAACTCCCCCAAAACTCACACTCACAAGTAAAGCAAAAGTTGCCAACGCCATTTGCTGCGATTTATTGCCTTCTACTCGCACTTGAGACGCTTAAACAGCCACTTGACTTACCTGCAATGAAATAAGGTGAGAAAATATATATAGAAGGATTTATAAAGAAATTGCTGTGCTTTTCTTAAAAGATAAATAACTACTTTATGGTATAGTTATAGTTTTAGGTAAATTGACAGTTGTTAAAATACAAATACAACTAAAAAATAGTGATGGCTTGAGATCGAATATTCTTAGTCTTAAATCTCTTTATAATTGATGCTTGAAAACTAAAATAACATTGAAATGTAATTATAGAGAATAATATTTAATAATCTCATCAATCAAATCTGATTTTAAAATTAATCTTATTAAAAGATATGGTTTAAATTTATATAATTAGAATAAAAATAACTAAACTAGACTTCATAAGAGTGTGGACATTTCTTAGCAGAAAACAACATGTCATAAATTTCCTTAGTTTACACTGCACTTGGTCTGTCGGTCTGTCTTGGACTGTATATGTATATATCTTTCCACTTTTGTTTTCTTTTAACCTTTGTCTTTTAATTCCTTTGAATCTACAATGTAAGTCCATAGGGGGGAGTAATTTTTATAAATGTTGTCCCTATATCATTCATAATACTTGTACTTATTCTTTTGCTTGCAATATTTATGGCCTAGGCCTCTGCTACTTATAAGCTGATAAGACTCTGGGCAGGGCCAAAAGCTTTACGAAGATGCACAATGAAATGCCATTGAGTAGAAGCTGGACAACAAACAACGTCAGACAACAAAAAAGGGGGGAAAAAATAGCGTCAGCCGTCAGCAGATGCTACCTTAAGATTAAGGCCCAGTTACAATGCCAACAGCAGCAGCAGCAGCAGCAGCAGCAACCGCAGCGTGGCAACGGCTTTTCAAGGCTTTTGTTGTTATTTTTACAGAGTGAATTTTTCTTCTTTTTTTATTGTACTCTTTTTTTTGTTAACAGCAATTTTATCGCGTGCATAAACAAGATGCGGACGAGCGGACAGAAAAAAAACGACTCCAACAACGCGACTTCAACGGCGACTTGTATCGAACTTCGAACTGACTTTCAAGTTTACAAAGTCATGCAACATGGCCATGTGCAACATCATTTCGTTTCATTTTCAGTTTATTTTTTAGTTTCTGTTTGTAACTCGTTGATTGTCATTGTTGTTGTTGTTGTTGCTGTCAGCGGCTGTAAAAATTATTGCAGGACATTTACCAAAATGGCCAAAAGGCGAACTTTTTATTTATTTACGCGTCCGTTGTTTGCAACATTTATGCAAAGCAATTTTAGTTGTTGCTTTTTTATTTTCCTTTTTTTTGTACAGCAATTATTATTTGCAACAGAAATTTTGATACACACACTGGATAATTTTCAGGTCAGTGAAGCCCAGAAAAATGTTGTAAATATTTATTTACAGACATATGCACATTTATCAGGCAAGAGAATCATATTTTCTTCTCTACCCTATGTCTAAACAATACACCAAAAAGGGTATGACACAGTTTATGTGGTGTTAAAAATATACAGGTACCAGATGTAAAAAACTTTAGAGCAGAATAAACCAGCAGTAAGTACGTATACTTGATATATTCGCAGAGTATCTGCAAGTCGAGCAGTTTCAACTAGTATATTTTGACCTTCGTTTATCTTATGTTTACTTTCTGTCCCTCTCTTATTTAACTAAACAATTTATATAACGTAATCATTTTACAAGAATTGCAGTATGGTAATCAGAGAGAATCCTCTAGTCGATCAGCTGCGCCTTTTAAATTATTTCTAGTTATTCTCACATATTAATAGAATGATTCAATTCATTTCAATTCAAATAATTGTGTATGAATCAATGTTGACTTTGCCAGAATTTCAACTGACTCGAGAGTATCTTCTAGTCGTTCAGCTGTGCCTAGAGCATTCTGATATGCTTTGTTGTTGATTTTATTGTAACTTTCTTTCACTTAAGTCGTTTCTCAATTTATGTTCCATTGATTTAAATCTCAGGCAAATGCAATTTTTATGCGCCTTTTTTTCCGCCAGTCTTCTGTTAAATAAAATAAAACTTTATCGACGTCCCAAAAACGAAAGTGTAGCTGAAGTCCAAGTTGAAGTTGAAGCTGAACGATCGCAATAAATGTTGCATTTTTATTATCATTTTTTTCAGCATTTTTTTTTTAGTTTTTTTAGTTTTTGAGGTGCTTGTTGTCAACGGCGGGACAAGAAGTTGCCAGGCACACACTTGAAAGCCCGAAAGTGAAAGTTGCCTTTTAAAAACCGAAACATGTGTATGAGTATGCCTTGTAAATGGGATTGGGGATGGAGATGGGAATGGGGAATGTTCAATCGACAGGCTGTGTTAAAGATCTGTTCATATCTTTCATTAACTTTGTCGCTGGGCTGTGCGATAGTTTTTTTTTTAATTGAATCAACTGACAATTTAGTGATCGGCAACAGTTGCTTCTCTTAATTTTTTTCTTTTTTTAACATTTTACATTTATTTTTAATTGTTACTGGCGCCTCACAGAAGTTCAATAAACTGGCAGCGGCATTTGTATTTGTTACAGCTATATTGCAACTGTTTTTGTTGTTGTAGTTGTTGTTGCAATTGTTGTTGCTGTTGCAGTTGCAATAGATACATTGCAATTTTATTCAACGCCGCCTTTCAACAAGCCGCCAGGCATTAAAAGCCATCGGCGATCCAACATCGTAGTCAACAGACCAGTAAACGATCATTGCCAGAGCTCATTGGCCTGACTTTTATGATTGTTGTTGTTTCAGTTGTAAGTTAGTTGTTATAGTTGTTGCAGTTGTTGTTATTATTATTATTAATTATATCGGTGATTGGGTTGCCAACATCGTAGCAAATTATGGCGTGAGAAAGTCTCTCTTTGTAGGAGGACAAGTTTTGTCTGTTGTTGATACAGTTGTTGTCTTCCCATCTGGCCAAATAAAAAGTTACTATTTAATTGATACTTGAACTTCCCCAGGCAAATAATAAATATGATTAAAGACAAGAGTAGCAAAGTTCATCAAAGGGCAAAAGTATGGTTAATTTGATTAAATACAGTTATTGTAAATAGATTATTTGTAAGTTTATAATTAATGAGTTTTACAAATATTTTATTTAATTTTTTTTAAATAGATTGTTATCTAAATGAATCCTTAGCTTCCTGTCAACCTAAGTTGATAGGTTATTGATAAGGTAATCAGCAGAGTTCAGATAAAAATGATTGACGACATACCACATTTATCTACTTTTTTTAAGTAGTATGTTATTAACAAGAACATATAAGATACCCTAATGTTCTTGTTTTTAAATTGATAGAATTTTTAATCATTTGAATGACATTTTTAATAGATTGTTAATCTTCCTAAAATCAACAAAAACATTAATTTTCTGGAGTAATTGACTATATCTCACATTTTTTAATTTTATTTTTCTAAAGTGAATGATGGATCATATTTCTGCATCAATATTATCATTAGAACTATCCTTTAATGCACTTGAACTCTCCATTATAATCTCATTTGTTTTGCCTCAGGCATATTTACATATGCAGTCAAACCCCAACGATTATTGACACCTACTCAATCAGAGCTGCGCTTCAGTCATTCATTCAGTCATTCAGTCAATGAAGCATGCTGCCACACCCACAAGGCACTAGGAATCGCACGCCCACAACAATAACAACAACAGCAACAACAGCAACAACAGCAAAGAGCAAATGAAGCTTAAATTTTAATCGACACTTTGACACCATGATGATGATGATAATGTTGATGATTTTTTTGTCGCCCAAACGCTTGAAGAAGCACTGAAGGATGCCACATTGTGCGTCCTGTTGCTTGTGGCAAAGAGAAGGACAGAGAGAGAGAAAGAGACATTCAGCCAGTTAGACAGACGATTTCGACGCGTTCAAAGTCATTTGGTTTTATGATTATTAGCTTGTTTAGTTCACTCTCAAGTAGATGTTGCAAGTAAGTAGTTGGGGCACACACTCTTCAATTCCTCTTTCATTCTGTAGCTGGCGGCAAACATATTCTTTATGCTTATATAATATCTATTTAGTTGCAGTCAGCAAGTGCTTAGATTGTTGTTTGCTGCTTGTTTGTTGTCTGTTGTTTGTTGTTTGTCTGTTCAGTTGTCTGTTTGTTGTCTGTTTGTTGTCACGACTGATTGCGCTTCTTGTGCGATAACCGTTGCCATGTGTATCTTTCCATCTTTTGCTCATAACAATTTGACGCTTCATGATTTTGATCGGATCACAAAGAGTGAAAGAGAGGAGGAGAAGGAACAATATGCTTGGTCCATCTTGACTTTAATGTTAAGAACATTTTACTGAAGCCAGTTTTGTTTAATTGAATAAGTGCCGAGGAAAATGACCAGCAAATGTCAATGGCATTAAAAAAAGAAAGGAACACGTTGCATGTTCGTTTCTTCTTCTCCCTCTTTAAGTGCAACACAATTTCTTTATTTTTTTTTATATATATTTTTTGGTAATTCCGAATTCGAATCGGAATCGTAATGCGAGCATGTGGCGTTGATTTGCGAATTTGCTGCGGACCCCAAAATTAAAGTCAGCAACGAAAAAAGCATGACGAGGACATAAAATGCGTTACGATTGCCCATTTGTTGTTAATGTTGTTGTTGTTGTTGTGCTTTTTGGTTGCATGCAACATTAGCAAGCATAACAATGAATGCAAGTTGAAGAAGAGAAAAACTCAGTTTTATGGCAATAAAAGCAAATTATTTTTACGATGAAGCAGCAAAATAAATAAATACATTCATGTTTCCGTTGTTGTTGTTGTTGTTGCTGTTACTGTTGCTGTTGTTGTTGCTGTTGTTGTTGCTGCAACGCCAAACGCATTTTAATGTCTGCCCCAAAACGGCGGCAAGGGCGTGTCAGTTGTTGATCATCCACCAAATGATGATGATCCACTGAAGGGGAAAAGGCTACCAAATTTTTTAATCGCCCGAAAGGCAGACAAAACATCTTCAAACTTTTACGAGTGTATCCAAGAATTACAAGAAAACAATTACAACAACACACACAGTCCCACATAAATTGCGGTATTATTAACCAAAAAATGCTAAGAGTGAAAAGCGAGAGAATTGAGAAATGGCAAACTGAGAATTACGATTCCTAAATTTCGAGATCATTTTACAGACTCTTTTGTTGGTTATATTTTTTAACTTTAGCAACAACATCCTTTTCTTTCTTTAAAAATAAATTAGGTTGTCTAGTTAAGAAAATGTTTATATAACATAATATATTATTATTATTATAAATATATTTAAAATTTCTGATTTTTTTATGTTCACGTCTTTAGTCAGTATTCAAACAAATTATTTTTTAGTATTACTTCTAATAAATTAATAAATTCGATTTATAGTATACATTTTAATTAGTAATAATATGATCAATCTTTAAACTCAACAACAACCAAAGTTTAATGTCTATTTTTACAACACAACAAATAACCCATTAAAAATATATAAATATATAAATTAAGAAACAGCTATTAAAATTTATTGCTTTCAAGAAAAATATTTAAACTATTAAAAAACTATCAAGAGCAAACGTGAATTCAAACTCAATGTACTCGTAGTTAAGCTTCTCCCGTAGAGTGTTTGCCAATTTCATTTTGGTTCAGTTGATCTTAATTAGCCAACATGTAGTTCCTGAGTACCCATTGAGTGTACTCTACAAACTGATTTATGAGAGTGCATAGTGAGGAGAAGTTATGCACTCCCAAAACTCCTCTCTCCTTTTCTATCTTTACCACATCCTCAGCCTCCTTCTACATAGTGGCATTTGGTAAATGAAAATTGCAACTGTGGCTAAACTAATAAACAAATAGAAGTGGACAGACCACTCTCAAAAACAAAAAAGGACGAAAAGCGACACAAATTGCAAATCAAATGCACAGCAATAGACAGGCACACATAGATACACACTCACACACACACTCACACCCTTATGGCATTTGCATTGAGATTGCATTGCATTTGAGGAGCATGGGAAAGTGGCAAACTGAATCGTTTTAATGGATATCAAATAGGGCACAAACAAACAGCGCAACTAAAGTGAGTGCACCCTCTATGAGTGTATGAGTGTATATGAATATATAAGTGTGTGAGGGATTTTGGCATGATGTATTCAGGCAGTTGCATTGTGATGTTGGGTGGCCCGATGGCCCCAAAGAGCCAGTTGCATCCAAACAATTTTTGTTGCATGTATTTTTGCAAAAACGAATGCCATGTGAGTCTGAGTACGTGAGTATGTGAATATGTGAATATGTGAGTATATGAGTGCCAATGCGAGTATATGGCATTTTTCATTCTTTCTCAGAGTTGCTTGCTTTCATTTACGAGCCTGGTTTTTACTGTTGCCAGCTTTTATTTTTTTTACTCTTTTATTTTCTTTTTTCTTTTATTTCACGTTGCGTTTTTGTGTCTGGCAGCTGCTCGACGGACGGACAACAAGAACAACAACAACAACAATGGGGGCACAATATTGATTGCAATTTCAGCTTGCAGCGAGGCAACTGCGACGCGTCGACTGAGGACTGAGGACTGACGACAGAGGTCGACTCCGAGCCTGATTCTGTCCCTGTCTCTGGGTCTGGGTCTGAAATTGAGACTGGGACTGGGACTGGGACAGGGTCTGGGCCTCGCCTCGTTTGGCTTGCACAAAAGCCTAAAAGCACACACATACACACACTATGAACAGACAGATAAACACAACACACTCACACACACAGAGCAAAGGAGACGCTGGCTTATGGCCAACAAAACATGATGGGGCAGGAAGGAAAACGGAGTGTTGTGTGCTGCAAAATGCTGAGCCAAGTGAAGCCTTTCAAGTTGCCAAAGCCTGCAAAGAGCCCGCAATATTCACATACATATATGTAGGTATGTATGTACATACATATATATGTTGTTGTTGCAGCTGCTGGTGGGTGTAGGTGTGCAGTTATAGGTGTATGTGTGTGTGTGTGTGCATGTGGAGTTTACCCTGGCATTGTCTGTTGGCAATGAAAACGCGGCTAGTGCATAGTGAGAAGGGGGGAAAATGAGGGAAACGGAGTCGGAAAAGCAGCCAACTGACGACGTCAGACATGCGCACATGTGTGTGAGTGTGAGTGTGTGTGTGGCGTAGGCGCAGACAATACATACAAATACAGATAGATAGGCATATTCACCCAAAAGGTGCCTCTGCAGTTTGATACAATAAATTCAATAGCACATGACTTACTCCCTGCGCTTGGCACTGATTTTTGCATGTGCTTTCATGGCCATTATTTAGCTATTCTTTCTTTAATTAGTTAACTTTCTTTTTATTAATTAATTTTAAACAGAATTTAAATAAAGTTATGTGTTATAAATCATACCGGAATCATAAACTGCCCTCAATTTAAGTTACTTTCAATTATCATATCTGTACATTTCAGTTCTGAAGAACTACTTCTTTCGCTAGTCCGACTGGGTCTTTTTATGCATATTTGTATTTACACACACGTGTATGCGGGATTTAGTCCATCTGCAAGTGTGTGTAAGTGTTTGATGTGCGTTTGTTTTTGGCAAAGATTTCATTAATACCTTTTGTGCTCAGATGTGGGCAGAGATGGAAGGGCGTCTTGTTGTAATGCATATCTAATATCATTTTAAACAAAAGTCTCCCACGCAGTAGAAAAATTGAGGTTCTATTTTTTTGAATACCACTCAAGGAGCACTTATAGTGAGTGTGTATGCTGTGATATGCAAATGCAAGCACTTTTCAAAGGATTCGAGTTTAAAAAAACACCTTTCTCGTCTTTATTTCAGATTGAAATAATTATTTCTTAATTTTTCTCTGAGTTTACTCAATTTAACTGCAAGTTTTATTAATTACATCACTTGAACCTCGATCCCCTATAATCTTTGACTGCCCCTAGATGATGTCTAGAAGTGTTTAGGCCATTTCATTTTATGCTTCGCTGCCTTCGACTACCTTTATATTCTTACCCATTTTAATGTTTTTTTTTTCTTGTTTTGTTGTGAAGAACCTAACGTTATATAAAATGTTTACAAATAATGCTGGCGGGAGCGTAATAAATAGAACCTATTCTAATTTTCCACACTCAAACAAATCTCGCAATAACAACAATTGATGTAATGGCAATTTGCTTCCGCAATATTAAAAAATTATACATATTACATTGTAGATTTTATGCTTCATGTCTAGACGACAGTTTTGGTACGTGCTCAATTAGTGCTATATGAATACAATAATACACTCACATTTTTGTATTCATACATTTGTATTTGAATAACACCCCCACCATCAAGATTTCTATGATTGTTAGCAAATTTTCAAATGACATCTGGCGTTTTGTTGCAAACGACGCGACTCGCGTCAACATTTCATAATTTTTACTACATATTATTAATAAATATCTACAACAATATCTACATAAGTATTTTGATGGTTTTGAATGTACACATAGTATTTGGCGAGTCTAATATGTCAAGAGCACGCCTCAGACTCAGTCCATAACCAACGACAACTACGATATTCGTGCGAAAGCTGTAAATATCTCATTGTACCCCATAAACAAGTACAGTGAAAACTCCCTTAGCGGACACCTCTAATAGGCGGACACCCCCTTGGGCGGACACTTTTTCGGGGACGTTGGTTTTGGTGGGGTTTTCAGACCAATTTTGCTTCTATTGAGCGGACACTCTCTTGAGCGGACGCGGACACTAAAAAAAGGACAAAAACGAACGAAAACCTCTTTTGGCGGGACAAAAATTTCTTAAAAACGAGCTAGTTTTGTCATTAAAAATTAGAAGTGGGCGGAAACAATGATAATTCGGAATCCGAAGAAGAACCGGAAGAGCCTGACTATGATCCTGACCCAATAAATTCGAATGATAAGGTGATGACCACAATTAAGAAACTAAAAAAATGAGTTCAAAATGACTATAAAGCGTTTGAATAAGTATAACATTTGGAAACCCATTTGCAGTCCTGCGTATTAGAGAATAAATTAAAGAACGCTCGACAAACCAAAATAAATTATTTTTTTAAGACGCAGTAGTAAAAAAAATATTCCTATAGGCGGACACTCCCCTTGAGCGGACACAAATTGGGCGACCATGAGTGTCCGCCCAAGAGAGGTTTCACTGTAGTTCTAAGGGTATACTGAATTTCTACTTGATGTGTAACAGCAAAGAAGTTGTAAGTAAATACCTTTATACATAAATTTAAAAAGAGATCAGAAAATAGTACAAATTGTTTTGATTTTAATAACTTTTAATAAATATTATTATTTGGAAACTATTTTTATATTTTGTTAGCTTGTTATTTGCTAAAAAAGGGTGGTTTTTTAATTTTATTTCATGGTAATTTAATGAATTTTAAAATTTATAAAACAGGATAAATTTCTGGATAGAGGATGTTTGACACTGTTTGACTTTTCAACTTCATTTTATTTTCAACGTTTAAACTAACGCTTAAATCGGATATCGGGCTTTTGATTAACTACGCTTCTCTAAATACTATCGTAATGGTTGATGGTACGTGGTATATGGCAGCCGAGCTTTGAGAAGATTGTACACTTGTTGTTAAGTATGGATTTTCACACCAAAGGCGTCAGTCGCAACGATAAAAACAAAATCGTAGACATTTTGTAATTGTTTTTTTTATATATATATTATTTAATTATTATTATTTATTATTTTGCTGTTACTTTGTAGTTTATTCTAACATGCAGCTACATACATAAATATATTCTGGGTAAGTGGCGTGCCTTACACAATTTATTTGCAATTGTGCGCGTTTGCATTTGTTTTTGTTATTGTTCCCTTTTTGCGTTCGCGAATACTACGAATATTCTAATACTATTTTGGCGAATGACAGGATGGAAGCAAAGGAAAGGGAGCAAAGGAGAAGTAGCAATAGATTTAAAGCACACTACAGATTGAACACGTGGGTGTGAAAAAGATAGCCTGTCATTTGCATTTGATGTGGAATCGTGTAAAATGAAATGGAATAGGGAAGAAGGGGGACTGGAATACATAGACCATGACTAATCATGACAGTGGGGGCATAAATCATTTGCAGACAAAACAAAAACAGCTTGAGAGTGAGAGAGAGAGAAATCTTAATGCTCTTGCTATTGTATTTATTTTGGTGTACTCCAAACAGGAAGAGCTTTCTGCAAAAAGTTTGCTTTAGGCAGCGAAAGAGCAGCGTAAAATAAAAATCATAAAAACAAACGCCCAAACAGTGTCCAACAAAAATAAATACACACAAACATATACACACATAAAATGAGTCTTAACCTTGACATTGAACGATGAATACATAAAGAAAATGCCGGCAAACATGTTACATGTGTGTGTGTGAGTGGAAGAGAGAAAGGGAGACTGCGTGAGTGTGTATGTGGAGTGAGGCGCTTAGGCATTCAAAGAGAATTTGATAAATATGTATTAAAGAAAGAAATTGAAAGTTAAGAGGAAGAGATAAACCTTAAAAAGTTTGTTTATCATCAAAACAAAAGAAACACGATTTTTTCTGACGCGTGTGGCTCTAAAAATAGCAAACAATAAAAAATTTAATAAAATCTAAACTGAAATACATAAATAAACCATGCGAGATAAAATTTTCTTTTATGAATTAAAGCGCACACACAAATTACCCGGCTTATTTTTTGTGATAAGAGCAATGCATAACAAACAATATATGAAAGAGAGAGAGAGAGAGAGAGAGAGCAAAATAGATGCAGCACATTTTGCGCTCACTGATCAAATCAGAAGAGAAGAGCAGAGCAAAGAATAAAAAAAACGCACAACGAATGCGAGCACAAAATAAAAACAAATATCACGGCCTTGAAAACTGGACAAAAAGCAAAAGCACAAAAAAACACACACACACATATGCGAAGAGAAGCTGCCTTAGAAGGAATTAGAAGTTGTTGTTGTTGTTCTTCTTCTTATTCTTCTTTTTTTATTCTTCGAGGGTTGCGCATTGAGAACAAAAAGCACTTGAAAAAGCAACGAAGAAAGAAAAGCGTAATCTCGGCTAAATATTCGGTACAGGCTCAAGTGAGGAGGGAGGGAGCAATCGGCAGATCTTGCTGTGAAGAACAAATCCAAACACGAAACAGAACACACAACAAATGGGAGAAGCAATAGAAAACAACAAGAAATAAAAGCAAAGAGGGCTACAACCAAAAATACAAACACACGATCTAATTTTTTTTTTACTCTTCTTTGAGTTGTTATTGCTGCTGCTTCTTGTTTTTTCGTATTTTCGTTTCTTTTTGACGAATGTACACAGATTGTGAGTGAGTGTAAGTGTGTGTTTTTATCGAGCTGGAATAAATTTTAATGTGCTCGACGACGCGTTTGCTTTTGAAAACGGAAATATTAAAATTGGGCATAACGAAAATAAAAGAGTATTTATACACAATATGTGTATGTGCACAGTTTTTGAGTAATGTACATGTGTTGATCATTTCTTATGTATCAGTGTACTGGAAAGCTGTTGGCTGGAAAGCACATGTGTCATGCCAAATCTTCAATCTTCGCCTGCAATTGCAGCAGTGGAGAAGAAGGAAGAGAAGCAGCAGGCAAGGAGCCAAAGCAAACCTTGACCCAAAGTCGTGGATAAAAACACAGAAAAGAGATAAAGCAACGGCAACCGAAAGAGAGCAAAAAATAAACTGAATTCGATAAAAGTGAAACTCGTAATACAAGTACACACACATATACATATGTACATATAAGTATATGTACATGTATACTAAATAATAAATGTGCGACCAAAAAGGAAATAACAAGCAGAATGTGCAAAACGCAACAAGAACAACAACGCAAGCAGAATGAACGCGAAAGATCAGCAAAAAAGATAGCCAGAGAGAGAGCGAGCAAGATAGAGAAGGAGAGAGACAGAGTGTGAGTTTGTGGAGTCTGTTTGTCTGGTTAATTTGCATAATGCAATTGAACTTCCTTAAAATATATTTAAGCTACACCAAAAAAAAATCTTAATTCATATTAATAAATACTAAAAATAAATACGTATTCGTATGTACTTAAATATTATATATGCAACACATTTGCAAATATTAAATTTATCAGCTTGTTTTTTTTGCAGCTGTTCAGCCGGAGAAAGAGAGAGAAGAACCGTTGTCGGATTTTAGGCAAAAAGGAAATATCAAGGTTATATAAGCGATGCGATGGCGTAAAGTCAACAACAAACAATTGTTTAAGTAACACTAGGCCACATAATATATTTACCAAGAAATGTATTAAAAATGTACAACAAGAAAATTATTATACGATTTTTTTAGGCAAACTCACAAATATCTATGAGATAAAATTGTATTGAACTAAGATAAATGGGCTAAACAAATTAATATTTGTTGAGTTTCAAACAAAACTGTTAAACAATTAAAATATTTATAATATTTTCTATAGTTTAGTTTCATATAAGTTTTGGCAGGTTTTGGAGCAAATTTAAATTAACTTAACTAACACTTTCATCACTCTTTGTTTTTATTTAATATATTTATGGTCAACTTATTAATTTATCACAATGTCTAGCTCTAATTGATTAAAATAAATTTTAAAAATATACAAATATTTTCGATGTTATTTTGCATTCAACTTTTTAATGTAAGCTCTTTATATACTGGTCTTTGTTGTGTAGTGTCTTTTTCTTTTAAATAAATGTGCAAATATTGAATTATTGACATTGGCCACATGTGGGGAAATTTTGAGACTGACAAATCTAAAGGCGACACACATTCAACTGATTAAATGAGACAGAGAGGGGAGGGATATAGATCAGTGTTGCTATTTTCACTATTTAATAGCTACACTTAACTATTTTTGATAGCAAAAGCTAGAAAATGTATAGAAATGTTATAGATGAAATTTGGCAATTTAAAAAAAAATAATAACTCGAATCTATTTAGGATTCTTATTCTTATGAAATTACGGATTTCGACATAAAAAAAGTGGAATTTGTTGCTTCTGTACATTATCTGACAAATAAACTAATTCTGCTGTTGATATCGACAAGTTAAATGACATTTAAATTAATTAATTTTTAACTTCGTTTTTTAATTTTTTTTATTATAAGTTTAATTTTAACACAATTTACTATTTTCTTTAGGAAATTAAGTAGTTTTTAGCAGTTTCCAGCTAACTTTTTATTATAAAATTAGCTTTTTCCGCTCAAGACTTTTTGGCAACACTGTGATTGATAGATAAATATATAGATAACTTTAAAATTTAAAGTTTAAATTGTTTTGAATCTTTTAAACTTTTAAGTTAAAAATCTATGTTTTACATTATTTAATTTAACTGTTAATTTAAAATATAACTTATAGTTGTAACTTTAACCTATCACTGTGGAATCTAGTGTCGAAAGCATTTACTTTAAACCAACACTAAATAATTAAAATAAAATAAAAACTTACCGCACACGCTCCGAATATAATTCAACTTCTTTGTTCTTCTGTTGTTGCACAAGTTGTTGCTGATCGTAGCTGGCCAAAGGCTTAAAGTTGCTGATGTTGGCTAGAGCTGGCAACTGCAATTGTTGCTGCTGTGCCTGTTGTTGTTGTTGTTGTTGTGGTGGCAAAAGGCTTTTGGCCAGGCCCAAACCGTTGTGTTGCAGCAGCAGGCTGCTTGGATAACCGTTGGTGTTGTTGATTGTTGCTGGCAACTGCAATTGTTGCTGCAAGTGCAACTGTTGCTGCTGTTGCACGGGAGAGAGCGAGATATCAGCGCTGGACTGAGAAGCCGATGGAGAACTGGAACCGCTGGAAGAGAGACTTCCAGCTCGAGCACGTAAATCAAGGCCCAAAACATTGTTGTTGTTATTGTTGCTGCTCATGAGAATGTTGCTCAAGGTGGCAACAACGCTTGGCTGCAATATGTTGCCCACAGTAGCGTTATTGTTGCTGTTACTATTGTTGTTGTTGTGTGGCAAACCGGAGCCAATCACGCCCACATTGGGATTGGGCGTCAAGTTGCCGGAATTGGAATTTAAAGGTGTCAAAGTTTTCAAATTGTTGTTATTGTTGTTACTGTTGGTGGCGTTGTTGCGATTACGCTTCTTTTTGGCCTTCTTTTTGTCATCATCGTGATCACTGATCACTGTTGTTGTTGCCCCCGTGTTGCTGTTGTTGAAACAGACATGTTGCTGTTGGGGCAACCAGTCGAGATCCTTGCGCAATTGCCCCCTGCCACACTTGCAGTTGCAACAGTTGCTTTTGGCCACCAAATCGTATCCCTTTTTGGTCCACAATTGTTGCACACGTTGCCTATCCGACCAACTTCGTGCCCTTGAGCTGCTCTTCAATTGTTGCAACACCCCCGCCTCCCATTGATCGAAGCAATCGCGATGCATATATTGCCCCACGTTGCAATTCTCATTGTTGCACAACACACGCACACACTCTTGCAGCCCTGGTTCATCCAATTGGATAAGTGCATCCAGTTTGGCACATTCACCGTTAGGATAACAGCAGCGCGTCAATTGAACGCCAACAACATTTACCGTTTGTTGCATCGGCGCCATATTTGTGGAGCCGAGAGCAGAGAAATTAAACAAATGATGTTGTTGCTCTTGTTGTTGTTGCTGCTGCTGCTGTTGTTGCTGCTGCTGATGCTGCTGGAGGTGTTGTTGTTGCTGCTGCTGCTGAGAGTTGTTGTTGCTGCTGCGACGCGGCGCCATAAATTTGCACGTGTTTATTTGTATTTCTTAGAGATTTCAATTTCTAGGGTATTTATTTATACTTTTATTTTTTTGGATTTGTCAATGGACAACGCCAAGTTGAGTTGGCATCATTTTTGTAGTTGTAAAATTTTTACTTTATAAAAATGTTTATTATTTTTTTGTTTCTTTTGTATTTTGTTTTTTTTTTTTTTGTAAATGTATGTACACAAAATTGCAGTCTATTTATTGATATATTTCTATATTTATACCTGAGCTGAGTTTACAACGCCACGTTTCTAGTATCAAAAAATTATCAAGTCTTTTTAGTTTTTACATTTTTTCTGTTTTTTGTTTTGCACACACACGGCGAAAAATTGTTTTAGTTTTTTTTTTGTAAGATTTTCTTTTCGTATTTTTGCACTGCACTTTTTTGATTGCTTTTTTTTTGTTGATATTTGGTGAGCAGGAATATATCTGTATATATATTTAATTTATATAAAACGTATTCGATTCCGTTTCTATGTTCTTCGCTTCTTTTGCATTTTGTTCGCTTTGCCTTATGCCCACTTCTCCAATTCAGTTTTTTTTTTCGAGGCAATCGAGGAGCGATGCAAAAAACACAACCAACCAGATCAAAAGCGAAATTCCAACTGACGAAACGAACGGTACAGACGAAGGCACGAACACCGAAAACGAGGAACAACAAACTGAAACTGAAATTCAAACACACACAGGCACACACACACATTGAGACGCAAACTCTGCCGGCAGAGCGAACATATTCATCGTTGTTGTTGTTGGTGGGTGGATGGGAATATTGTTGTTGCCTGACAGTTGTTCGATTCGAGCCTCGACTTCTGAATCGACTGCGCAGTCGACGCGTTTGTCTGAACAAACTTCGACGCTTGCACCGAAGTTGTAAAGTTTTCCTTTTTCTTTTTTGTTGTGTTTTTAAGGGTGGGTGGGTGTTGGGGTGGTTTGGTTGGCTGGTTTTCACTTTCCACCACCACCGAAAAAGTCGCTGGTGGAAAATGCTTGTTTTTCATTTGAGGAAAATTCGCTTAGGTTTTGGCGCTTAAAACTTCTATGACGGGAAGGGTGAAATTGCGTACAGATTTTTTTGGGGGTTGGTTGGTGGAGCTTAAAGCAGTACAGAAAATGAGAGAGAAAGAGATAGAAGTTGAAATTATTATGTTCAAGCAAATTCACTTTCGATGCGGCTCAAACAAAACGCATTTGAAATCATTTCCCCTACAACATGTTGTGCTGTGTTGCGTTGCAAGAAGCTCGACAGCGCCTGGCTGCCAACTTGTTTGATGAGAGCATGTGCTGCTTGTTGTGTGTGTGAGTGAGTTGTGTTTGTGTGAAGCAAAAAAAGCCGGCAAAACAATCAACAGAGAGCGGAGACAGTGTTGTCGAGTCGTATAAAAATTAACTCGCAATTTTACTACTCTATGTACTACATTTAATAAGGTTGCACTATATTTTTAATATTATATAGCAACCTGTTATGTAAATCATACATACATTCACATAAAACGTACACACACATGCAGATCAATATATTCCCATTTTCTGACTAGAATCGACATCTTGTCTGCCTTTTGTCAATGCTTCCATTTTGTACATACATAATCCCAAATTACACAAATACTTGTGCATTTATGAATACATCGATGGATGTATATACACACACATATATATGTATATACATACATGCGAACACAATGGCACACGAACAGCACAAAATAAAAGAGGCATTAAAAAACAAGGCAAAGAGGCATAAAACATCAGAAACGAATTGAAGAATTACGAATCGAGTCGAACACTTTAATACACTATAAAAAGCGTTGCTATTGTTATATAACTATAAATGTTATACTTGTAAATGTATATGTAGGTAAAAATGTTATATTCCTTGCATAATAATATTTGTATGTATACATATACTTGTGTACATATTAAGTACGTATTATATTCAATTATTTATATCTAATATTAAAACCTTTTTTACTTTAATTTCGTTTAAAGGGTGTTCAATGATCTGTAGGGTCGACATTTACTTTTTTTGCAGTGTTTTGGCTACTTTTGGTGGCAGTGCTGCCACTTTGGACTTTAAGTAGACAAATTAATGTAAGTGTAAACTGGATCCAATCATTGATCTAATCATCATGAGTTATCGATGTTTATTGTAATTTGTAACTGAAAACTTAACCAAATTTTTGTAGGTCTAAAATTAAATAAAAAACAACCAAAACACTTAGTAATCAAGTCAAAAAATTTACGGTGCTCTGTTTTTAGTTTTTTTCAAGTTTGAAAAAATGCCAGAATTGACGAAAAAAAAAGCTCTTCTGACAACAATGTTTGATGTTGATATCGTTTTTCTCTCTGTTGTGCTCTTCGCATCAACGACTGCTCTTATGTGTTTCGTACGTATGTACGTATATTCATATGTTAATGTATATACATATGTATTAATGTTTATGTATGTATGCTGTTTCCCTTATGGAGAGTCCTGTATAAAAACCAAATAAATGCGCGTGTTGCACAAAAAAAAACAAAGCAATAAAATAAATTAAAAAAGGGCACGTGTAGGAAGGCGATGTAGGATACATATGAATGTACCTATCATATGAAAATATATGTATGTGTGTTTTATGAATGTTTAGAAAAACATTTTATAAATACTTGTATATCTACGTACATAGTACATATGTTTGTACATCAGTGTATAATTTATTATATTAGTATTTATAATATTTCCTACCAGAATTTTGCCTTTCATGTAGTATATTCATCAATTGTTTATATATTGGAAATAAAAAGTTGGATAATATGTTATTGCACACAATGCAATATCAATATTTTGCTTATGCCAGCAACATATCGATATATTACAGCTGCAAGAATGTAGCTATCGATTAATAAGTGCGAACACATGAGTACATATTATTCAGTTGTTCTTTGAAATTTTTTTAATTGCTTCCAAAGTAGTGTATAATATATTTGGAAAATAAAATTAACAAGCATATCAAGTATTTGTATTATTATACATAAAAAAACTAAATTTTTATACATAAGATAGATAAGTGTGTATGATTTTATGTATATAAAGCACGTGTGGCAAAAATATGAGTGAAAATAAAAACACAAAGAGCAGTGTGAAGATTGTTGTTGTTCTTCTTCTTTTACATTCTGATACCATGGTATGAGTTTGTGTTCATGTGTGTGTTTGTGGATTTCTTATAGGATTTAAAAGCAAAGGACTCGGCAGAAAGTCAAGGTCCAACTGGCAAAGTCAAACTGCGTAGTTTGTGGCCACCTTTTGTTGTTCTACCTGCGATCTACAAAGGGAGTGTGACAAAGAGAGAGAGAGGGAGAGAGAGGAGGCAACTCTGATATAATAATTAAGTCAGGTAGGCAGATCGTTCAGCCATTGCGTAATAAGTTCGACAGTGAGTATGTGTGTGTGTGTGTGTGTTGTTATTCTAGTTAAAAGGATCGAAATGGCAAAGGAGGGAGACATAAAGGAGAGAACAAAGAACAGAGGCGTCAGAGAAAAGGAAGTTGGAATTGCGACTAGTTTGCAGAAGAGGGAACATTTATATTGTGTGCTTTGCACTGACCTAATTTTAATGACCAGACTTGCCGACAGAAAGAAATGAAAGAAGCAGAAAAATATACATATGTACATACATAAAGTAGAAGAAGCAGTAAAGATGATGATGATGATGTGCATGATGATGAAGACGAAGGAAGAGTTTTTTTGCGGCCCTGGGGCTGGGGCAATATTTTAGCTTTAGCTTCGCGACGACGACACGCATCAACTTTAATTTTCATAATTAATGGCAAGTAAAGGCTGTACACGGCCCGAGGGTAAACGGGGAGAGTTGCCATAAATAAACGTCGAGATTTTTTGGACTAAACATGTGCCAGTCTTTGACACGTCATGGGGCACCACCAAGTAATAATAATATGCCCAAGACTTCCTGTTTTGCGTGTGAAAGCGTGGCCAAGTTAAACACACACAGACACATACAACTTTGTCCTAAAAGAAGGAACTCTGCGGTTTGTAAGATCCTCACAGATACTCTAACATAACCAAAAAAAAAATACAACCTACATACAAATTTGAATATTA
The DNA here is from genome assembly GCA_035043265.1 of Drosophila testacea. Lineage (NCBI taxonomy): Eukaryota > Metazoa > Arthropoda > Insecta > Diptera > Drosophilidae > Drosophila > Drosophila testacea. Next base: position 3,187,651 of record JAWNND010000477.1, read on the forward strand.
ACTCCAGACGAATCAAGTCACCGTTACCCGGTGGTAGCAGTCACAAAACAGTGTTGAATCTTTAGCTATTAAGTAGCTGGGCTAATCATTCCTTTTATTGCATTAATAAAGACATAAGACTGATGAAAATTACCATAAAATGTGTTTACTTTTAAAAATATGTTGCCTGCATATCTCTAAGGACGGTAGTTTACGCTAGTGACAAAGCAGCCCGAACGGCCGAACAGCCAAATTAACTACAAATACAGGAAGAAGATTTGACACCATGATCCGATCATATTTACATAAACAAGGGGTGACAGGTAAGTATTTAAATATTTAAATTTCAAATGATGGAAGTATGTAGCATATAACATTGTGTCACAGGAATAACAATTTTAATGAATTGAAAAATTTCTACAATTTAAATTTTGGAGTGAAAATAATAGGATTCAATTTTTCAAACATAGTCTTTAACAAGTTTTAAAATAATTAAGACCAATTTAAGAAATGTAAAGCATTTAAAACCTTTCAAAACTATAGTATTTCAGCCACAAGTTTGTGTATTAACATACGAATTTATATTTTCATAATTCCAAAACAAAAGTGAATCAATAAATAAGGACTTAAAATAATTCGAATAAACATATAAATATGTAAACGTAGATATCGAATAATAGCCGCAAAATCCTAGTACAAGCTTATTTTAAGTTTTGTTAATACATAAAAATAAGCATATTTAATAATTATATTTAGCGTTGCTAGCTACTTTTTATTTTGCAATTAGTTTTTTTAGCTGAAGAACTGTTGGCAACACTGGTCAAAAACCGACCCCCTAACTCACCTCCCTAAGATGCACAGCAAACGTTGTAGCTTCAGGTCCTGAGGGTGTGTCAGTGGTACACAACAGATGCAAAGCCACCTCGCTCATACCCTACCCTCCCCCTTCCCGATCGAACACAAAAACACATCCCGGCATTATTTGTAATTACCCATACTCCCACATTTATCCAATCGGAAGCAACTTTGAAACCCAAAATAGGGTTTGAAATTTTCATGCTGGCATGGCAACCACTGTCATATAACGGTGCCCAGTCTTCGACATAAATATACATAGATATATGTATATACAGTTATATGGATATACTTATTTACTTGTATATAGACATGTATGCGGGTCTTTATGGCACAGCTGAGACCGAAGGGTGTCGTAATTTCGTTTCCAAATATAACTCAAACTCCATTTTGTTGGAGTTTGTCGAGCTGAAATCGGATAAATTGGAGTTTTGTTTTGACTTGTGGGGCATTTGTCCTGTCCCTGCTTCGGGCTACATGATTTTCCGGGCAACAATGGCGGCATTGATGTGTTTTTTGCTATCTCCCAATGTAAGTCTGGGCGTATTTACATACATAAGAGAAATGAAGTCAGCATTCGCAATGAGTAAATGGCCTATATACCAACATATGGAGTAGATTCACAGCGAACTTGTATAATCGAATTCCTATTTGCATGTGTCACTTTTGAGACAGAACATCAGTCTAAGACTTAACTTTAAAATACCCAGCTCTATTAAAAATGTACTTAAAGGCAATTAAAATAGAAAGTCCGACGACAAGGTAATCAATTTAGTTTACGAAAGTTATGATAAGTTTATTAGATTAAATTAGAATTCGAAAAACTAAATGTGAAAATAGAAATTAGTAGATCATATTTCAACAAAGACTGCCTTAAACCCGAATCTCAAAAACATAGGAACCGATATCTCAAGAAAACGTCAGTATTCCTTATTATCAAGTTTAAGTCACAGGCAAAATTGTTTTTAAACCCTTAATCGATCTGTTATACCTAGAATATTTTTGGCCCAACGGGAGTTGGTTCCCATTTTACTAATAACTCATAGTTTCCAAGTAAAAAATCTGTGGTTTTTTAGTGTGCAATGTCATAACTACGATATACATTTATTGATACTACAAATTGCATAAAATTGTGTAATTTCAAGTTTTTAAAGTTTTAATATTGTACTTATTTAACTTCTTCAAATATATTCATCTGTCTCACAAACGTTATAATCGAAAAAGCTAGCTTGATCATCTGAAAAATAAGTTGTTTGATTAAAAAATTATAATGAAAGATTATCGATTATCTTACCCGGCTGTAGGTGGCCAGGCAAATGGGTAGGATTCCACCGCCCAAAAATCTAATAGGTTGTTGGGCATTATGAATAAAGTGCTTTAAGGCCGAGGTATAACGACGTTCGGCACCAATCCAATTTGAATGAAATATGGCCAGTGCAAGTACTTCGCAATCCTCAAGAATTTGATCGCAGGTGAGGCATGTGGGAAATGATTGAAGGACACAGGTTGCCATATACCATATTGATGACATGCCGGTTAGAAAGTTTGCAAAGAACATCAAATGGATCAGAGTACAGGCCAGGACAAGTCCCATTGCAGTAAATTGCACAAACAAAGATCTTGAGATGACGGGTCGCATATTAGCGCAGTACCTATTAAAATATATATTAATATCAAGACTTTACTACAATCCTATTTTCAAAATACTCGACAATCAATTTGTGATCTATGATGCACAGCACAAGCTCCTCGTAGCTTTCATCCTCGGTGATCTCCGGATCATTCCTCAACACTTCCACTCGTTGAATAAGCAATTTTAAATGTTCTCGCACAGTGAGTCCAAAAATTAGAGGCAAACAATCAACAAATATACAACAGGAGATGCCAAGTGATAAAAGGATAAACTCAATGAAAGAAGCAATCCATAAATTACGTTTACTTTCACGCCAGTCCATCTTGGGAATGTATATGTTGAATGGAACATGTTCCGATAATACCGAACTTATCAACATCAATGTCGGAGTCATCAGATATGCCACAACATATAGTTTAGTAAAAGTTTCACAACGTTTAACCAATTTGTTAATCTGCATGCGTTCCTCAAATTTTGTACACCTTTTCCACATTATTTTAAGCATATCCTTGGCCTTATCGATCCGCCAACGATTCATATACAATATTATAACTTTTATACCACAGGCAGGCAGATTAAAGAACATTGCCAGAGATACCAGTAGCTCATCAGATGTTATATGATTGATGTTTTTTAGAAAAGCTATCACAAATGCGATCGGCAGATATACTTCAAGATTTGTCAATACTACAAAGCTCCAAACCTTAAATAGATTTTGGTATTTCTCATCTTGTTCGGGCAGCGGTTTTAAGCCCATTATTGCCAAGCCGTATTCCACGTACTTGTAAGCATCTTGAGATTCGAAAAATGTTTCAACATTTAGCTTCTTTCGTGTTAATTGCGATTTCTTAAACATTTTCAAGATTTTTCTATTTCTTTTCTTCAGCTTAATTACCCCTCGGTTGATGATAGAATTAAACTGAAATGTCCTTCCCGAAATGCTCCTATTTATAGGTTGCTTTAGGACCACTTTTGCAAATGGCTTTTTTATATTATTGGACTTTAGTAAATATACCATATGGTACTAGTTTTTTTAATGAATATTTGATTGCGGAAAAATTGTAATTGATTTGTGGTATGATTTGCATTTTTTTACGCTTACTTTTCTCTTGTTGCATTTATAAGTAAGCCAAACTAATCAAGGTTGGTCCAACTACTTTTAAAAACTTATAGAACAAGTGCCAGCAACTATAATTAGTTTAAGGTATGAAAAGTGTTTAAAGATTAAAGTATATCCACAGAGGGAGAAGTAGACAATTTTCTTTTAGTTTAATTTATATTTTCTACCAGCATCGACCTTAGAGTCCTAGCTTTGTAAGTCTACTATAATATCTATCTAGCATAAATTTAATTAATTTTAATTTCTTTATCATATTTTTTTATTTTGGGGTTTTTTTTTTTCATATTTCAAGTCCTATTCTAATCCCAAACTTTGTATTTGCTTTACAACTTCAAATACATAAATGAGTAATCTAGTATATACATGAAAAGTGAAAGTGAAAGAGAAGGCAAATTTTGAGCTGAAATTTCATTTGTCCTTTGAGCCTCCATCGCACTCGCGATGAGAGAGAAAGAGCGTTAGCAAGGAAAAGACAAGGAGGAAGAGATGTAGACGTTGGTGAGCACAAAGATTTCGAGGCGCACGCACTTTTTCGGGGGTATTTTTTTATGGCTATGATTATATACTACATAACTGAGGAGTGGGTTAAACACTGTTATACATATACAGGGTGTCATACTAGGCTACAAAAATAAGGTTCTAGAGGCTTGCGCATACATAATTGTATTTATCAGAACTATTAAATAACTAACTCCGCCCACATATTTCTTGCAAGACTTCTAAAATGGCCAAGTACTTAGGTACCTAACTGACCATGTCCTTCAAAAGAATGAGAGTAGGAAATATACATATGATGACGCAGGTAAGCATAAAATAATTTAGACATTTTGTAACTGAAGAAAATGAAGAGCAACTCATGAACACATATAATTATTTATATTGACTAGCTCAATTACTAACTCTGTAGGGTAAAAATCCACAAGGTACTTTAATTAAATCTTGTAACAAGTATTATAATTTGTTTAGAATATAAATAATACTTAAATCTGCTAGATAAAGGAAATATCAATATATTTATCCTATCGTCAAGATTTTTGTTGATAATAATATAAATAATTTAAATACAATTGTAAAGATTCTCGAAAATTCAGTGTTAACCATTTATTTCTTGATTATGTTAATCGATTTTGCTGACCATGATTATTAGTTTTTTCAGTGAGTCCTAATGATCATTAACTATTCGAATTAATTATAGACTTTTGTCTGTAGGCACATTTTTTCAAAGTCATTGATTGAATATTTAATCTCTAATTATAGACTTTTTTTCTATACTACATATTTTATTTTTGGTTTGTTTCCAAGTGGGAGAATTAACAACTTAATTGACTGTCATTTGTGTTTTTAAAAACGCTTTCGATTTCTTGGGAACTGGCAAAAAAATAAAAACAAAAAAGAAAGAAAGAATTGCTTTCATTATGTCCATATAGATAGGGAATTAAAACAGGCAATAATACGTTCTAAAAGAGATTGGATTAAATCATACAGCTAACTAGAATTGCATTTGCTTTAATTAGAAATATCGAAAATTGGAATTAAATATGTAAAAAGGCAAAAAATGGGGATTCCTAAATTTTTGGGAAACTCCAATAATGCTTTAATAACGTGGGTTGATGAAAAAACTATGGAGAGGAAAAAGGACTAAAAAAAGTTGTCATCATAAAACATAATGACTTTTAGCTTACGCTTCGAAGGATATTTACAAGGCTTTTGAGCATGCCAAGGATTCGTTTTGGATCTGGAAATGGAATAAATGAAAAGGGGCTAAACCTAACCGTTATTATCGTGCCTTAACAGGACTAAAAGGAAAGGGAATATTTAAGAATGGGATGCTATATGTATGTACATACATATACTTTATGTAACGCTGTAAATCTGTATGTAATACAATAATAATGCAATTTTCACTAACACGCTGACCTTCAACATAATTTCGCTGTCAGGGTTAGAGCCAAAAACGAAGCGAAACGGAAAAGAGGCAAACGCCGAAAAAGAAGTGTGGCAAAAGCTAAAAGTACATAAGTACACACATGTATATAAGTATACATGTATTAAACATGTCTGCTGCATAATCCACAAACACACACTCTAACAAACACACACAGACGTAAACAGGTATGTGCGATTTTATAACATGAAATTGAAATTTGCTGCATGAAAACGAAATTTGCAGCATGCTGAAAATTGCGACGTTGTTGTTGCAGTTGGGTTTGAGGCATGCGCGCGCATTGCAACAAATACTTAAGACTTAGTCTGGCATGCAACATAACTTCTCCAACTCCAACAACTTTGCTGTAAGCAGCGCAGTCGCTATTGCCACCGTTTGAAACATGTGGCAACCTTGGTTGCCAGAAAGAGTAAAAGAATAATAGAGTTTTAAAACAAAATTTCACTTTTTTTGGCACTAGAAGTTTAACAATTTGGGATTTCGCATATCTTTTTGTTCGAAATTTGCCGAATTTCTTTTAATATTTTAAAAATTATTGCCAATTTTAAACAACTTAGCGCCCTGAAGGTCTACAGACCACAAACAAGAACCAAAATAATTGCCTTTATTTTCTCTAATTTATATTTAAATTGGTTTATCTAAATTTAAACTTATTGTTTAACTAAATAATTGTTTTTCATTAACAAAAACTCCACACTGCAGCAGACAGAACGAACGCAACATGCTCGACGCAGACGTTGCGACATTGAAATGCTATCCTTTTTTTCCTAGCAAGAGCAGCGCATCTGTCTCTCTCCTCGCTTGATTGGAGCAGACTGAGAGAGCGAGTTGAAAAGATATATGGCCCCTCACCACAACGGAATACGTCACCCACCATATATGTAAGCAAATTCACCTTGCTCCAGACCTTGAAAGCAACTTCGTGTTGTGTTCGCTTGCTGTATATACTCTCACTACCACCACTGTATATACTCAAAACACACACACACACACCGACACTTGCATACTTGCACTCTCTATTGCATTTGTATTAGTTTTGCACATTTTCTGTTTTATCGCCATTTCTATGGCTCTTTTTTCTTCTTTCTTCTCTCTTTATTTTATTTCTTTTTTGCAAACCAAGGACTGCAGGAGTAATTGTGAGGAGGGGGAGTTGGAGAGAGGTGAAGTATGAGGAGGAAAATGAATAATGTTGGAGTTTTTTTTTCCTTTGCTTCTTCTCTCCTTTTTTATTGAGTGGGCAGCGACGTCGTAGAACTGGCTCTGCTGCGGCTATTGCTGCTTCTGCTTCTTCCTATTCACGTCACTCTTCGCTCTTCTGTCCACTTTTTGACATTTCGCCCACTTTTTCCTGTTCTTCCGGTTTTTGTTTTGTCTGCTTTCCTGTTTTCGACCCATAATCCTGTCCCGTGCCTTCTTCTTCTGCTTATGTAATGCCTAAAACGTGTTCTCAGCTTCGGGCTTTGTGACAACATTTCTATGTACGGATTCAAAAATTAAATGAAATTTCATTTCATTTTTTTGAGCTACCAAATGTACCTTATTTACTACATAGTATATGCTTTACAAAAGGTACATCTGTATATAAAATAAAAAGTTTAAAAGATTTCATATGAAAATGTACTTATTTAAAAATTAAAAGTATCTCCAAGATTTTAAAGCTGTTTTGTAGACTGCATAGAATAAATTAAATTTAGTTTTGTAGACTGCATAGAATAAATTAAATTCAGTTTTAGCACGAGCTGATTACTAATTTTAATGTTATTCTTATTCCTATTTTATTTTGTATACTTCATTAATTTTTATCTTATTCCTATATTATCTGGTTTGCTTCATTCAATTATTTGAATTCCTTACTTATTTGCTTTTGTTTCCATTTTATTTTGTACAACAAACAGTCTACTTGTATCTAAAATTTAGTGAGGAACTGAAAGAAAATATAAAGTCGACTCTGCATATAGTGATATATGTTATGTTATGTAGGTTAAAATTTTGGTGATTTTTTGATCCATTATTTTGAAGCATCTGCGATTATATTCAAGGTAAATTTAAATTTAAATCATTTAAATGGTACAAAATTGTCAAAATGTATGTGTTCACTTTTTCGAATTGTACGAAAACGGAGGTATAAATATGATTTCGAAATATTGCCAGAGTTAACATAAAGGTATTTTTGAAAAAGCCATCTGTTTCAGTAGATACATTTCAAATCCTTTCAATTTTAAACGTATTTGTTCATTTAGTTCCCTTTTTGAGATATGCAAATAGTTCAAATTTAAAAGCATAAACATTTTCTGATTTCGAATACTTCAAATTTAGAAGCATAAATATTTTCTGATTTTAAAACAGACGAGAAAATTAGACAGCAATGATTCGTTATAGAATAATTTTGACTATATTTATAATTAAATTAATTTTCAAATCTTTAAAATTTTGAAACCTCTTTCTTCATTTAATTCTCCAATTGAAAATGACAAATTCATCTTTAAAAGCATAAATATTTTCTAATTACAGAATAGACTCGAAACAGTCAGCATTCAGTGGTTGTAATATCATTTCGACTATCTTTGTTGTTGACTCTTTTGTTGGTCCTCCTGCTGGATGCTGCTGCTGTTGCTTTATGGCCATTATCTATGCCAATGCTTTCCGCTGCCCAAACTCCCATGAATGTTTGGCAGCAGCAAACACGTGGTATCAAAAATTGTACCCAAAAGCCGTGGGCCATAAATAAAACCTCAATCGGAATATTCGCAACCCAGGCAACACCCGGGTCGTTTGGTCTACACCTATACCTCAGCCCACACACAACACGACGCAAACTCGCACAGGAACTGCTTCTTCTTCTGGACAGAACCCAAAAACCGAAACTCAAACCTCAACACGAATCCCAGTTCCAAACTCGAATCCAAAGCCAAACCCAAACCTAAACTCAAAACTCAAACCAAGTTTAAACTCAAACTCAAACTCAAACCAAAAGCCAACCGACAACGATTTGCGCATAAAACATAAAACATACTTGCAACACAAAGGGCAGCCCCCTTTTCCCCCCGAAATGTGGCAAGCGGGAGGTGCTCGACTCTCTCACAGCGCCGACGCAGTGACTCTCATTTGTGGCATCCACCACCGTATGAGACTGACAACTCCGCCTCGACCATGCCCCCTTCTTTGCTCCTCCCGCCCATCCACATGTACATACATACATATGTATTTGTGCCCACAATTCGCAATACGCGTGTCGCTCTCTCAACCAAAAAGCTGCTCCACGCCCCGCGGCTGTTGCAGTTGTTCTTGCCACATGCTGCAACAACAACTTTCCACGTTCTTGATCGTGAATTTTCTATGCTACTGGGCCTTGAAACCTTGAAATGAAAAAGAAACGCAAAAAAAAAGAAAAAAACACAACACACACACACACACAACTGCTGTACATACCACAACAAAAGGGGGGTAGAGAGGAGAGGAGGGAGGTACTGAGATGGGTGGGGGTAGGGTGGCGACAGTGGAAGTTGGAGTTGCCGCATTACGTCAGTGCCACAAAAGTCAAAGTAAAAGGGAAACTCGTCTCCACTGCGGAGTTTTAATGTCACTCTGCTGTGCCTGACTATAGATACAGATACTTCAGAGTGTGTGTATGTGTGTGTGTGTGTGTGTGTGTGTTTATCTGTGTGCTTGTGTCGTGTTGGCATGGAAAACATTTTGCTGTCGTTTTTCTTTGGCAGTTCTTTTGGCATGCCTCTCTTGTTATTTTCCGCTGCTTTGGATTTCCTGCCAGTTATTTGGCTTCGACATGGAGTTTTTCATGGCTTTTTACTCCCCCTCGATTCTGGCCAAGACTTTGCTTGTGGCTTGGCCGAGGTCGCGTTGGTGTATCTATGTGTATATATTTTTCTTATCTGTGTGTGGGACAAGGTGTTTCATGTTGTTAATGGCCCTGTGCGGTTTCAATGCCTGCCTATTTTTTTTCTTCTCCATATTTTCCATCGGTTTTTCTCTCCTTTTTGTCCAACTCCTTTTGCCAATTTGCGTTGCTGCCAAAAGAAAAACGAAATTACAGTCAGGCTGTGTTTTATTTTTATTTTACTGCGCAGATACATAGATTCTATTTGGCAGTTTTATGCGTAGATACATATGTATCTACATCTAGTTTGTACATGTATATTTTGTGGTCGCCTTGGTTGAGTCATCACTGTTGTTGGTATTGGGGTATGCTTTGACTTGGCCAATAGAAATCAAATTGCTTACTTTTGCGGTAGCTTAATCTAGTTGAGGCATAAGACAACATAAAGTCACTATAATGCAGATATGGATATCCCAGATGCATGGATATCCCAAAACTGTAAAATATTCTTTAAAATTACTAAGCATCAATAGGCTAATAGTACCAAAATAAATTACTTGAAATTAGAAAATTATAGAGTTGAAAAGTTAACAAATATGTTGGTGTTTATAAGTAATAAATTCACACAGTTTTGGGCACTTTAGAATTCAAATTTTCGCCGAGTGTCCAAAGTATACAATGACTTAGTAGAATTTTATAGAATTGCAATAGAAATCAGTTTGTTTGTTTTGCGATAGTGAAGGCAAACGACAGCATCAAGTCCAAATAACGCAGGTGATTCACTTTCCGGATAACTAGCTAGGTGGATGTAAGGGGTATAATACTCGATCGGATCTCAGTTTATAAGTAAGTTAAAATCTTAATCTTATCCTAGTCATAACTTACACACAGCTTTTTCACACATTTTAGTACGTTAATACCCCTTTGTAAGAGGTCTAGCTATCTAAAATAACTGTAAATATGTAATTCTCGTTGTCTCTTTGTTTCTTTGTCTCTCCCCATTTTTATCTAATCTACTTTTGTGCCACGTCAGCCGTTTGGTTGGCTTTTCCTTTGTTTTTTGCGGCATATGAAAAGGAAAGTGCTCCACACAAATACTTGTATGTATTGTGCCAACCCCCACATAGACATGGATCATACATATGTAGTATATAATACATCTATATACATATGTACATGCTCCACCCATTGTAATCCCTTCCATCTCTTGCTCTTTATTTCTGCCAATTTTCATTTAAATTGAAAATTCAGAACGGTATTATTATGTAGATATTAATGTCTGTATATTTGAGGCGTCACAGCGGCTTAACAGATTAATTGCATGCCTCTCGACCACAATTCGAACTCTCTCTCCCTTTCTCTCTCTCTCTCTCTCTCTCTTTGTCTCTTTTCCCTTGATTTATAGTATATGCACTGTTCCCAATTCCCGATCTTTCAATTGGCATGCAAAAAAAAACAAAAAACTTTTCACATTGTCATGCAATTTTTGTGACTTGCCACTACTGCAACTACATGCAACATTGCAATTGTTTGTCAACCATGGACCGTTACATCCGCTGGAATTGGGAATTGGATTAATGCGCCTCGTTGGCTTCACCAACCGATTCCGACTTGAATTCCAACTCCGGACTACACACATTTGCCCATTGGCCGAGTTTTGCAGAAGACATCGCGACTTTTGATCAACATTTTCCATGTCCATTTAACCCTTGTTGCATGCACAGGGCCAAATGCAATTAGACCATGACTGCTAGGTGCCACTGTGCAGAGTTCTCTTTTAACATTAAAAACAAATTGAGAGAGCTAGATTTGAGCGTGCACAACTTTGAGATACTCGCCGTATCTTCCATAAATGAAAAGAGGAGATATGAAAAAAAGAACAAATGGCAATATTAAATTTGTAATTAAATATTAAAAACAATAAAAGTTGAATTTAATCAAGTCAAAACAAAAATCGGTTAGGGTTTCGATATGTCCCATTCTTTTAATTGTAGATAACGGTATTTTTAGTTTTAAAATGTAGTTTCTGAGATCTAATTGCTCATACGGATAATATCAAGTAGACTATTTATGTTATTTAATACTTTAAGTACTTAAAGGATGCTAGGTATATAGTGTCTTTTGTCAGTTACTTACATTGCCACAAAGTTATTACACCCTATGGGTACCGGGTATAAAAAGTGAAACCTGTCATGGGCTATATCCCAGAGCATGAACGAAAGTTTCCCACAGGATTGAGTACTTGTGCTCCTACTTATTACCCCTTTTTTCAGCATTTTGGCGAACCAATTAGATTAATTTGCTTTAATTCTGGATTTCATAACAATAACAATACAATGTGACCGCGGTTTCTTACGCAATGCCAACATCTTCGTTTTTCCCCTTTTGTGACCCATAAAAAAACATAAATCAACACATCCGCTCAAATTCCAGGAACCGCCCAGTAGTAGTCACATCAGCACCACCAGCACCACCACCAACAACAAAACAACAACAACAAAAGCTCTCTGTCTATTTCATTATAGTAAAGTCGAAACAAAATTGTTATTCATTAAAAATAAATAAAAAGCTGTTGTCGTTTGCCATTTGGGGCCTCAAGAGGTCCCCCTACAACCAATGGGAACCGACTTACGATTGAATCTTTGTATTGACAGGCACTACAGGGTATACAAACGAGTGCTATGAGTGTGTGTGTGCGTGTGGGTCATCGCTCAATATGCGTAGCTACGCATTTGGCATTCATTTTGTTGTACTACGAAAAACAAAACAAAAAACAACCAAACGAAACGAATCTTACGGCATAAATCATTCACATGCTAAATGGCACATGAGTTTGAAATGGAAAAATTTTTGTAATAGCCAACGAAAGGTATATACTCTAAAAGTGGTTGACTGCTAGAAAATGGCTCCAAGGTCATTAAAAAAATAAGAAATGTTAAGAAAACATACTGATTATTTTGCAAAAATTTAGAAACGTTACAAAAATAGTATTATATATCTTTGTTTTGATTACATTTTCTTTAAAGAAGTAATAGATACTTAGTTTTCTATAATCTATTATTAAATAAATAAAACATTTAAAATTAGAACTTTAAATACAATTATCTGGAATAAAATTACTTATTTCTTAATAGAAACAACATATTTACTTGTTGTGTTGTTTAGAACATTTTGAATTGTTTAAAGAATTCTAACAAGCAAATATATTATTAATTTAATTATTTTTAAGAATGTTTGTTTTTTCTTTCTTTATTAAAGACATTTCATTTACCCAAACGAATGTACCCTCTCCGTAGAGAATTCTTAGAAACAGCAAAGAAATAACACAATCCAAATCAAAATCCGCTGAAGAAAGCTTCAATATCGTCGTATAAACATTGAGCATGAGAAATTTCTGCTTTTTATTGAAGCTGAAAAGCTGAAGAGGTCCACAGCTGCCTATTAAAAACTAGATGAACCAACGGGGCATACATTGTGGTAAATTAACAAATTAAAATGGGTCGCTTTAGGAGCCTCGCCTCTGTCTGAGATCAGCTCTGGCCCACACCAGAGTGTGGTCTCTTCCTCCATCCCCATCTGTATCGGAAATCTTATGCGTTGAGCCTATTTTGAGGGCATTTTATGGGAATTTATTAATTTTTTATAGTCGTAGATTTTGTGTAGCTTAAAAAAAAGAATCAAAGAGCCGCCACAAAATATCAATTTGTGCGTAGCTTGAACATTTTTTGCGTGCTCCAAAATAAAAAATAAAATAGAATTTGATCTTTTTGTGGAGTGTTTGTAACGTTGCTTCTTCGTTTCAAAGTCTACTTTAGTCATTACTGGAAGTGTAGACTAAAACGAACTATTAAGTAATAAATCTATGCAACAACATATTACACTTTTAATCTGATATAATCCTTACCTTATGACAATATCAATTTTCAACGGTCGACGTTTTGTAGCCCTGCAATAGGTATAAAATATTTAACGTCAAAGTGTGTAAGATATTGAAGCAGACATTGAGAAACTCAGTTTTACCTATAAAATTGTTTGAGCTGAAGGAATTTATTACATTAGTTATAAATTATGATGTCATGCGGAAATTGTTTATAGACAATTCTACTTCAAGGAGGGATCTTTAAAAACTGATAGAAGAAATAATAGGAAACGTTTTATACTTTCGAGAAATGCAGACCTATGCATCGTATTTATTTTTATATGTACTAAGTAAAACTATTTTGCAAACTCTTATTTAGTACGTCAATTCACCAATTTAATTGATACATTTTAAATTTCTCTTTTGTCAATTCCCATTGGAAGTCGATAAGTATTTTTGGAAAGTGTTTGCAAATAAATTTGCAAGTCTCAAATGAAACGAAACACTTCTAGAAACAAGTATTCCTTGTGGACCTTGACTTTGATTGAGTAATATATCAATATACTTGAAATTAATAGTTTATTTTGGTATTTATAATGTTTGTTAATCAATTTCGTTGGAAATCGTTAGCTCAGAATTCTTAGAAAAGTCGCTATTTAATCAACATCATCCTAAAATGCTGCAATGAAATTGATGAAACTGTTTGAAGAGCTCCAACAGCCGGTGTTGAATGTTCCATAATCTCCAATTTGAATGGAGCAAACAGCAAACAAACAATGAGAATGGATGTATGAGTTTACTCTTAACCACTTCATTAGCAGGTTTATTGGCTATTGGTTATCAGTTGAGGCCCAGCCTTAAATGGCCGAGGCCAAACAATACCCAACTGCATGTAACAATGTATCTGGCCAAATGCATTTTGACAAATTATGCTGCGTCAACGCCAGCGATAATGTCTAAAAACTTGGCTGGGAGAGACTAGGCCTGGTCTAATCAATCAGTCACACGTTGCCCAGCCTCATCCGGCTTTTTGCTCATACTTGGTAACAAGACAACAAGACAGACGAGGCGTCGTCTTGGCCATTTCATTAGGCATTAAGGTGTTTAAACTTTTTCATGGCCAAAGCGATGGCTTTTGTAATTGCTGCAATTGTTGCAACAAACAAAAAGCCAGACAAAGTTGCAAAGAAAATGTCAATTGAGCTGTCCTCTCTCTCTCCCTCCCTCCCTCTCTCTCTCTTACTCTGTCTTATTCACTCTGTCTTTCACTCTGTCCATCCAATGGCAGCCTCGCCTTGGACTTGACTGTGAAGTTGTTGTCGTCTAGGTTTCAATGCCCCTCTGCAAATGCAAATGCAAATGCTGCCACACAGCTGCAACTGCAACAGACTGAAACGTGGCACAACCAATACATTGCTATATCTGTGTGTGTGCGCGTGTGTGTGTGTGCAGATTCTAAAGTTAACCGCATGACGAATCACTTCGCATAAATTGAAACGCTACGTTGCATGCACTGCGTCTGCTAAGAGTCCAAGCGGGGCCCAGTCGGTTCAAAGGGGGTCGAGAGGGTGGTTCAAAGGGGGATGGGGTCGAGGAGGCCGTTGAGTGCCGCCGCCAGCAGCTCCTTCAGTGAAGATGCGTGCCAACGCCTCATATTCCTCAAATGCGTGTGTGGGGTTTCTGGGCTGTTGGCTGTTTTGCCTCTCTTTACCCCTTTGCCACTTTACCTCTTTGGCTGCATGGGGGCATGTTGCGTTGAAAGCCTTTGACGTGAACGTCGCCGCTGCAGTCACTGTTGCAGTTGCAGTTGCAGTCACTGTTGCTGTTGCTGTTGCTGTTGCCGTTGCAGTCGCAGCTCGTTAAATCATGTAGCGGCCCCACAGTCCCGACCAAACCCGCAGTGCTATCAATTCTGCGCCGTTCTTGCTAATTATGCATATATGTATGTAAACGCAACATTTTTGCTTGTATGTTTGTGTGTTTATGCCTGCACTTAACACGACAACTAGTTATCACAACAGAAAAGTGAAGAAAACTGTTACATTGTTAGAATAATGGCGGAATTGGAGATGGTCTAATGTCTAACATAAAGGTAATTCTAGATAAATTTCAATACACTAATGGGGGATAACTACATATATTCATCAGATTTATAAATACAGATATAAAGTTTGTTTGCTTTCTTCAATGATTATTATTATGTATGTTTTGTTATTTTTATCTACTTGTATTTTTATCTGACTTGCCAGTATTATAAATTCCTAAAAACTTTTAAAATTGGTTACCTTAATATTTCATAACCAAAATTATTATCTCGATAAAGAAGAAGGTTTTAAAATTGACTTTACTTTTATACTTAAGCAATAAGATGAGTTTTATATCTGCAAAAACCTGGTTGAGCATTAATATCATTGGTGGCATTCAGATGGTAATTCTGATCATCAATCATAAGTTTTACTACTTTTTACATTCAGCAGGAAATGTTCAACAATAAAATTACCATAATAAAATATTGAAATATTAGTCGGATTTGTATGAAAAATATTATATCATTTAGCGGGTACTAACAAGTAATCCAGTAGTGAGGAAAGAAGCGATTACTGATTGAGTTATCTGTCCACATGTCCACATTGCATTCGTGTTTTACTTATTGTAATTTTAGATTGTTTTAAATATGGTTTATGTCAATCCTACCAAATTTTTCATTTCACCTTACAACGTTGTTTATTAAACTTTGATTTTACAATGAATTTAGAACTTTTTTTTTATATTTTCATTTGACATTTTGCCACAACTGTCATATTTGAATAAATAAGTATAATAGTCTTGTTATTTTTCCAAAAATATCGCGAATTTTATGCACGCATAAACCTAGCCAACCCATTCATATATCGCTGCCTCTTTCTTAGCCTCTTGCTGCGCCTATTTGTATGTAGATATGAATGCGTATGTATAAGAATATGTACATTCATATAATATGTAATAACTTATGTCGTTTGTGGTTTATCTTTCATTTCTTTTCATTTCATTTCATTTCATTTCATTCTGTTTCGTTCTTTTTATTTTGTGTACCTTCATGAAATTTGTCATCAACTGAAGTGCACTTGAAATGCATTTTCTGCAAGTTGCAAGTTGCAATTGCAGTTGCTGTCAGCTTAAAGCTGTTGATTATTTGCAGTAAATTTTGCCATTAATGAAGAGAGGAAGAGTAGATAATATCTGGCTAAAGGAGTTTATAGTTCTAGTATCTCTCAGTTCCCATATACATAACAGTCGCTGCACGCATTGGCCATAAAAAGGGTTTACGACTCGAGACGATATGAGGATGGGCCGAGATGAGTTGAGTTGAGTTGAGTTCAGTTAAGTACTGGTACATAAATCTATAGTTTAATTGGATTAAATTATGCTTGGCTGGGTTGCTTCAATGTAAACGAGTTATCTATGAGATGTGCTTGTTATTGTTGTCATAGGAGCAGCAGCCGCCTCGATTGAAATGTATGGCAAGCCCATCAATTGCGCGGGCTTACGGATTGGTTTGAAATAGATTGGGTTGGGTTTTGGTTTGGTTTGGTTTGGTTGGACATATGCTGACGACAACTTTATTATCTAATTTCTGAAACATGTCAATACAGATTAGGGTCACACGTATCACCGAGCAATGTAAAGCTGACAATGGAGATTACGAAAACTAACTGGGCCCGAAAACTCGTACCCCGATTTCGCCTACGTTTCATGAATGCCGCATTATGTTAGAATGAACAAATGTTGCAACGATCTTTGGCAGGTTTATTTTATGTTCAAGCCCTCGACATTGTCTGTACCTTAAAACGAACCCTTGAACTTGACACGGCAAACAATTCCAAATGATGTTGCATTGTCTCTGTCTGTCTGGGGCATAAACAATAATAAATGTGCTCCAATGTCAGCCCGAGTGGCAAAAAGGCTAAAACCAAAAAGTTGCTGCAAGCAAAAAGGGATTGCAACAAAGACAATATTTCTTGTACGTTGCAAGACGTTTAGTCACTTATTTTTTAACTTATTTTATAATGTACATTGGTTTTCATAAGAATTTATAATTAATCTACATTATTAGTTAAACCAAAGTAATGTATAAATATCGGAAAAATATATATCAACTGTAAATATAGTGATACCCTCAATTAATCAATATTTTTGAATATATTTGAAAACAAACTATTTATGAATGCTGAGTTAATTTTGATATCAAACCATCATCAAAAATACATTCCGCATAAAAAAGTTTGAACTCGCTAACATTTTATACTTGCAACTTTACAAGTCGAGTTTTTGCTAACTTTTGGCATGATTTTTAACAAAAAATATAAATGAAATCGAATATATGTAAATTGTTTTTTAAGAACGAAATGCAGTCAAAATTTTGATGCCAAAAATGTAGCCAGTTTATGGCAAATTTGATTCATTCCCATCGCGTTTAGTTTATACTTGTATTTTGTATGAGGGAGTTTCAAGGCCAGGCAAGTGCAACAAAGAGTGCGGCTGCTGGTCTCACGGATGGGGCATGCTTCTTATTTTTATACTTTAATGCCTTCGCATATCTGTCGACACCAAAAGGCAACACGGCAGAAACAGCCACTAGGATAAAAGGCAACAATCGAGAGAGCTCAACAGTTGGAGACCTTGTATTAATTATTTTAAAAACACATAAGTGTTCTCTTTTACTTGCTTTGGTCTGATGCTGTGTAAAATTGAATAATTTCCGAGTTTATTATTTGATCGTCATGAAATTTTTAGAACAGATCTGGAACATAGTAAATGCATATAATATCCGCCGAAACTCAATTTAAAAATCCACTTTGTACTCTTAACGGGGGCATGTCAAAACTCGAAAAACTTGATATGGATAGAATATAGATAACCCTAAATAACAAGTTTGGATAAAATATAGATAAACCTAAATAACAAGTATGATAACTCCAGCTCTTATAATCTTTATACATGGATATGTCGACACGGTTTTTGATGCTGTTTAAGAATAAAGTTTTTAGTTAGTGACTTATGCAATAACTTATAAGTCTTTATCAACTACAAGCATTAGAATGAATTTCATATGAATTAAAACAAATTTAATTATAAGCAGATCTCTCTAATTACTTTCGAATTACTTATGTTAGAACTAGCAAATATATACCTTCTGTCTATTCTTTACATTTTTCGCTGATAAACATAAAAACCCCTTTGTACTTCTTGAGTACCGGGTTCAATAGCATTGCCACATTCAAGTTGCAACTTCGTGCACGACGTGTAAATATTGTTTCAGGCTTTGGAGGCTGCTGAAGGAAGAGACATGGAGGGAATAGAGGGGAGTAGGGAACGAAAACGAAAACGTTGTTGAGGCGCATTTAGCACTAACAATGTTTGTTCTGGCTAGCAACATTCATCTCTGGCCCCAACTCCAATTCCACATCCACATCCAACTCCAACTCCATCTGCAGCTTTAGTTACAGCCTCGTTCTGCTGTTTACTTTTGCACGCCGCTTTTATGTCGATCCCGCGACCGGGACAGGCCCCCTGTCCCATGCCTCCCCATGCTCCCTTGCTCAGTCAGTCATTCAGTCAGTCAGTCAGTCAGTTTCAAGGTTTCTGAGGCGGGGGAAGACAACGCAACTCGTTCTCTTTCTCGTTCTCGTTCTTGATCTCGATCTCGGCATGCCAATTGCACATTTCAATGTCACTGAGGATCGCGGCTGGTTGGAGTTTTACTAGATGGATGTGATGGCGACTCCGACTCCGATTCCGACTCCAACTGCTGCTTTTTGGGGTGTTGAATGCAACCATGGCATCATGTGTTAATTGTGACGCGACAGATGCAGTTGCAGATGCTGTCTAGTAGCAAATTGTTAAAAGAAAAGAAATAATTATGCTTATTAAATGCGATGATCATAAATCATCTTTATGGCAATTGAAAAGCGCGTTAAATGCGACTTCGCTTCTTTTCTTTTCTTTTATTTTTTTTTCTATTATTTATTTTTTGTTGAGTATAATAAATTCTAAAACTAATTTCCGTGTCTGCAGAAGCAGTGGCAACCCTTTGAAGTGCCCAGGCATTGCCACCCCCGGGGCCCAAAAGTAAATTAGTCGACTTTTGTTGTACGATTTTTTTTTTGCTTTGTATTCTTTATATTTTTTTGCTGTTTTTCGTGGCATTTTTAAATTGAATTTTAATTTTGTGTTGGGCTCAGAAGCGGGCAGCTAATTTAAATTGAGACACATGCAGGCGCCAATAATTAAAAGCGCTCCTTATCCCTGCTGCATACCCTGTAAACGGTTTAAAAAGGGTAGTATAACTGAATCTAAAAGTAGTAAGCAATTTATATAGACATTTTTGGTCAAATCCATGTTCTCTTGCACTTTATAAGTATATTCTCTAAAAATCCCAATCTATTTAATACTTATTAATGTATCTGTTCAAAGTCAACTTTTCCTTGTATTTATTTATATATATGAAAGGGCATTATATCTGACTTTATAAAGTGCTTACACTTAAATATATATTCCTCTTGAAAATCTATAAAAACTCATCTTTAAAGGGTAACATTGAGTACTATGTATTAAGTGGAAATATAAAATCTTGTTTAGCTTTAAAATCCAAAACACGCCTCGATTTTAGAGAAGATTCACACGATTTTCAATATTAAACAGATTACTAAGTACTTCAGATATTTGTTTTGCAATGCAGGGTATTTTCCAGCCTATCATACTCATCTGCAGTTTGTCAGCTTCCTTTTCCTTTTGTACTGCAACTGTTGGCAACCGTTTGACCCTTTAACCATGATGCAGTACATTTTCCACATGAAATAACCACAAAAAGTGAAATTTTGTACAAAAAATATACAATTTTTTTCGTATTGGAAATGGGTTAAATTTAATTGCTTTTGTCATTTTGATTTGCATTTTATGCTGTAAGCAATTTGTCGACCATTTTAAGGGGGGAACAAAACGTTCCCCAGGGCGTCGTACATCACGCCGCATTGGCATACTGTTCTTGGGATTCCTTTTTTCGTTATTGTTGTTGTTGTTGTGAATTTATTTGTATTTTTCCAACGCCGAGTTTTCTTTGTCAAATAATTAGAAAGTCAAGGAAAATACAAAAAATAGATACAAAATGTTGCAGTGTTGTCGCAAAAGGGTTAAAAGGTCGACGCTGTCAGCGGGCGAGGCCATTAGTTTGGATTTATAATTACTTATATGTATGATTTATGATTGGAACGAACCTTGAACCTTGACTTAGGACTTGGCATTTGGACTTCCTACTTTCGTTATCAATTCGTGAGACGCAATTAGCATTCAGAATTGAGCCTTTTATGGTCATGTGCACATTCACATACGATACATCATCTCTTTTTGTATTCCGAGATGCTAAACAAACACTTCGTTTCATTCAGTAAAGAAAAAATAAAGCTGACTTGTTTATTTGCTTACAATTACGCGTTTAAATATGTGTATTCTTTGGCTGTTTTTGAAATTATTCTGTAATTTATGGCGCTTGCCAAATGAACCGCAACTGCTGGGCAACCAAAATAACACGACATTCGAAATTGGACTCCATCTTTCAGCTTTTCCAATCTTGTTGAAATAAAAAACACATGCTGCTGCTTAGAAGAAATATTTTGTATTTTGGAGTCAAAGTACCGCAATACCACACATTATTGGAGTGGAAAGGGAAAGATATTGTGTCGCTTTAATAAATCATGCGTTGGAAAACTAGATCGAATAAAAGGAATTTCTATTCAGATATAGCACAGAATGCACTGCCATAATTATATCAGAAATCTAAAGTGTATATTACAATTAAATTGATAATGCTACAGAGTTAATGAGTAATGGATTTTAATTTGATAAACTGAGAAAATATGAGTAATATCCCATTTAAAACTATTAATTTGTATTTGTATTTAAAGTGTCTAAATTAATAAGAAATAAGTAAGACTTGTGATTAAGACTTGGAAAAAAATCAAATAAAATATGAATTTTAAGATTGATTGTGAGACTAAAGAAATTTATATGTAAACTTAGTTGTAAAGTATGACCAAGTCTTATATCTATTTGTATATTTTTTTTAATCTTTTACAGTAACTAGAGACTTCAGCATTAGGAATCAAATTGAATAATTAAATAAAATTTGATGTATGCAAATTAATAGACATATAAAAATTCCCATTCATCCCATGATTAATTCTAATTTTTTGTTGAAGGGGCATTAAAATCTCCACAATATCTCAGAAAAGTTCTGAGATGGAAAGTGTTTCCAAAATGTTTCTGGTCCGCACAAAATAGCATTAAGTAAGGACTTGTGATTAGTTTGACTAAACAAGATATTTTCCTGATGATGACTACACATCCACACTTACAGTTTGTAGCTCTCTCATATCTTAAAGTATCTGAGACACAGCAATCGAGCGTGCCGACTATTTTTAAAGACTTTCAAGTAAAGCTGTTGGGCAGTGACCAGGTCTTGACGAGGAAACGTGATCGCTGGACGATAGTG
Source organism: Drosophila testacea (assembly GCA_035043265.1). Taxonomy (NCBI): domain Eukaryota; kingdom Metazoa; phylum Arthropoda; class Insecta; order Diptera; family Drosophilidae; genus Drosophila; species Drosophila testacea. The sequence continues at coordinate 3,209,407 of JAWNND010000477.1, forward strand.
TGCGCACGATTTGCGATTAATCAAGCGAGAGCAACGATACATCCTTGCTGGGAAATCGGTATTAATCAACGTGCAACAAAGTTGCAGTTCAAGTCAAGGGCCAGAAACAGAAATGGAGACAGATACAGATATACAGAGTAAAGGGCCAGTCTGACAGTACAAATAATTAAATGGCCATTGTGTGTGTGCAACATGAGCGACAAAAGCACGAGTATCTAGCAGATACATGCGACCTAAACATATGGTTGGCACAAGAAACCTCCTGCCTTACTTTAATTTCCAACTCCTTGGCCTGACACACATAGATAGATACATTAGTCTACCTACTGACACCGACTGCTGACTGGCTGACTGGCTGTGGCCGTGACTGGGACGCTCCGTCCTATGACGTGCAGATACAATTGTATCTGAGAGCTGCAATTCTCTGGCTGCGTATGCTTCAGCGCCCTTTTATGGTCTGCTCTGTTGCTGTTGCTGTTTGCGTTTGCGCAGCAGTGACGATCGTTGTGCAATCAGTGGAGCATTAAGTGCGCCCAAGCTTAGTCCCAGTCCCAGTCCCAGTCCAAGTTGAAGTTCCAGACCCAGAGACAGACCCAAAGACAGAGACGAGACCCGGGATCGTTTGGCCCACGGTCCACGTACATAAGTTGTTCCATTTTTATGCTGTGGCACGTAACGATGGGACGCCTGTATATAGCTTTATATATATGGGCATGGATATATGTACCTATCTATACATACATACAATTTACACTCATACAATTGCATTGTGGAATCTGCAACTTGGCGCTGCTCGAGGCACTAAATAAAAGCGAAACTTGTTTGCGATTTTTGCCTCTTTCGTTTTGTATTTTTATTGCTGTGGTTATTATTGTTGTTTTTGTTGGGGCCTTGAATGGGATCCTGTATGTCAAACTTGAACTTGTGTGTGTGTGTGTGTATGTGTATCTGTGTGTAAGAGTGTGTGGTATTTCTGCATTTCATGCTTCAAATTATCAACATTTGCAGTGGAATGAGTGAAATACAAAAATAATGCCTGTGCCTCGCCAGTTGAAATACTTAAGTATCTGCGGTTTCTACAGTCTCTGTCTCTCTCTCCGTGTATATGTGTGTATCTGTGAGTTTGCCTGTGGTGATGATATCATTGCCATTGCCTTATATGTGCGGGCTGACTGCACAGCTAGTCAGACAATCCGACAGACGTAGTCTGGGTTTTTTTCTCTGCTTTTTTTTTCTTCCATTTTTTTAAGCAGTCGCATTATCTCTTTATCAGTTGACAGCAAAGACCTTCATAGGGGTGTTCAATATTAAGTAAATGAATGCTCCCCCAAAATCTCATTTAAATGGAGCAACTTGTTTCACTTATTTCACTTTTGAACTTGAAATAATTTTGTTGGTAACCAGTTTCGAGGACCGGTTGCCATTTCCATCCAAATGAAATCAAAACAGATCTTTTCGTCTGCACTTGTTGCGCAAAAAGGACACACACAAACACACCTGAAAAGAAGGCCAAAAGGAACACAAAACGCTAACAGCCACCAAATTATAATAATCAACTTCACTGTCGCCTTCAGTTTTTTTTTTGGGTAGGTTGCACATGTGAAACAGGTTGCGCTAAGAGCTACATATACAGATACAGATACAGATACTAATACAGATACAGATACATACATAGGACCATTCGCACACACTTGACGCTTTTTTTCTTTTCATTTTTTTTGGGCATTTCATTTTTATGACAACGACAATTTGACAGACAACGAAGACAGACAAACCGAGCATGAAATATGTATTATTATAATTATCGAAACTTTTGTTCATGTCAAGCAACCATCAGTGGCATGTGCTGCATTCAACTTCAATTTGGGCATATGTTTATATATAAGTATATATAGTTATTCAAAAGTTCCGTTTATAGCATGTTTTTAATTCAAGGACAAACTTTTTATAAGAAAGGGAAACTTAAATTTAAAATAAATGTTGACAAATTTAACTGGTTAAAATTGAGGTTGTACTTCTCTTTCATTATATATGTATGTACATTAACTGTATGTACATTAACTTTTTTAAATATGTATGTACATTCATATGTATTTAATAAATGTATAGCAAACTTTTTTCTAAGTTGATAATATTAATATATTGCTTACAACTATTTTTGTGGATATTTGTTTAACTTAAATAAAAGGTTGCAATCTTATTTATAAAGTTTTCTCTAAGCTTTACTTAAAGATTAACTTTTTTAAATATTTATATAATAATATACACTAAACATTGATATAGAATTATTGGAATATGTAACTTTTCTTTAAGATTTATTTATATATTTATATATATATATATATAAAAATTTTGATGCAATCTAATTTCATCCTAAACACAGTATTAATGGAATTTTCATCATTTTCTTGTTCTTTAATTAAAAACTTTTACAAAACATTATGAGAGCGCTTTCATTGTTATTATTAAAATAGAAAATGGTATCGATACTTAAACTAGTAACTAATCTTAACTGACAAAATACTACACATTTTTGGTCTGGGAACATTGAGCATATTCTAGCAATTTTGAGTATAATACACTTTTAAAAAAATACTAATTTTTTTTGTCCTATTTTTTTTTAAAAAACAAATTAAGATTTTTGTAGTCATTTATTTCCTATTACTTAATAAGACAAAACATTAATCTCAATATTGACCTGAAAAAAGTACGCTATATTTTTAATTTTCAGAAAACACTTTTGAATACCATTTAAGATATTCTTAATTGTTTCTTTGTTATTACTAAAATAAAAAGGTTATTGATATTTTAAATGCACACACAAAATATTACACTTTTTATTGTGGTGGGAAAAATACGTAATTTCTCCCTCTTTGTAGAATACTCTTTGATATACAATTTTAAGTGGATTTTTATTTTTCATTTATTCTGTGTCATGCTCTATCATCATTAAAACGTCCAAATCGCTTCCTTTGTACCAACATTTTTCGGCAACAATTTGCTTATCTTGATTTGTATATCAACAGGCCAACAACAACAGCAACAACAAGTTGACAGGCGGCTTGGTATGAAAATCACTTGAGCGTATTTCCTTTTGGCCCAGCCCGGTTCACAAATGTTTAATAGTTGTTGTTCTGTAGCTTTTCAGTTCTTCTTGTTATTGTTGTTGTTGCCTTACTCACACCCCACATTTTCACACTCACTTCATTTAATTTAATTTGTGAATATTTTTTCGGTTGCCCAAAAACCCAACTCCGAAATAAAAAAACTGATATGCGCCTAATGATGGCGACCCCCTTTGACACCTATTGCCGCTTTGAGGTCCATGGGTCCTTGGGAGTGAGTGTGTGTTCAGGCATTAATTAATTTTAATGAAGCTGTTGTTGTTGCTGATATTGTTGTTGTTGTTGTGGTTGTTGTTGTGCGTGCGTGTGAAGTGTCGCTTAGACAAAGTTTTATTGCAGGCTCATTTTGAAGTGACAGTTGACAGCTGAAAATTGTGACGATTAATACACTCCGACTGCAGTTTCAGTTTTAGTTTCTGTTTCTTTTCGATTTGAATGAAAGATTCGCCTTTTTTGGTCTGAAGGTGTTTACTTTTCTTTTATTTTATTATATTTTTTTGGTCAAGTGTCCGTTCCAAGAAGTTGGCCACGTCGTGGTCGTGGTCGATAAGATAAGGCAACCTTTGGCATCTGCCTTGAGGGTGAAGGGAAGTGCGACGTAATCAATAAAAAACCAGTTTTTTAGTTCCAACATGCAACCAGCAGGCGCATTTTATGTATTCGCATTGCTAAAAATTCATTATAGGGATTTTTCTGCCCGCTTTTTTTATATTTTGTTTTCTTTTCTTTTTTTTTTTGGGCTTGCATTGTATATATTTCATTTAGTACATAAGGCAAGTTGTTTGGCAACCCTTTTGGCACACAAACACAGTCAAATTGTCCCTTAAACACACTTACACACACACACACACACACTCTCACTGTTGCATGCAACTTTCGGCTGCGATGCAATCACGTTTCGGTTGCATGATGCATGTTGTCATTAGGGTGCCTTAACTTTGAAAAATATAACGCAATTTAAAGGGTGGGCAAGTGAAGATGAAGAAATTTATAATTTAGTAATGTTAGTTAGTAAAAACATTCCACCTTAATTTAAGCTAAAATATTATAAAGTTTTTATTTGTTTGTTTTTAATAAAAAATAATTTTAAAGTAAAATTATTAAGTTAGTATTAATATTGAAGCTAGTTTTGTTTAATTGGTGGTATTAATCATCTTCTTCATTATTATATGTATGTTTACAGAGGGTGTATTTCACTGCATTAAATTCTCTATAATGACAAGAGATCTTCTACCTCATTAATAATGGCGAATCGATCTCGTTTCAAGGACAATTTGATTTGAAGTATAATAAGCCTTTTGTTATTATACAATACCCTATATTTTAATAAGTATTACATATAATATAAGGTGCACCCACATTAAATGATCCTTAACAATATAGCTGTACTTTATGCTTCATATATAATTTAATATGACCTTTCTGTAATAAAATTTTACCCAATAAAGGTGTGGCTATTATATTTTGAATTCCTTCTTTGTAAAATGATGAAGTTTTTATATAATAGAGGAGTTTTCTGGTCCCAAATTCAAATTGGTCAACTTTATTATCTTATTTCAATATTCTTACCTTATTCTTATTAATTTCATTAAAATATCATAACTCTTTTCTTCCTATTGTGTGCCTAAAATTATTGCAGCTTTTGCAGTGAGTCACCCTAATTTTCAGTAGCTCTATTTTTAGCTCAGAATTCGCAAGCTTATTGTATACATTCTACTTATATATATTCTTATGTACACACATATATAGGGACACGCATGTACTTTATATACATACATATATACAACTTCAATGTTTATGCAATTCTCGTCGCTTCTTTTTTTATGTTTTTTATTTTTGTAAATTCTACTTTTTGCATTTACGAGTATTTCTGAATTGCTTCAGCTGCTCTGTGCGATGTTATTGTTTATTCCGCTTTGACTGCATTCTGTTGTCCCTCTTGTCCATTTGTCTGCTGCTCCTTAGACCTTGACCACTAACATAGAAACGTCTGCGAACCGGTTCCCAATTCCAATTCCAATTCCGATTCCAATTCCTACTCCCAACATTTGCTTGCCATTTATTATTGTATTTTTGTTGTTCACTGTCCTGCGCGATTGCAGGCAAATAGTTGACCGAGTTGGCACTCGAGATAGCAGGTTATTTAATTATTATATGACACCCACAAACGGGTTTTGTTTTTATTAATTTTGTTGTTGTTTTTAAAGCTAATTCCATTTTGAGGTCTTTAGCTGTCAACCGAACCAATAAATGGACCTTAAACACGCCGACATGATGACTTGTTGCTGCCAGAATGCCACACTAAATTTGTATACCCTGTAGACGGAACGGGGAAAGGGTATACCCACGTAAGTGGGTTACTGAGTTTCTTACAGTTAGAAATTCATGAGCAGCTTAAATACTAAACTATTTATGCATGTTTAACTGTCAAAATGGTTTGGTTACAGGGTATCTTAGCGCCAAGCACTCCCTATATTCTATCATTTATTATTTCAACTAAAAACTCGACATAATTTCTCAGTCACACGCACTTCAAGTCGTGCTTAGGTGTTCGTTTGCCCATGGCTTGTGAATTTTAATTGATATCAAATAATACGAATATGAATACATAAATATCCAACTTGGACTTGTGGGCGTGTATCACAGAAAGGGTTCATAAATATGTTGTGTTTTTTTTTTGGTTAGTGCCGAAATTAATTAACAAAATGTTTGTAAATTTTTCATAATTACAGTTTTGTAGCATACACGATTTGTGGAAAGTCGTGCGTAAATGTTGTAGACTTTCCTGTTGCCAAACAATCCAAATTTGCCGCTCAATAAAGCGACTTAATAACAGCAACAACAAAAGCAACAACAACAACAAGAGAATGCATGTGTTTATGTATGTTAATATGTATGTCTTCCGTTTGTCGTCTAGATTCTTATGGCAACTCACCCCTCGAAATGACCCAGTTTCAGATACACGAAAGCATCTGCAAGAACCGACAACTGAGCAACTGTCAAAAGCAAAGACCCAGCAACTACTTAAAGTAAGAAAATTATTAAAAAAAAGAAGGAACAGCTGGCTTTTAAAGAAAGGCGACAACTGAATGCCCTTTCTTTTCGGATATAGATAATACGAGTTTGTTAAAAGTAAGCTGCATGCAGGAGCTTAAAAGTAGCAATATTACAGAGCTGTAACAGAATACCCTATAGAAAAGTAAACTGATATCAGGAACATATAGGATAGAAATCAAATTGGAGCTAGTTAACAATTTAATTCAAAATATTAAAATAGTTACACTAACCTCTATGACTAATATATAGAGATATATTAAAGGATAAATAATAACTATGCCATTAAAATGCTAGATTTTAAATTGAACTGAAAATTTCCTTACTAATCTACATTTAAATTGCTAACTTTAAACGTTAATTTACAACACTTTAGAAAAATCACAAAAAATCGTATGTTGTACGCAGTTGCTTTTTTGTAAACTTTCTTTGGAATATTTCGCTTTTGTGAGTTCAGAAGATTTATAACAAACGTGAGGCTGGTTTTCTTGTTGCCTAAGCTATATATATACATTCATATTATTCGAATCATTTACTTTACATAGTTATAATATCCACAGTAAGAGTAAACAAATTAAAATGTGCAGCAAAGATCAAAGATTGCTGATGCTGGTGGTGCTGGTTGTTATTCGGGTAATTTGATCCCCTAATATTGTTGGGAATCACGTGTTTTGATTTTGATTCACGTATCATTTGACCCCATTTCATTGCTATTTTGTAGATCAACAAGAAGAACAGGAACAGAGAGAATGGCATCTGTATGAAATTTTAACTTGGAACTTGAGCGTATCTCCCTCAAGTGACCTTGTTTATAGTTCTTAGGTTTCAAAACAAGAGGCAGCACAAGGTCCGATCCACTAATTGATGTTAAACTTGTTGATAAACTCACTTAATTGAAACGAACCAAGCGAACAAAGAAGACCAAGTACTTAGCTCATAAACTGATTGATAAAATATATGCATTTATTACGAAAAGTATTCATTAGTTTATCTAAAGCTGGGTGATGCTATTCTGCAATGGATTCACTTAATTAGAAAAGCTTTTACTGAAATATATTTTGAACTTACAAACAGATCCCCCAGAGCAGCATACAATTTCATTATATAGGAAGCAGTATCATTGGCATTAGTTGCAATGATCTTGCTTCTAATTAACTGTAAATATAGGATTCATTAGACGATAATTCTAACTTGTGATTCGAATATAGAGGTTGAATACTTACAGTGTAAGTCCTACACTCAGCTCACCAGTGATTGCGAATCTCGAAGTCTAAGGGGGAGTTCAGTTTCCATATATTTTCAGCTTCTTCAATCTGTATCTTACGATAATACTACGATTCGTAGGCTCTGCTGGTTCAGACTGGAATTTATTAACTAACTAGTCTGACATTACAAAAATATTATCGCTCTTGTTAGGTACGGAAAATTGCGTATGTTTTCAAACTCTAATCTGGCCTACAAAGTCTATAATGGGACCTGGAAAAACTCCTGGCGAATTTTCAAATAAAACCAAAGAATGTCAATGCCATAATCAATTAAGATTTCGATTTAATGTATACAATTATTATTTCTTTTCGATAAAATTAAGAAGTTCTGCCATTAAAATAAGTTGGCAATACCATTGAGCAGATTACCGGTAATATTGAGTGCTCCATCTACCACACCAGTAGCAACATGTGTTGCAGCACCGGCAACATTTACAGCAGCTCCAGCTGCATCTGTGGCAATGTGTCCAGCATCGGAAGCAATATTGTTAGCCACGTTGGAAGCTTCATTTGCCACATTGTTAGCCACGTTGGAAGCGTCAGATGATACAGTTTGGCCAACATTGGAGGCAGCGGAGTCCACATTATGGGCCACGTTGGAAGCATCGGATGATACAGTTTTTCCAACATTAGAAGCTGTAGAATCTACATTATGGGCAACGTTGGAAGCATCAGATGCAACATTTTGACCAACATTGGATGCAGCAGATGCAACATTTTGGCCAACATTGGTAGCAGCTGATGCAACATTTTGGCCAACATTGGATGCAGCGGAGTCCACATTATTAGCGACATTGGAAGCGTCAGAAGCAACATTGTTAGCCACGTTGGAAGCATCAGATGCTACATTTTGTCCCACATTGGAAGCTGCAGAGGCCACATTATGAGCAACATTAGAAGCATCTGATGCTACATTTTGGCCAACATTGGCAGCTGCAGATGCAACATTTTGGCCAACGTTGGATGCAGCGGAGGCCATATTATTAGCGACATTGGAAGCGTCAGAAGCAACATTGTTAGCCACGTTGGAAGCATCGGATGCTACATTTTGTCTCACATTGGAAGCTGCAGATGCTACATTTTGTCCCACATTGGCAGCTGCAGATGCAACATTTTGGCCAACGTTGGATGCAGCGGAGGCCACATTATTAGCCACGTTGGAAGCATCGGATGCTACATTTTGTCCCACGTTGGCAGCTGCAGATGCCACATTGTGAGCAGCGTTAGAGGCATCTGATGCTACATTTTGGCCAACATTGCAAGCAGTGGACGCCACATTTTGGCCAACATTGGATGCAGCAGATGCCACATTGTGAGCAGCGTTAGAGGCATCTGATGCTACATTTTGACCAGCATTGGATGCGTCTGACGCAGCAGTTTTACCAACATTTACGATCGTCGGATCGGATGCCTGGATAATACAGAAAAGAAATAACCAATAGACAATTTTCCATGCAAACCATTAAAAACAAGAACTTACCTCACCACTCGATAGATTGTTTCCAAGATTATTTGCCGATTGTCCGACATCATTACCAAACTGTGATGCAGCCTGACCCACTGCATTGCCAAAATTTAAAGCTTCCTGTCCAATCTGATTGCCAAAATTGCCCTAAATATGAATTCACAACATGTTCAATATTTAACACAAAGTATTTATAGCACAATAACATACAAAGTCTTGTCCGAGATCGCCTAACAAACTTCTTGCACTCGCTTTTTGCTGTCCTACAAAAGCCAATGCCAACAAAAGAATAACAATAAATTGCATGCTGAAACTTTCAATTAGATATGTTATATTTTATACAAATTATAATTTAAACTAAAGATATCTGCAATTTCAACCTGCTTTTATAGAAAATTGGCATTCGATAAATTGCGATAGCGTTATCAACAGTCATTGTCTAGCGCCAGTTATCTAGGGAATTTTCGGGTAGTACTTAACATAAGCTTTATTGTATCTATAGCAAGATAAATGGTCTGCCAATTTATGCAGAAAAATGTGTTGATTACAGTTACCAATCATAATTGTTTCCTGTTTTTAATTATGCAAAATTAACTCATTTGTCTTAGTATAAACTGATTTATATTTATTGTTATATCACAAATAAATAGATTATAATTGATAATATTTCTTAAATCTGATTTTCAGTTTGATTTATATTATCTATTGCAAATTTCTAGTTCTTTTAGCAAAGATTATATAAGCATTTATTTTGATGCATTATATATTTAAATAAACGTTAATAATATAATAAAAATACACTGAAAATTCCCCCAATTACTGCGTAGCAGAACCATTATTCAGAATGTCGTTTAAAATAACTGGAACGTGCTTATCTTGAAAGTGGTTAGAATTGTCTGCTGGTGATGGTTAAATTGTGCGTCATCACACATAACTTCATAACACCTTGATAATCGTTTTTAATTCGGGTTTTTTATAAACAATTTGATGACGATTATTTTGTTTACCCAAAAAGTACGCAACTCTTTTATTGTTGGCATTGCATCAGGCTCTACTTTAATCTGAAAAACACTTTCATTTTAGAGACAAGAAATTATTTATTTTTATAAATTTAAGTTTTCATAATATTTGCATGAGTTACAGAGCAAAACAATTTATATTCAATCACGATAATTAAATTTATTTAACAAAATTGTATGATAAATACAATTTTTTTTTACTAACAGTATATATATGTATGTATTCTTATCTATGGGTTGCAAAATGCTGAAGTAATCGTTGCCATTATGAATGAACTTCTTTCTGTGAATGAACAAATGTGAATGACCGATCTGCTTCAGGTACTTGGTTATCAAGTTTATGCCATAAATTACTTTTTATGTTCTTTATATAAAAAATAATTATTTTAATAGTCTTTAACATGTTCAGACTTTTTCTTATATCGTGTGGAAGTCTTAAAGTGTTTATAATGTAATTATGGGTTTTAGAGCAATCATATGTCTACAGTCATCAAGTAAAAGTTGCCGAGAAATATTACATATTAAATTAACCACGATTCGATTGCTCAGAAAACGAGAAAATTTTTTATTCTTGAAAATATTATAAGTTTTATAACGTACAAACGTCTCTTTGGAACCCACAATCTTATGGTAGCTTTATTATGATGAATCATTTGGACAAAGTTCACTAACGGCTTTCAAAACATTCTGTCTGTGAATGGAAAGGATTTTTATTTACGTGTTCAAAGTTCAGTAAACAAAGATAACTCTTTAACGGGTGTTTATTTAATTATGGATGGTCGACCAGACACTTTTGAGATACATATGTTTGTTGGTGCAATCCTCTTGAGTTTTTTTTTTGGTTCTACGTCCGGTAATATCTCAAAACGTCTTATCGGTAGCCTAATTATGGATCTGATCAATCATCTTAAAAGCCATATCGTAATTTACTGGCAATATTTCCATATAAATAAGAGCCGAATTTTTCAATTATCATCAATCGCAACAAGTAACAACATGAAGTTTCTTGTATATTTATTCCTGGTTTTGGCCGTAGTCTGCCAGTTGACCATGGCTAAGAGTGCTCTCGCTTCATCTGTGGATTGTAATGCTCAAAAAATTGCCCAAGCAGGTGACAATATTGGCCAAGAAGCTGCCAATGCTGGCAAGACCATTTATAATGATGGCGCCACTTTTGGAAAGGATGTGGCCAAGGAAGCTGCCAACGCTGGTATCAATATTTACAATGATGGCGCTACTTTCGGAAAAGATGTGGGCAAGGCAGCTGTCAACGAAGCTAATTCAATTGCAAACTTATTCTGTAGATTTTCGTTGTAAAAATTAAATAATAATAATAATGCACTTTGAGTTAAAAGGGATCCTTTTATAAGAGTGTTTTAAAATGATTATATTTTAATACATATTTAATATAGCTTTTCTTTTAAGGAAATAGATTTTCCCCCTTAAGAGGAAACTTGTCATTGGATTTTTTTGGGGAAGTTCCTTTCTGCTCATTTTTAGGATTGTGATAGTTTTTAAAATCAAAATTTAAAAAATATTGAGGCTGCTTGTTCTTTTTATGCAGATTTTTCTTTTCTCCTTTGGAATTTTTATAATTAGGCTTTGAAAATGACATTCGTATGATGGCATTGTCAGCTGCTTGTATTTTAAATACAGTTTTGCTTTGATTATTTTTGAAGATATCTTCAAAGTTTGCCTGTTGGGAATGTGATTATTGTGATAATGAGAAACCTCAGTTTAAGAAAATGGACTTACAAATTGTCTCTTCATTCTGCTCTCCAATGTGTCCTCGGCGAGTGCTATAAGATTATATGGTATAGCCAGCGTCAAAAGAATCAGTTGGACAACTCGAAACATACTTTAGGAATTGGCAGTAACTGCCTTCTATATGTCTCGAAACCAAGAAAGTTAGTCTGAACAATCAATTGGATGCAGTTAAATTGAATTTGTTTTAGTTTAAATATGTTCCAAATAGTTTTTCTTTCCATTTTAGGGGAATTTCTATACATTTAAAAGTGCTATTCAAATTTAATTATGGAACTTGTATGAGTATTTGTTACTGTATTTACCTGATCATGTTTGGCTTTTTTTGAGTGAAATCAAAGCATGTCAAAGAGTCTATATATAAATATATATTTGTGACTTTTCTGAAGCTTACAAATTTTCTGGCCAAGTAAGTCATTTTAAAATGTCAAAGTGCTTAGAATTTAAACACGAAATTAAATGTTAAATTCAAATTTGAAAGTATGTAATCAGAAAATGGTTTTTAGATTATTTCCAAATTAATAAAATTTTCGGTTAACGATTAAAATAAATTTTCATTATGGAAGATCAAGTTGGAAAAGAGATAAAAATTGGGATTATTGGTGAATCTGGGCTTGACACTCCCATTATACTAAATGATAGAAAGGAATGTGCTGTATGTACACCGTTTGGAAAACCTTCAGACATTATTGTTGAGGGAACTATTGAAAATGTCAACTGTGCTCTCCTTTCGCGTAGTGGGCGTCTTCATGATATAATGCCATCTAATATCAATTATAGGGCCAACATTTGGGCCATGCGTAAATTAGGATGTACCCATATCTTGGCAACGCATACCGTCAGTTCGCTGCGAGAGAATATTAATCGAGGGGATATAGTTGTCCCACACGATATTATTGACAGTACTACAAAACGTGAGCAAACATTTTATGACGGTGTTGTAGGTAGTCCCCTTGGAGTGTGCCACCTGCCAATGTATCCTGTATTCTGTGAACGGACACGAGGACACCTACTGAAAGCATGTAATGAGCTGAAGCTACCCGTACACTCTAAGGGAACAGCAATCACAATAGAAGGACCACGTTATTCAACTATTGCCGAAAACAATATATATCGAAAGTGGGGAGCTGATCTCTTAAGCATGACTCTATGTCCTGAGGCAGCATTAGCTAAGGAAGCCGGCATTTTATACGCATCTCTGAGTTTCGTCACTAATAAAGAGTGTTGGTGCGCCAACCAGCAAATAGCAAGTACTCATGAAATAATATATACATTTAAGAAAAATGTGGATCAAGTGCAGAAAGTTCTGATTAATGCTATTAAGGAAATTTCCAAAGAGGACTGGACAGAGGACATATTGAAAGCGAAGGTTGAGTATTCCTAGCTATACATTGAACTGTTTATTTATTATCGAATACTTCTTGCAGATTTTGGTGTGCAGTAATTTTTCAAACCGTAATCAATAACATATAAATAATCAATATAATTCTTTAATGTAATATAGTACATATTTGTAATAAATTATGAAATACCTATTCAGTTTTGGATTCAGGAATATCAATTATAAAAACGTTTCTGATTTAAAACGATATTACTCTACATATAGAAATAATTCAGGCTTTTTGGCTTATTTTTTTATGTTGTCACCGGTCACACCGAAATGAAAATGGCGGCATCATCAGTTGTTTGTTATCACTTGTTTAAGGCATACTATCATCTTTATTCCAAAGTACAAATAAATTCTTTACCTGCCAAAATTATGACTACTTTTATATTTTCCACATTTTTTTAACTTTTTTTAAATTTGTTTTTTATTTTCTTGTGCTCGTTTTTTTCTGGCTTAAAGTTGTCATACTTATTGATATACATATAAGAGGTTGCATAGATCCAGTTTGTTTTGGAATTGCTACGCCCCTACATCCTCCCCAAATAAAGGGCATAATTGTAAAGTGGGATTACAATAGCTCGCTTCAAGCGTGGGGTTGTATGATGTACACTAAAATCATCTCGATCGATAAGTTATTTATCAAAATATTGGACGAAAAACAGGAGAAGAGACGCTAACGCAATTGCTTGTCAGCACTATTCGCTTTTCACCGCTACCTGGTCTTTTGAATAAGTGCAGGGTCTCACACGGTCGAGCTTGCTCCACTGTAGATTTTATTCTGAAAATGTTATAAGCTTTCTAACGTACAAACGTCTCTTTGGAGCCCACAATCGTAGACCAGCTTTATTATGATGTATCAATTGGGCAAAGTTCACTGACTAACTAACTAACCAGACTATACCTTTTCGATGTTTGTTGGTGCAATCCTCTTGGTATTTTTTGGGTTCTACATCCGGTAATATCTCAAAGTATCTTATCGGTAGCCTAATTATATCCCATGCATGGATCTGATCAATCATCTCGAAAGCCATATCACAATTGTCTGGCAATATTTCCATATAAATAGGAGCCGAAATTTTCAGCTATCATCAGTCGCAGCAAGTAACAATATGAAGTTCCTAGTATACCTATTCTTGGTTTTGGCCGTAGTCTGCCAGTTGACCATGGCTAAGAGTGCTCTCGCTTCATCTGTGGACTGTAATGCTCAAAAAATTGCCCAAGCAGGTGACAATATTGGCCAAGAAGCTGCCAATGCTGGCAAGACCATTTATAATGATGGCGCCACTTTCGGAAAGGATGTGGCCAAGGAAGCTGCCAACGCTGGCATCAATATTTACAATGATGGCGCTACTTTCGGAAAGGATGTGGCCAAGGCAGCTGTCAACGAAGCTAATTCAATTGCAAACTTATTCTAGAGAATTTCGGGAGATTTTCATTGTAAAAATTAAATAATAATATTAATAATGCATTTTGAGCTCTTTAAATAAATATTTCAAAATCATTTGCTGTTTGGTTTTATTTTTTTAATATTTATTTTAAAGATATATTTTTATAAGGATGTTTTAAAAATAATTGTTTATATACTTTATATAGCTATTCTTTTAAGGGTATAATTTTCTGGAAATATCTCTTATCCCATTTTAAGGGTTGTGATAGTTTTTAAATTCAAAATTTTAAAAATATTAACGTTGCTTTTTGCTTTTATGCAGATATTCTTTTTCTCCTTTGGAATTTTTATAATTTTATTCTGTTCTCCATTGAGTCCTCGCCGAGAGCTGTAATATTATAAAGTATAGCCAGCATCCAAAGAATCAGTTGGACAACTCGAAACATTCTTCAAAAAGTAATTGCCTTCTATATGTCTCGAAACTTAGAAAGTTTGTCCGAAAAATCAATTTGTTGCAGTTAATTTTAATTTGTTTTAGTTTAAAGGTGTTTGTTTTTGTGTACATATCAAGAGTCTATATGTAAAAGTGTTCTTGATTTTAATTATTGAACGTGTATGAATATTTATAACTTTATTTGACTTTGCTTTTTTGGAGTGAAATCAAAGTATATCGAATAGGTTTGTCCTGAAGTTCCACTAATTATTTTCGTATTTGCTGGATTGTCTTTCGTCTCGCTCTCAACATATTTACCAAACTTTATCTGTAATTAATTGAATAATTAAGCTTAAATTATTTGTAGTATTTTTGTGTACTTACGAACTCGTTTAAAATCTGATTGCTGTGCTTAGAGGTGATAGGCCTTTGATCTTTCATTTCTTTTGCCATGCGATGCATTATGCTCTCCAAGCGTTTCATGTCATAAGGATAAACTACATGTCTATCAATAAATAACAGAAATATAATTATCAGAACTCTTACTGATGTCAAAGATGACATTTTGTCATCTGAATGATCACACGCTGCCTGGGGCAAAAGTGTTAATGTGGATTGTTTTAAAGATTTTCATGGCCCATTGGCAACGGTTTTTGTCGTTTCAAACTCAATTTCAAACACTGAAATGTGTTAAATGTCTTGTGGCAGAGTCAATGTGAGGGTCTTAGCTCCCGTGGCGGGTTTGCCGCAATCGCAATTGTAATCGTTGAGCATTTATTGTGATTTTTATGCAGCTCGCCAGTGTTTTAATAGATTTTTGCATAAAACGCTTCCCAGGGTTACCGTTACACTTTTGCCTAATGTAAACAAGTTATAAAACGATCGTAAATCGCAAAAAAAAAACAGAAAACGAAACTATAGCGTCATAAAAATGCTATAAAATATGCTACTGTCGGAGGAAAAAAGGAAACGGTTTTTTATGCCGCCTGCGAATTTGCGAAATGCACAAATCGTAAAATCAGAAGAAAAAAAAACTACGGGGTGTGCGGCCAGACCTTTCTGACCTCAAAGGGCAAAGGCACCCAAAGGTGTAACCGTTTACATCTCTCCCTTTCTCTCTGGAATTCTCTCTTCAGTCCCCCTTTGCCGTCATTTGCCGCAAAATCAAAATGCTTTTGTCAATGAATTAGAATCGCCCGAATGAGTATGGCTCGTAAAGTATTTGACACTGTTATTGTTGCTAAATTTACTTTTCTTCGTTTTTTACTATCACTTTCACATTATTGCTTAGTCACATTTATGATAATGTTTGTGTTAAAAGCTTGGGTATAATAGAATTTACATGCTTTCAATTTAATTTTCCCTTTTTCTTGAATAAAGAATACTTAAGGTCAATTGAATTTCGTATATTGTTATTTAAATTAAATTAGAATTAACAGTTTTTTTTAATACATTGAATTATTAAATCATTTTTAAATCATATAACGCAACTGTCGCATTACATTCACTACGACTTTATTTGGTAGTAGGTGAAATTGTCTACTACCTTTTCAGTCTGCTACTTTTTATTGTTGCAGTTCAGCAACACTTTAGTAAATCATCCCCAAAATTATACCAGTATTTTCATATTGTGTCGTTTGTTTTGCCGTTGCTTCAAAACGTACATTTGACACGAGTTGGGGAGAGGCAGCGTGGCCGAGCGGTCTAAGGCGCTGGTTTTAGGCACCAGTCCGAAAGGGCGTGGGTTCGAATCCCACCGCTGTCACATCTTTTTTAATTTCTTTTTAAAGTGTTATTTATTTCTCTGGGATTGATTTCATTTTGGAAGATTGATGTATAAACATGTGTGAAGTAAATGCTTACGTGGGGACTCAAAACGTTTGGGAATGACTTTCACTTTTTTATATATTGTTTACTTATATTGTTTGAGTTCATTGACAACATAAACTCTGATCGAGAGTTAGGTAATATTACAGATATTACAGATAGTGGGTTCTTTTAATAGAATGCTTCTACTTACAAAATAGCCAGTGTAAGTTGTGTGTCTAGAAACAGCTGGGCGACATACGGCAGCGTGGCCGAGCGGTCTAAGGCGCTGGTTTTAGGCACCAGTCCGAAAGGGCGTGGGTTCGAATCCCACCGCTGTCAGAAGGAATTAACCTTAATTTTTTGGTGGTTGTGTGTCTGTTTTCTTTTGCATACTGTGACTTTTCCGCGCTTAATTAGACCATCCCCACGCCCATTTTCCGGCACAGACGTTTATCTGGCGTTGACATTTCCCGCGTGCGCGTATTTAAATTTATTTGAACCCTTTCTGCGGTAACATGTTGATCTTGTTGGTAACCCGCCGTGGTTGTCCAATTTGGGAACGAAATGAAAGGGAAATGACAGGAAATTAAAGGATTTTGCGGTTTCATTATCAACTAGCGAACTGTCCTCGCTGCGGGGCGAACTTTGAAATTCAATGTATGAATCAAATACTGCGGCAAGTGAAAAGTAACTAAGTTTATCAAAAGTGTTCTTACTTCATCTCATTGATAATTGGGTAAGCTAATGGCAAAGGTTTTATATTCCAATTGTTAAAAATATTCTCCGGAAATGTGCTTACTTTCGCTTCCAGACTATTTAAAATAAAGTTTTAAGTGTTTCGTAAACATGTCTTGTGACTTTGTGAATCACGTATATCTGCGGTTTCTCTGTTCTAATTAAAAAAACCAAAAACATATTTTTAATGTGCTCTATAGTTTAAGTTATAAAATTATACAATGCATTTATGGTATAAACTGTGTAGCCGGACTGCGGCTATAACTCTTGTAATACGTTTTTATTCTTCAAAATCGATTTCAACTTTTATATACTCTCTCTTTTTCTCCAATCCTCGAAATATTCGTTAATGTCCTTTTTCATTTGGACATTTGATAGCCAGAAGTCTCGTGGCTTTGTTTGCGATATGCGTCTTATTTTTGGCAAAGACGATTGAAAAGCCAACTAAAAGTTCTCTGGTTGTCAATGGACCATCCTAGAGTACCAATATTTTAATTTGCTTGACGTGATGCTCATCAGTTGAATTTATTGGTCTTTTTGGACGGAGTTCGTCCTTCAACGCTTGCTTAATTTCAAAATTTTTTCAAATATAAGATTTGTCCACATCGAAGCACCCGGTCATGGTAAATTGATCAGTCCGGTTAATATTTGTACACAGTATTAAGTGAATAGGATAGGATTTGCGGAAATTCTTAAAAATTATATTGAAATATATCCGGGGGTTTTACCTGCTTAACATAAGAAAACGGGAAATTCATAACAACTGTTACAACTTCTAGGTAGCTTCTTCATTTGATTACCCCTCGATTTATATGTTTTGATATAGTAACTATTTAATATGGAATTTTTAAGTAAATATAATTTTCTTCCAGTTCATTCCATTAGTCATTAATCTGTTATTGGACGTACATATGTGTATTTGGTTTGCAAATTATAATGCAGTTGATTCAGCTCAACTATCTCCCAGTGGTCTATGTAAATTTTTTAAAGCCGTTAAGCCGTTAACGCCATTAGAAACTTGTTACCAGGTCCGGTCAATATTTGTTAGGATAGTCTCGACTTTAAATTGACAAATCACTCTCTTCCGACGTGTGCTGTGTAAGTCTCAATTATATTTTGTGTACTCATGCATTTTAATATTAAATAATTTATTACGTTTGACACTTGAACTCGGAATCATGACGGATAATTGCAAAAATCGGACTATAGTAATTTGTAAAATTGTTATAGATCACACTTTCCAGCCAGATGAGTAACCTATTAACGCAAATTAGAAGCGGTTGAATGAGACTTCGTCATATCTAATCAATTGCGTTTAAAGCGGATTCTAGTCAGACGTCATTGATTTGAGGTTTTTTTAAAAAATTTATTTTGACTTTGGCTTAGTTCATTGCTCTCTAAACATATTTTGAAGATCATATTTTCCCCATTAGGCATAGTTCTTAGATTTGCTCTAGTCTCACCCAGTGACATGCATTTTGATCTGAGATGATAACTTAGAGCTATAAACGCTACTAGAAATTAGCTTGACCACAAGTTAAGCCCCTTTTGGATAACAAAAGCGTTTCATTGATGTTGATCAACCTGCTGATAAACTTGAGAGCGACTTTTTGGTACCGGTTCTCATATTAACATTCATATTCACACTCATACTCATGCTCATTCGCATACTCGAACTCAAACTCGGCTTGTTCTTAAAACTGCTCTGACTCTCAGCTAACCCGATCGACTATAAAAGCTCTGTCCCAACTTGCATCATTCCACAGTCTCAATTCTAGTCGCGAATACGTAATTAACTTATTGTTAGTTATAATAATATCGCATGCAATACTCGTGTATTAAATCGTTTATAATGAAAGTGTTTATATTGCTATTGTGCATTTGGGGAGTGGATTTAACAAATGGTCGATGTAAGTGATTTACCAATAAATGTTGACCACAAAATTGATGGGATTTTAATGGTCAAATGTGCCTAATCCAAAAAAAAACCCATAAACGCATTTTTAAAGTGAACTTTTTGTGGGAAAAAAATGATTAAGCAGTCGCTGCAATTGCGTGTCAAGCTGAATGCATTTGGGATATTACCAATGAATAACTTGAATGTGTCAATTTTTTTGGTAATTTTCCGAATCATTTGACGAATCAAATCAAATACCTTGACGCAGACAAACGTTATTCAACATTTTGGAAAATCCTCATTAAATTGAAATTAACATTAAGCTGCGAGCAAGCTTAATTTTTGGCATAATCTAATAATTTAAATTCAAAAATGTTTTCTAAAGTTCAATGTAAAAAGTTTAACGTGTTTTGTGTAGAAAATATTTTCTTGATTTTACATTTACGAAAGGATATTCTACATTTGAATTAAAACCAAATATCAGAACATTTTTTTGAGTGTAATGTTAAAGAATGTCAGAATATGATTTTAGTCGCGTGTGCGGCGCGTGATTCCCCTCGTTGAAAAAGAACCAGATTTTGATCTTCTGTCTTCTGTCTCCTCCTTGCAGATGCTCGTTGTATAAATCCAAATCAGCGCGCTGGTCTTTGTGTCCAGATAAATGAGTGTCAGACATTGTATTCGGTGTTGCAACAGACCAACCTGTCGCCATCGGAGAAACAGTTTGTCAGAGAATCCGGCTGTGGCATGGGAAGCGATAATCGTCCCTTTGTCTGTTGCACCAGGGATACTGGCTACACACGTAGTCGCCGTTTGACGCCCTCGTTTTCGGACTATGGTGACTTTTTCGATAACGGCAATAGCTTCGATTATGGTTGGAATCCAGCACCAACACCACCTGCACCACGTACTATGCTATTTCCCAGACAGGATCGCAGGCCATGGAGTTTTGGTGAAGAGAGCATTGAGAGAAGTCCGGTTCAGGGACAGTCTCAACAGGGAGATGGTTCCAGTTTGTTGCCACAGCCACCAAATTGTGGTGGCGTGACAATCGACAACAAAATCTATGGCGGAGAGGACACTGATCTTAATGAGTTCCCTTGGACAGTGCTTTTGGAATATAGACGCCTCAATGGCAATGGACTCTCCACCAGCTGTGCGGGGACTTTAATCAATCAGCGTTATATTCTAACTGCAGCTCACTGTCTGGTAGGACGTATTGTGCGAGAAATTGGACCACTGTGAGTACTATTTGAATATAAATATTATTTATTACATTTACATACTTATAGAAAATCATTTAAAAGAATGATCAACCGATTAAACGTATCCATGAACAGACATAAGATTAAGCAGCAGAAAGAATTCCATTGCAAACTGGTTTCCTAGCATTCATAACAAAAGTGTGCTTATTCATAATTTAACAAGCTTCTGTACGAGTTCTCTGAACTAAGCTACACTTTCCAGCTAACCAATTAAGTTTAAAAGGAATCCCCGCAACACAGTCAACAAATGTAACACTCCCCAATACTCAACTGGGCATTGTTTTGGTTCCCATATTGTTGATTTCTTTTTGATTTGTTTTGTTTTCTGTTTCTAAATTCAAGCATATTAATTAAGTAGCTAGTTAGCCAAACGGCTAAACCAGATTCAAAGTGTTTTTCGTGAATCATTCCGACGGGATCGACGGGGGCATGGGACGGGTTCAAAGTGGATAACAATTCGTTACGCTCTTAATTTACTTGACTGGTTCGGTTTTGGGTGCTTGAGTTTGTCTGATGTCGGACACGTTTGCACTTTTAAAATTCAATTAGCAATATCTGATTTCCTGCTTAATGAGCACCCAAAAAAAAAATAAAAACTTTTACTCAAATTGAAACTTCTATTCAATTTTTCAGTGCATCGGCGAGGCTTGGAGAGCATGATACACGTACTGCTGTGGATTGTCCCAATGGAGGTGGAACCTGTGCACCGGAGGCTCAACGTCTGGGCATCGAGGAGATGCGTGTCCATGAGCTCTATAAGGAAACATCTCCAAATCAATTACATGATATTGGATTGGTGCGTTTGGAGCGCAATGTTCGATATTCAAAAAGCATTCAGCCTGTTTGTTTGCCTTCTGTGGTTGCGCCGGAAACTAAACAAGCTGGTCAACAGTATACGGTTGTTGGATTTGGCAGGACATTGCAGACGTCGCGTAGTCCTGTCAAACAGAAACTGGCTGTTAGTTACGTGGAGCCGGCACAGTGTAAACGCAAGTTTGCCGAGAGAAAGATTACCATAGTACCAACTCAACTCTGTGCCGGAGGCAAATATGCCCAGGATAGCTGCGATGGTGACTCTGGTGGTCCTTTGATGCGATTCCGTGACAGTTCCTGGGTGCTGGAAGGCATCGTTTCCTTTGGCTACAAGTGCGGACTTAAGGATTGGCCTGGAGTCTACACAAGAGTCGCCGCCTACGACATTTGGATTAGACAAAATGTGAGGTCATAAAAGTAGTCCCTTTTAATCTAGTTTAAATCAACTCCAATTGAAGATGTGGTCAATCTAGCTCGCTACGCTAACCTAATCTAGTTTAAGTTTAAAGCTCGTATTGTGATTTTGCTTTTCATAATCGTACATCGTACATAAGTTCATATTCATTTAAAACACTTAAGCATATTCAATATTTATTAATAAGTGTTAGCTACTCGTATTTAGTGAATAAAAATTTACCCAATATCAAGTGAATGAACTGTGTATGTATATTTGAAAAATGTTTTGGATTTTCCAAACGGCTTTGGGCCAGAAACAATCGCTAGCCATTGACATTGCAACCGCGCATTAATTGCCCACCGTCAATAAGCATAAACCACAAGAAAACTTCCGGTAACAACTGCCTAACAACAGCTGCCTTTAAGTTGGGCTTGGACTTTGGCATATGTTTTTGCGGTTGCTTTTCATTGTCAGCTCGTTTTCAGTTGGCGCCACTGAGAAATTGTCGTTGAAGAGAAAATTTTCAGGTAAAAAGGGATGTCCTGTTTATAGATTCAAGATATTAAAGTATGCCGGTTTTTAAAGCCATAAATTCCGGCTCTCTTTGATGTTGATAGCCAACTTTTCTTGGCTATTTCATGGTTACATTCATTAAACAGTTGGCGTTAAGTTATTGTTAATTAACTTGATTAACTAAAGAAGAATGTTATACATTTATAGAGTGCATTGGGTTATTCAAGAGTCAGAAAGAAACTATGTCAGTTACTCATGCTTCTAAAACAGTTCTCATTAATTTTCTTGTAATTGATAAATAGTAATTTGTACTGTAAAATGATAAATTTTATGAAATTCTGAAGCAAAAACGGCATCACCCTTTGCGGAAAAAGCAAAATGAATAAGAAAAGAAACTTATAGATTCTTCAGTCACCTTCGATTACTTGTTGTTAGACTATACTATATATGTACAATGTACATGCGTAATCTGATTAGCTTCTTCATTAGAAGCTTAGAGATTAGAAAATACTTAAATAAATAAATAATTCTGTTTATTTATTTTATTCTATATTATTTAGCTTTACTGTGATCTAATTATATAATAAATATTTTTGTTTTATTTATTTTTATTTTTACTCATTGTTAAAATGTACATCAAATTTAAATTTAACTATTTAACGCTCTTATCATTTGTAAAAAAGCTTCATGATAAGTGGAATTCATTGATCAGCAAAAAACGTTAAATGAAACTTTCGGCCAAAGCTGCGTATAGCTTTTAAGTACAATGCATGATTTAAAAGCTCGGCCGAAAAGTAGGCAATGCACAAAGTTTGAACAGCAAATGAAAGTGAAACTGAAAATAAAGTTTATAAAAATAAAACAAAGTTTCAATGCTGAGCGGCAGGTCTGGTTGCATAACCGGACCCAGGGACCGGTTAGCGGGCGACGGGAGGCCAATAAAATAAAAGCTTGACCGTTGCTCCCGTTTCGCAGGCGTCGACGACGCAGCTGACGTCGCAGTCGGCTGCCGATTGGCGACTGCAGTTTGTGCGCTCGTTTTGGTGTCACAAGCGTTGGTGGCGACGCTGTATATTTATTTAATTTTTTGGCACTTTTAAGCTTCGGCTCTTCCGACTCCGAAACTCTGAGGTTTCGGTTTCAGTTTCAGTTTCAGTTGCGGCAGAGACAGCGACAGCGACTGAATCTGCGGCTAAGTCGACAGCCGCTGAGCGCAGCATTCAAATTGAATTTCAATACACGGCGAAGCGTTCACGCGAGCGGATTCATATTTGCGTTTGTTTAAGCGGTTTGCGATTGCGTATACGCCGCGTGCGTCTGCTCTCCTCTTCGTCTCGTCTCTAGTTGTCTGTTTGTTGTCATTCGTTGTTTACACATTACGTTTATTTGTTCGTGCCACGTTTTTGACACTTTGCTTTGCCTCGTGTCACGTCTAATCGATCATTGATCGATTTATTCAGCCAATCGCTGATGTACCTGTATCCCTATAACAACGGCGCATTGTGGGCGGCCAGTGTATTGCTCGCGCTTGGCCTCGCAACAGCAACTCCAGAGGCAACCCTCGCTGAGACCAGCCCAGCCTGTGATATACCCAACGAGACAAAACGAGGTATCTGCGTCGAGGTGAACCAATGTGCCGCCTACTTGCAAGTGCGGAATGTGACCAACCTCAGCTCGGAGCGTGTCAATTTCCTGAAGAAGGTGCAGTGCGATGTGGAGACACCAAAGAATACGGATAATGTCAATGCCGACTATAAACCACTTGTTTGCTGTCCGGCCAATGGACAGGATTATCTCTATCCGGTCATACAGTTCTCCAAATTTGAATATCGTCGCTTTCTGGATGTCACGGCGAGATTCAAACGCAAGAAACTCAAGCGACGCATTCAAACTGTGGAACCAAGTACGGGTTTTAATTTGTTGAATGAATGTGGCAAGCAGGTCACAAATCGCATATACGGTGGGGAAATTGCTGAGCTGGATGAATATCCCTGGCTGGCACTGTTGGTCTATCATTCAAGTAAGTTAATTTTTTGAATATTCAGCGAAAGGTATTTTTTCATTTTTAAACTTTAATATTAAAATATATGAAATTTCCAACAAATGTTAATTTTTAATAAGAGAGGAATGCGCATGAGAGAGTAATACGCATAAACAAGAATCAGAAAGAAAGTAATGGACTTTGCATTTTACAAAAATTGCATTTCTATTTGTTTTTGCAAGTTTTCCAAATTATTATTTAATTATTTATTATTTTATTATTTAAATTATAAATAATGGAATAAAATGTGATCAAACTGAGAAGAGAATACAAAACTTGTGTTGTGGTAAGGTGTTTTAGGGGATTTCCTGTAGGTAAAGTAATACTTCACTTACAAACATAATTACTTTGATTTATTTCTTATTAGGCTAGGTTTAATATGTTGTATGAGGTTTTCTTTAAGTATATTAATACTTTTATTTTCTTAGATGACTACGGCTGCAGTGGAGCTCTAATTGATGATCGTCATATTCTGACTGCCGCTCATTGTGTTCAGGGTGAAGGCGTGAGGGAGCGACGTGGACTGTAAGTCTTAAATACCTTATCAATTTCTATATAACTTATATTAATATCTATTCATTTACTTGCCCTTAACGCTAAGAAAGCATGTGCGCTTGGGGGAGTTTAATGTGAAAACGGAGCCGGATTGTATTGAAGAGCCCAACTATTTAAGCTGTGCGGATGCTGCACTGGACATTGCCTTTGAACATATACACGTGCATCCAGAGTACAAGGAATATTCCAATTATAAGTACAATGATATTGCCATAATTCGACTGAAGCATCCGGTCTCATTCACACACTTTATCATGCCCATTTGTCTGCCAAACAAAAGCGCCCAAACGCCGCTTGTCGAGGGCCAAATGTTCTCTGTCTCTGGCTGGGGGCGAACCGATCTCTGTAAGTGTTTTCTTTATTATCCAAAAATACTTTATGCTTACCTTTTAATATCTTTTTGCAGTCAACAAGTACTTTATCAACACACATAGTCCCATCAAATTGAAGCTGCGCATTCCCTATGTTTCCAATGAGAATTGCAGCAAGATTCTCGATCTCTACGGAGTTCGTTTGGGTCCCAAACAACTCTGTGCTGGCGGTGAGAAAACCAAGGATACTTGTGCTGGGGACAGTGGAGGTCCTTTGATGTATTTTGATCGTCCTCATTCCCGCTGGGTTGCCTATGGAATTGTCAGCTACGGATTTACACAGTGTGGGTCTGGACCCGGAGTTTATACCTCCGTGTTGAGCTACATTAGCTGGATTGAGAGCATCATAAAGCCACAAAGTTAAGAATGTGGAGTGTGGCACATCTGATTGACGTCAGATTTTAGAAATTTTTTAATTATGTTATTTAAAGAACGAATAACAAATGGAAGCCTTTTTAAAGAAGGGGGCTGGTCGGCTGTGGGAAGGAGACATTGTACTGTTTGTGTCTCTAAATATTTGTACATATTTTGCTAATTATCTAACTTTTTTTCTTATTTTACAAGTAGTGTTGTGTATGCGCACGTGTGTGTGTGAGTGTGAGTGTGTTTATGTGTGTTAACAAAAGTCTGAAAAACATGTTTCTATTTAAATAATCTATTAAAATATTTACACACACTTGTGGTTTCAATTAATCAAATGCCAGAAATGTTTTAAGACCTGGCCTTGGCTAAAATGATTATATGGCTAGCAACGAGAGCTGGATTTGTTGGAATAAAGTCGATGAATCATTCGGAGAGCTGTAAATGAAATTACAATAAAAGAAGAAGAGCTGCTGAGGGGGTAATAGTGTTAAAAGAAAATGGCCAAGAGACTGGAAGGCAGACAGGTAGATAGACAGGTGAACAGACAATCGTCAGCTGTTTCACTACTTTTCCAACAGCTGGTTAAACTTGATATTGCAGTTTTTTGATGTCGTCATTGATTGCCACACTTTGCTTTCACTCCCCATTCGCGTGCACTCAAAAAACACTGTAGCTTCAGCTTTAGGCCTGGCTCAGAGAGCTGAGCTGAGCTCGGCCAATTTGAGCGACAATGATGCAATGCAACCGCAAGTGGACTGCGGCCAACTCAACTGCTGCCCAAAATTCAAATCGATGTCATTCATCCATCAGCCAAGTTAGCCAAAAATAGCCACAGACAAAGCACAACATTTGTATGCACAGTTAGCTGCCAGCTGTTGCCACCTTTACCCCTCACTCTCCCCGTTCACCATCATCTCGTTCTCCGCTGTGCCACTGACCAAAATTGGTCTGACCAATGGCTAAATGATCATCACCATCATTATGATCATCGTCACCATCATCATCACCATCTTGTTGGTGCGTCAGCGTAGTGAAAGTGAACTTGACTCTTTGACGCTCTCAAGTTGATGTTGAAGTTAATGTTAATGCTACCTGCTGATATGATATGTCTATGATATACCACATTAATATTCATGATGATGTTTATCAGAAGACAGCTTGGCGCTCTTTTCCACTACAGCTATTACTATTGTTGTTGTTGTTATTATTATTATCGCTCAGTTTGCCCAGCTCATTATGACGCTTTGGCGATTTTTGTTAACCTTGAACTACATAGATATGAATTGTATATGAATGTGCACATACATATGTGTATTTTGTGACTGTATTACGCGAATTGGCAAACATTTTTGGCATTGAAAATTGCTGGAAGTTATAAATTATTTTATCCCATCACTGAAAGTTAATTAACTTTATCTGCAAAGTTTACTTTCTGGTACTCAAGTAGATGGTAGATGGTACTATAACACTCACCTTTAAAAATATATAGATTTTAAACAATATTTATAATTTCTGATTAATTATTTTAAGCCTTTGTTCTTTAATCAATGGACTAAGTCTTGAATGAAATTACTGAAGTTTAATTTGGGCTTGGTTATTTGAACTCTCAAACATTTTGATATTTCTTGAGTAAATATTTTAATATAAACACAGTTGTATGTTCATTAGATTTGCGTAGATAGTCTTTTACAGATGACCCTTTTAATCATCTAAACATTTACTTGATTACAGATTAAGGATGTAAGTAAAAGGGAACCACAGTGTAAAAAAATCTATAGAAGTCAAATGTGTTATTTCAAGTTTCTAAAACATAAGAAATGCAGTAAATAAAAATTGAAATTTAAATTGTATTTTACTTCTTTTAATTCAATTTAAAATTATTTTTCATAGCACATGCCTTTAACAGCTGATTTACTTTAAATTGTATAAACTTTAAATTAAACTGGTATGAAGTATATATAATCTTTTAAAACTTATGCATAAATATTCAAACATATATTTATATAAAGTGCACACAACTAATGCGATTACTGAAAAAATTTTAAAGTTCAGGTGCCACGCCCACACGGCAATTATAGAGGCAATTTTGTAAAGTCGGTTTTCTGAACGACAATAGGTCGACTAATCAGTTTAGGGAACTGAACAACCCTCTTTCAAAAAATAATTGAGTTAGGTAACGTTTTGTTGCTGCGGCTTTTAGTCTTTTGTGTAAAAAGTTTGTTTGGCCAAATGGGAAAATTAGAAGGTGGACTATGAAATTAGCCATATGCCATATAAGAGTTCTACAGGTGCAGAACAGTTGGCACTAAATGGTTTGAGTTCACTTTGTTATTTTCTTTTCATTCATTCACTTTTTTTATGTCCTTAGCAATTGCTTTGCCATTTATTTGCAGCTGAGCCCAAATGCAAAACAATAAAAGTTTATCGAGTTGTTATTATTGTTGTTCGACTCATATCAATAAATGCGACAACGTGAAACGTAGACGACAGACATGACATTGACATGCCATTAAATGCCTTTCCACTAAACAGGACATTCACACAATGTCAGGATACAGGATACAGCCATCAAATTCTTTGCATCCCTGTACTGCAGGGGTAAGAGCAAGGGTAACATTTGGGCTAAATTGTTGTAGAAATTCAATGAAATTAGAATGCGAAAAAATAATAAATGAAAAGGGCATAATATTGAAATTGCAAATGTACTTCGGATCGGTTTTATTAGTTAATGGATTCTCAATTGAATTACAAAGAAAATAAAAACAGAATTAATGCCAAGTGAAAAGCAACTTTTCTTACAGTGAGACAAATTTATCTTCTTGTCGAAGTACCATACTGTATACCATACTAAACCGAAGAAAATAAAACTAAAGCACATAAGTAAGTTTTATTAGTTACACCATTGAGATACTATACTTATAATAATACATTGTTTTCTAAATTCGAATCGCATATCTTTAAGTTCCATTAGCTTTAAGATGGAGCATTTTATCCTTACTTTAAGAACCTTAGGCATATTTTTTCAATGTCTAAATAAGGTCTCAATTAACTATCCTAATAATAAACTGACTTAAACTGCAAAGAAACTAATGTCAAATGTCAAAGATATGTATTAAATAAAGCTTATACGGACATGGAAAAAATTGGCTTTAAAATTGTTATTCTAGCTCAAATAGCTGCGAAGATATAAAATTGCCGGATATAGTGTTCATATATCTAAGTATATATGTACTAAAGCATCTACTTCCTCTTTGTACTCAGTGTACTCTACAGCTTCTGTAATGAGCGGTACATTAGTCTCGACATTTATAACGAGCATAATTTTTTACATTGAAAAGCTGCAACACATCTTAAAAAGTCGTTGCACAGGGCATCATTTATAACCATAATGCAAAGATAGTTCTTTATCTCTATATTTGAAACTGAGCTTTACTGAAGTTCAAAATAACAATTGACTTATCATTCACTGTCAACAAGTTGAACCAAGTGGATGCAACTTTGTGGCATCAACAAGTACTCGTAATAAGATAAAATGCATTGCGGTTTCTTCTTCTTGACTTTGTTAAGTCTTTCTTTGGTGATCATCAATTGTGAGCAGCCATAATACAGAGATCACAGAGGTAAGTTGTCATTAAAAGTTTCTTGCATTTAAACCATTATATATTTTAATACTTCTAATAATTCGCCTGCCCGCAGATTGTGCCTTTAATCAAGTCCACAGTGGTATTTCCCTATGTGAAACCTGCGGAAATTGTGTTTGGAAATCCACGTCACTTACCGTTTGCTAGGAGAAAAATGCATTTCAATAAAGTAAAGAAGGACGAAAAGGACAAAGCCACAAGACGTAACAGGCGAAGAAAGCATAAATATACAAAAAATAATTCATCGCAAATGATTGTGAATAAACCAAAATATTTCAAGCACAAATTAATGTATAAAGCAATTGCAAATTAAAAGCAACGCCCCAAACTATGCAATTAAAATATATATAAATAAAGTAAATTTGTTTGAGAATGACAAATCAGTGAATACTCTCTATATACATAAGTATATCTTATGTTGTATAAAAATACGTGTATATTATAGATGTTTATTTTAATTTATTTTAAAAAGATTTGAAACAATAGACAATCTATAATATTTTTCGTTCAGTTTCCTACAGAGTTTAATTGCTTATGTGAATTCAAATCAAAGTTGCCTCACTCAATGCATCAAGTTATTCATAAATCCTTTTGCAAAATCTGTATTGACTCAACTGTACACTGTGGCACGTGGCAATAACACAAAATAAACAAAATCTGTTGCAGTAAATATAAACAGCAATAGACATTAGATTTTTAATCAACATGGGCATAATGGGAAAGCGGGAAAACCTTACCGATAATCATCACAATAATCGTGCACGTGATGCTAAAAATTATGACTTTCACTTTTGTGCAAAAATTGTAAGAGAGGAAATTTGCATATTGCCTGGGAAGCATTTATTCCCCGACTGCCACTTGAGTTGTTCAATATTTATTAAAAATTAGCAACAAGCTGTTGAAATGAATGAAAAACCATTTCAGGGGATGGCAGTTGACGTCACGACGCCGCGGCGTCGTTTCCTTCCGTTTATCTCATTTACGACCCTCTTCAAGGGTGCAAAAAGTGTGCAAATTATAAATTTTCTCTTTTCCTTTTCATAATTATGCAGCCTGTCGAGTGTGGGAAGAAACAGAGATTTTTATTTTCATTTATATGTTATTTTTATTATTATTGAAATTAAATTGCTGTCAACGCAGACGCAATGTGACGGAAGTAATGGACTCTTCCTTCTTGAATGTAGGTGAAATTCCAGCCTGGTATTGTTGGCTTTCTAAGGCAATGGGTCATTGCCGCAGGGCAAATGCTTCTGTTAACAATCCACACACAATATAAAAAGAATATTTAATTCCAATTTGGCGTCCCACAAAATAACATCGAATTTGCATATGAAAAACTAATTATAAACATTTGGTAACAGTTTCTTTAATTCTCGTTATATTTCTCTCTTTATTTTTTCTTTTGTACTAATTGAAATTTTGAACTGCTGTGCAAACAAAAAGGTTGCCCCAGGGTGGGCGTTGGGCGTTAGACAGTGGGTGTGGCTATGCAAACAACGACATATGTAGACTTGCATGTATGTGAGTGTGGGGTGGGGTAGGATAGGCTGAAAGGCAGCGGGGTGGCGGTGTAAACTGTACAACAAGATGACAAATTCATGTCATTTGAAAACAACGCACAAATAAATAAATAAGTAGAAGGAAAACTTAAAGCAGCCTGCACATATGTGTGTGTTCTGAGTGTGAGTGTGTGTGTGTGTGTGTGTAGGCAACACTTGCGTCTTTTGGCAAATTTTCCCAAAAACTCAAGTGGCACTCGCGGCAAGTATCTGCAATTTGTCGCTCTCTCTTAGTGTGAAGTTAGGCAACATTTTTTGCACATTAGCAGAGCGACAACAACACTTGAGCATGTGCAACGGAAGTTGCTTCAAGTGCTCCTGATAATGCGCCAAACTATACCCAGAGCCAAGTACTTGAAGTTGTCAGCTGTCAGTGAGATACACATGCTTACCACACACACCTACAGTTCTATTGCCACTTGCCACATGACGCACGGATTTGGCAAAATATTTTCAAAGTCAAATACAATTTAATAGCAAACTGAGACAAGCTGACAATGCCAAAGCCAACGCCTTGCCCCGGGCGTGGACCATCTACAAACGAGAGAGGGTCCATACCCTGTAATCGTAACAGATGTAAGACGGGTATAATAAAGTTAAAGTAGGTTTAAGTTAAAGTAGAAGTTAAAGTATGGGTAGAATAAGAAGGAATTTTTCATTAAAACTACTAAAATAATTTAAAGTGGAAATATGTATAAGTATTTTAAATTATATAATAATAATAATAATAATAAATATAAATAATATCTTAATTCAAATGAGACTAAGAAGTTAACTGAAGGATAGAAGTTGTCAGACCATTACAAGGTACAAGGAGTTCGAAGAGTTCAGACCGTCATAATTTTGCAAGTACTAAACCCGTTTCCAAACGGAATGTGGTTTTCATAATGATTTGCATTCTTAATTAACCAATCTACAGGGTATCTTTCAATTTCATACTCGCATGTTTAATGTAAATAGGATCACATGTGGCCAGGTCCACTTGGTTCTTTGTTTGATGGGTTGGGCACACTGGCAAACCCAACGACTATGCAAATAACATTTAATTGTTTTGGCAAACAAAGGCGATGGAAAACAACAATAATATATGTACATAGTAAGGGAAAATCGCAGCGGAAATTGAAAATGTGAAACTGTTTTCAAAGTGATACAATTCACAAATCGTAGTCATGTTCATGTAAATTATAAGCCTCTCGGTATGTAACCCTAAATCTATAGAACTATAAACGGCAAACGCCACATGAAGTCCCAAAGGAGAGGAAAGAGGAAAACGATTCATTTAAATTTGATATGGGATGCTTAAAACGAAATAATAATACGTGTATTCGGAATAAAAGTACAGTCCCAATTCAATGGCAACAACAACGTGGATAATAATAACAACCCCATAAAGCATTTGACGGTCCATTCGCGGGTAGTTAAAAGACAGAAACACCACCATGACGTGTATTTTGGGTTATGAGGTGAAAATCCTGTGCGGTACTCGAGTTGAATGGGTCCGTGGCACTTTAAGATGGTAAAAGGACTCGCATTCATATGCTAAGCATATGCCTTTCTCAACGAGGCAGTTGCTATTTTTTAATCGCTCAAAGCCAAATGCCAAAAAAGGAAAAAGAAAATGAAAAGACGAAAACCTTTACGACGAGTTGTTCCTTAACATTTCCCATTTTCCTTGACTTTGTTCCCTCTGCTGTGTGTTCCAGCCCAACGATTTGCATATGAATGAACGTAATAAGGCGTCAAGGCAAGGAAATTAAAAGTAAGCTGCACAGCATCCTTGCGGCACATATGAGCTCAAGGATAACAAAAGGATAAAGAGGCAGTTCCAGTTGCTGGTTGCTGGTGCCTTCTGTCATGTAATGAAACATTCCACGAGTGCGGAATTAATAGCTATGATTTGTCTTTTGTTGTTCCATGGAGTAGGCTTTAAATTGCATTGAATTGTTTAATTGAGCGAAGCGGAAGCAGAAAAAACGGAAGAGGAGGAGGGAGAGGAGGAGCTAAAAAGAGAGTGCAATGGGAATGGGAAACCTCAGGTGCTAGTTACAACTTTTTATTCAATCCGAGACCAGTTCGGTCTGCTCGCCTGATCAACTGCAATTATCCCAATGGACTCCGGAAATGACTTAAATCGAAATTACGACGCATTAGCACAAAGTTTGCCTTGGACTTTTCCTTATGTGAGTTTCCCAAGCGACATTGAAATTTAATCAACTTGGTTTTTCCGGCCAACTACTCGCAGCTCATGTTGTCGATGTTGATTTTTTTATTATGCTAAACGCACAAATGAGCTGCCCTCTGTCAAAGAACATGACGAGCCAGGGGTCAGAATAGCTGACCAGGGGTCGATGATGAAGGGAGACACGAACTTCATTGATTAACGATTGAACAAAAGGCGCAATAGCCGGAGAAGAAAGTGTAGTTAAAGCTATAGCTAAGGCTAAAGGAAAAGTTCCCTCGGGAGCAGGACACGCACATCCATATCAGAGTCCTCATGTGAGTGTGTGTGCCTTGGACAATCGAAGGCAACATAATCAAAAAATTAAAATCTCTTTATGTTTTTATGCTCGCTGATTGAATGGTTCCATTGTTGTTATTGCTCGGACAGTTTGATGTGCCGTTGATGGACTTGCAGGACTGCACGACTGGACAAGGACATGGACATGGTCGCGGCTGAGTGAACTAATCGCCCGGATTCAGAGTCGGAGTGCGAGTCGGAGTCGGATTCAACCCTCCTCCGGTCAGTGGCAGTCGAGTGTAATGGATACATGCGATATGCGAACGAGGACATATTATCCTTTTCAGTATGGAAAAGCGTCGATTAACTGACTGAGGATGAAGTGGAAAGAGAGAAAATGCGGTTAAACCGCGACACACGTTGCTGGGAAATAAACTGTAACCTCTTGTGTGGCTTCTGGGCTACATTTAATTAAGTCACGTTGTCTATCGAGACCTCTTTAATCTCTAATCAAGTTATTAGCTTAGTTTTTTTTTCTTTGATTCAGCTTTTAAAGCTAATTGCTAGTGTTTCGAGTGGCTTTGAAGTTCTTTTGTGGTACCCAGGTGTGAGCTGAGACTTGGCCAGAACAATGCCAGCTGCTGCTGGCCTAAAGAAAAGTCTGTTTTACTTATAAAACTGTCTCATAAATAGCACTCGAAGAGAATCCAATAAGCCACCTCAAGGCAGAAACAATGACGCCTCGATGATGACTAAGCGCTCTGGCGATTCTTGACTGTCTTTCCACCCCAAAAAGGATACTTCATAGGAAGCCCCCTAGTCAATGGGTTTCCCTTTCCCTTCTCGTTGTCCGTTTTATTGCAATTTGCGAACATTTTTGGTGAAAGTGAAAGCGAAAGTGAAGCTACGATATTTGATTACGAAATGTGAACCAATCTAAGCCATGGCCATGGACCACGGCCCTGACAAGATTGAGCAGGCACACCCACATCCGCCTCCGTATCTTGACAGGGGTCCCTCATTATGAGCGACAACGACAAGTGAATGTGTATGCGAGAGTACTCATGAGTCAATAATGATAAACATAAAGCTACAGATTGCGTGGGGAGAACGAAAACTTGCTGACGTCTTTGCTGCTCAGTCCATTAATTGCCAAAATTAAATTTATTTCGTTCATTAATACACAAGGATATACCATGCAAAATGTCAAGTAATCAAGCACATCCTGTGCAACTTTCTGCCCACTCAAGGGGATCCTGTGCATAGTATCCTGCGGCTGGCAGTTGTTTCATTTGAATGACAGTCGACTCATGACATTTCCAACATGTCATGTTGCTTATTAAATGCATAAATATAACTGAATATGGGGACAACTGCTCATAAACTTTAAGGAGGGTAAATGGACCACGCCCTCGTCCTTAAAGAAAAAGAAAGTGAGAGAAATGGAGAGAAACCCCAGCAGGTAAATGCTCATAAAATTCCAATCAATTGACAACAAAGGATGCACACTTTTCTGGTTATGGTCAACACCGGGGCATCATTTAGGCCTGGACAATGGTCACAAATCAAGGCTAAAGATGTGCGTCTTTAATTTGTTACTTGCCTTTGCCTGACAATCGACAATTCTATGGTTTCATCGAGGGCTAGCATACTTTTCAGGGCTGCTTGTCGTGTCGTTAATCAATTAACTTTACGCCCACAAACGGGAAAAACCGGTTACGCCCACTTACATGTCACGGATGTCACAACCTCCTGCTTTTCTATTCCTTTATATGCTTGACCACTTCAATATGCCAAACAAATCAAACCCACACACGTTCTCCCTCTGAACAAATATTGAAAAGTGAAAAGTCCTTTCGAGTATGTGATTTATGCCACAAATTTTGATAATTTATTGTTGCAAGCAGCAGCAGAAAAAAATCTAAAGGAAAATATGTTCTGATCGAGGGGTCAGTAAAATGTTTCAAGTGGTTGCTGGTTATGCATTTGATAGATTTTCTTTATGTTATTCTTTATATTTATTTCTTTTTCTAGCTCAAATTGCTTTGATTGAAAGTTGTAATTTGTTGAAGCCCTTCGAGTGTCGCAATTAAATGGAAAATCTACAGAGTCTTGCCCATGCCACAGACAGCATTAGCTCATGTGGTGCAAGGATATATCATCGCATTTATTTGAATTCAGTCTCCAATACACTGATTAATCTGTTCTTGCCCCTGCTCCTCATTCACCCTCAGGGAAGAGGAAGGAGCTGTACTCAAGACTAAAAGCCGTTTTGTGGTTACATGAGTTGACTGGTCGACTGCTGGTCCTTTGCGGTTAGTTTCGCACTCATATATGTGGGTAATCCCTTCACTGACCGCAACTGCCTCTGGGCTGACCAAGTAAGAAGACACGACTCCAGTTGAGAGTAGAAGGTTTTGCCCCCGAAGCGATTCTTGATATTATATAATCCATTGCACCCTTCCGTTGTTTTGACGGCGACAACGGATTGAAATTGAACTTGACTGATGGCAACAGTTGGCATGATTGACTGGTCCTTTCGACCCCTCTCGATTTGGCCAACTGGCCCAAAATGAATCATCGCCTTGACAACGAAATATTGCAGCAAATTAGGCAAATAATTCAAAGTAATTAGACGCCTTTGACTTGACGTGACTTAAGGAGGTTTTTGGCATGGGTTTTGGCTTCTTGAAACACATCGGTTCCTAATCACGAACCTCCTCCCAAAGGGCACACACAAAGTGCCCATTTGAGCGGCCATTTCCATAATGGAATCAGTTTGACACTTCATAATAATGAAATTATGACTACTGATGGCCTTAAAAAATATCAAATGGCCATGACAACCCTTTCTTTATATTTTTCTTATTTTTTGTGATTTTTCTGGCAATTGTTGCAACTGCTTTGATGGTAGTTCAAATGGCTGCAAATGACATGCACGCAGCTGCCACAAGATGTGGCAAGTCTCTTTCTCTGTTCTTTTTGTTGACTGTCGCGGGGTCATACGTTGGCCATTAGTCTGGGGTCCGAGTAGCAACAAGGAATCCATTTCCGATATTGGGTGATAAAATTTTATGAATGTAATTTGCAGCGATTTGTTGCGTCGTCTATAGTTGGTCCTTATCCTCGTTCAGATTCTCGTCCTGGTCTTGGTTTTGGTCTCAGTGAAGGGGTTGTCATTGCGAAATTGTTATTGACAACATGACGGGGGAGGCGTAAATACAAATACTCATCGATATATGTAGATATGTAGTTGCGCTCTTTGCATTCTGGCTTAAATTATTAAAAGCATTTGCTTAACGACACTAAAAACGGGTTGAATGTGAAACTGGCCATTGAACTGTTGCTTAAATTCCCCTGCGAATGGTTGACAGTTACTTAAAGAAGATTTGCTCAGTGTTATTCACAACTGCTGGTTCCTTTGAGACTGGACTTTGCATTATGAATCTACAAAAAATAATAATATTATTATACTTGGTAAACTGGTAAAGGAAAGTCAAATTCCTATAATAAAAAATAGTAAATTAATGCTTTATATGTTTTCTCTCCGGTTTATCTTTCAGTTACCTCTAATTATGCCAATTATAAATATTATAAATGTATTACTTTTAGCTAGGGATTTTCCTAGCTCAGGAATATCAGAACTAATTGGTTATTTAATATATTAAAATATGCTGACATTTGGGAAACGTTTTTTCATATTTTAGCCCACAAATTTGGGAACACAATTTATATAAATAACTATAACAATATTTTTCCTACAGCAAAGAATAACTAACATACTTTTGTCAGCTGTTATTTACGTCTTTCAATCTTAATATTAATGATTCAAGATAACAAATACATTTCAAGTTAACTGATACATATCTTTCTTCCAGAACATAAACTTTCGTATCTAAAATACTCGAAACTTTCTCCCAAACATGAGCTTTGTTCTGCTTTACATAATGATTAAATAAATGTTTTATAATTTGTTTGTCATTTAAACCGTAATTTTAATTGCAATAAACTATATATCATACTGGTATCTTATAGTACTCACATACGATTCTACTATCTGGATACTTTGTCAGTTGCTTCTAGAATAACTTCTATCGCCCACTTGCATAAATTTGTGTATGATAAATGACGTCACCTTTAGTTTACGATCCACACTTGTGGGTTGTGTGTGATTTGCATAGAAAGCGCATAAAATCATAAACAGGCCGCATAAATAACGACATTAAAATATAGCGCAAGCTAACTTTGGCGCGCCAAAGTTTGGATACTCCTTGCAGTGCCCCGTGTAAGACGTCAGATTTTTTAAAAATTTGTTGATTTTGAACCGATCGATCCTATGGCAGCTATATGATATAGTAGTCCGATTTACAAAAAATTTGGTCAGCCTTTTTAAAACTTAGTCAAACACAGAATGTATATTTGGTTGAGATATTTTGAGAAACAAAAGTTTTCATACTAAATGTTGTTTTCGAACCGATCGTCTCTATGGCAGCTATATGATATAGTAGTCCGATTTACACCAAATTTAGTCAGCCTATTTAAACATAATCAACACACAATGTGTATATTTGGTTAAGATATCTTGAGAAACAAAAAGTTTTTCATACTAAATGTTTATTTCCAACCGATCGTTCCTATGGCAGCTATATGATATATTTGTCCGATTTGAACCAAATTGGTAAGGATGTATAAACTTTGATAGAACACACAATCTGTTAGTTTGGTTGAGATATCTTGAGAAACAAAAAAGTTTTTCATACTAAATATTGATTTCGAACCGATCGTTCCTATGGCAGCTATATGATATAGTGATCCGATCCGGCCGGTTCCGACATATGTGCTGCGTGCAGCAAAAAGACGGATCTGTACCAAATTTCATCAAGATAGCTTCAAAACTGAGAGACTAGTTTGCATAGAAACAGACGGACACACGGACAGACGGACAGACGGACAGACGGACATGGCTATATCGACTCAGCTCGTCGCCCTGATCAAGAATATATATACTTTATGGGGTCTGTGAGGCTTCCTTCAATGCGTTACACATTTCGTGACAAAATTATAATACCCTCTGCAAGGGTATAAAAATTGAAGAGAACACATTAAAATAGTGAAAATGTGCAAATTAGACGCGCCCGTTGTGAAGATGCGCGTTTTATGGCCATAAACAAGATGCGAGATGAATGAAAACTGTGCCAAGTTAAGTGCCACCCCTACCCCCATCCCCACCTTCTGCCCGCTCCCACCCCTCGAAAATATCTTTGTCATTGGGATGTGTCCTGATTTATGGGCGCATATTTGTGATAAATGCGCTGGATTTTTGAGGATTTTGCACAAATTACAATATCCAAGGAGACAGCGAGTGTGTCCTAGTATCCTGCCGCATATGTGCATAATTTTTAGTCAAAGTAAAAATTCGCTATTTGATTTATTGGCCATCTTAACATGCACTACGTGCCCAGGTCTCAATCTCAATCTAAATTCTCTCTGTTTTTGCAAATGAAATTGATTTACTTTGATTTTGCATTTTAAATTGAGGGTTGGCTGGGCTGATTGGCTGCAAATATTGTGACTGTTCCTGGGTATTAGTAGTTGGTATTACCTATGAACCGACGAGGGTTGCACAAGGGTTTCTTTTGTTTTTTTTGCTGTGCTAGTCTAGGATTTTGGGTTTTTGATATCGATGTCAATTGGTGACGTCTTTTGGCGCTTTTGTTTCGCTGTCGCTGCCAATTTATTTTCGATATACTCAGATCTCAGATTCGAAAGCACTAAGCAGCCATAATTCTCATTGCATTATGTGCGGCCTGGAGAATGACAAACACTCGACACAGAGACACACGCGGCCGGCACGCAATTTAAATGGATTTATTGATACGCTTCTTTGCCACAATAACAACTGAGAGCGCCGGGTTACATGTTTGCAAACATTGGCAGCAACAAATGCCCAGCTATATTTCAATTTTCACCGAATGAACCCATCAAGCCCATCACACTCTGATTATGGGAAAACCACGTTCAACGGCTGCTGAGTCTATTATGCGCATCATTTGCGAATTTTGATTTTAATGATTTTAGCGCCAGAGTTGTCAACCACGTCGGCGTTTCAAATTGAATTTTGATTAGTTAGAAACCTTTTCCCAGCGTCAACTACTATTTTGGTTAAGGGATGTCCTTAAGCAATTTGATTGATTTCAATTATTTGTCAGCGGCGTCTTTTGGGCAGGAAAATAAATTGCCGGCTGCATTCACGGATGAGCTCTCCGCATGTGACCTAAATTATAAAACAATTTGTTGGAATACACAACTTGATATGCAAATCACTGTGTAATTTATTTTTAATTGAAAACTCAAAAATATTTTGCAGCTTATTTTCAATTTAGGTTACATTACAACGAATTACAATACTTATTAAATTCATCTGTGAAGCGTAAAAAACAAAGAGTCCAAGTAAAAGATTTGTTTTAGCTTAGTGTAAAACTAGACAAAACTAGGAATAGAGAACATGAATATTGCGCTGTCTATAACTTTTGTACTTCTGATCCTATTCAGTCAACAGTACTACAATGTAAATATAATACTTACAATTAGATTATTAAATTCTTCTTCAACAATTATTTATTTCAGGAAGCTGTGATTGTTCGATTTACAAATTTGGTATGTGAGACAGACAATAAATTATTTGTGCTGCGTACGTGTCGAGTGAAGGCTATAAAAAGATACAGAACTGTAGTGAACTTTAATGGATCGTTTACTCAGCCGATCTACGATATGAAAGCCAGAGTACAAGTACTGAAAAAAGAAAATGGTTTTAAGCCATGGCTGTATGATATATCCTTTGATGTATGCGAGTTTCTAAAGAGGCACAACAATCCAGTGATCAAAATTATATACACTATAGTCAAGGATCATTCGAATATGAATCATACATGTCCCTTTGACGTAAGTATACATGTATTACACAATTTTTTAAAGTGAATTAATAAAGTGTTGATTCATTAGGGTCCCATAATAATCAAGGATTTATACCTAACGACTGAAAACTTACCGCTGCCATTGCCAACAGGTGAATATGGTGTGGCAATCAATTGGACCTTTAATAAGATTTCGAAATTATATACAAAATATCAGTTTGAGTTTATCGAGGATCTTTAATTCCGAAGTCCAACTGTTGAACTGTTGAGTTTTTGATTATTCTATGAAATTCGTTTATTTTTATATCCTTTTTCCATACGAGTTTATTTTGCATCCCTCTATTAATATGCATAACTCATAAATGACCGGCCACTCGCAAGTTAAATGGACCTCAACCACTCGCAACAACAATTTTGGTCTTAAGTTCATGTACAAAAGAATACCCAAAAGAACAACAATAATAAATAATAAATAATATTTCACATAAATAATTGTTTCCCTTGCTCAGAAATCCCAGAATTGGAACCCCATACAATTTGGGAATGTGCGACGAAAAATATGTTAACTAATCACCGTAGGAAAGGATTTTTATGGGTTTTCATTTCCGCATATAATCGACTTATGCCACAAGCCAAAGTAGAGAGCGACAACAACATTCTCCTCCATGAAGCAGTCAAGGGGAAAAACCAAAAGCGGAAATGTGGAACGTTAAGCGCCAAGGAAGAGATTCACATGAAGGTGATATATGTCAGTCGCAAAAAGTGCTGTAGAGAAATGTCATTTCCTTTATGAAAGTCGGATATGAATAGAGAGTGTACTGAATAGAATAGGATGGGTTTTATTTTTGGGAGTCCATAAACAATTCATATGTGAATTGAGTGTCCAAAACTTTTGTGACACTGGCAAATCAAGTGAAAGTCAGTACAGCCCACCAAGCAATAAAAACGGCAGGGGGTGCGGCAAATAGGAACTTCATATTTATGGTTATTGGCCAGTTCTGAGATACGACCTATCAGCCTGGCAATTACAGCGGCTTAATGACTTGTAACACTCGCCTTGAAGTTAGCCAAGTGGCCGCGACAATGAGGCAACTGTTGCCATGGCCTACAAACTGGCTTGTCACTGGGCCAGAAAGGCGGCCAAGGCAACGGGTGTCAGTCACAGCATCATGCAGCGTCCTGGACCGCATTTGAATATCCTCCTGGCAGCTCCTGTCACTGTGTAATTAGATGCCAGGCGCAACGCATGCCAAATCCAAGATAATAACACCGCGGTGGTCTCTCGTCTTTGAGTGGCACTCGTCAGTGGCCTGTGAAAAAATGAATTGAAATAAAACGCGACAGGACACTGCAACATTCACTTTATCAATTGACACACTCTTACACAGAAAGAAAAACGTTTTTCAAAAAACAGTTCTGAAATTCAAATGATTGGAAAAACTTTTAAGCTAAGACTAGGCAAGGTTTTTGGTTTGAATTCGAAACAAAAAGCCGTACTTGAATCAAGTAATTATTAATATATGTATTTTCTTTGAAATTTTTATTAATTTATTTTTATAAACATATTTATCTATTAATATTTTTGTTTATTTAAGTGTTTATTTATTAAGAATATACTGTTTATTTATTTTGTTGTTTGATAAATTTATTTATTAATATATTCATTTATTTTGTATATATTTTTTATTTATTTGTTCAATTTATTTATAAGTTTATTTTGTTTATTTATTTATTGAAAACCACAATTTATCTACTTATATTTTTATTTATTTTGTTTTCATTTATTAACAATATATTCTTTATTTATTTAAATATTTATTTTGTTGTTTGATAAGTTTATTTATTTAGTTATCTATTTATTTTAAATATATGTTGTATTTATTTGTTCAATTTATTTATTAGTAAATTTTGTTTTTATTTACCAATTTATTTAAAACATATAAACTTATAATTATTAATTTTCCTACTCAGTTTAAGAATATCGCAGATCACCTATCTTTTGGATTGATTTTATCCCAGAAGTCTCGGAATTATTTTTCTGTGTACACACATACACACCATGACAACAACAGCACTTCAGCTTCAGCCTCATCCACATTTTCATCTCCATCTCCAAGCTAATTGTAAATTCAAACAGTTTTTTTTAATGTATTGAAATTTGACTAAAGCGCGTCCAGAGAAATTTATTGCGTTGCCTTGATAATGACATAATATTTTACGCTTCGACAGAGACACGGAGAAAGTAAAGGAACTGGAACTGGAGTTGTAGTTGGAGAAAGGAACTGAATCTGACTGGGCAGCAAGTGAAGCATTGTGAGACTCACTTGAGTTTCAATGCTTTTTATTTAAATTTCATTTGTTGTGCGTGGTGTGTGTGCTTGTGTGTGTGTGTGTGTGTGTTTGGCTATATATTTCCATTAATTTTAAGTGCTGTGCTGAGTTTCCGCCACGGAATTGAAGCTGGGATTGCGCTTGTGGTTGGGGAGGGGTGTTGGCCATCCCCTGAGCCAACTTGCGACCATTGTTGGCTTTTGTTGGCAGCTGTATCAGTGTCTGCATTATGGTTTTGTTATTGTTATTGACTTTTGCGCGCTGCTCAATCATAATCATAATCAATTGTTCTCTTAGCTTACCTGCGCCTCTTCTTATCGTCCATGTCATTTGCATAAAGCGTCTCTGGGTGTGGCATGTGGCATGTAGCATGAGTGGTTAGATAGTAGCAGCAAGTATTCCTTGCTTAAACCGCTTGAAAAATCAAAAGATTTGCGAACAAAACAACAATTTGTTACATATTTGCTTTGCGACTCAAGTGGGACACGTGAGTTGAAAGCCAAGGATCTTCAAAGAAAGGTAAGGCCAATGGGCAAACAATTGCCTCAAAAGCCAACGCAAAACTTGTGACCTTAATTTGGAAAAGTAAATAAGAAAATGGAAAAAAAAAGAAAAAAAGAAAAGCTGCACGCAAAAAGGATTTTAAAATCTAATTTCAAATATTTGAAAGCAAACCGCCAAAGCGAACAAACAGCCCATTGAGGGAAGGGCGTGTGTCGTTCTCAATACGGTAAAAAGGAGGAATCCTTTTTAGGGAAAATTTACATGCCAGCAAGGCACACATAGACGCACACACACACACATTGATATTATTTGCAAATTAGCTTCATGGTGGACGGAGAAACTCACATGCGAAATGGAACCAATAAACCGTGAAGCACGCAGACGACCGCCAAACACCAGGAACCAACCATAGGGCTAAAAAAGGGGAAGAACACCATTTATTGCATATCCTTCAACAAGAGCAGGACTCGCCAGACTCTGGGCCTGTCTATCGGGCAATCAATGGGCCCAGTTTGAAGCGGGGTAACCGGGACTAGATGTCATTTTGTCAAACGCATATTGAGAATTGTCGCCCTCCGGGGTTAGCGTTGTGTCTGCCTGTTGTTTGCTTTAAAGTTTGCAGATTTTTTGCAGCCACTGTTGGTTGCTGTGTCAACCGTTTGGCATTTTATTAAAGGGTTGGAGTCAGAGGTTGGGAGGTTATTTGCTTGGCACCAGTAAACGCAACATCAACAGAGCACATCCTGGTGGCCACCACATTAGTCCTGTTTGTCATGTGGAACATGATTTGAGGCATTTCTGCTTCAATTGCTCTCAATGGGCTCCATGGAAAAAATGGATATGATGAAAGAAAAACGTACGCCATTTGCATGCTCTATGCCAATCTCTGATGATATACAGGATATAAGTATTTAAGGATGCTCGACTGCTGAATATTGTAGGTTATATACAGTTGTATTTTGAACGCAACTGTACCGAGAACTTGACTTGCGAAGCTGGCAACATAAACTAAGACAATTATAAATAATATTTGTATACTTTGATCCCATACAAACAATGATAATTCGAGTTTTATTAGTATAATTATATTT
Organism: Drosophila testacea; assembly: GCA_035043265.1. Taxonomy (NCBI): domain Eukaryota; kingdom Metazoa; phylum Arthropoda; class Insecta; order Diptera; family Drosophilidae; genus Drosophila; species Drosophila testacea. Next base: position 3,253,563 of record JAWNND010000477.1, read on the forward strand.
CCGGGAGTGTTTAAAATCTCATTTGTGTACATAAAGGTGATATAAGATAGTTTAATAGAGTTTAACTACTGAACCGAGCGATACCCTACATTTCCTTCCTATTCTCAAGCTTGTTTGTATCATATTGTAGATTCAAATGTCAAACTTTAATTAAAACAGATTCAGTTATTCAGTTATTTCGAATATATGAACTTGCAATCTAGGAAAGTCATATACCTCTTTAATTTTTAAATTGGCTACCACAGTGTCCGATAATAGTAACTGTCGTGTTCCTAAACGAGATGTAATTTCTTCGTCTATGCCATTAATATTATATTATTATATTACATATTGACTAACATTATTAAGAAGTTGGTAAATAAGGTAGGGTGATGCATGAATATGCGATTCCATTAATCTTACTTCTCTATATCTTCAATTGGTTATCTTTTAGAACTAAAAACACTAATTAAGAGCTAAATATTTTAATTGTGTTTAACAATCATAACGTAATTATAAAATTCTTTCAGGCATGTTAAACAAAGCTCAAAAGTGGATTTTTATTTTTGAAATAAGTATAAATCTAGTCCATACTAAGAACAAGCAGAATGGTTAACTCTCTGATCATTTCATTATTTGTTCTGGTAATTTTCAGTGAATACACTTGCAATGTAAGTTTTGAATAAATATAATTATTATATTATGATATATAGGATTTAATTGATTACTTGTTTAGCATGCTGTGAAGGTTAGGTTCACAAATGCGGATTGTTCTTCTGGGAATAAATCCAGGTATCTGATTCACACTTGCCGTTTGAAAGCACTTCAAAGAAACAAAATCGTGTTTAACTATAATGCTACCATGCTTTATCAAGTGAACGAGGTAACAGCAAACTATCGAATAGTTAAGAAGGCAAATGGCTATAAGCCATGGCTCTACAATGTTACATTCAATGTTTGTGATTTTTTAAGGAAACGAAATAATGCAGTTTTCAAGATGATCTTCGACATCTTCAAAGACTATTCCAATCTGAACCACAGCTGTCCCTATAAGGTAAGTTTGAATTTAAATCATGTGTTCTTTTTCTAGTTTACAAAATTTATTATCACAGGGTCCGATATTAATATCTGGGTTATATCTTAAGCCAGGTGTGATTCCCTTACCACTGCCTTCAGGCGAATATGGTGTACTTTCGACTTATAATTTCGATAATAAGATGGAAATGAAAGCAAACGTTTATTTCGAATTTATTGAGGATCCATAAAATAATAATAAAATAAATATAAATTACTTTGAACCGATATAAGTCATGTTTTTTGAGTTTACAGGTATGATGGAAATGCCTAAAGCTGGAATCATCTAATTATAAAAAAAAAGAGTATACCTAAATTTATTTATTTATCTTGAATTTAGAATTAGTGCTTAAGATCTATGTAAACACTACAAATTATTTAGAAATTTTTTATTAAAGTAGTTTAGCTTTAAAGAATACATTTTTTACATCCTATGCTACCTTTTATTATAATAGCTCTGAATCTTTGGGTATCTACATAAGTTGATTTAATTCAATTTTGTTTACGATTTGAAGAACTTCCACACCTATGATAATTCACAAATCACAAATTACAAATTTTTGTTTTTGGCAATCTCAAATAAAGCGCTTATTACAACTGAAATAATACTTTGTTTTGTCCTAAAGTCACAGAGCTATTATTTACGAATCGATTTATAAACAAATTAGGGTCTAAATGCTTTTTATTGTATTAGAGAAATTATTTGGTTATTTTCTATTTTTTCAAGCGTGAACAATAAAACACGCAAGTGTATTACTTTTTGACTCCTGTCCTATAAGGTAAGTTTAAATTTAAATCATTTATAGTTTATCTAGCTTACCAAAGTTACCATTACAGGGTCAGATCTTAATAACTGGATTATATGTTAATTCAGGCTCGATTCCTTTGCCTATGCCATCAGGTGAATATGGTGTACTTAGAACTTATATCATCGGAAATCTAACAAAAATTGTTGTAAATGTGTGCTTTGAACTTGTTGAAGATTAAGTGCGAATTAAATGAACTATAAAGTTATCGATCTTTTGATAGTTGGAGTAAGGACAGAATGATACATACTAAGTATATATTTAGTGATTGACTTTGTTATTTTGCTATCATCAAACGGTAAATATGATTTATTATAATAAAAGGTCTATTATAGTTTCGTTTTGCTAAGCAAATATATTTTTAATGTTAATACTATCTTTATAACAAAATCAGTATTTAAAATAGAAAAGCAATTAATTAACTCGTTCAGTTTGGATTTTCTAAAAATCCGCCTTAAGACAATTTATACGATATTTATGTTACATTATATCTATTCTGATAGTTTTCAATGCGTGTACTTACAACATAACTTTGGTATCCTATCCACTCAATATATTGTTGGAAACTTTTTAATTAAAATGTTTCTCAATGCTTTCAATTTAAGGTTTGCAAATGCGGTTGGAAAATAGTAATGACATTATAATCATTTCGGAAAATTAGTTTTATATTTTATAATTGCAATTACTTACCATTTTTGTTTAAAACGTTTAAATTCTCTTTTATGACTAAATCGGTATTTTAGAGTGAATAGCAAATAATAACTTCATTTAGTTTTTTGTTAAGCCGCTTTGAAACGAGTTTAAACGACATGTACAATAATTTGTTTTTAATTTCTGTTATCCTTTTGATTGTCTATCGTAAAATAAGTCATGGGTTGTGATACACAATTGCCGATTGAATGCTGTGAATAGAAACCGAGTCGACTTTAACTTGAACAGCACTATTCTGCATCCAGTATACGATTTGAGAGCTCGAGTTCAGATGATTAAGAAAGCTAATGGCTATAAGCCATGGCTAGTTCATATCACTTTTGACATCTGCGAGTTTTTAAGGAAGCATAATCATCCATTTATTAAAATAATGTACAACATCTTCAGGGACAGTTCGAATATAAATCACACATGTCCCTACATGGTAAGTGACACACTGAATCAATTCAAGATTATGATTTAATATATAAGTAACGAATTTATATTCACAGGGCCCGATAATAGTGAAATCCTTGTATCTTACTCCAAAAGCCATAAAACTTCCAATGCCAACGGGTGAATATGGCTCAATTATAACCTGGAAATTTCATGGAAAAACTCAGGCAATTATAAAGTTATATTTTGAATATATCGAGGATCCGTGAATGTCAACAGAATGCAATTTAATGAAACTTCTATCAATGAGTTTAGAGTAGCATTATTTATTGCACTGTCGTTGGGGATTGTTGTTTGATTAGCAAACAATTCCCAAAATGACCAGCAAATGTATATCATTTAATTGGCTTAAGGTTGGGGTCCAGTCTGCACATTGGAAATTTACAAAATTACAAAGTTTATCGAGCAGAAAATGTGTTTTGAAGTTTGCAGCATCATCATGACAATTGGATGATGAACGATGGGGTGGACAATGGGCAAGTTTAACCCTTGGGTGTTAGCCAATTAACATAGCAACAACAGCAACAACATGGCAACTTGACCAGTGGAAAAGTAGCCAGAAGGGGAAAGGGAAGGGAAGAAGGGTTTGTTATTGCTCTAATTGAAAGTCATTGAGCGGAAATAACCAGCATTTGTTATTTTTGATATTTTTTGGCCAAACATTTGTCAGGCTTCAAACAGGTTGAGCAGCTGCCGGTATTTTCAACTGACCAGAGTTGCCACAGTCACCGAGCTGTCAAATTTGACAAATGGCTGTAACTGTGACTGGTCAAGTTCAGGTTTGTGTCACATCAATTGTTGCGCCTCAGTGGACATTGTACTTTTGGGTGTGGCAAGTGAAATTTAGTTTACTCCTCGTTGCACACAAGTTCGACAGTTGCACGTGCTTGACAGTCACACTTTCATATGCAAAACTGTGGGGAGGGAACGCCCCAACATGTCACAACCTTATCATTATCATCTTTATCTAACCTAATAACTGAGTAAAATTGAAACAGCTTAACCCTTATAAACAAGTTACAGCTGTCGAGGATGTCGAGACATCTCGCTTCACCCTTCATAAATCACGCCAAAAAATGTTAAAGATTCTTATGAAATATTACGAAATATGAACGCGTGGAAAACTGTTGAAAAATCTCCCGATGACGAGCCCATATCTAAGTGCCTTGGAAAAAAAGGGGTAAGGTAATGCCGGCTTACAGTCAAACCGCAGGGGAATGAGTTGAATTTCAGTATGAGGATTTTCCTTCGACTTACAAGCGTCTGACATCAATCAAAAAACTCACAAGCCCGTTGATGCGATTTGCACTAACGATGCAACGCCTCAGTCAACGCCACTCCCCTCTCCAACATCCCCTCTACATCTAGCCACATGTGTGACAAGAAGTCATTTGAAATTGGTTGAAATTTTAAAGTAGTTGAGAATGAATTCGTGGATTCGCACACGCGTCAAAGTCGAACCCTTTGGGATTTGCCAGCTCTTTGAATAATGATGATGATGTCGACGTCTAGCGGGTTTTGCTGGATTTTGGGAAAATTTGCATGTGAAAATAAATCGCAAGTGTGGAATGCGCCATGTAATTTACACGTTTGACAAAGTATCAATGATATCGATGATGGCATGATGCCATGACGTCGACGTCATCACCCATGACACAAATCGTCGCAAATCGTTATTTACAATACACAACAATCGTCCTGGCGGTCGACTGGCTCGACAAACTCAGCTCTCCTCCAGTTCCTTTCACCCCTACCAATTTGCAACTTCAACTTGAATGTAATGTGTGCGTTTTCACGCCGCAACAGAGTCCCGGAGAAGTCCTGGAGAAGGGATGTCTTTGGCGGCGGCAGTGTCACAAATATCCCGCGGCGCTTTCGCTACACATTCGTTCAACAATGTGTGAAAGTTTTTTTCTCCGCCGTCGTAAAAAATGAAGCGCCGCATGTGTCAGACACAGGCCTCCTCCATTTCTATTTCATTTTTGGCTGTTGCCCCCCTCATGTCTGCAAATGCCGTCTTTTTAGTAGTTTTTAATGTTGTTTTGGTCCCCGAGGCTTTTGCCACTCTGCCCCCAAGTTGCCTGGGGCGTTTTGTACTTTTCTACAAAATTAATTTTAACCACAGCCATCGAAATTGCAACTGTTCGATGATTAATGATTTGTTTTTCTGGCCAACACGCGATCCGACCACAACTGTTCCAGTTCCTCCATAATCGTAATTCCGTAATATGATATTACCACAAAGGGGGCCTCTGCTTCTCTTTTTTTATTATTATCACGAATTATTCATTTCTTTGTAAGTGCATTTTAATCATTAATAATTTTTATGGTCGTTACAGTCACATTCTATATGTAAGTAACGAACATAACGCAAAATGCAGAAAAGCAAGTATAACTTGAAAATGACTTTAAATATGTAAATTCTAACTTATGCAGATTCCCTTGTTCTTATAACTATCTTAAACATTTCAGGAATCTATTTATCAGTTTTGATGTGTGAGAGATGAATTATAGACTTTGACATATTATTCCTCAGTTTCTTACAGTCAACGCTTATTATATCTAAAATAAAATTTTAAAAGTCTAATTCATTGATTGACATTAAGTTTATTATAATTATTATAGAATTAACCGATCAATTAATTTCATAATGATACGATTATTTAATTAATTTAACTTGTCCATTCACAACTCGTTTAAATTGATTAAAATGCGACAACATCAAGTTCATATCGTTTTTTTTTGCCATTTTTCTAATTTTTAATCATATTTTTAGAAAGAATTGTACTTACTCAAAAATTTCTTAAACTATTCTGAGATCTATCAGTGTTGATGTATCATACAAGTATCATAGACTTTGACATTTTATTCCAAAACTTTTGACGGGTTTAAAATACCAATTAATTGATTGAAATTAAGTTAACTATTACATTATTAACTGATTTTATTATGATATGAGTATTTAATTAATTTAATTTCATTTGCACGCTTTACAGTGTTTTTCCTTGTACTCCCACTTAACATGTGTATTCAGAACTCATTCAAATTGAATCATTTGTGACAACATCAAGTTCATATCTTATTTGCCATTTTTCAAGCTGTCAGCAACACTCACGACCCACACACTCACTCACATGTCTAGCCACCTTTTACACCACTTGGCTCCACATCAGGATGATGTCGGGTTCAACAATAAAGAGACAAACATATTGACAGCTCAATGCCATTACCGTAATGTTTAAATAAAAATTTGCATTCATTTAGCAATCTAAAGCTGGCGTCACCCACAATCATTTCCAATCGTATTCGCAATCCCAGTTTTCCCCTTCTGAGATTGACGCCAATCAGTAGAACGTCAAATGTAACGCGTAGCATTTCAACATATGTTTCAGTTAACTTTGCAAAAATTTATAAAAATTGCAAATGTTGCACACAAGCAATAACAACGATAACAAGGACAACAACAACGACAACGTTGACGGTGGTAAGTGAAAGTATTCTGACGACTTGGGCGTTGTCGTTTTTAAAGTGAAATGCCAAGAGCATCATCATCAACATCCGTGTTGCCACGCCTGCTGTCTCCCTCTTCCCAACCTCCTGCAACTTCTTTTTTCCTGCGCAAAATTAATGATGTTTTCCTTCAAAATAGTTGTCGCCATTGTGAAAAGCGCGAAAACTTGGGAACTGACGCACATGTGCGACTCTAACTGACTGACAGACTTTTTTTTTATATCCGTTTGCAATTTTTAAGCTGTGAAAAAAATTGGGGTTTTCTTAAGCTTTTCCCTCCATTATATTCTTTGATTCTTTGGCGCGTAAATTGACACAGCTTTGCTTTTTGCTGGCAACTTTTTACAAGGATATCTACAGCTCGTTATGCTAATATCCTGTTGCCGAAAAAGAGTTTTGATTAATGATGTTAAAGTATAAAGTGTAAAAATAATATATATAAAAAATAAGTAACAGCTGGCCGAAGCTCTAGCAAATTATTAGTCAAAAGGTTTATAAGTAGAATGAAAAGCTCTCCACTTACACTCGAAAAAGGTCTCCGGTCTGTGGTTCTGGTTGACTAGCTGGGCTTCATATTACGATACTCTTTACTCTGTCAATATTTAATCAGTATGGAGAGGTAGACTCAAAAAAAACCAGAACCAGAACCAACATACAAGAGTCATGCAGGCAACAGGCAAGAGGCATCGGCATCAGATTCGGGGCTGTGGCCCTTAATCAAAAAATCAAACAATTGACATTCAATATGGTCTAATTTTTTACGCTGCCATTAAACAAATTATTGGCATGGCATCAATGGTAGCAACAACAATAACAACAACAACAACAATAATAATAACAACACCACACAAAACAAACGCAAAATGACAGGCCGTCTTCGAGTACCCAATATTCCCTAGGGATCTGAAAGCATATCAATAAACCAAACAACAAACAACGCAGTCGGGATATAGAAATTGGACCAATTGACAAACAGACAGATTGTCCGACTGGTAATTGAAATTTTAGAATGAAATAACTGCGTTCCAGGTGCGTAACTGTACTTAATGTTTAGCTTTAGTTTAACTTGGTCAGAGTTTTTCCGGCTGCATTTGACGCTCATCAGCGACAGACGGCGGAAAATGGAAAATAATTGCCGCACATTTTGTGTAAAATAAGTGAGAAATTAAGGCAAAAGGAGGTCGCATACATTGACATTCCAATTTCCGCATAATTAAGTGCACTCAAAAGGCGACGTCCACTTCAGTCCTGCACAGGACACAAGACAGCACACAGGAAGACAATGCAACAAGGCAGAGGATTTATGTGTGCCACTTGAGTGCCACAAATTAATTCAAATGAAATGCGCACGGAAAAAGGAAAAATGCCTGGGAAAATTTGATGACAATAGAAATACGAATACGAGGACTTGTAACTGGGCCAGTTTTGCCCAACCTCGAGTTAATCCTCTGCAATTTGGACACCTCTCTGACTGGATTTGATTTGCGCTAATCGCAGAAGTGTCAACGTCACAAAAGGCAAAAGGAAACTGGTCGACTGGTCGACTGGTCGACTGGTCCTTTGAGCTGTTTGCTTCATTTCCGCTTTTAATCACCCCAAAATTCTTTGTTCATCTCATTTTGACACCAGCTCGAAGTTCTCGCCCAAGAAATCAGACCAAACACTTTGGCAAAACTAATTTCCCCTTAATGAGGGTCGCCTTTTGCTTTTGCTGCTGCAGCTTTTCCTCTTTCTTTTTTATTTTCCTCTGATTAAGTCTTTTCCCACTCACAACTCACACATGCGTCTCATTAATAATTATTTTTTCGACACTGCTGCCAAGGATCGAGATTAATCTGCGCCTGGTCAGAATCTGACGTGTGCCTGTCATAGGAAAACGTTTGGCCGCATTTTCTTTTATCTTCATAATCGGAAAAACTGGCAAACTGGCAACTGGCAACGGAGCGTTAAATTGTTATTAATTGAAAGTCAAAAGTGCGGGGTACAAGTTTTAATTGGATTGCCTGTAATTCTATATGGAGATTGATTGTAGAGTCAAATTTCCAAGAAATTATAATATGAATATATATATATATATATATTATATACATAAATACTATATATATTTATATTTGTTTATAGTTTAATATTAATAATAACAGTTTTCTACGTTTTTAAGGGTTATTTAATAGCTTTCCATTTATTGCTATTAATATCACCTCAAAACATATAAAAGCGAAATCACTTTATTTAAAAATGTGAATGATATGGTCGATTAAGTCAATGAATAATTACCCAACTACCAAAATGATATATTACCCAAACAAATAAATACAAATAATAATTATTGCCTTTCCATAGTTTTGTTTAACATCCAATAATTTCATCTAGCAAGCATTTATTGTATAGTAACCGAAAAAGAAAGTGTACGAAATCAGAAGTATTAAAAATGTTAGATCTGAGTACAGGGTATTTCTCTGCTGGGAATTTTGTTTAGGTCGAAACATACTTTAATTGACTTGTAGGAGGCATCAAGATAAGAAGTTGAATGAAAACGAAAGATTAGTAAATACTTATGTACGATTATATTTGTTTATTTATACGACTAATCTAATTAATCGTAGCATAGTAATCAATAATATTCTCTTCATGTATTCTTTACATTCTCATATTGATTTCAATCCAATTAGCGAAACTTCGCACTCGGGTGCAAACACCGGGAACAGAGGAAGTGGCACATTCTATGGTACCATATGAAACGATGCCCTCGAGAACCATACGTTTCTGTTCAAACTCATGCATTACAGGACCTCCGGAATCGCCATGACAGGAACCTTTTCCAGAAAGACCTGCGCAGATTTGGGACTCATCCCTGCGACTATCATTAAGACATTTTTCCTTTTCCCACAATGGAATGATCACAGCCCGTTTTGCTATTGCATCGGTATACGATGAGGTCCGGCCCCATCCGGTGACTGTTACCCAAGCGTTGGCGCTTGGTTCAACTATATGGTTGTTATTTCCAAAGGGTAGACAAACCGGCTTCAACATGTCCGTAAAATGTATCATTCTCCTTAGCCGTAAAAGCGATATGTCATTGAGAATTTGACTTCTGTCGTCTTCCACATAATTCCTATGCACAATTATCTCACTAATCGCAAAACGCTGAAAATGCCGACAAGTCTGAGTACCATAATCACATTTCTGTCCATTACGAAATTCTCCCAATCGAACTGCAATGCTAAAGGGAAATCAATTATTCACTTAAACATACATTCTTCTTTAACTACTTACAGTCCTCCGTGTTGTCGAACTGCTCTACCTTTCACACAATGAGCAGCCGTCAGGACATAGCGGGAATTAATGACAGCACCTCCACATATGCCGCTTTCTCGAAGACCATATTCCAGACTGGCCAACCAGCTGAACTCATCTGGTTCGATCAAATGACCACCGACCACGCGATCATTAGCATACATTGGAGTTGATCCACAATCTTCAGGAAACTTCAGCTTCAAGAGTTCATCATCGTTTGTCATCCGATTGGAAATTGTCGTACAACAGTATTTCCAGGGCCTGTCGCATCTGTGAATTTCCCGAACCTCTTGGGTACTATTCATAAGCTCCTGACATTTATCCAATGCCACACATGTTTCATTCGTGTTGCAAATTCGACCAAGTGTTGACGAAATTTGCAACAGAACATAGAGTAATATTATTTTACTCATAATGTTCTCACACCGAATTCAAAAGTCATACTAAATTGTGCAATCCAAGTTTGCTTTTGAAAATCATTGAGGCATTATACTGTTTTAATTAGTGAGATTATAAGAGATTCTATTTAAAGAGATTATATTTATAGTATGTACTTTAGTCGTCGCTCTTAAATAAAGTATAACTGGAAATATTTGATTACATTCCATTTTACCTATTCTATTTATGTATTTACAATAATTTCACCGACATTTGTAATTACTCGTATTATACATATTTGTTAACATGTGGTTTGTTTACTTGTAAATTTCTGAATATAGATAATATTTCAACAATTTGTACTGGAAACTGCGCAATTCGTCCCGGTAGATATTCCAGAAAACGTGCCAAATACTCGTAACATTTCCAATTTAACTATTCATAACTAGGACTTATCATCCTCACACGATCTGTTCTAAATTGATCTGGCAAAAAAGGCTTGGTATTGTGAGGCATTCGTGTGGAAATCGACAGTATTTCAATAATTTCCTTTTATTATACAAGAGTTATGCGGCACTAGGAGGGGCCCAGAACGCAGTTCAGTGCCTAAACACAATGCTTGGATGAATGGCTGTAATAAAAAACGTTTTGTATCTCACAGATACAAACGACGCACAGGCAAAACAATTTCATTTGTGCCTGAAATGCACCCAAAAGAGCGCCTGTTGTCATTGTCATAGTTCCTTCTATTGTTGTTGTTCTTGTTGTTGTTGTGTTTATTAAATTGTTATGCCGCGACTCGAAAGGGGTGAGAGTTCACGACAAGGGCAGCCACTGTCAGGACACAGACTGTTGCTGGTCGTCGTGACCGGATCCGAATTTGAAGGCCAAGGGGTCGGGCCACCTTTATTAATTTGGACAATGTAATGCGCCATCATCAAGCTGGCCATAAATCTGGCAAACGAGCAGGCGACATGTGAGTACCTCAACCGAATTCCATACATCCCATATAGAGCAATTGAATTGCGTATGAAATGTATATACACGTACTCGCAATGTGCTCTGTCCTCTGTCCCCTGCCCTCCGGCAGGACGTCGCCATCGCATTTCTCATGCTCGCCTGCTTTCATTCACCCAGTCAACCATTCATTCAACGCTATCTCAAAAAAACGAACACATAAGTGTGTGCTGGTTGACAAAAATCGACTAGGAGATACCATGTAAATAAATCTCACATATCATAATTTGATTTGTCTGTGGTAACTTTACATTTGTTATGAAACTTTCCATATAAACCTGATCTTAATAACTTATATGTAATTATAAAAATGTTATTTATTAATCTTTTTAAACTGTACTAAAATATAACTATTGCCATATTGGTTTTGGTTTCAATTTCGGTAATGATTTCAAACTTTATTAGAAGACCGGGATCGTGAACCTTTTGCCGAAATAACAGATTATAATAAGTTAATATACATAGCTATAATGAAGGACTTAACTTTTACTCTAGGTTTGTAAATAAATGCTATTAAAAATTAATGATATTATTTAAAACCGTTTTCTGCAACTATCAGGGGTGTTCCACAAAGCTCTAGATCTTTGACAATTGCTTTTGAAAACAACTGTTCTAATTTTGGTGTTCCTAAAATGTCGGAGATTTTATTTATTCGTACAGTTTTTCGAACTAAGAAAATTTGCTGTTGATCATTTTATTCAAGTTCTTACATAACTATTAACTGTTGCTGTATTTTCTAAAATTTATAAATTCGTTTAAAATGGACTCTACTCCTTTTAAATACATTTAAACAATATTTAAAGTTAATTCAGTAAATTTAAAGAATTATCAAATGTCTGAACAAATTGTTTGACATTTGAAAGCAATTCCTGCTTGTTTTGAGGAACACAAAAATTGCTTTGGAGTTGCTTTTGGGTTGCTAGAGTTTTGTAGAACATGCCTGTATATAGCACCCAGCAAATCTGTAAATGTCACCTTCCGAGTTTGAGCAAAGGACTATTATCCAACTCAACTATGAGTTTATTTAATATACCCTCCTCACTGGCTTTTATAGGGCATAAAAAGAAAAGCGAAAATATTTCATAAATTGAATTATTTTGCATTGTTTTCCTTGTCGATGCCCAGCGAATTTTATTCTTATTTTCGACCAAAAAAAAAAAGGAAAATCTATTTGAAATAATGGAATAAAAGGTTTTTCTGAATGATTTATATCACGTTTAGAATGTTAACTTGAACAAAGCCAGTCTCTGATTGCATTTTCATCAACTCAAACTCGTAGAGTTAAAGCTAGACAAGAATAAGAGTCCAGTTGGAATATTAAATCCCGGATTATAATCATACAGGGATCATAGATTCTTAAATATGATAAATTATGCAGTTAAATTTACACGGAGTCAAATTGTAAGCGTTACGCTCGAAGTGCGTGATACAATTTTCCCAGGAAAAAAGTCGGTAAATTTTCGGCACGATTTCGTTGGAAGTGGTTTTGACACCCGCCACGCCCCCTCGAAGGGGCAGCATTTTAAAATCGCTGCGAATTGAATTTAAATTTGCTGATTATGGCGATGGCCGGGGTTTAAGTAGTGCGAATAATGGTTATATTGAGCCATAAAAGAAATTAAGTCAAACATTATTTTTAGCTGAACCCCGACATTTCTCCCTTCACGTTCTTCTCTCCTCGTCTATTTTAAAATAACTTTCACCACCTTTTTGAACTCGAGTTTGAGCAAATATTATTGATACATCGGCAGCTTCTCAATGGATTGTAAACTCTTGCTGAAGAGGCAGCTTGGGGCTGCGACGCGGGGTGCCACACACTGTGGCAAGTATATGTACTCGTATCTATTTAGATGCTGCGACGCATATTACAATTTATCAACATATTTTCAAGTGTTGCTGTTGTCGTTTGATGGCCCCATGGATAGCTTATTGATGATTCGCTAGGATTTGCGAGGCGGCTTTATGAAATTTTACAATCCTCGCAACGGGCGGGCATCAGGAAGTTGTTAAATTACTTGTACGACGCGTTGGCAATGTGCGTAGCATTTTTCCATCTTTCTTTCATTTTATTTGTAATTTAAAAATGATTATTACATAAGCGCAGAGCTCGCGGGGACAGAGAATGGGAGAAATCAATGCATAAATTACACAGAAGCAGATGGAACCTGATCTTTATTGTTATTCAAATGCATTGACAGTGGCGTTCTAATCAGGGCATTTGCGGCGCTCAAATGATAATGATTGACTGCCACTTGTGCCACCTAAGCTGTCAATAATTCAGACCATGTGCCATGAGTTTTACAACTGTTGCCGCCGGCAAATGCGAGGATATTAAAAATCTAAGGCTCGCAAGGATGCGCGGATTGTCATTCAAGCTGTCGATTTCCCAGGCGAGTTGCCCTAAGCCGATGGAGATGCCATGTAATTAGGCGTCTGTCTCCGTATTCGTATTCAAATTCAATTCGATTGCTCACTTTTAAGTATGGAAAGGTAATCCGCCAAGTCTAGCCCCTCAACTTCAAACTCTCTCCCCAACCACTTCATTTGCTTACTTTAATGTAAACTATATATATATTTTCTGTTAATTTAATGTAAACTTTGTGGTCACGTGTCAAAATCCTTGGGAGCAAATGAATCAAAGCAAATTACACTCACACACATGAGCCACAGGCAAAACCCCCTCAACCCAAACCCAGAAATTCACAAGTGTTTTGACATTTTAGCGCGTTTTATGTTCAAAATGACCAGCAACAGAGGCAACAGAGGCAACAGTCGGCGGCTTTTGGGCATAGGCCAAGGGCCAAATGGCAAAGGGTCTATTGCCAAGGGAGCTCTTACACTTGTGCAATTGGTGGAAGGTTACATTGACTGTGAGAACTATTCGGTGGCTCAACAACCCTGTGAACCACTCCAGCACCAACTGTACGTAAATATGAGTATATATAGTAAAATAAATTATAAAATAAGTATAAATGAGTTTCTCTACCATTTTGATAAGATACAAATATAACAACTATAAAAATAAGTAAGTTCGTTAAGCAATTAAAATATGAATACGATAAGTTATTGACTAGAATGTAGCCACTACAGCATAATCTGTTTAAATGTTGACCCTATTATGACCTAAACTTGATTTCAAGTGCATATTTCCTGTTTGATAAGAATTTGTGCAGTACAAACTGTAGACTATAACGTTTATTACTTGATTGATTAGAATTTGAAAATTAAAAATCATAGCCAGCAACGTTTAATAATTCTAAAATAAATACTGCAAAATATCTCTTTTTTGTTATTTATATTTATTGTTTATTAGCAAGTTGTTAGAATTTTGTTTTTAAAGAACTTTAATCTTTATCGCCTTTAATTTTTTCATACACATTGGCTCCTCTTTCAGCAATATCCACAACTTGAATTGTAGCATCCCGTACATGTTGACCGATGCGTTCCTGCAATATTAGATAACCGAACAATAAGATTAGTTGCACATATCTAAAAACAACCTATATATTCAAAAAATAAACTTACAATGTCTTTGCCAAGGTCTTTCCAAAAGTCAGCCCTGGTATTACACACACCAATTGCCAGTATAAGGGCGAAAAATAAAAAGATCTTCTTGAAATTCATTATAAACTTTGGAGCTCAAATGGGATCGGTTGCTTCTATTGTTGAAACCAGGAGACTGATGACAGAATTACTTATTACTGCTGCTTTTATATCGAAAATCATCATGAGTTATTCTAATACAAATAGGGGATTTTAACTTTCAAAATGTATAAACCTGTTCCATACATGGTTTTGGGGAAATGGTTTTTTTTTATGAATCACTTGCAAATTATTCAATGCCAGCTTTCTGTTAAAGTATAAGAGATTGAGTCGTAAAAACTAGAATGTCAATTATCTGAACAATCTTTGTTTATAAAACCATAAAAAGTAACAAATCTAACCAGTTCATAACTATTTAAGAAAATGAACAAAATTGCGAATTTCTCCTATCTAATAAGAATTGCAATTAAAATGAGTTGGTCTCAAAATGTACCGGTTAATATTCAAGTAGAAACTTATTATATATTTGACATTCACTTCGAAGATGTTTTGGTTGATGTTTCAATCCCTATAAAGAAACATTAAAAACCCTCTCTCATGCCCGTTTCGTTTCTATAAAAATAACTCTTAGTGCTCATGGGATTTTGCTTCAAGTGATCGATTGATTACTGTAGATAAAAAGCATATTTTTGGTCTCATCATAAATATGTATAAGGCAAACTCATAAGTCTACTGTACATTCAGCAGCTGTAAAATTTATTAAAAAATTTTAATAAAAATTGTGCAATATATTTATAAAATATAAAATTTATTAAAAATTTTACATAAAAAATGTGCAATATATTTTGTGCGATGATGAACATTTTGGGGACTTTTTTCATTCGTAAAAATAGCGCAAGCTAACTTTGGCGCACCAAAGTTTGAATACCCTTGCAGTGCCCTGTGTAAGCCGTCAGATTTTTTACAAAATTTGTTAAATGTTGATTTCGAACCGATCGTTCCTATGGCAGCTATATGATATAGTAGTCCGATTTACACCAAATTTGGTCAGCCTGTTTAAAACTTAATCAAACACAAATGTGTATATGTATTTGGTTGCGATATCTTGAGAAACAAAAAAGTTTTTCATACTAAATGTGGTTTTCGAACCGATCGTTCCTATGGCAGCTATATGATATAGTAGTCCGATTTACACCAAATTTGGTCAGCCTGTTTAGAACTTAATTAAACACACAATGTGTATATTTGGTTGCGATATCTTGAGAAACAAAAAAGTTTTTCATACTAAATGTGGTTATCGAGCCGATCGTTCCTATGGCAGCTATATGATATAGTAGTCCGATTTACACCAAATTTGGTCAGCCTGTTTAGAACTTAGTCAAACACATAATGTGTATATTTGGTTGAGATATCTTGAGAAACAAAAAAGTTTTTCATACTAAATGTTTATTTCCAACCGATCGTTCCTATGGCAGCTATATGATATAGTAGTCCGATTTACACCAAATTTGGTCAACGTGTTTAGAACTTAGTCAAACAAATAATGTGTATATTTGGTTGAGATATCTTGAGAAACAAAAAAGTTTTTCATACTAAATGTTTATTTCCAACCGATCGTTCCTATGGCAGCTATATGATATAGTTATCCGATCCGGCCGGTTCCGACATATGTGCTGCGTGCAGCAAAAAGATGGACCTGTACCAAGTTTCATCAAGATAGCTTCAAAACTGAGAGACTAGTGGCATGGCTATATCGACTCAGCTCGTCGCCCTGATCAAGAATATATATACTTTATGGGGTCTGTGAGGCTTCCTTCAATGCGTTACACATTTCGTGACAAAATTATAATACCCTCTGCAAGGGTATAAAAAGTGACATTTATTAATTATAACAGCTGTTTGGCATAATTTAAAAATCTTTAAATATTTAGAGGAAATTAAAATCAAATACTCAAATTGTGAAATCGATATACCTGAAAGAATTTATTTGCACAACTAATTTTTAAATGTTATGCATGAATGCTAGCTTAAAATATATTTCGTTTCAATCTGAGTTGCTACGTGACATCTTTTCACTATGGACTGTAAATATTCATTAATATATTCTAGCCTTTTTAAGTACTCGTTATTAAAAAATAGATTGAAGAGATGTGAGTGTAATTTTGCAGAGTAATACCCTATAATGAACGAGTTATATTCATGAATATATTGTTTAAATTAGTAACACTTGAATGTGTTTCTGAAACATAATATAACAAAGTAAAATATCTTTTTGGGGAAAATACTTATACGCAATCTTTACAAAACAACTTCCAAGGATGTTAACTTTAGTTTAACAAAGATAGGAGTCATAAAGCATGAATCTAACTTCTTGAAATTTACACTTAAGAAGCACATTTTACGGTGAATATATTTTTCGTCCTGAATAATTATGCTAAACGTATTATATTGTAAGTATTGCACAATTCTGCAACCAAATTATTGTAAATCTTGATATTTATTAAATAATTCCAGCTAAATTACATATAGGTATAGCGAAACAGGTGAAGATTACATTTGAGTATATTTATTTGACCAATTACTTATATTAAATAAATAAATACATTAAATAATAATTTATTAGAATATTTCCATATATTTATCCTCTTGCAGTGGCAGCCACATTAGCCGCCTGTTGTGCAATTCCCAATCCCTGAATGGTAGCATCCCGGGTGTGTTGGCCAATGCGTTCCTGTAAGGATTTGATTGATCGTAAGTAATTGTTTAGTTTAACGAATGTTTCAAAGAACTTACGATTTTTTGCCAATCTTCTTCAGCCAACCGGCATCAGATTGACCAATGCTGATGGCCAGGATGAGAGCAACGAAGATGAAGATCTTGTGGAAGTTCATATTGATCTGTGAGTTTAAATATTCCTTGGAATGTTGCAAGTTAATACTTGAGCTGTTATTGCTGCAGCTGGAACTGTGTGACTGATGAATTCTGAGACCCAATACAGCACCTTTTATAGCTCAAGTCATCAAAACCGACAGCTCACCGATGCTGATAAGCCTCCATCAACCGAAACAAAGCAGAACGTTGGGGGCTCCGGGGATTTTCTCTGGCGAAAAAAGTACAAATAAAAGACAAGACCTCTCCCAGAAAGATTTTTGTTTGTAAATATTTTATTTCAATTTATTACAATAATCAGACTAGCTATTGGGAATCAGGTAAAGTACAATTTAATTTAGTGAAATTTATCGAGGATGATTCTTCTAATGGATGTTTCTGTGACATTAAAACATTACAGGAAATGCCGAAGATTTTGAATAGACTTGTGTAAGACAACACGGAATATAATATAATATTGATTGAATATTATTAACGTGATAATTTCGAATGAAGACTTGTTCCCTATGATGACAGTTATCATCAGATTATAATCTAAGTAAATTAAGTCAGAGATATTTAGACAAAAAATAGATTTGTTTGCAGAGCTTCGAAATTTCAAGAGCTCGTTTTGTTTGCTCAGTTGTGAGTTTGTAGTACCAACTAGTTAAAGTTATTATACTTATTATTCAATTAAAGTGGAGGAAAACACAACTGTACTGGAGTCCGTGCTGCACGTTTGCTTGACACACGCCCGGGTGAGGCACATACGCACACCCATACACACACACACACACACTATCAACCACCAAAAATGTGACTTTAATTTCTGGTATATAAAAAGCTACAACATCGAGGGATTTAATATATGAGTAGAGCAAAGACAACAAATGAATTAAATCAACAAAAGCCAAACACAAGGATATTCTAGGATTGAAATAGGAGGATGTGCGCATTGTCAGGATATGCCACTAATTTCCTTAACAAGTAAAAACGCTTTACGGTTCTCGGTCTTGACTTCACTCCCTTCCCCTCCCCTCTCCTCCTTAACCAATCCCTCTCCTTGTAGCTCTACTACTGCATCCCCCGTTGGATCAGTTGACAGCAGAGTCTAAGTTTGCTATGCGTTGCTTTCCGGTTCTGTTGCTGTTTTTGTTGCGAGGCATTTGGTAAAATGTAAATAAAATCGCTCGAATTAACCGCTGAGTGACAGGCACAACCAACAGCAGCCTCCCAGGACTACAAGTATGTCATAACTGTTACATTCCAGGCACAAACTCCAACTCCAATTCCAACTCCTGCTCCAACTCCAACTCTGGTTCTGTATCTCTGAACTCGCATAATGAGGCACAGTCTGGTAAAAGACTTTGAGCGCTCAGAGAAGCGTAACTAAGACAATAAATGCAACTGGTTTTTATCAGTATTTTGCATATCACAGCAGGGGAATTTAAGAAGAAGTAAACTTTACTAACAGAACTTTATATTATCATAGAAATTAAGGCTATGTAAAATAAAGAAGATACTTGTATCTAAAGTACAAAAAAATACAAGCTACTCATAAATGTTTCTAAAAACAATAACGAATAAAATAGCTTTAGATAAATTAGAGTATATTATAATCGACCTTCGTCATGCTGACCTATAAAATACCAAACAAATATGATCTATTTATTAAGTTATAACTAGAAATGAAAGCCATTCAATACTAAATATTTACTTCAATAAAACAATAGATGGGTCTAGAAACTCATAAAGTTTATTGTGAACTTTAAATGTACTATATCTCTGCTATAAAGTACACAACAGTTCTGATATTAAGACCAAGATTGCTTTAGGGTTTATTGTATTCTCTATAACACTCTTCAATGTCAAGTATGAATGTTTTTGCATGCTTAGCTGTTTATAATTATGTATGTATTTTATCTTTATTTGAGCACACACTTCCAACACACACCCTATTATAGAATGGTCTACCTATACCCAGGCAATCAACAATAAAGCGGGGACTTTTTCTACATGTCATCTGCATGGGATTCACAGATGTAATCGAATGCAGATCCAGAGCAGAAGGGAACAAAGCTGAGCACAGCTGAGCTGATAACTCAGAAGAATCGCTGATAAAGCTCCCTGACTACAGACATCAAATAAAACAACAACAAAGTACAACTACAATAATATAAAAAACGTGCAATTTAATTGCTATTTATTACGCGCATTTGATCACTACGCTGACTGATCAGTCACTTTCAATATCATTATCGTGAGAGAGAAACCTGAGAGGTCAGTGGCATATTCATGTCGAAGTGGTTTCTACAAATTAGAAAAACCCAAACAAGTTTTCATTCATAAATTGCTTTGTAGTAAATGTTTGTATTTCACCCAGTTGTTGTTGTTCTGATCATTATTGTTGTTGTTATGGCATGACAAACATGTTTGGTGGTTACCCGACAAAACCTTATTCGATGACAAGAGGATCGGTTAATTGAGATAATACCAAGAATTCAAACTGACAATTTATAATATATAAACATTCTTTTGCACTTTATACAGCTATCGATTAAGAAATGATTAAAAATTATTGTAGTTTATGATACATAAATCTGGGAAATACCTTCCTTTATAGGTAACAAAAAAGTCATTATTGTCCGCAATTTCTAATCTACAAAAATTAATTAACTGATGAATATTCAAATGATTCAGAGAAAAATGTTTGATGTCAAACCGTTTTTTTCCAAACTTGGCTTCATTTGTGTACTTTTTGGCTAAGCAAAATCCCCGCTTTACAGACTTTAATCTGTTTCTGCAAATAAAGGTATAAAAGACATTATGTGGATAAACAATTGATCATTCGCTGAACTACAGTTGCAAAACCTCAAGTCATTATTCATCAACCTAAACATGAACTTTAACAAAATCTTCCTTTTTGTCGCTCTCATTCTAACCATCAGCCTGGGTCAATCTGAGGCTGGTTGGTTGAAGAAACTTGGCAAGAGAATTGTAAGCTAATTAAATGTTTAATTCATAAGAAATCTTTCCTATAATTCGGTTCATCTTTACAGGAACGCATTGGACAGAACACTCGAGATGCCACCATCCAGACACTGGGAATTGCCCAACAGGCTGCGAATGTGGCTGCCACAGTCAGAGGCTAAATATTAAGGATTCACAACTTAATAACTTATTTATTGTTTTACTTAACTTAAGAAATTTTAAATAAAATACTCCTAAATTAACTTTTCATGAAAACAAGCTGATAACTTCTGGTTGTTTAATATGTTGCTGATAGGATTAATGCCCAATATACTTATCTTCCTGTCTACTGACTGACTGACTTATTCACTCACTCATCATCAAATAAGTATAAAATTATATATAGTAAATCTTAAGCTTATGCCGAACCTAATGCTGAAATGTATACTGGAACTAATGATGATTTATATCGCTTTTATAACTGAACTAGTTTTAGCCTTGTGTTCTGCAAAAGATTGCATAATTGTAAAACAAGATAGATACTTAGTTACAGACTTCCATTATTTATTATTAATTCCATCTTTAATTTCTTACAACAAAATCCAAATAACCTTTCGTATTTTTTTATTGGTTAATGTATTTATTATTATAAAAATATTTCCATATTGCAATCAATATTTTTCTATTTATATAAAATTACAAAAATGTTTTGTTCTTTTTACTTATTTCTTATTAAAAACATATGTGTGTGCTAGTATTAGCAATGTAGTTATTGTTATCAATTATTTTATATTTGTGTTTTTGAAAACCTTATCATATTTTGTCTATTTACAATATTTAATTTACTGATTTAATAAATAAATTTAAAATACATAAGCATTGGGTTAAGGGTTAACCTCTGGCTGTGGCAGCTACATTTGCAGCCTGTTGTGCAATTCCCAATCCCTGAATGGTAGCATCCCGAGTGTGTTGGCCAATGCGTTCCTGTAAGGATCAAACGGATCAGTAATTTATTACATTATTAAACCTTTATTGGGACTTACAATTTTCTTGCCAATCTTCTTTAGCCAACCGGCATCAGATTGACCAATGCTGATGGCCAGGATGAGGGCGACGAAGATGAAGATCTTGTAGAAGTTCATGTTGAGCTGTAAGTTTATATATTCCTTTGAAAGTAGACAACTGTGACTTGAGCTCTTGTTGCTCTTGCTGAAGCTGTATGACTGATGGCTTGACTAAAGAGTAAACGGCCCTTTTATAATCAAACAAGCATCCCATCGATGCTGATAAGGTACGACCACAAAGTATGAAATCGCTGACTAGCTTTCACTTGAAGGGGATTTTTATAACAAAAAGTACGGAATATTTCAGTCTCTCAAATAAAAAGTATAGCAATTTGATAAAGTGGGAGAACATTATGTTTGAATATACTAATTTATACATTTTATTTGCATAATGGAGTACAATAGATTAATAGTTATTTCCAACTGTGCCAATAATGCCAGTTAGCTTCCATTTATCACTTTTGTTATTATTATCATATTTATTTATTTTTTGCTTTATATTCATTATATATAGATTAAATATTACACTGACGCCATTAATCAGCTTGCGATGATAAAGATCGATGGCAATCGAAACAAATAAGTAAGTCAATGCACGACTGCGAGATACTCTAACACTTATTTCCACGCGAATTCATTCATATAAAAGAACATTACAATGCAAACATACAAGTTATGCACTTGTTTAAAATTAGAAAAACCCAAACGAGTTTTCATTCATAATTTGCTTCGTAGTAAATGTTTGTATAATATATCACTTATTTATTGTTGTTCTCATTATTGTTGTTATGACATGAAATGTTTGGTGGTAGCCCTCAAAAGACACTTTCAATGACGAAATTAGGGGAATGGCTAATTTATAGAATGACAAAATATCGTAAATTTTCAGATGTTGGAATATTTTTCGCGAATTTTATAAAGCTAGCGTTTAATATTTCGCTGTTTATGATAACTGTAAATATTGGGGAATACCCGACTTAACAACAAAAATTGTCCACAATTTTTTATCAACACAGTTTAATTAACTGGTGAATATTGAAATGATTCAGAGAAAAATGTTAAACGTCAGACCATTTTTCAAATAAGACTTTGTGGACTTTTTGGTCAAACAAAATCCCCTCCAGACAGAGATCGATGTTTTTCTGCAAATGAAGATATATAAGGTATTCCTGGATAAACAATTCATCAGACGCTTAACTACAGTTGCAATACCACCATCTTAACTCTTTATTCACTTTATTAACTTTCATCAAATCTCAAGCTGAATATGAACTTTAACAAGATCTTCCTTTTTGTCGCTCTCATTCTAACCATCAGCCTGGGTCAATCTGAGGCTGGTTGGTTGAAGAAACTTGGCAAGAGAATTGTAAGTTAATTAAATGTTTAGTTTATGAGAAATTATAACTATACCCTGTTCATCTTTACAGGAACGCATTGGACAGCACACTCGAGATGCCACCATCCAGACACTGGGAATTGCCCAACAGGCTGCGAATGTGGCTGCCACAGTCAGAGGCTAAATATTAAGGATTCACATCTTAATAACTTATTTATTGTTTTACTATTTAATTAAATTAAGTTAAGTGAAAAAATACTCAAAAATACTCAGCAATACATTTTTTAACGAAAAGAATAAAGTCTTTTTTATTCTAATGTTTATAAGAGGCTTCAAGGTTAATTAGATTTTAATGGTGGGACCTGTAAAGACGAACCTGTGCCAAGTTTCATCAAGATAGCTTCAAAACTGAGAGGCTAGTTTGCATAGAAACAGACAGACAGTCAGACAGACAGACAGACGGACGGGCATGCGGACATGGTTATATCGACTCAGCTCTTCGTCCTGATCAAGAATATATAAACTTTATGGGGTCTGTGAGGCCTCCTTCAATGCGTTACACATTTCCTGACCCTCTGCAAGGGTATAAAAAATATTTAAATGCTAATACTAAACATTGGAGAATATTGGTTTGTAGGTAATCAAATTGACTACTTATTTAAATAAACTTGGTCAGAATATGTGATTGTAATTATAACTTGTGTTTTGCTAATGATTCAGAAATCTGCTAAGGAAAAAGCTCATCAAACAGACTCTCTATAGATCAGATCAATCCAATCAATACGTAAGCATTATTGAATTCAAATTGACGGACAGACGTTTCCATTTTGGAATCCATATATTACTTGTACATTTATTTTCCAACATTTTTTACCAATATATATTTTTATATATTTCAATCAGGTTGTAAATGCTGTTATCAATTATTTTAAAGGTAGTTGTGCATCATTCCGTTTACATTGAAATTCAAATCTAGATTATAACTTTTACTTATTTCTTGTTATTTAAATATGTATATATTTGCATTTTATAGTTCTATATTATCATTCTATGTTATGTTATATTTTAAATGTTCTATTTACAATATGTACTTTTGTGACTAAATAAATAAATGTTTAAATAAATACGCCTTGGGTTAAGGGTTAACCTCTGGCTGTGGCGGCTACATTCGCAGCCTGTTGCGCAATTCCCAATCCTTGAATGGTAGCATCCCGAGTGTGTTGGCCAATGCGTTCCTGTAAGGATCAAACGGATCAGTAATTTATTACATTATTAAACCTTTATTGGGACTTACAATTTTCTTGCCAATCTTCTTTAGCCAACCGGCCTCAGATTGACCCATGCTGATGGCCAGGATGAGGGCGACGAAGATGAAGATCTTGTAGAAGTTCATATTGAGCTGTAAGTTTATATATTTCTTGAAAAGTAAGAACTGTGACTGGAGCTCTTGTTGCTCTTGCAGAGCTGTATGACTGGTGACTTGACTGGCCAGCCAACGACATTTTTATATTAATCTTCAAGCAAGCATCCCCTCGATGTTGATAAGGTACGACTGAAACGTATGGATTCGTAGACTAGCGTTCACTTAAAGGGGATTTTTAGAAGAAAAAGTACGGAATATTTGAGTTTCTTAAGTAAACGTGATAAAGTGGGTGAATAATATTTTAGTAGATATTCATTAATGTATACGATATACATATGAGCATATGTATTTATTTAAGCTTATAAATTTCAGCTACATATTTCAGCTTAATTCATTTACAACTATTTCCAGCTGTACAAATAACGAATTTAAACAGTATACTAATTTAATTGCAGTACATAAGTGTAATTTGTTTTACAACATTTTTTGGATGTTCAAATTAAATATAATTTTATTAATACATTAAACTTAATTATTAGAATAAAATTCTTTATTAAAAGATATGATGGATTTTAGATATCACGTTTATTAATATAGTTGTTTTGTAATTTTTTTTATAACTTAAATCT
Source organism: Drosophila testacea (assembly GCA_035043265.1). Classification (NCBI taxonomy): domain Eukaryota; kingdom Metazoa; phylum Arthropoda; class Insecta; order Diptera; family Drosophilidae; genus Drosophila; species Drosophila testacea. The sequence continues at coordinate 3,278,540 of JAWNND010000477.1, forward strand.
CATATACACAACTTTTCAATTATAATATTATATATATTATATTATATTATATATATTATTATTCTATTTATAACAATAGTTTCAAGCAGAGACCGTAAATAAGATTTATGCATGCAAATTTTACCTAAATAAATCAACGTGAAGGAAATAAGTAACAGCAACATGAAAAACTCCAAAATTCCTATTTGATTCGTTATTATCGTTATTATTGTAATTCTTATTTTCAGTTTTTATTTAAAAAATAAAATTTTATTTAAAAAAATCAACAACAAGAGTTATTTTTGATTTTCATTGAAGAATTTACAAATTACGAGATATTCCGTAATTTGTATTTTAAAAATTAAAAATAAAAGTTAAACAAAAATTATTATTATATAATTATTCTTAAATTTTCCTGAACTTCCCAGATGTTTTACACATTTATTAAAGGAACTAGGCCCCAGAAGGATTACAAAGGCGATACATATTTTAAAATAATCCGCTTGAGTTTACCAAATTTACAATTTCATTGATTTGCCTAAAAAATTAGTTTTGTTAACATAATATATTTATTTTTATTTAATTTAAAACAGCGCGGCGATAATTGAGCCAGCACATTGGCGCCATCCAACGGCTTGCGTACACACCAAAACGTAGCGCCAACTTCACGTCGATAGCAACCCTGCGTGCTATGACGTTTGCACAGTTCAGTGTCACAACGCTGACTTCCTTTCCTGTCAAAATAGTCGACAAAGGTTGGTGTACATTTTCTGTGAATGCTTTGAAAAAGCCGAAAAATCGCCGCAACATGCAATGCAAAGCCGAAAATGAATGACAAAAGGTGGCAAATAAATACTACCAATACAAATGCCACAAAGTGTCGAGTGAAAAGCGTTGTAACAACGCCGATGTGAATCGATTACAAAAAGTTAAAGGCAACTTTGTTGGAAGACTATCGGCTTTTGCGGCATTGCTGTTGTGTATTAATTTTTACATGATTGCAGTATTTTTAAAGATGCGTCCATTTAATTGCAGATGGCTATCGGCTCCAAGATTATCAAACCTGGCGGCTCAGACCCCGATGAGTTCGAAAAGTCGATTGCCCAGGCGCTCGTTGAGCTAGAGGCCAACAGCGACCTGAAGCCCTACCTCCGTGATTTGCACATTACCCGTGCTCGCGAGATTGAGTTTGGCAGCAAGAAGGTAAGTTTGTTATTATAGCTGCACACTTTGCATAGTTGTTAATTTGTATCTAATTTATTGCTTCCGTGTTATTTGTAGGCCGTCATCATCTACGTGCCCATTCCACAGCAGAAGGTGTTCCAGAAGATCCAGATCATTCTGGTCCGTGAATTGGAGAAGAAGTTCTCTGGCAAGCACGTTGTGGTCATTGGCGAGCGCAAGATTCTGCCCAAGCCCACGCGCAAGGCGCGCAACCCTCTGAAACAAAAGCGCCCACGCTCCCGTACTCTGACCGCTGTGTACGATGCTATTCTTGAGGATCTGGTCTTTCCCGCTGAAATCGTGGGCAAGCGTGTCCGCGTCAAGCTGGACGGCTCTCAGCTGGTTAAGGTGCACTTGGACAAGAACCAACAGACCACCATTGAACACAAAGTGAGTTTGGCATCTAACCATCATCCATTTATATTTAACTTAACTGCAGTGTCGGAGTGTACTATTTCGTCCCCGTGTTATTTGCGGCGCGTTCTTCAAGCGCCGTGATTGTCAAAGGGGACGCATAGCAACTGCCAATAACTCGTTATTGTACGCCACTAACGCATCCTTGCGGGCGTGCATCTCCATATATTGGCTACATTTTAGTATCTTCACCGTTCTTGTGTTATTTGCTGAATTCGTCTTCTCGATCAGTGATTGTCAAACAGAACGCACAGTGATCTTCAAACCAGTCTACTCCACATTGTTGAGCCTATCATGCCTAGGCTGCTACATAACTAACTCGCTGGTTACATGCATTTTAAACTGATTCACACTATATATAGAAACCTTTACCGTTCTTGTGTTATTTGCTGAACTCGTATTCTCGTTTAGTGATTGTCAAACAGAACGCACATTAAAATCCAGACCCGCTTACTCCATAATGTCGAGCTGACTTCGGTCTATGGCTTTGACATTACTAAATGCCGGTTACATTTACAACTCCTACACTTAGATATATAAGGTTACTCCTACAAGTGATCTCCCCCGCCTATTTGCCTCCCAAGGGCCGTTTTTTACCTGGTGCCTTGGGACTTCCTACATCGGCGGAAAAGTAAACAAACTGATCGAACCAAGTCTTGCTAAAACTTCATTATGTTGCAGCAAAAAGTTCGCCGTTTGACACTAGAAAATAAGCTTATTATTTAGATAGTTTTTAACTAATTTTGTAATTTGTTTTCTAATCTTCAGGTTGACACCTTCACATCGGTCTACAAGAAGCTCACCGGCCGCGATGTTACCTTCGAATTCCCAGACAACTACCTGAATGTCTAGAGAGTTTTCCGCAGTCGTCGTCGTGATTATTCAGTTCATTATGGGGAGTAACAACAAATTCTGTCGTACAGAAGATACGTTTTTTTACATGAGCTGAAAAACGTTACGTCAACTAAATAAAACAGTAAACATTTTTAAAAATTAAATTATTTTGTTTTAAATATGTAAACGCCTTTCAAATTTGATAAGAAATTGGATCAAACTTCAAACATGAGGAGTTAAATTTAATTTAATCTTAAGCAGCATCAACTCATTAGAAAAGGATAACTTTTTAATTCCTTGGCGCCAAACTCTACTTTGATGTCGGCGGACTTCTTTTGATTAAATGCAACCATAGAAGGGCCATAGAAACACAATGACTGTGTATTACACCTTATGTGAGGAGGAACATCCTTTTATCCCTAGGCGACATGTTCCAATTGGAGTTTGAATGTGAGTTTAATTAAAAAGTGCGTGGCGCATATTTATTGGATTCACTTTGTAACTTTTTTGTTAAGACCCCCTCTCCGTTCCCACACTCTAACACACACATAGTGCTTGTGTGTGTAGTAGAACAAACATTTGTGGTAGCGATGCGTGAAATCCTTGCCACACATGTGCGAAAAGGGGTTAATCCTGCGGCTGGCGGGTGTATTTTTCCACTCGACTCGGCTCATTTACATGCGCCGATTGTAATTACGACACATGTGGGAATCGGTGATAAATATTTTGAATAATCACGTGTGCTGTGCCGCTAGGAGGTAGCATGTAATTTAAGTGGAAGGAGATAAATTTGTGGCTTGTCACACAAAAAGGATTAATGGTAAAATATACTAAGAGAAGAAGGTTGTTTTCTGTTCGTTGACGTGATGTGTGTCCTCCCACTAGAGCTGAAAAAACATCGATGTATATACATTCATAATGCACAAATCAGAGTTTCTATCAACAGACTTATTAAAAAAGTTCCACACGGATGATTTGCTATACTTAGTCCGTTTCATTACTGGAGCCTACATACATATGTACACACTAAAACTTGCATACCTATTCGCACTTTTTCTTTTTGAGATGAGAAAAAAATGGAACATCGGAAAACATCAGTTTGAAAACATGTTTTTAAAAAATTTAAAAACATCGATGTATCGATATATTATCGATGTTTTTTCCAGCTTAGCCTCCCACCACTTTCACTTTAGTTACAGGTGGCGCCTTGTAGTTCCCAAAGAGTGGCGCTTGATAGTTCCCAATGTAACCAAGTGGCGCTTTGTAGTTCCCAATGTTACCGGTGGCGGCGCTAACAAAAACAATAGTCCACTCAAATTTGAGTCTAAACTAAAATTTATTATTAACCAAGAAACCGATTTTTTTTCAACTAAATTTTAAAATTCGAAATTAGACAAAATTATTTCGCTTCTTTTAAAATATAACCCGATTTTTTAGCTCCACTGGGGGCCAAGTTTCGTTCGTAGGCTTTTGCTAAGTGTGCGCTTTTCCTGAAAAGCTAAGAAAAATGCACAGAAAATTCATGTAAATTTTCAATCCGATCCGTTAGCACCTCCGCTTTCGAGTGGAAAAATTTTTTGTTCATTCGTTTTTGAAATCCACTCGAAAGTGAAACTGAAAGTGACGCCACCTGGCGGAGAAACCGTCAAAAAACTGGATCATCATTAGTTCCAATAAAAGACAATAGATGGCGCTATTTAATTTAGTTTCGTTAAAAAAATAAATGGCGCTAAAACGACGGAAAATTCACTCAAAACTGGGCCATAAAATTGATTTGGCGCACAATTTAAGTTATGTTTTAAATTTGTAAACTTAACAACATTGCGATTAAGATTACTTTTTAATTATAGAATTATAAATTAACTGTAGATTAGATTAGATTGTTTCCCCTCGAGAGGTGAATTGGTAATAGTTAATTTTAATAAAATATACAAAGAAAATTATTAGCTCTTTATCAGCATTCTGTAAAAAAAAACACTTGCTGAGTAATAAATAAATATGAATATATTCCAAACCTCTAAAATACAAATATTTTAAATTGAATTGTGATTATTTATTGTACAGAAAATATAATATTTCAGAAAGTTTCTATCCTTCTATTTAGACAATTTAAAATAAAAGCAGTAAAAACCTTTTGTAAAACTAAATTATTTTTTTAGACTTTGTTTTGTAGTTTACTTTAAAAAAAATTGTATCTATATTTCATATAAAATGTAGTCTGTCTAACCAAAAAACTAAGACCACAACAAACCAGGTTGATTGCCATTTTGATATTCGATTTGAGTCAACAATGAAATCACGCAATACAACAATTTCGAAATGTATTATAGTAAATGTCAGGAGAAATGTTCAAACAAACCAAGCACACCAACAATAAAAACCTCCATTTAGGGACTGGGGATACGGTTTTACCCTCGCAATTAAAAAGTCTACTGGTCGGTCAGTTAGAATTTTCCCTTTACAGCGTAGACAGGCCAATGTCCACGCTATTAAAATGGGTTACAATAATGTTGATGTTCTTGTTGTTTTTGTAGTTGTTGTGTGTTGTATGTTTTGATTGATGTTCAGACTTGGCGTTGGGTGCCTGACACGTTCGATTATTGTGCCTTAAACAACAATTACAATTCGTCGACTGATATCTACAATGCTCCATCTAAATGCATCCAGCGGGAGCTATGAATATATATTATTAATGTGGCCTAATTGTCTGCGTAGTTGGTCAATTTATCAAGTGACCTTGTGAATGAATATCCAGCGATTTGCAAAGGACAGGGATTGGACTAATTGGCCGTAGGTCAATCTTTTTCCTGTCCTCTTCCTCTTATTAAAAGTCCATACACATGTACATCCACACACATTTGTACACATCCACACAAAGTATTCCTCTGTGAATTCACATCCACTTTGTATGTTAATTTTATTTGACATGTACTTAGCGGAAAATGTTTATGGCTGACAACTAGCAAGAGTTGTCCTCCAGATCCGATGGTGCAGTCCAAGGGATGGGGATGGGAAACTACTGAGTTTTATAAAAATTATGTCATCGCATCGACCCATGAGTAAGTAAGTTGTTGTGCTAATTGTAAAGAGTCCCTCTTTAGTTGGAAGCATGAATAATCCATTCAACTTGAAAGACTAAGTATACCCTCTAAGTGATTGTTACAAGTAAATAGCAACCACAGCTACATATATACTTACAAAGCTTATCATCTGATCAATGGGCTCTCATGCGATTGTCCCTTCAATTTGTAGGCTTCTATCGCGTGTTTATCACACCGCAACCGCACAGCTGTGTCAACAACAACAGAGGTGACTGGGCAAAAGGTGGGTTTTACCTCATTGGGGATACGTGCCTTTAACGGAGCAAACAGAATTGTACATGTCTGTAAAGTTGTTGCTTTCATAATCAAAAACTATTTGAAGCAGCACATTCCTTTGCCCCTTTCCATTCAACTCTCTGTAACCAGAAACAGAACCCGCAGATTCTCTACATATGTATGTGCGATAAGCGTAGAAAAACAAAACAATCATTGATCATAATAGTATATACATAAACATATTCACACACTCTCAAATCTCTACATATTGTGTATCTCAGTATTTTCTATATTTATCACCACGTTGCCATTGCATCATCATTCGCAGCGTTGGCCTACGCCCCCATCCCCCATGTCAGACCAAACCGGTCCGTGTCGATGTGGCATCATTTTCAAAACATAATAATAATAAAAAACTCACAACGCTATTGCTCTCTGAAAAGAAAATATTTAAAAAGAGATCAGTGATGTGGGGAAACTGTTAACCAAGCGGGTGGTCAATAAAAATAGTTTATTCTACTAATATTTGATCAAAATCTTATCAGCTTTTGTCGAGATAAACGCCATTTGCTAAGTTTCCGTTCCTTTATTAGTTGTTGTTGCACAGTTTTTTTAAATTTAAAACTTGTGTGTGCAAAAGAGTCTAAAGGCAGATAACCACGCGCTCAGCAAGTGTTCCAAGCAATGTTCCCGCAAACCAGATATAGGAAACCAAAGTCCCAGACATATGTAGACATACCAGACGGGCCAGCGATAATGACACTGACTAATCAACAAACAAATACAAACAACAAGTGAGGGAGAAGGGAGATTCAGAGATAGGGAGAGAATGGTAGGAGTGAGAGAGTATTATGGGGAAGCAACAAGCGTGCTTAGGGCCCAAAACCAAAACTAGGTTAACGTTAACATTAATCAGCCGCAGCGTCGACGGTTTGCCGATATTTACGAGCTTTGAAGTCTAACGATGACGAAATGCCGGCTGTTGCTCACCCCTAACCGTTTGCCCGTTTACCCGCTAACCCGCTAGCCCGCTTGCCCGTTTCTCACCATTGTTTTTCTTCCCGTGTTTTTTTTTGCCGACGCCTACTCAATCAGAGAGCGAACTGCAACCGCTCAGACATTGACTTTGAACTACAATTTTCTTAGGCGCGCTGTCAAGCTGGTTTTTTTTTCTCGTCTTTTTGTAATGTTTACGGAATGTGTGAGCACAACAGAGAATAGTAAATAATGACAATGGGCAGAAGGGGAACACAACGAATGGGAAAATGGGTAGATAATAGCGTTTGAAAACAACAAAAAATAGAAGAAACAAAAAACCAAACAAGCAACCAAATAAAAGTGAAATAAAAATTGAATAGAGGGAGCGCAACGCTGGCGACGCTGTTGCTAGCGTCAATTGCTCCACGCTCCACGCTCCATGCTCCACGCTCCAAACGCGACGTCGACGCCGCCGACGCGTCAGCTTTTGGATGTGGATGTAAATGTCGGCCAGTTGAGCATTGACTGTTAGTCATTTGAGTTCGTTCGTTTGGTGAACAGCAAGAACGCAATAGACGCGGCGAGAATCGGAAAATAATAATAATAAATACTTAAATAATAGTTCATATTATTTAAGCGGTAGTTTCGAAACTTCAAAAGGAATCTCCCATGCGATAAATCGTGTCGCCAACACAGCAATAAATGTGCGTTTCGCATATTAGCAAAGTATTTACAAAACAATTTCAAAAACCAAATTAAAAATATCTGAAATAAGAAAAGCTAAGATACTAAGATATAACAAATATAATTTTAAGAATATAACGCCTGACGTCAGCAAGTTTCCTAAATCGACAATCGACAAGAGTGCACTCAGTTTTGCAATAAAAATAAAAATATATGTAAAATAATTCCAGCAGAAAGTGTAACCCCACCTTACCCTCCCCACGTTTGTTAGCCTGGCTGTCATTATAGTCTATAATTTACAAGTGGCAAGAAACTGTGTATTTCGCTATCCCTAATGTACTTTGTAATTAGATTGTTACACACACAAGTGTGCCGCATAACGACAAATGTCAACTGAAAACACCTCCATATAAACTAAGTTTTGTATAACTGGTTGTTGGACTAAACAAAGCCAATATAAATAGCATATTGTTTTAAAATTTACGTTTAAATTATTTCTAGACTTAATTCCAGACAAGTTCGAATTTGATCACGTTTTATTTAAAGCAACATTAACATTTTTTTGTATTTATACTTATTCTAAGAGTGTTTTGGAGAAATACTTCTGAATATATTATACTCATGTCACACAAGACATTTCTTTGAACTAAATTATAGACGAATAAGTAGTATTCTCTATTTATAATTTGTATTAAATGCTGCCTTAAATACTACATCAAGTATATTATGGCTACAAATATGTATGTAGTTCAAAGATAGGATTATAATTACATTTTTTCTCAAATGTTATATTTGTAATTTAACTAGAATCCAAAATAGTTCTCAGCTCTATATTCCGGACGAAATTAACATAATATTTTATTCAAGTTTTATAATTAATCGATTGGTGCTGAAGAATCAATATTATTTTAATTTGAGAGAAAAAGGATACCAAGGCTGTTTTTGATTTAAATACTGTTTAAGATCGATCACGTACCATTTAATTTATATATCCCATATATACACGTATGTAGCAAATAGAATGTAATACAATTACGCTCAACTAATTAGTTACTAATCGGGATCAGATGCAGTCAGCTTGGTGTACAGTGTACACTTTTATGTGTACTACAATTTAAAAATTACAGGCTGTTAACCGTATCTGAATTACAATTACAATTAGACAAATTGTTGCTTAGATGACAATTAAACTTAAATTGTCGGCTGGGAATCGAGTTGTTATTGTTGCTTAAAACAATATAACTGACAAAGGAGTACGGCATATGAAATTTAAAAGTATAAGGGTGCCAGCATAGCTAATGAAACTTATTATTTATGAACAACCTGTTAACCATTTTTAATCAGTTCATATTATAAATAATGAATTCATTTCAACTGAGTGCAAAATTAAAGTGTCATGAGGTCTCTTAGGGTCACACATCCATTTAGTGGGTGTCTCAAAGTCTCAACTTTTTAAAACTACTAAAGTTTTGTCTGCTCGATAAGTCTGGAACATTTCCAATTAAATTTCCATTGAAAATTGGCCCAACAGTGTCAGATTGTGTACTTATATATATATATATATATATGAGTTTCGAGTGGGCGATTCGAATTCATAATAATTTTTCAAATTTATTTATTTTCTTTCATTTAAGTGTGTATTTGATATTGTTTTTCTGATTGCGTCGTCAGACATTTTGCAATGTTTTGAGAACTCGGCCAATGTGCGGTCAATTTCATGGACATTTCCTTCACATTTGAAAATGAGAGCCGACAAGCTCCTCTAACGAATGTCAATAAAACTGATGACTTGGCGCTGCCCTTTTTTTATTGTTTATTATTATTATTCATTATTAAGCGTAATAGAATTCGTTGTCCCTGTCAGTGGCGTTGTCGTTATTACGTTGCCAAGTTGTAACCCAGCCAAAAAAACAATAAATTTTGTATATTAAATATAATTTATGCATGCTCGCACCACACATTTCCCTTAGCCTGGTCATAATCGAGTCGCGTGAGTTGGCCCAATGAAAATGTTGATCCATTCCTATGACACGCTCCTCGAGCGACTTTCCCAAAAGCCGTCTGGGTCAACAGCATAGGTTCCACTTCCCGTAATTGCCATTGAAAGCTTAGCTTCCATTTCTCCAATACTTTGATCCTAACCTTTCTCCTTCTCCCCAGCCAGCTCTTTTTTTATCAAATTAGCATGTTTGGCATATGCCTTCAGTGCTCTTTATGCGATACATTTTCTAATTAAAAGGCAAATGCAAAACGGGGCGTGTTTGTCGCCACACAGCGGTCATTAATAGCGGTATCACAGGGCGTATAATGAATGCCGGCAAATAAATTATTCATATGTAAATGTTTTGCTTTAAAACTGACAGATAGCTGTCTCATATCTTATCTTATCATTTACATGACCGGAACCAATGGCAACAACAACTTTCTGTCTCAGGGTCAATAGCTAAAGCCTGATAATAAATATACTAAATGATGCATTGAAGTACTTTATTGTATAACCAAGAAGTTATGTTCCAAGTATGCTCCATTGAGTCATTAAACACCTGTTCCTGAATCACTCGATTATTGCCCTATATCATCATAAACGGTATAAGCTTGCAGGTGTCCCTAATTAGCAGTTATCTTTGGCCAAACTTTTGAATGAACTTCTAATTTCTAGACAGTGGTGTTTTGCTTCTTTGATGTGATTGTGCCAGGTGTTAACCACTTATCACTAGACCATATCGCACGAACCCAGGCAATATATTGCCTTTTTAGATAAAAATGTCTGACACTTTCTTTTAGGTCTTTGCTACTGATAACGGACATTTTCGGGCGTATTACCTATTGCCAAAAAATGTCAACGCTACGTGACATTGCTATTTGGACTTTGTTTGTTTGTTTCTAATTATGTGGTGCTATTTTAATCTCTTCTAACCAAAAAAAGCAGACTGCAATCAGGTTTATTTTTTTGGCCTTTAGCACGGACTTTTTTGCCACTGTATTATGACTTAATAATTCTTTATCAATATTGCGTAACCGTAAAGCTGCAATTTATACATTTGTTTAATGTTATGACTTGAATTTTATCCGATAAAGTAGCAATTTATACAAGCAAATAAACAGGAAAATTATGTTTGAGATTTTTTCACTGCATCCGATAGGTTTCAATCTAATTTAGGAACAATCTATTACATTATAGTCGGTATTTGTTGGAAAATAGGATCGTCAACGAGGAAAATAGGTAGAAACTTTTTATGTGACTGAAACTGGGTAATTAGAAACGAAGAATTCTCAGACTGAAATTTAAAGAACTTATGAATCAAAGCATTATTTAGAAGTTTCACAAAAAAGGCCACTCCTAAGGAGAGAGTTTCAACTAATGAACTTGTTATACTTGTACTCGTATGTATTCTCATTAATATCAAAGCTCTTAACATAAAAATTGTTTAATTCTTTTACTTATCTGACTGATTACATTATACTTGAGGGACTTGGCTTACGAGTGATATTGAGATAAGTTCTGTTTATATCATATTCTAGAATGATGACAATGTCGAAACCAATTGGTTTTTATTTACAAACAAGCACCTCTAAATAAGATAAGTTAAGAAGATATAGCTAGTTACGTAAGTGGCCTAAGATAAGACAAATGATAGAAATGGCGTGCAACATTAGCACAAAGATGAGTATGAAATATGATAATATCTAAGGTAAACTGATGAGTTCAAGAGCTGAAAAGCATGCTGAAAAACTTAGTAGTCTAGTGAGGAGACATGTGAGACATACTGAAAATTTCACACCCATTACATACGGAGTATAAATATTTAAATTGTTGACTGGCTGGCTGTACTCGCATATAAATAGTTGATATTATGCCAGTCCTAAAGTTCAATTAGCAAGTCTATGGCGATTCACTTACTCATATCGTTCGCGCAATCTATCTTTCCAGATAGACCACAGATAGCACCGATTGATACGAGTACAATGTGCCTTTCAACGCCTACGACAAGCAAATCAAATAGTGCCTCCGTTCCTGGACAGAGCAACGGCACCTGTTGCCTCTCACAAAATGCAATGTGTAGTAACGCCAGCCCCCAATCCGATGCTCAGCTTAAACACAGAGGCCAAGCCACAGATGATTCACAAACCAAAGATCAAGCTGGATTAGATGATAATTTGGGATACAAAGAGGAGAATGCCGTATATAAAGAAAATGCGGAGAAGATTCATCTGATCACCAAGGAAGCGGAAAAACCGGATCAGAATAAGGAAGAGGAATACAATCCTCAGATCAGATGGCCTGATCTTTGTGCCCAAACCTTTTTGCACGTTGGCGCCCTATATGGCATCTATTTGCTGTTCTATGCAAAGCTTTACACAATCCTATGGGGTAAGTTTTGATTGATTTATTGGATACTGACAACTGATAAATAGCAAGCTATAAAGTATAATTAAATAAACACATTTTAACTTTCTCTTGAAAGTATATAATAGTTTTAGTTGCACTATACATTGAATGATATAAGTCGTAAAATACAGAAAACTTGAAACCATTTTAAGGCTATTATTAACTTCTTATCAATAGTTAATAAATCTATAACAATTTGTAATCTACCACTTGCGACTTATCCGGCAAATAATGTATAAATATATACTTCTGTTGATAAGTCAAACAAGGTCTCGATAGACAGCATTTAAAAGACAAAAAAGACCCAAACTATTAATTGGTTATATAGATTGAGTTATAAGGAAAGATTGTATAACAATAATTATAAATTACAAGCTCTTAAAGTTACCCTTTAGGCAAGTGGGTAGGGTTCTGGGCAGGTATCTTGTATTACTAATTGCTATTATTTTTTAAGGAGATTTTAAAAAGTTCTGGATATACTTTTGAAAAAGCCCATTGATATTATCATATTTAATTTATAAGGAAATTATTATCCTCCGAGGAAAATATTGTAAGAGTTCTTGAAAGATATTTTAGGAACATGCTTCGGAATATTTACTATCGTTAGACTGGAGCGTTAATTGAGATTTAGAATAGGTAATGCTTACATCAATAGAGGCTTCGAGTTTAGTGAACTTTGACCGGTCGCAATTAAAGTTAACGAAGGTTTTAATTGGCGCTCATCAGTTTGAAAATCAGTCGCTGATCGACACAATTCTCATTGAAAGAGCAACTCTATAGGTAGATGTGGACTGACGCATAGACCATAGAAATAGCATATTGGTCTATATTATACTATATATAGATACGATTGCGTTATGTCATCGGTGTCATCAATGTCTACGTTCAGTGAGCAAACGATGCGCAAACCAAGAGAGATCAAAGTCCAAAGTCTTTGTTGCCATAAACAATAATATATAAAATGTTTCAACAAATTCTATGCTTCGAGTATTTTTAAGTGTTTCAAATTGTACCAAACAATTCGAATTAAAATCTTTTACTCATTCCAAATATTGAGTGTTTCAATTGTCTGTTTATAATAATTATAATTATTGATTATTGTGATATTAATGTTTCCTATTTTAGCTGCTGTATGCATTTGGCTATCGGGAATTGGCATTACGGCTGGTGCCCATCGATTGTGGTCACACAAATCCTACACTGCATCGTTACCACTGCGTATCCTTTTGGCCTTCATGTTCACCATTGCGGGTCAGGTAAGTGTCAAAACATTTAGTCATTCATAATCACGGCCTAATCTATGTTTGATTTCCAGCGCGATGCTTATACCTGGGCCTTGGATCATAGAATACATCACAAGTTTTCTGAGACCGATGCAGATCCACACAATGTGAAGCGTGGCTTCTTCTTTGCCCATGTTGGTTGGCTATTCCTGACCCCTCATCCCAAGGTTATTGAGAAACGCAAGATCATCGACATGTCTGATTTGGAGGCGGATCCAGTGGTCATGTTCCAGCGTAAATATTATATACCACTTTTTGCCATCTGCTCGATCATATTGCCCGTCATGGTGCCATGGTACTTCTGGCAAGAGAATCTCTGGATGTCCTTCTGGATTAACTTCAACATGCGCTTCACTTGGACCCTCAATGTGGCATTCTTTGTGAATAGTGTAGCTCACATGTGGGGCAACAAGCCATACGACAAGTAAGTTTAAATTTAGATTTTTAATAAATAAATAAATTTAAAAAAAATAATCATAAATTTAACCTTACTTTTTGCAGAAACATTAGGTCCGTGGAGGTGCCACTTGTGTCCTTCCTGGCCATGGGTGAGGGCTGGCACAACTATCATCATGTGTTCCCCTGGGATTACAAGACAGGAGAGTTCGGTAATTACACATTGAATGTGACCACCGCCTTCATTGACTTCTGTGCTCGCCTTGGACTAGCCAGTGGACGTAAGTGTTAATAAGTTTTCCAGCTACAGATCCAGCTACAGTGATCCTTTATCTTCTTCTTTCACAGGCAAATCAGTCTCTCCAGATATGGTTAAGCGACGGGCCGCCAAGTGCGGAGATGGCAGTCGATTCCTTAGTGATGAATATGCACATAAAAATCAGGTCTGGGGTTTTGGAGATTGCGATTTGCCACGTGAGGATATTGTCGAGTTGGCCAAGATGCAGAATTAAGACGCATCAAGTATTAGCCGATAAAAAGCCTGTGTTTTTCTTAGAACTAAGTTATATTTAATCCACAACCCATCAAATCAACCAAATCGACAAGCAACCCTGCACAGACACATGTTCGCCTATGTCGTTGCTATTGTTACTTACACAAGGGCATTAAACTATTGTATTTCTCTGCCTAAAACATGATTAGTTTTATTTAAGTCGTACATACGATCAAACCTCGCTAAGAATACCCCACTTTACTACAAACCAGTTCATTTGTAGCTTTTTTCTGCATATTTGCCAGCAGCTCATACATATGCAATTGGGGGCACCTTTTGGACCCTTGGATTATACGATACTACGCTTCCGTTTAGAATGCGTCCAATTTAGTAGAGCTTAAGCTGTCGTTTGTGACGGTCGGACATTGAGAAATTTCAGGATTTACAGACATTTTTGAGATGGATACGAAGTCAGTAAGCGACAGCAAGGATGTCCCCGCAGAGGCTGAATTCAAGAAACGGGATGCAGTCTGGGTCATGGTGCTCTTCTATATCCATGTCTATATACTCGGTCTCTGGGGCGCTTATGTAACATTCACAAGCGCCTTGTGGTCAACGATATTATTCAGTGAGTTCAATAGTTCGAGCGAATGTGTGAGTTGCGATTAACACGTCACATTGTACATTTCACTCTAACAGCTGCACTGCTCACTCTACTGGGCATGTTGGGTGTGACCGTTGGAGTTCATCGTTTATGGGCACATCGCACTTTTACGGCAACTGCGCAACTTCGTGTATTTCTTATGCTTTGCCAAACGATGGCTGGACAAGTGAGTAATCTTAGGCCCCCTTGATAGCGACGCCTCTGGCAAAAGCTTACGACAAAGTTTAAGTTAAGTAGCTTTTTAGCCAAGACAACATCCAAATCGTAGCAAGTTACAGAACCCCAGCCGGTTATAAGTGAAGTTGCATTCCGAACTTCGTTTCTCATTCATTTCCGAATTTCATTTCCCATTCGTTTCTCATTTTTTACCGAATTTCTTTATTTACTCGTCTCCGAATTTAATTTCTCATTCGTTTGCAACTAATATGCTTTGTTTCAGGGCTCTATTTACAGTCGAGTACAGGCACATCGATTACATCATGCCAAGTTCAATGAGGATGAGGATCCTTACTACAGCAAACAAAGCTTCATGCATGCCCAGCTGCATGGTAATCTCTTAAAATACTCTCGCCAGCAGGAGCAATTATTACTGGAGGTGGATATGTCTGATATTGAAAGCGATAAGATCGTCATGTTCCAAAAACGGTAAGCACTTTTATTTATTTATTGTTTGATGAATTCATTAAATATTTTTTGGTACAGGCAAACAGGTTTTGTCGAAATACAAGTTTGCAACAAAATTTTACAAATTATAAAAATCATATAAACACAATAATTTCTGATAGCGTTTGCAAGTCGTAGGGGTTAAATTCGGTCGGAGGCGTTATACGATCTAACAGCTAAACCTAAATAAAAATAATTAAATAAGAGAACTAGTAAAAAACATTATTAAAATGATTAAATGACAAGATACACAGTTACTTAACTAGTTTTAAAGTTGTATACTATAATACCGATAACTTCTTATCTCTTTCTGCTTCTCTCTTCCCCTTCTTCTCTCTTTTAGCTACTATGCGCTCCTTTACATTGTGCTGAATGTATTACTTCCCCTTAACACACCCTTCCAATACTTTGGAGAAACCATTTCTGCATCCATGTTTGTTGGCTTCTGGCTACGCAATCTAATTGTGTTGAATGTGGGAAACTTGGTCAACTCTTCGCACTTCGTTTGGGGCATACACAAGGGTTTTAAGCCCACTGATTCGAATAGCATTTTCTTCATAACAAAATCATTTTGGCCACAGTTCCATTACCTGCTGCCCAATGACTATCAAAGTGGCGAGTTTGGTGACTATGCTAAGGATACTGGATCAACCATGATACGGGTATTTGCGGCACTTGATCTGGCCAAGGATCTGCAAACAATCTCCTCGGTGGCTGTGCGAAATGGCCTAACTGTCGCAGTGGAAACAAATAGGCCAATTGTCGAGTGCATTGATGAGCAGGCGAAATTGGAGCAAAGTGCTTTGCCGGCCAATCATTTTCTCAATCGTGAAAAGTTCATGTGAGGCGTAGGATTTACAGATGTTTGACTTTGGCTAAATCTATAAATAAAATCAAACAACTTTTATGGCCAAGAGGCACACAGCTAAAACTAATTATTGATGTAGCAAAGAAAACCGCTTCAAGTCTTTGGTGACCGACAAACAAAGGTGCAGTTTGACGAGTTTCCCAATGCAAAACCCACACTCTAACTTGGCCCTAAACATGCTCACAAATAACCATAATTA
This sequence comes from Drosophila testacea, assembly GCA_035043265.1. Taxonomy (NCBI): domain Eukaryota; kingdom Metazoa; phylum Arthropoda; class Insecta; order Diptera; family Drosophilidae; genus Drosophila; species Drosophila testacea. The sequence goes on from JAWNND010000477.1 coordinate 3,294,926, forward strand.
CTCGTAGGTTTTCAAATTTGTTTCTCGACCAGCTGAACAAATGCCAGTTGATTTGGCAATACGTTTACTTCAATTAGGAAAGCCTTAAAATACAACTTCGGATCAGGTCGAGTCGAATCGGATGAGTTCGGATCTGGTTAGATTAGATCGGGTCGATCATGGCTTTAGCCTGGGCACTTAAGGCAAATTAAATGAGTCGCACTCAATAAATTATCACTAATATGCAATGTTTGCCCAGTGCTTGATTGATGCGTAAATATTTGTGCACTTGGCCCGCACAGAAGCCTAATTTACTTTGGCCTAGGTATGAGTACATATAAGAGTACTAAAGTACTTTGCGATTGACTAAAAGGTGCATGCAGGTAGCATAAATCGGTATTCTATCTCTCCTTTAGTCTCCTTCTCAGCTGCTTTCTCAAATATTGACTAATTAAACACTTTTTGGGCAAAGTTTGCGCTTGAGTTACGCCTAATTAAGCTGGGCGCGGTCAATTCCAGATTCATTCCATATTCTAAAATATTCCGAATACCAAACATTTTGTAGGAAAAAAGTACCTTTTTTTCTACCGAACATTAACTGAGTCGATTTTCTCCAAAGACCAATAATCTCTGAGATCTTAAGCAAGGAGGGACTTACATGGGACTCCTCCAAGGGATTTCTTTAATATGAATTTATTCAATGTATTCAAGCAAAAGAAGTACTGCAAACCGGTATCTATTAAGGTTTTTATTAAAGAGTGCTTAATGATATTTCTTACTCATAATTTTGTCGCTGAGAATACAGATCTGACTGTGTGCTAGTGATATACATACTAAAGATCTGTATCCATATTATATAATGTATCCCATTTCGGAAATTACACTCATTGTGTGTGAGGCACTTGTACCAAATCCTAATGGCTGTGAAGTGATTACTAATGAATTTGCCAGTTAAAAGCTGCGACGGCGTAAAATTTTTAAGCTGTGGCTGTGGCAGATACAAAACAATCTATAAATAAAGACACATACTACCTATTATATATATACATACATACATACTTACATACATATAAGTCGATATGTGTGTTGTAGATAGTTTTTTGTTCACGCCTCGCAAAAGCATTGAGTTTGTTGCAAATTGCACTTGTGTTATGCCTACTTTTGCGTTTTGTTATGTTAATTTAAGTTGTTTTTTTTTTTAAGTTTTTTGGTTTTTTGTTTTCACATAGAAATAGTCAGCTGAGCGACAGTTGAAGGTTGTACAGATACGCAATTTATTGTTGACTGCTTTAACGTGTATTGTGTAATATTTAATATTTACAAGTAATGCTTATGGTTAATGCAGAGCATTTGGTACCGGAACGAACTAAATGCTGTCTTCACTGATGTGACCGGGTGAGTACTTGTAACCCTGAGCCACACTTTTTGGTTTGGTTTTGGCTAAAAACAAATGACGCATTTACAGACAAAAAATCAAAACAAACCTGACCAAACTAATCGTCTTTGAATGAGTGAATGAATGGTATTTGATTGTGGGCATGGCCTAAAAGCGGAAAATTATTATTTCTCAGAATTAGTATTTGGTGTCGAGTACTTACTGGTTAACAAAAGAGTTTTATAATAGTTAACAGCTTTGTTCATATTTTGCCAAGAGTTCTGAGTGTTTTGGGCTCATAAAATACGCTGACTTTGCGTAAACCTGGCTAAGAGAAGCTGCGCAATCACAAGTCGACTTTGACTAATTGTGAGTCTTAAGTGCGAGTGTGGTAAATCAACAGTCAGCGAATTGTCTACTACTTGTATTTGACTACGTATGTTAGCAAATAAAATAAATTGTCCAATTTGTATTTCGACGCTCTCCAAATATTCAAGGTTTCCCTTCAGTAAATCGCAAAGTTGTCTTTAAGCATCCTGCCTTTTTATTTATATACAAGTTATCGAAACATTACTTTATATTTTAATAGAAAGATAACAGTTTATTGACATAAATCTCATATTGTTCTCATAGTTCTAAACCTTCATTTGTCGTATCATCTTATATGCATCCATTTTAGTCTCATTAAGTATACGCCTATGTTAATCTCCCATCTATCATTAAAGTTGTTTATAGTCTCAAATTTATGCACTATTTTATTTTAACTTTTTTTGACAATTTTAAACTGATGCTGAGCACAATTTGCTAATGTGCGAAGCTTACAACATAAGCACAACAACAAAAACAGAGAGTCGGTTATCTTTAAAGTGCTTGGGGAGTCGAAATTGTTGAGAGATCGTGTGAGAGCAGTTCATAAGTATTTTCGGGGTTTCGTTTACGTTACGTTTTAAAGATCGTAACCGGGGCGGGAGATTCCTTTTAGTGCTCGCTTTTTATTTAAGTTTGCTGTTTTTTGTTGCTTTTTAATTAAGTTTGGTTTTGTCTTTTGTCATTACGTAAAGAGAAAGCAACGCAGTCGCAATATTGTTGTCGTTGTCGTTGTTATTATAGCTGTTGTTGTTGTTGTTGTGGCTGTTGCTGCTGCTGCTGAACTTCATGATCATCGAACGGTTTTTGACTTTGGTCAACAAAAAAGTGGAGAAGGCCACAAAACGAAGCAAACTGCGACTGCGAGGGGAACCCAATTTTGAATACAAGACATATGTACATCCATACCTTTGTCCATATGTACGTTTATATGTATGTGTGATGTATGTTTGCATGCCGCGATTTTGTGATTTTATAGGAGAGATTGATTGAGAAATTTATACATACATATTATGCAAATAAAATCCACTAAACAGAATTAGTCGCTGTTTGGCTCCCTTACGAAATGGCCTAAGTTTTGCACTGTATTTCATCAGAGACAACTTTTTAAATGTATAATCGTAGCAAATAGAAATCGGCCTGAACTTTACAAGATTTCCATAAAACACCCATAAATTGTTTATATTTTAAATATTTATTTCGAACTAACAAATAACTCGATAACATCACCAAATTCTACATATTTCTATTTCTTTCTTTGGCCAGTTGGCAACAACGGCACTCCAGCTTCTACAAAATGCAAATCAGTTAACGCTAAAAGTAAAAATTTGATTCTGTTCTCAAATTTGGAGAGCAAAGTCTCTCTCACGTGAGCTTTAGAACTCGCTTAAAGTAATTGGTAAAGAAATCGATAACACAACAGGAAACAACTGAGATGAGTAATCGTTGAAGCCAAACAGCAGACTTCTTGTCGATTGTCTTTGTTGCTGCTGCTTATTGTACAGCAACAACTACAGCAACAACTGCATGAACAACAACAAATGCGACGCCAACGTATGTAGCTTAAGAAACAAAAACAAAAGCAACACCCGCTAATGTGACTGATGCTGTGAGCTTCGTCAAAACCGAACGAAGCCAAAGCAAAAGCCGAAGATCTCCCGACTTGCCCTGCCGAAGTCATAAACGAAGCTCAGCACAATTACAGGTGCCACCTAACAGTCTGTTCGTGAGTGTGTGTGCTTCTGTGTGAGTGTGCATATGTGCGTGTGGTGGCATAATCTTGGCCTTAAGTTTTGTATTTATTACTTTGCTTTACACGCAAAAAAAATTTAGTTAATCTTAATATTTACACGTTGATTTAAATATTTTTCGCCTTGATTTTAAACAATAGATGTTTATTGGTAAATACTTAAATTTCTGTTTTAATATGGACGTATTATAGAGTTAAAGTAAAACCGTGATTAATTCAAATATCGAATAAAATCCGCTTTGAAATCAATTTTATTTTGTTTTAATATGCTCCATATTAAAATAATAAATATATTTTATATTTGATGGTAAATATGTCCATTATAAATTTGAATATTCAAATATTTAAGACCCCGAATAATAGATCTTTAAATATACATTTTAATTTCGGTTATTGTTTTAAACTTAAAGATAGTACAATGTTTAATAGGAATTCTTAATAAGATTAATATTTGATATAGCTTTTTTCATTGCTTATAGTTTAGTACAACCAGTTTAGTTAGACCCAAGTATCTCAAAACTAAACTATATATCAAAAAATTATATTGCCGTATCTCGTCATTTTTTTTAAAAGTTCTATTAGGCTATGAACTTAAAATTTTGTACACTGACGGGTATTATTCCCATGGGCATCAGACTTTTACAAAAATTGGACACGCTCCGTTTCCCAAGCGCTTAAAAGAATTCCCATACCGTTTGAATTTATAAGAAGTAGAAAATCTTTATATAGGCAACATAAATTATTGTTAATTGTAATAATTATATATATATAAAGTATATAATATAAACTAAATTAAGATTGGGAATATTTAAATTAATCGATTTTCACATTAACTTAAACAATTTTAATACCAGCTACAATTCACAATATGTTTTTAATTGACTCTAAGCGTTATATAGCTGATTCTAATATGAATTTTGGCAATTAGAAAGGAATAATAAGAATCTTAGGTTTTTCAACACATTATTTTTATGAGTGTACCCTTTCCACAGTGCACAGTGCGCACATACAGCAAAAGCAGCACCAACAGCAACAGCAAAAGCTGCAAAGGCAAAAGCAAAAGCAGCAATAACAATAGCATTCAGTCAGTCGGTCAATCAGTCAGTTTTTTTTGTTTTTGTTTTTGTTTTTTTTTTTGTTTTGGTGTGTCAGCCCAGCAGCAGCAGCGACGCTGACTGCAACGCAAATGCCGACGTCGGCATAGGGTATGAATTTTTACTTTTGGCTACGATCATTTGTCTACAGAACGGCGTCGCGTTTAGTTCGTTAGATAGTAGCAGCGCAAAAAGACAAAATCAAATAAGTCCACATCCAAAAAGACAATAATCAAAAATAAAAAAAAACCCCGGTCTTGCAACAGAGACTACACATCACAGGTATCAGAGCCGAAAGGGCCGCGTTGAAGACAGGTGTTGAGTGCGCGTATTAAAAGCGGCAAAAGAAAAAGAAAACGCTTAAAAGTAAAATAAAAAGAAAAGCGAAATAGGCGACAAAAGCCAACAAAAAGTACTTCCAGCTGCAATTAAATTTGTTTTGTGTGTAAATCTGTGAAGAAAGTTCGGATTTGGATACTGGCAATTACGAAATTTTGGGGCTTCCGCCAGCAAAGTTCGTTTTGTGTGCGAAGTGAAACTGAATCTGAACCCAACCCAATCACAAACCGATATTAAATGGGTCACCTCTCAACATCGGAGCGTGTGTGCAGCTCCACTCCAATGACCAGCACGGTCGATGGAAGTCCCCCATTGATGACTCGTCGTGCCAAGATTAGCAGCGAGACGCAGGCTCGTCGTGGCGAGGATTCGTCCCCGGAATCGATGCCACGTGCCAAGCAACAGCCGCCGGCAGCACCAAATAACATAATGGAGCCGGCGGCACCAAGAAATATTCCAAATCATCTGATCGATTACATACCCAAGGATCAGCTCGATATGGAAAAATATACGCGCAATTTCAAGGGTGATAATGTCCTGGGCTGGCAATTTAATGCTCCTCTCAAATGGGACAAAGTCATTCAAATATCACTGCTCCATATTGTTGCCGTTGTCTGTTTGCTCACTTATCCATTGAATGAGCTCAGGCTGCCCACAGTCCTCTTTTGTAAGTATTTAGTATAAGTAATGATGTCTCAATACGTCTTACATAATGATTTCGATTTTGAGAAAGGTGTCGAAAAGAGTCGCCCACCTGTCCCCCATAACTCTTCACATCTACACATCTAGTTACATCAATATCTCAACCACAATATCCACAACAATAAACAGAAACCGCATCAAGCAATTCGGAAATCGCTGATGATTTTTTGTTTTGTGTATTGTTGTGTTACATTGCGAGTCTTTTATCTTCCATCTCCCAACTCCGATTTCCGAACTCCGATCTCTCATCACCCATCTGACAAAGCTCTTCTCTCAGCCATCCCACTCTCACTCTCTCTTTGGAACACCTACATTCATTATTTGCAATTTAGTGCGTTGTCATATGATGAAAAGAGAGAAGAAAACATTTTTCACGCAGTGCTCTGATTTTTTCTCTGTCATCTGAAGTATTTCATAATTTCGCTTACATTTCACAGTTATGTACATTTCGATGGCAATCGACCTTATTATTGAATTTAATTAATTGCTACTTAACATGCTTTTCTTCCACATTGATCTCGATTTTTCTTCTACTACGCTGTCAACTTTTTGTATTGCCGTCGGCTTCGACGTTGACGTCGACGTCGACTTCGATGTCGACGTTTCTGTTGGCGTTAGGTTCAACTTCGCCATGTTGAAATTTCATATGGCTTTGGGTTTATAGGGTTTTTTTGTTGGTATTGTACTCGTATTTTCATAAAATTTGGTGGCTTTGCAATTTCAGCATAAAATTTGACTGACACAGGTGAACTATGAAAACGAAACGAACAAAGAAAAACAAAGAAAAATCAGTTGACACATATTTAATTGGGGCTTACGAGAGTACAACTCGAGTATAACCAAAATATAGTATTATACTTATATGAATGTATGTAGATATTATTCAAGGCTACTTGTAAACCCGTGACTCGTACATATTTGACTTCAGCTAGAAAATTCTGAACTCTCTCAAGGTTTCACAGCAAATACAAATACTACAGAGATATATAGGTATACAAAGTAAACGAAACCATCTTTTCCACTTGAGTTCAGAGTCTCCCTCTTCGTCACCCTATGAGCCATGGTCGCGGCTCGAAGCACACGATTTATGACTATTCTCCACATGCGAAAAACCAAAATTTAACAGAGACCATACAACGATGACGACGATGACGACGACGACGACGACATCGACGAGGCTTGACATTGAGATTTCAGGCCCCACATTGGACCATTTTCAGATTTCGTTTTCTTTATTTCATTGGCGCATCATTGGAATTTCCAGGACGTTGTCTACCTCGATTGTAATTTAAAGCTGCTCCAAGCAAAGTATTGTAATTTTGACATATTTATTACTTACAAGTACCTACTGGGCCCTGGAATGAATGCTCCTCGTCTAGACATTTTAAGTCCCTTTTTTGGGCGGCGTTGAGCTCGTAAATATTTTGGCAAATTGCAGGCTGACGTGCAGCGTTTACACAATGACCATACATGATTGTCTTTAGTTTTTTTTATACCCTGTAAATAGACAGGTTTGCTTTAAATACCCATCTTTGTATAAATTGAACTTTAGACCTACCTAAAGTGTATCTTCGAGTCGCTGATGCTGAACTAACCCAGGTGGTTAGTTTTTTTTGTCGTGTTTAACACGATGAAGCAAGTGTAATGATATTAATTAATTTCTAGGGCGTTGATGTTATACAAGACGGTTCGCTTCACTAGCCGCGTTTAAATAATAATAATATGCGTGTGGCGCTAATGAAGCTTACGAGGAAATTCAAATCTGTATATGTTTTGAGAGGAGCATATACCAGAAATACCCATAGATCCATATAGGGAAATATGAGCTATGATTTTGCAATATGAACGTCATTATTGATGCTAATGAAATATGCTGAAATTTGTGGGCATGGTATTAAAAAGATATCACAGATAAGAGTAGGTAGTAGATGGTAGGATTGTATATAAAATATACCATTGTAAATATCTTGCAAATGTTATTTAAATGTTTTTTAAAATGCATTAGTATTAGCATTAGCATTAGAATTAGCATTAGCCATGGCAATGGCCTTGATTCGAACAGTGAACCCACATGGACTCGGGAACCCTGATCATGCAACTTGCGCATTGCATTTGAATTGTAAATTATGCATTCAGGAACTCTGAATAACATATTATGTCATTCTTTGACAATTTGATTTGTGCATCTCATTTGTTTTAATATAAACGCGTCAGTTGCTATTGGGCATATTTAACCCGTGGGCTGGAATTGATCTGCAATATAAATGGCTACAGTTTAAACACACAAACGCACATCTGCTTGCAACCATCTCTGCAACTCTGAATAACATACTTATTATGTCATTCTTTAACAATTTGATTTGTGCATCTCATTTGTTTAAAAACAAATGCGTCAGTTGCTATTGGGCATAATTAACCCATGGGTTGAGCCGCAATATTCATGGGTAAAGTTTAGATACAAAAGAATGGTCGCACATTTGCTTGCAACAATCTCTGCAACTCTGAATAACATACTTATTATGTCATTCCTTAACAATTTGATTTGTGCATCTCATTTGTTTAAAAACAAATGCGTCAGTTGCTGTTGGGCATATTTAACCCATGGGTTGATCCGCAATATTCATGGGTACAGTTTAGATACAAAAGAATGGTCGCACATTTGCTTGCAACAATCTTTAACTTTTAAATGAAAAACAATTTGATTTATTTTTATAGATAACTTTTACGACCAATGACTGCTCTTTTTTATTGTACAAAGCATATATGATGGTTTCATAGATAAATGGATCGATAGATACATTTATATATATATGTAGGTATGGCAATCAACTTGAAGCGTTTTGGTTTTTGACCATTTCTGGCTATTTGGCTCGAAACTGGTTTGGTTTGTCGCAACTAACCAAGCAACAAACATTTGAAGGTTAATCTTTCATTCAACCGGACTGCGTGTAACACCTTTGTGATTGGGAACGAGGAAGGGAACGAGGGAAGCAAAGAAATCGTTAATTTTTCATCAGTAAAATTGTGAAACGAATTTCAATCTATTCGAATACGAGTACGAGTATTTGTCTATTCGTTTTATCTTTCCCATTGTTGCAAGTTTTGTTTTGTTTTTTTTTTCTTTTTTGGTCCTCATTTTTGCAATTGTCACTGCCTGTCATTGTCATTAGTTGATGTTGCGGAAAAATACTCAATCTTAGTCTTCATAATTTGCAAATATTGTTTTCTTAACGATAATTGAAGTTGCCAGCTCGCAAATTGTAGGCGTCAGTACTTGGATGTTTTTGTATCTCATAGATGGCTAGCATATAGTTAAAAAATTACGAGTAATTTGCTTAATCATTAACTGAACAGGTGAGCACAGGGGAATCACAGATCAAATGAATTCAAATCCAGTGACAAGCTTTCCCCGTATTGTTTTCACTGCCACAATAACAATAACAGTCACAAATTCCAATTCGAATCCCAATCCCAATCGAAGTCCCAGTCACGTGTTAACTATGCTTGCATCAACGTCACGATCTTTAACGAGACGTGCCTAAAGGAATAGTCAGTAATTAGCTACATTGCACAGATTTATCTTATAGACACATCCGTTTCTCACGCCTCAAATTAACCAACAATTTCAAAATTAACCTTGCATGAGGTACATGCTCTTCCGCCCCTTGGCCAGGTTTGCTCTCATTGTACACTCATTTGACCAACAAATTAACACTATAACACAAATGACTCTATTTCCGCCAAATGTAATTCGGTATTTTTACCTTTATCAACATTTATTTAATTAGCACCCCTTTGTTGGGTTTTTTTTTAGTTTGTCAACAGCAGCAATCAATAAATTAAATATGTTTCTATTATTTGTCTAAGTTTATATGTTTTTTCTTATACTTCACAGCATTCTTTATGGGCGGAGTGGCAGGCTTTGGAGTTACAGCGGGCGCACATCGTTTCTGGACACATCGCAGCTATAAGGCGAACATTATTCTACGTAGTCTTCTGATATTCAGCTTTTCAGTGGCTGGACAGGTAAGGAATATATGATTTTCAGTGTAGATAAAATACATCTTAAGCCCAAAGACATTTTTAAAATTACTCAAAATAAACTTCAAAGGATAACAGAATTCAGATATATGTTATCATAGAATTTTTGTTTAAAATTCGATACAAAATTTATATAATCAAAGATACTTTAAAATCTCTCATGTTTCTTTCATATTTAGTTAATTTGGCAACGAACTATCGACTTTTAAGCCAACTCATTTCATTGATGTCTTTATTTGTCCCCCGTGGCAAAGGTTTCGTTTTTGATACCCTGCATACAAAAATTTCACAACAGAATATAGGAAGCTTATGCAAAAGCAAACATTACCGTTAATATAGATTGATATAGATTTTATACAAACTTTACACAGCCACAACTATTATATCTCTTTTGAACGTTGGTTAAAATAACGACGATTTGAATTGCATACAGAGTATCTTTTAGTTGTGTATTTCATGCTTCCTTTTATTTCTGTGTTAAGCTGCAAAATAAATTTGCTGTCATGAAATTAACATTAATTGCATCATTAAGTACAACAACTTAATGCCTTTGTGCAGCTTAGTTGCTGCTCGACTTGAGCCAAAAACTGTAAATGGAGAAAAGGCGCTATGTCAATTACGGCGGCATCACAATAGATGAATGTATCTGACAGATACATTTGTCTTATTTAATGACTGGTCTGTCATAAGCTTTAATTTACTTTTACTGCCAACTTTTGGAACAATCATTGACAACTATTTATATTTGATTCGTTGCAGAATACTTTGTACGATTGGGTGCGTGATCATCGTGTGCATCATAAGTATTCGGAAACAGATGCAGATCCTCACAATGCCAATCGCGGCTTCTTCTTCTCCCATGTCGGATGGCTGATGATGCTTAAGCATCCGGATGTAATGCGACGTGGCAGACAGATCGATATGAGCGACATTTTGGCCGATCCTGTAGTGCAATTCCATCAGAAGCATTTTATTCTTCTGAAACTCTTGCTTTGCTTTATCCTGCCCACCATGATACCTGTCTATTGCTGGAATGAGACCTGGTACCATGCCTTTGTTCAACAATGCCTCTTCCGTTACGTAAGCAGCCTGAACTTCACCTGGTCGGTGAACAGTGCAGCACATCTCTGGGGCTCCAGGCCATATGACAAGTGAGTAGACCTAGTTACTTGGATAACTGAATTGTTGCTACCATTTCCGTTTTCTTTTCCGTTCTAAGGCGCATCATGCCCAGTGAGAATATCTATGTCTCGATAATGGCCATGGGTGAGGGATGGCACAACTATCATCATGTCTTCCCCTGGGACTACAAAGCAGCTGAGTTGGGAAACTATAAGGTCAACTTTACCACCATGCTTCTCGATACCTTCAAGAGAATCGGTTGGGCCTGGGACATGAAGCAACCATCTAAGGAGCTGGTCCGCCGTACTCTCGAGAAATACGGAGACGGCACACACGAATCTCTCCTGGGAGGGGTAGGAACAACATCGACTGGGGACAACAGCAGCAGTAACACCACTCAGAAGGTCGGACATTTGCATTATTCTGAGGTTCCTGATCCCGAACTGGAATACGATGCCGAATCAAGCAGCACTGAAAGCGCCAAGTTAGATGAGAATGAAAATGAGAGCGAGCGCCAAAAAAGAAGAAGTTGGCTATCTAAATTAGGATTACAACTGCATGTGGCAAAGGTTTACTTAAGTGTGGAACTCTGAAATGTACAACAACGACAATAACAACATGATTGATGTTATTCTAATTCTAACACTTAATTCATCTTATACATATTAAATGCGTGGTCTTGTCATACAAAGAGCAGGCCACGTCTGGCTGTTCTACATATATATACTAATATGTATATAAATCCTTTTTATATATATATACATATATGTGTGTCTTACTAAGAATCCGCAACTTGAGCGTCTTGGGCGTGGGGCGGGTCATGGTCAATTATTTTATATTATTATTAATATTTTTATTATAATTGCATAATTGTTATTATTCTTATTATCTTATTTCCAAATCACATTACCTTCACCTAAAAAGTGCGGAAGAAACCCGCACTTACACACACACTTACATACTATACACCTATACCCCCTTCTCTTCCACCACATCCAATTCGATATCAACATACTCCATATATTCATTTCTGTAGGTTTAGGTATTTTAGCTTGGTACATAATAATTTAAGAAACAATTTACATTTCACAATTTCCAAAAAGAAACTTACAAATTGACATTAATTAAGATTGTGAATGTAATCAATAAAAGCAAAATAAATAAAATGTGTAAAATAAATAATTTACAAAACATATGCATTTTTGGTATTTTCTTATATAGAACAAAAGACTTGGGAACATTTTTGAGAATAATTGAGAAAGATTTAAAAATACGTGCTAATGTCTGATACTTTTAGGGGTCTTATGTAAATAATTAACCATAATTATTCGCATATTGAAAATTCTTATATATGTTAAATACACATTTATTTTATCGGGATACTTGTTGTCAGACAATAAATGTATTTAAACAATTTTGGAAAATATAGACAAGGGGCTACCCTTTGGATTTAACAATAAAATGTAAATCTCGAGTTTAACCTTTAATCAACTATTGGTGCCCCAACTACTTAATTAGTGTAAAAGAACATTTTAAATTAGAATCTGATTAGTATTATTTGCATTTTAGAGCTTTTTAATTCGAAACAATGTCAAGAATTACATTACATTTGATGCATCACCCAAATTTGCAGATTTTAGAATTTACAGAGGGTCTTGGAGTTGAGTTCTCTTCCATGACATTAACCAAAGCTATAGGAGACTATAAATACGCCACCATTTAGAGAACAATATTTAGTACTTCAAGCAAATCACAAATTAAATTAAAAGTTACAATAACAAAATGATTGCAGGGATAATTTTGTAAACACTAACTAACGATAAAATTATACATATCATAAGCAGCAGTGAAGCTGTGCTACTTCAGGTAGTTTAACGTGACGTCTAGGAATATTTCCGTTTTCATGGAACCGTCTAGTAAAAGTTTCCATAATAGACAGGCTTAGAGATAAGAGCGGCATACCAGGCCTGCGTATACGTATACTTAATATTATGTATGCATGTACCTCTAAGTATCTCGACAAACTGTAAAAAGTTAAACTGAGACACCAACTGACCCTTATAATAATACACACTGAATACACGTGCATTTCAAACAAATTCTCTTACTTTGCCTGCGCATAAAGTTGTATTTGTGGCGCAGTTGCGCTTCACGCTTCGATTAAATTGTGGAAAATGCAAATGATTAAATGCGTCAGACTATTTATAAGCCGACTTTGGTCACATTTTGAGTGCAACAGTCGAACTGTTTTGAGCGTCCGATTCCAGGCTTATTGCTAACTCGCTAAGCAGTTAACTGGTATCGTTAGTCTATTGTCTACGTGATCAAAACAACATGTGACCAACTTCAATTCGAACTTCACTTCCAAGTACAAGTGCAATTTGTGCATTTTCTGCTGTACAGTTGATACAAGAACTGATGCAGCTAGGAGCAGCTAGTTAATTGCTCCCTAATCGATTTACCAAGGCAAGCATAAGTTGGCCTACGCGCCAACTGCACGTAGGCCAGAATGAAAACCTTGAAAAGGTTCTGTGCCAGCCTCACGTACGCCAAAAGGGGAATTCCTGATGCACCATTGTTGAGAGACACTTGTTTAGTCGCTTCGATTCCACCGCCGCCTACTTGCCACACAAGAGGCACGATTCATCAGCCAGCTCATGCCTCGTTAATTTTAATGCATTTCTTAACAAGGTTTGTGTATCCAGGCCTACGAGTCGTCCCATGGACCTAATTACAATGAGTGCGCATAAAGTTTCGGTCTCTACACGCAAAAAGATTATAAGCATTGCCAATAATAATATTTGGTTTTTTATTGAAAGTCTTCCGTCGTCATCTCATTAGCACGTATGACATATTATAGTTCACTGAGCCTCGTCATTAGTAACAACCCAGTAAACCCAATTAAACGTAATATATGTAACTTGAGAGTGCGGCCAAAGAACTTTATGAATACTATATCACCTTTGCCATTTTCAAATTTATTAAATATGTATGTACTCAACGAGTTTTATCAATTCCCAATGAAATACTCGTGTATTTAGAACCTGAAATTTGTCCATTCATTAAACATTCCAATTTCAAAGTAATTCCCTTGCCAAAATAACTTCATACATTTCTTAGGCGTTATGTCTAAGGGAATATAATAAGTCAAGAAAGCCGAATGCACAAATAATTGTACTTTAAATAATTCTTGATTCATTGTAAATAAATGTATATAAATATTATACCCATTACCCATTACATTTTGATAATATTTTATAATGAGTGCTTATTAAAGAAAGCGGATATTCCAGAATTTCTCGTCAGTTGACAAAAACTGGGGAGTGAAGAGATAAAGGCAATACTACAAAAGCGTGCAAATCATTTCGGAATAATAATCAAATGAGTATTTTTAAACGAGTTCTTATTAAACCAGACAATCGAAAAAATATGTGGTTTTTGCATAGAAATTTATTTGGCGTTCGGGGCCTCTCGTGGGTGTACATATATTCTAAATTTGGTTAGGCAAGCATCGTATTTTGACCTGTACTAAAATATGTTAAGGAATGCTGCCAAACTTTACGAGTATTAATAGTGTTTCTTTAATTTATAGCTTAAAGTCATAAAAAAAACTACATAATGCACTAATGGTTTCTAATAAAATTTTATTAATGTGTGGAATGTGGTATATGAAAAATCATATACTAATATCATAACTTATATTTGTGTAGCCTGGATATTCAAGAAACTTCATATCGACCCAGAAAGAATATATATTATTATACATATAAAAAGTCATAGAGAGATAGTAGTAACTGTAAAATATCTTAAATACATCTAATATTATAAAATAAAAGAGTTAAAATACATACAATTTCAAATATAATTTATTATTAACTATAAAAGGACAATACAGCATAAATTTTCTTTATTAAAAATATAATAAACTTTTTAAATTTCTCATAAATTTAGATATTACATAAAAATTAAAATTACAGGTTATATAAAAGTCGAGCATTCAATGTGTTTAGCATAGGCCTATTGTATTAAGGCCTTACGTACATATATGAAGTTTCAGCTTATTTACATAATCAACAAAAAGTTGACATCATTTGAGTTTCGTTGGACCAACTAACTAGCGAGCAATGAATTTAGTAATAATGATAAATGATCATCCAGGGGGCAACATCCGCGTGGGTGGCTCAATAGATCGTGTCGCAGCTGTCATTTAGACATAGTTGTCAACTAAGTTAAACAATGCAGCTTTTCTTTCACTCTTAATTAACTTAAAGTGAAAATCTGAACAACAATTGTTCACAAAAGTATGCAATTATCTCA
Source organism: Drosophila testacea (assembly GCA_035043265.1). Taxonomy (NCBI): domain Eukaryota; kingdom Metazoa; phylum Arthropoda; class Insecta; order Diptera; family Drosophilidae; genus Drosophila; species Drosophila testacea. The sequence continues at coordinate 3,310,011 of JAWNND010000477.1, forward strand.
AAATAGAAAATTCCCATGCATTAAACGAAAACAATACCCTATCATAATGATTAAAAAGTTATCGTATTAAAAAAGTTACAAGATTAAATTGACGATAAACAAAATAAACTGCTGATCGTGATGCATTTGTTTAACATAATATTAAATAAATAAAGAGTTTAATATACTTATATAATATTTTTGCAAGCAGATAATGAACTAAAGCAATAAATTAAAATTAATAAAACTCGATCATATATTTTGCAATTAGGGTATCCAAATATCAGCACATTGTAATCAAAAATTGTTCCATGTTTTCATTATAATTTTTCAACTGTTAATAACCTTGTCAAGTGACTGAAAACTATTGACTTGTTTTCAATTTGCGTAACATTTGCAGCGCCGTAGACCAAAAAGGGAAACCGAATGCAGAAAGATTGGTCAAAAACAAATCCACAAGAGCGTAACATCAAGATGGGGCCAGTGTTCAAATATTGCGCCCTAAAACCGACCCGTCAACTAATTGGCATCTGAAGCGCTGATAATCATGATCGTGTCATCGATAAACAAAGGCAAAACAAACTTCAAATGGGCAACAAGCAAATTGAATGCCGAACAAGGAAAAGTTACCGGACTTACTCCGACTCTAACCGGTATTTGGTATCCCAAAATCGGAATATCTATCATATAATATATATGCTCCTATGCAGGCAATTATAAATGCAGATTATGAAAGGGAGTTGAGTTTTGTAATTTGTTAGCGGTGTTTTTTAATTTCAAGATGCTGGCAACAAATCAAATCAATCCTCAGAGCTTGATGTACGTTCAATGATATATTTGGCACATCTTTTTTCTATATTTGGATGCATGCCTTGGAAATTCATTATGAATCGAAAAATTCACCTTTTGCTTAGATTTTCATTGTCTTTTCAGCCTTTGCAATATACATATATTTGAAACCGGGTTTCGTATTTGTCATGAACGGAATTTAGACCAAAAACTGCAGATGACTTGCATATTATTTTTTTAAATAAGTGAGATATCGTAAAAACAAAAACAAAAAATAAACAAGATTTACATATACATACATATGTAGGTTTATGCTTGTGTTTGCATAAATTTGTATTTAGCCACATACATATACACATGTATTTAAGTGTTGGCATTCCCATACTGATGGTAACGGTACAGCACCGACTGGTTTTTGATAGAGTGTAGAGCCATTCATGCTGTCTCGCTTCCTCTGCAACTGACATCTTCAGCACAGTTTGTGGCATTTTGCAAATCATTTTCCATAGCTATAATAGTTGCGCAAAAACCCTTGATGAGAGTTGCTGCGAGCTAGCATAAAAAAGTAAATGGTTATGGGGGCGAGTCTCGCACAGATTAAATCTTGTGGGACGCAGTAACAACAATTTTATCATATGCGATCGTTGACAAATTTCACGCTAAAAGGAAAACTAAGTACATGTACATCATGTAATTGTCCACTTGCCCTTGCGCAAGTGAAGGCGGCACCATTCAAATACCATCGTCATGCGACGTATTGCCATTTCCGTTGTTGTTATGGTCCATATAGATAAATACAGTCCCAGGCATAATAACAGCTCTAAGATTTGAAAACAACTGCAATTTGGAAAGACAGTGGACGCTTATGACACATAATTTGGGCGTTATATGTACAATATCTATTAACTATGCGGTAGGCTATGCTTAAATATTTCTAATGCCAAAGATGGGCGATTGCTTGACAAACTCATCGAGTTTGCTTTGGAATAACTCTGAGGTAACCACCGAACCGGGCATCCACAGTGGATCACGCACCACGTACTCCACCCAGACTTTAGCGTATAGCTGCTGCAGCAGTTCCTTCACATTGATGGCCGACGTATCAGTGTTTAACACAAATCTAAATTATTGAAATACGTTTATAACCTTATGTGGAATAATTATAGCCACGGTGTTACTCACTTTAATCCTGAGGGCGTCTCCAGATAATGTAGTGCATAGCGATTTGTTTTGTAGTAGAGGAATCCCTCACGCGGATCATGTGGAGATATCTTACTGACAAATGATTTGATGGAGAAAAGCATGCCGTATGTTAACTTGGCTTCCTAAATAATCAAAAAATATTTAATACAACAATTATAATTGTGGTTTTCTGTTTGTTGACATGTTGTTAGACGACACTAACCTCCTCACGGGTAATTCCCGATTTCTTGGTGCGGTTCCACTCAGCGTAATGCATCAGCGTGCCCATCTTGTCAAATATGTAGAGATTGTATATCGTCATTTTGTCTTAAAAGTTGAAAATTATTGTTGTAACTTCTAATCAGTTTTGTTATTAAGCTACTCAACTACTTACTAGTGCTGCCAACTCGTTGTTTTTGTTTTGACTTTTGTTTCGCCAACAGACAAAAGGTGGCGCCACTCTTTTCGTTTCGTCGCAGACCTCCTTTTTTATTATTTCTTTAAATTGTTTCACTAATAAATGACATAAAGCTTAAACAAACCAAATTAATTATTAATAAAATACATAGATTTAAGCGGATTCTTTTAATACGGGTTTTGTTTTCTAAGTTACTCCGGGGCCTAGTTCCTTTAAATGGTGTCTAAAAAATGATGGTGGCGCTACTTATGTTTGTTAGCGCCGCCAGCTGTCATGTTGTTCCCTTTCAGAACTAGACTCTCCACAATCTCCTTCTGCAAGCTGTTTTTGCACATATTCAAATTAATTTTGAAGTGATTTGTGTTTCTTTTGCATCGGATAGCGTGCATGTGATAAACTGTACGTTGTCATAAGAACCAGGTGAAGGGTGTCCAAGTTAAAATGGAAACGGATAGCCGGCAGTCTAGTGAAAATTGCACAGCAAAGTCGAATGATGCCGGCCTTGGTAACAAAATGGCGTCTGAGACTTGGAATGGATTCAAGGCGGTCGAACATGAACTGAAAATTACAGACGTAGAGGGTGCCGTAAGGACAGAATCACCAGTGATAATTGAAGTGGACGATGAGGTTGACGTCGACGGCGTGTCCTTTGTAAACGATCTGGAGGCCATAAACCTGGAAAACCAAGACTCGCTGCAGCAGGAGAAGAAAACTCCCAAGATAGAACACGACTCAGAACGCGAATCCTATAGCGATGTGGAGACCGTTGGCTCCTACAATGGACCTGACCCAATGGGTCTTTTAGAGCGTATTGAGTCCACTCAAGAAATCGATGATGAAGAGGAAGAGGAGGGGAGTGAAATTGAGGATGAGGGAGGCACCACTATATCTCACCGGATCGGGAGTGTCGAGCGTTGGCTAATTTGGATGAAACGTTGGCCGTGGTTGCATCACGAGGAATCCGATGGTGACTTTGCATATTGTCTCTACTGCAACGTTAATATTAATGTAAACAGGGATCTTAAAAACGTGCACCAACACAATTTGTCACTTTATCACCAGGAGCGTGAGAATAATTACTTGGCATATAAGAAGAGTGAAAAACAAATATCTGAATCGTGAGTTCATCTTTTTTATTAGTACAAAATTATATAAAACATCAGTTGTTTTAAATACTTATCTTCCCATAGTAACGATGAAATCAAGCATGAGTTTGGGAGTAACGAATATGTTGCTTCCATTAAACGTAGACGCGTCAGCGAAGTGGAATCATTAAACCATTTTAATTGGGAGCGCTGGCTACAGTGGCATTCGTGGCTGCAACGTATTGAGCCAGCTGGCACAATTGGCCTTTGCAAATATTGCAATGTTCGCATGAACGTAGAGTTTGTTTATCTGCGGAAAAGGCATGAAACCAGTAAAGGACACTGCGAAGCCAAGCGGTTATATGAAAATTCATCCCGTAAACGCAAACGCAGTATTACTCCCGACGAGACTCTAGTTGAGAACGTGCCGGAGCCGAGGAACAAGTCAAGGAAGCAGACAGAAGATGCAACTTTTGAGACTGCTGCCACTGACAATGGCTCTAGTATGGAAACTGGGGATCGTAGTGATTGGTATGAGATGTTATCAAATACAACTCCTCCGCAATGTCGCTGCACGCTATGTAATATTCGTATGTCCGTTACCAGCTTTGCGCGTCATCTTAAGACCAAGGCGCACTGCGCCATTCTAAGTATCCGACAAAAGGATGCAGAGTATGTAAAATCGTTATTATTAACAAAGAAACATAATTCGCTAGCTGTATGTTTATTGTAGGAATAACTTGGATCGTGGTATTTGGGCTCAATATGCGGATAATCATCCTTGGCTGATTGCCGACCCCCATGATCCGACTTTAGCCTATTGTCATTTATGCAGCAAACGCTTTATTTACGGACACTCGGAAATCAAGCGCAAGATTCATGAGAATTCGGATAATCATAAAGCAAAAATGCAGTTGGCAGCATCTGACGTTGAAAAAACAACTAGAGGAGATGAGTCTGAAACTTTAACTGCAACTGACTACAATGTGACGCAAAACGACCCAGAACAGGAGGAAAGTGAGGCTGAAGCTGAGGCTGAGGGCAGTGATGAGGACTACGTTGAAGAAGATTCTACAGTCTCTTCGCAGAAGAGTTCTGTCGGGTATGTAGATAAGGAATGTTTTAGGTATGGAATTTATTTGACATTCTCTTCTGTACTTTCATAGACGCAAAGAATTAGAAACTAAGACGTCCAAAGCGAAGCGTGCAAAAGATAAAGAGGTCGATGAAGAGAAGGAGAAAGAAGAGATCAATAATGAATCTGTACCGACTGAAGATGCTACAGACAATATCGTTGATGCGCCGACTACATCAAATGTCATGAGAAAAGCGATTTCTAGGCAGGTGATCAAAAGAGTGCCGACCTCAATGCAGGGCAAGGTGATGGCATGGAGGGGACGATTTCCGTGGATTTCGTATAAGCGAAACGAACAGCGTAAAAATTATGGCTACTGCAAGTTATGTGATACTTCTGTTTTCATGCCCAGCTCCAAGTTTGCCTCAAGGCATCAGCGCAGCGCACGCCACATTCGTCTGCGACTTGAACGTAAGCGAGGGGTAATACCGTCTCCTTCTGAGGCCATTTCAATGGCGACAGCAACAGCTGCAGCCATGGCAACGGGCGAGTCCAAGCATAAGGCAGCCATGGCTGAGCTGCAAGCCAAATACAATTGGTTGGAACCGGATGCCACTGATGAGAATTACTGTCATTGTAAACTTTGTTATACCCGGCTTCCCATTAAATTGTTTTATCTGCGTCAACACGATAGCTCACGTAAACACGCTGAGAGTTTGGAGCGAAACAGACGCAACAGCGAAGTGCCGACGGTGGCACCTACTAACGAGCAGCCAGAGCAAGCAACCAGTGTGCATGTGGGTCAGGATCAGGATAGCGATGAGGCGCTGAGCGTCAAGTAAGTTAAAGTCTTAGTATACTCTTTTACTAACAACTTAATAAAGTCGGCTTTCTTTTAGATCGGAGTGCAGCACTGAGGAGCAATCGATGTCGAAGCGATCACGCAAAACAATGGAGATGCGGCGCATTATACGCGCTCTTCGCGACACTATGGGAAAGAAGATCGAGGAGCGCAGTCAAATAGACATGGCCAGAGATATGATTTGCTCCTCCTTCGATATTGTTAAGCGAATTCGAACACTTGAACGCGAAACTGACTTACGAGAGCTTCCATCGTCGTCGATGCAACCACAGAGAGGCATGATCGATTCTCCCTCAAAGCCACGGGATACCATAGATTTATTCTTCGACAGCATAGCGCAGACAATGAAAAGTCTGCCTGCAGATCTCGCTGCCGAGGGAAAGTCGAAAATCATGCAAATCGTATGCAGTTTGGAACTGCGTAGCATGCAACGCACAGCTTCAACGTCAACGTCACCCAAGGATTTGACAGAAAAATCATCACTAACAAGTAAAAACTTGAACCAAGATCGGATGACATTTGATGAAGTCATTAATTCAGTTACAGACTCTGAAACATCTTCTGTAATCTTTGAGGATCAAGGGAATGAAATCCCTTCGCCTTTGCAGACGCCTTCCAACAACAACGAAATTGGCCACTTATCTGAGGTAACAGTGACGGCTACGCAACGCACAAAGAGACCAAGTCCGAGTCCCCCAACACCAAAAACAAATACCACCACAGCTACAGCACCAACTATTCTTAACGGATTGGGCAAAGACATACCTGTTAATATACGTTGCATTTTGCCATCCACGGTGCAGGTTGCATCTAAGAATCCAGAATCAGTTGACCAATTGCGTGTAGTGCCAATCAACAAATTGACAAACCAAAATCGCAACAAAATGAACGGAACGAATTCAACAACGACACCGATAAATCGCAATGGACAGTCACAGAAAACGATGTCTCCAAGCAATGTCATAGCCACGCCGCCTAGCTCGAATTCCAGCAGTCATTCAGACATGAACAACGGGACAAGCCCAGCAGTATTCCACAACATTCGAGTTAGTAATGGCAGCAGCAGCCAGGTGATAAGATTCCAAAAGTCGCCAATGGCACAGCAACAGTCCACGCCACAGCGACAGGTGGCACCACCGGAAAAGTGGCAAGGGCGTTACTCTAGTGGTCCTAAGAATCATGTTGGTACGAACCATGCTCTGACCCCGACCCAATCCCTGGCTCTAGCGCAGGCTCAGCTTCGTTCGCTGCAACGTCCATTTACGCGTAATGTGCCTATCAACAAACCATCACAACCATGAGTTCCATATCGCCACCGTTTAATCGGTTCCAAGAAGAATATCATTGCCTTTGTTGATGGTTCGAAAACTGTCTGAAAGATGCTTGTTTCTATTGTATGTTAGGAGTTATGTTAAAGTTACCGCACACTTGAAATTAAGCCTTATAATTAAATACCTATTATACCTTCCCAGTTTTCTGACTTTTCAATTGCATTTAATTGATCTTTTAACTAGGGTCTCATCATTTTTTTGTACTTTACCTAACGTCATGTAAAGCTAAAAAGCACATACATATCACCATGAGAAAATTTAACCGATTGAAATTTGAGTATTGGTCTTGATACAAATTTAAGTTAATTATTACTTACATAAATTCTAAATTGAATCCTAATCTTTTTTTTACTTCCGTAAAATCATATTCGACTCTAGATTTTTAAATATGATTATTATAAAGCATATAAATAAGGATAATATATTATTTCAAAATAATATGGGTTTTAGAACAAAATTAACTCAAAACTTGAAAATAAAGGACTAATTGATTTTCGATAATCAAATATCATTTGGCACAACAAGCATCATAAGAAAGAGACTATTATTATTAATTTAATAATTTCAGCACTCCATGAATGGATTAATTTATTTCCTGTAATGACACTACACAGTTCATTAAAATAAACCATTGAGTATGGATTATGTTTGCATTTTCACATTGTTCTCTTAATTGTTATACAACTTAAATTAACTTATTCAGTCGATACGGATACGTGTATTTAGTCACCATTAATAGCAATGTTTCATTGCGGTCGCTGTTGCGGCTCAGCCGCCGGCAAACCATTTTGCAGCACCATTGTTTCTGGCCTTTCGTCGCTGGTGATGGTCGACAATTCAATTTCCCGTCGATCACCGAGTAGACGACGTGTTGAGTTGTGCATGAAAGCATTCTCGGGCACTTCGTAGCCACTGGCAGCAGGCAATGGCACAGTTGCGATTGAAGCGCTTGCCGTCGTTGTTGTGGTGATCTTGGTACTATTCAACTGTTTCCGCTCGTTGGCCTCGTGTGCCTGGTCGATAGGTGCAGAATGGGTGTGCAAGGGAAACACGAACTTCACGTCCAGAAAACTACAGAGTTCTTCCATGCCATCCAAAGCACGATTTAATTCATCGTTAGGTTGCTTTCCCATGTGTTGGCGAACAATGTTTAAATAATTACCAAGTTTATTGTGAGCGATTTTGATGACAGTCTGCACGTTCTTTAGCTCCAATCGCAAAAGCTCAGGACTCTGAAAAATTAAAGAAATCTTGTTGTTAGGAAAACTAAATTAGATGTGTTTATATCAGGAAATAATTATGGAATCTGTACCGAAATGAACTATGAACTGATACCGGAAACCAACAGACGAAACCAAAATAGAACCTTTACAGAAAGACTCGTTTCCCATCGTTTTGGAACCGAATCCGTTATTGATATCGAGTTTATATTAACTTACATCTTTCAAGTAACCATCCATGGCAACACGATTGACTTCTGTGAGCTTGGCCAATGCAGATGCATCAGCTGCATTCTTAGCTTGCATGTAGGTGATCTGGCGATCAATTTGAATCCCACTTCCCAACGTTGAAGTTTCAGAAGTGGTACGCACCCGTTGTTTGGTCGGTTGTGACTCAGATGCGGGTGGTGGCTGTGTGGTTGAATTGTTTGTGAAAGAAACACAATTGAAGGCATTCGTTGGGTAATCAAATTGCTTGGGATTCAGCATATGTAGAGCATGTCGAAGCACCAAATTCACATCAACATAGCTCGGATAGCGCATTAGATACGTTAACGATGTGGTGTAGTCACTCAACAGTACTGAAAATGATACTAAATGAGTGGACAATAACTTGCAAAGGGATTTGATCAGCACTCACGTTTATCGCGAATATGCACCAGCATGGCCACCAAGATGTAGTTGGGCAGGTCAAAACGATCGCTGTCTGCAAAGATTGCATCCCAGAGTAGCAACAGATCCAGAAGCATGAATTCACGTCCAAAGAGAAGACGCAACCAGCGGCTGAAAAAAAAATTGAGATTGGAATTCACATGAATGACTAAAGATTTAAGATAATGCCCTCACACAACTTACATTCCAAATATATGCAAGGGAATTTCCATTTTGAGCAGATAATGATGCAAATGTTGATCTTGCTTGGCAAGAATTTTATCACGTATGAAATTCAGTTGACTGATAACCTCAACCTCTGATTGAGGCTCATTGTCAGCGCCTGAGGACTATAAACGCAGTGATTATTAAATATGAAATAACAGTAATCTGTTGAGGGCAACAACTTACCTCATTTGTTGTTTGCATTTCTATGTATCCCCCAGCAGTTGACACCAGGTTTGTAACGCGATAGTAGGACTCCACCGACGCCATAAGACGGGAAAAAATAGAGCTAAAAATTGCAAATGAGATTAAATGATAGTCAAATATAGTTTGCAGATAATTACTTACTAGGTGTCCGCTTCCAAATATGACGTGTTTAGAACGTTCAACAGCGTCTCGTTTATGTCTGTCTTAGCAATCTCACTAAAGTGAAGCAGTGACTGATGATCGCTATAAAGCACAAAGATAATGGGTGCCAATATCTCGTGCATGCCTTGACGATAGCACATGTAGGGATGCTCTCGTGCATAGTAGAACAATATGTTGGTCATGGCATTCTGGATTAATGCCTTGCGAAAGAATTCGACACCCGGAAAAGTGCGAACTACATCTTGACGTATAACAGCAAATAGCTCTTGATCACTGAAGTATTGGTTCCATACGCTTTGCGTGGATTGTGACAATGGATCATCGTCGTCGGAAGCAGCAAGCTCGTGAGGATTGCGTACATAATCCAGACCAAACTTTTCGTATCTACAAATGAATGATTTCTTTTAGTACGTAGAAAAGTCATCTCAGAATCTGTACACTTACCTGCAACGCTGCTGCTCCCGCTGAATGTGCCAGCTGCGATGATCAACGTTTAGCACCCGTAATAGCAATGCCCAATGGATGCTGCGGAATTTTGACATTTTCAATTGACCAGTGAAAGCAGCCAAACGCAATGATTCGGGGTTCTCATCCAAATTGGTCAGAAGCTGTGTCCATTCCTGTCTATAGCGTTCAACAGACGTCATTGCGTCGCCGTTACCAACAACAACAGGTTCAATGGTCCGCCCCTTTTCCTCTCTTACGTCTGTTTTTATGGCTGCTGTTGCATCTGCCTTTGATGTCGGCATGTACAAATTAATGGCTTCTATGCCGCGCACGGTCATTGCTTTGTTGCTGCTTTTGCACTAAATATAATTACAATCATATTTCACGTTTCCAGAGCACAAGAAACAAACGAGTATATGAATAATATGCAAGAATGAGTGGTTTACAAAACAAAGCTGATTAAATTTGACAACATTTCTGCGATAAGGTGAAGTGGCCACTCTGATTTAAGATTTTGTTTTTTTCCCACATCTGGCAGCTTTAAAAATCTCGAACCTGAGACACCAGGGCTGTCGCTGTGTCGGGGTCAGTCACGATTTTGGCGCCATCCTTTGTTTGCTAGCGCCGCTAGCAAAAACTAGAGTTTTCTGTCATGTAAACTGCAAAATGTAAACAAAATGGCGATTGAGCGACGGTTTGATTTTGAATAATAATTTAATGTAACAACAACGTAAATTAACAACCAAAACATAAAAAAAGGAAGGAATTTTCGGCGCCTTGGCCGTATCAGTTGAATTTGACCAGATATCTGGTCTCTGGATGGATGGGTTAATTGAGTTGACCTTACAGACATGTAAAAAAGAAAAGGCTCTTTGAGACATAATCTTAGATTTCTATTGTTCTACTTGTTTCCTTTCCTTGTGCGTTGTTACTGCTCTTTATTTGTTGTTGTGCAATAATTTATGACTACTTAAATAGTTAAGTGAATTGAAAAAATGGCATTTGATGTTGGAAAAGGCTCTTGCCGGTTGGTGTGATGTAGATGACGGTGGATATATGATACATATGTCGAAAAAACAATGTTGATATTCTACAATTGTGGTCATTAAAGCTTGTTGCCTAATGCAAATAATAAACGTCGATTTTGCTCGCCATTGTAAAATGTGTGTTTGTTAGTGGCCGTAAATTGGAGATACAGTTGTATTTAAAATCAGGCGAAGTCGGTGATGTATGCTTCATTCTTCCCAACAGCACTAATAATAAATACGTCATTCTAAGTTGAAGTTAAATTTGCAATATTTAAAATCCGTGATTTCAGCATGCCTTTTTCCCACAAGTGAATGAATAGTTTCTGACGTCAACAAATAAATAAATCAAACTAAGCTTTATTTAGAATACAAAACAAAAACTAATTAATTATAAATAATTCTAGTCTGCGTTTTATTTGGAATACAAATTAAAAACTAATTAAGTATATAATATATACTATACTATACTATACTATATATAATTCTAAATTGAATAATGTATAATGAAATGACACTTAGGTGTTAGCTAAGCTAAAGGTGTTAAATTGAAATTAAACTTTTAATTTGCCAACACTCCCAATAATTGTATAGCACGCATAATTTGAAAATATTTAACTTGTTAGTGTAATTAGAATTTATGGACCAAAAGCAGTATTGATGCGTGACGCCAACACTGAGATATGGAGGCCAATGTTACTTCAGCGTATGAACTGCCGCAAATTATTGATTATAACTCCTAACCGTCAACGAAACTGACAAACCAGGAAATGAAGAAAATAACAATAAACGATGTCGCACCAGTGCCGGTTCCATCGCAACAGTAAGATCAGTATTAGCATAAGCATTAGTTTTGGCAGAAGTGCGACCCTATGCTAAAAATTGCAAATAACCCATTGACTTTAGTTTACGGCATTAAAACATTGCTATTTCTGCTATTCGTATAATGCTATGGTCATTGGCTGACGAAGACAAAACGGTCAATGCCGTTTTTTGATCTAGTCTTGAGCAATATTTCTAATATGTTGTTTGGGTATTTATTAAACTTGACCCAATGACTGCGGCTCCACAACAACAATCGGTGGGTGGCCGCTGCTTAATGGTGCGTCCCCACGGTAACTGTGCGTATGACGTTTAATGAATTTTGGAATTATTCCATGGTCAAGTCATAAACAAGTCCTTGATATTCTGAGTCCATTGGCCCATGAAATGCAAGACGCTTTTGCAGTCCATTCAGATATTTATCTGCCAAGGCATTAAACAACATTTAAATGGTAATTTCTGTATGCATAGCTTATTGTTCAGATTATGCATGAATCAATCAATGTGGACAAATGCATTCACGAATACATACTCATGTATGTACATGACATTTTAATGGTCAATGTTCGTGTGCATTGCCATGTCAGCTGTTGCTCTGCTGTTCCGCAGTTCAAATACACATACACATATATACATATGTGAGTATGCTGGAGTGTATGTGTAGCAAGTATACGCCGCATTGGCTTCGATTTCAATTTCGATTTCTCGGTCAAAGTCAATGTCAATGCAAATGCCAATGGCGAAGACGCAGCGGCTGCCAATAATACGCATTAATTATCATGTCTTATCCAATTGATTTTGTTTTTCTTTTTCTAATGTTTTTGGCTGTCTTTGTTTACTCGTTTCTCGTGCAACGGTCAAATTTGCTCGCTTATCAACGCTGCTTGCTGGGAACTAGTTTTTATTTTCTTGTTTGGATTTTTTTGTTTTTGGTTTTTTTTTCGGCTTGCCCTGTTACAATTTGCTTTTGGCTGCTTTGCATTTTATATTTCCTGATATTTAATCAGTTAGCAGCAACTGAATTGATGATTGTATTTTAATGTTACTTTGTTGAGGCTTCGAAACTCAATTCTTCGGATTTTGGAAGTGGAGGCAGACCAACTCTACGGTCCCCCTCTCGACACCGCATGACGCGTCGAGGTGAGCTTTGAATTCGCGCGACTTTGGCCCCTATTGATAACTTTGTATCCATTTACATATTTTAATTATGCTCTATTGCCGTTTCAACTTTGTCCTTATGTTTCTCTTATGCTTTACAGTTACATTTGTGCCTCGCTCTATGCGGAAGACAACAGGGCGGAAGTAGTGTCTTCTTCAGACTCTTAATTACATACCTCCAAAGAAGTAGTATTTCATGTTTTTCGCATGTAAATGCTGTTATCAATGGCATGGCTTGGCTTGAGTATATTAATTTATTTAAATGCCAATATATATTTGATGTAATATTCCAACTCATAATTTTAAACATTAAGAGTTCAAAGCTATTTCAAGAGTTCAAATATGTACATCATTTCTGTCAAGGTTCAAATTCAAGCAAAACTTGTTTGAATCAAAAGAATTTCAAAGATCTCTGCTATTAATCAAAAAGATAAAAAAAAGAATAGATATTGCCTAAGGACCTTCCCATTTACAATATAATCGTAAACGTGTGTTCTCTTAAAATGTTATGAATATTCCAGACATTTCCCATCGTATCAAGTCTAAAACGACAGCTGATCTGCTGAACTGCAGATGTTAATTGTTTGCGCTTAACCGGACTGCCGCATATTAATCATTCTATTTCTAAAAACTTTTATTGAACTTAAGAACTCGACTTATCTGTATGTATGAGTGTATCCCATGCATAATTTAACTAACAAGCTATAAAAGAATATAATAATAGAAACCCCGAAATAAAATCCAAGTGGCATGGCTAACTCTTATAGGCGCAGGCTTTAGAAAATATTTAATACACGAATCAGGTTTGCGGTTCGACGTCTTCGATATTCTGTAGAATTCTAAGTAGCATTCGGCATTTGAGCTTATCGATGCTGAACATGATCAAGTTGTTAATGAAAATAGTGAAGTATCTGGCAACAAGTTCTGGGACAGCACCCAGCAACGGACCAAAGGCGGAGTGCAGGCGCAAAGAACGCGGAAATTAAGCAAAAAAATCATAATAAATGAAAAAAAAAACCCAAAATGGAAAGCAAAAATCAGACACAGAGTTTTATTGTGCGAGCTTATTGGCACGTGATCAATTTGTTGATTTACCTAGGTAGCTACTCCATTTTTTGCACTTGGCATATCAATGATTTTGCATTCAAATCTTTGGTCGTGTTTTATGGAATACTTAAAAGAACTGAATGAATTGTCGTCATACAGAACCATAAATATTCCGAACAAATAATTTATAAATTGTTCAGTCATATTTTTTTAAACCAATTCTACTTAGAGTCAAATGAGACTCTTCTAGCAACCTTAACTTTTGCCTTACGGTATTCCCCCGATAAAGTACTTCTTGATGTGAGTACAACTTTATTGTTTCAATTGTCTTTAGGCCAACTTCTCTACATTAGCATCTAATGGATTTTATTTGTACAATGTTGTTGTTGAGTACTTTTGGGATCGTATAAACGAGTTTACAATGATTGTATGTTTGATAAATCGTACATGATATTACTATATGTACTCTTTAACAGAACTAAGAATTCAATCATGAGTTCGTTGATACTTTGAGATTGCCAATCCAGCCCCTTGAATCTTATTTTAGGCCATGACTCCAGGCATGTTGCAAGCTTTGTTTTGCTATGTTTTTGTTTGTTTTCCACTTGCCATTTTCATGACACTTTTGGGGCGTGTTGACAGACGTGTGGCATTGTGGTATTCCTGTGGCTGCGTCTAACATTTCGCAGTTCGCAGTTCGCATTTACATAATGATTTGGTTAAAGCGGGCTTAGATCGGATCGGATAGGAATTGTTGCAGTTGTTTCATGGCTAGAGTCCAGCGTTTTTAGCGATTTGTTAGCCTTTATTAGGTTTTCACGCACTTTAGACTTGAAAACGCAGGCTTTTTTTTTGCCCTGTCTCATTGATCATCAAACACTCGTATGTTGTTATTTAAGTTTGACTTTTGCAAGTCTCGCGAGTCGCATTTCAATTAACTTTACTTTAAAATAGTTCAAGCATCACATAACCTTAGTACTCGTACCTAACCTACCTAAACTGAAATAAATGAATACATACCATAAAGGTAAATACGCGTACCAGAGAAATTGATGTCATTCTAAAGGTTGGGACTGCGGTTTCGGTAATTAAATAAACAACTTACGGGTAATAGTCCATTGCAAGATTACCCAGTAATTTCATAATTGTCTGGGTAATTGACTTTGTTCAAGAACTTGCAGTGTTCTTGAAATTGCCATGGCTGGATTGCTCATTCAACACGATTCTTTGTGCATCACAAAGATTTTTGTTTATTTTTATTTCGATTTTTTATGTTTTGTTTTTTGTTTTAAATGTGTTGCAAGTCATTATGTGTTTTGGCAGCAACATTGCCATTAGCTGCTAACTGCTAGTTGCTGCTTCATTCAATTGCTCAGGAAGGCTATAAGATATGTGAGGGGTTACATACTTGACTCTGCATACTCGTACAGTAATGAACTTGCACAGTGGAGCAATTTTATAACGAAAATGTAACTCTAGCTATACAAATAGAATTCTGGAAATCACTTTATAAATTGCATAAATAAATAATAATTTAATTGAATTGCTCAGGAATTGAGTTGTTTACTAAAATGTTATGACACTTAAATAATTTTTATGTCTTTAGATTACATTTATTATTCAGGAAGACTATTCATAAATCTAAATTTCGTTTATCAACTGCTAATTATGATACTTCATTATTTTTATGACCTGCTCGAGAAGTACGAGTTTTTTCATTCAGAAAATGCAGAAAACAGGTTGAATGTCTTCCTTTTTTATTGCTTCTTTTGCCCAGTATTATCGTGTATTACTCGCATTCACGTGAGCACGTGCTACAATAATGTTGCCATTATAATGTTGATTACACTATTAAATTCGCACATGCGTGAACTTGTAAATGTCTCATAAATGCTTATTGTAGTCGCTCCTCAGTTTCAATTAAAACCGGTTGTCAATGCATAAAAGCATGAATGTATGTTTATGGGTATGTCTACCACTTTTAACGGTATATTGGGTCAGCAGAACTTGCACCACGGTGCACAGTGCGTAAATCGCAATGTTGGCTGCCACATTTTGACCTTCAAATGTTGTTCACAGGTTGCAAAATTGCTAAAAAACGTTGTCAAGCCCTCGCGATGGATGTTTTTGACACAAAGACCTACCTTCTCTTCCCTCCTCGGGTGATGTCTGTCTGGATAGTAAACAATTTTAGTGGCCGTCATTAACAAAATTAGACACAACTTATTTCAACTTTGCGCTCCATGCAAAAAGCAATAAACATATAACCAAAAAAAAAAAAAACTGTAAACAGCCGTAAGAAATACTTTATGTACAAATACATAATTATTGGGCAAAGGTACAGTCTTAACTGATACAAAAGATAATGGCTAAAACAGCGAACTGCTCTCATATTTATCCACAGAACTGAAGCCCCTTTTCTGGGGCTTTTTGTTGTTGTCACTTTGTTGGGGTTCCAAATATTGACGCTGATTAAATAGCCATTAAGTGTGGTCATGAAAATGCTTTTTAGAACTGAAACCACATTGGGAAAATACTCGTACAATCGACAGCAAACTGTTAACTGAGAATTCCAACTGGCCACATTTGGCCAAAGAGATGGACTGTCTAAAGTTAGTTTACAATAATGTTCGTTAAAAATAAACGACAACATGCTCAACTTGACCGATAGTTGGACTTGCATGACCTGCGGCCCAAGTCGACCCTGTTGAATAAGCCAAAGTCACAGCCGATAAAAAGCGCATTAAATTGTTGTTGGGCAACTTTTCCGTGAGAGCAACGTGCCTACGTGAGATGTGTCAACTAGATGGACAGACAAAGACGTTGAGTGCATGGTTAAATGCTAATTTTAATAAAGGTTTTCCCCTGCCCAGTTTTCAGGATGAGTAAAGTAAGGCATTCAAGCTTCGCTATATGCAAACCAAAAAGTTTGTTTCTTGGCCAAAAAGAAAAAAAACAAAATCAGATCAGCCACGCGCCGTACATTTGAAATAAAGATTTATAAACATAAACGAGTCGCAGTCGCAGCCCAAACCCAAACCTCAGCCTCCACCTCTGCCGCATCCGCAAAAAAGCCCCAACCTCAGCCCCAACTCCGGCTTGAAATCGACCCCAAGTTGTCATCGTCAGAGCTCAAGAATCGTCAACGATCCGAGCGAGAAGCCGACTTTGTGTTCGGCAAACAGAAATCGTCTTTAAATTTCGGCGCTGATAACTATTTGAGGCACTGTTTATTTCGAATTCAAGAGCACAAAAGCCGAGCTCTCAGCTCAGAGTTCGTCTAAGTTCGGGTCTGTGCGAATATTTTCAACTAGCCTCTTAAAAAGCTCTGCAACTCGTTCCGTACTTCCATACGCCGTACATACTTCGCGAATCGTGGATGTGCCGTGAGTGTACACAATTCAAGGAATACAAATAAGGAAAACGAACATCCTTAAAGGGATGCAATACGAACTTTTGCGTGTGGTGTCAAGTGAAAATTAGAAAGCTGACAAAGTATTTGTCAGAATTCGAAAGAACTCTTCCAAATAATATAATAAAGTGGAAAAAAATTATTTCTTAAATTCTTAACTCAAGTTGAGCAAGAAATTAAGGTGAGAACAGTTTCTGAAATAACTTACAATTGGTAATTTTTTTAAAAAAATAATACTAACCCTATTGTAAGGTATATGATCATAAATAGTTCGATAACATTTCCTGACTTTAAAGTTTGAAGATTATTTTCATAAACAGACAAAGTTATTTCTAGTTATTAATGTTCCAAAAAAGCAACAACTAAAATAACTCACTTGAATCATATTTTATTTGCGGAAGTCAGAAATCAGAAACATCGTCAAGAATCTGTCGTAAAATTGGAACCAATGTTCGCAATAAAAAAAAATTTAAATAAATACAATCAACCGATCGATCGAACTGCAAACGTCAATAGAAACCACGAAACAAGTAGTTGTGAATCATCTACATAGAGGAAATCAGAAATCAAATCAGAGAGCACTATGGAGCGGTGATTAGTTGACACGCAGAATATTTCATTTTATCTAACAAACCCATTGTCAGATCACGTACAGATAATAATAAAGATATAACAAAAAATTATGCTAGCCTTAAAAAGCAGCACAACTGACTAAATCGATACTTGAGTAATCGCATAAAAGTATAAAATATGCAGATAAGCGCCTAGCTTTTGATGTCAAAAGGTTCTCTACCATATTGATATATGTACATACTTAGTATCCATGTTATCCATTGTTCTATGCGGTTCCTGTCATCGTTATTCGAATTGAATTGAATTTCTTTTGCGGACACCGTAATTATGAATGCGATGAGCCAGTGTTCCAGTGTTGTAGCATGAGTGCGAGTATAATGAATATTGATGCCACGCATAATTTCAACTGGACAGAAGCTAAATGTAATCGTATGAGTACCCATAGAACACAGTGTCCATCCAAAGTCACGTTCCCACTCCCTGTCCGAGTAGTATTTTATTATGCCGCATGCGTCGTTTGTTGCGTGCGCTTTGCAAATTGATCAATGGATGTGAATGTGACGATGGATGTGAATGTGAATTTGGATGAATCCAGCCACAAATACATGTACTACCTACCCACAGTAGATAGAGAGACTCGCACTCATCAGATTGCGATTGTATTAGATTTATTGTTATTATTGCCATTTGGTCTGTCAGTCTGTCCGTCTGTCCGTCTGTCTGCCCGTCTGTCTGTCCGTCCCTATGTGACGTGCTTGGTTGCCGGGCAGCGATCTTAGCCATATCACACCCGAATCTCAGTCTCCATCTAATCTGCCCAAAAACCCCCAGCTTGTAAGCTACAGTCAAAGCCGCGGCCAAAACGCAGATGGAAAACTTCGTGCTGTGAGCAAAACTTGTTGCCATTCAAAAGAACCTTGATCCCACTTCATACATATAGACGAGTATCTTTATACGAATATATGTATATATCTAAGAATCTAAGCAAAAGCAGTTCTATGAATATTTTTTTATTTTTTTCTTTCGGTTTTGTTGGTTATTTAACTATGCTAATAATTCCGGTAAGGATGGTCGAATACTATGCCTCATCGCATTTAAACCGATCATAGCTTTTGGAATTAATTTTGATCCAAAACGTGTTTGATGTATGCAGAGATGCGCGTGTCTGTTAAAATAAATCTTAGTCTACCCTTATACCATTTACTCCTCCTGATGATAAACACAAATCAAACTGTAATCAACAGATAATTACATTTGTTTTTTATATCGACTGCGTGGTATACTTAATTGAAATAATTATTGCAGTTGGGTCAAAGTTGGAGGTGACATGGAATAGTTCGATGTCTGTCGCCTCTATACATATACATACATAATAGAACATAATAGAATAAAATAGATTGATTATTCGGTTTGGCAATTCAAGGTAAAAACGCGTCTGCCCAAATTTTTGTAAATGTAAAATGGATTCGCATTGGCATTCAATGTCAAGGGTTTGGCAAAATTTAATTAAATTTTGTTGTTGAGGGTTGTTGTTCTTTGCACACCTGTAATTCAAATTTCAATTAAGTGGCTTCGGTTGTGGCTCTAACTTGACATTGAACCGTGCCAAGTTATTGACTTGAAATCCATGCACGAAGCTAAGCAGAAAACACGATCTACGATATACGAAAAATTCTCAACAACCAATAAGAATACTTTTGTTTATATCAATAAACAACATGCATATGTTATGAGGTCAACCGGTTGTCGGTTCTAAAGAAGCCAACTACTTGCCAGTCTCAAACCCCCAAGCATTTAGACAGACAGACAGACAGGCAGACAGACAGACAAATAGTTAGGCAGTCATTCATCTATTTAGCCAGTTTGCCAAGCCAAAAATTCTCATGAACACGCGCTACAGAGAACAAGTTTTGGTAGTTGTTGCTGTTGTGGTTGAATGTAAACTGAAAATTGCAATTGCAAGCGCAATTACCAATGAGATAAAGATACAAATTCACACACGGCCAATGTCACAGCATTCAAGTCGTACAATTTCAAGTGCTGCTTTTGGCCAAGTGTCTGTTCAACTTTGGCTTGGCATAACAGATGCTTCTTCAGCTGCCAACGTCAGTGAGTGTGCAACGAAGCAACACGGCACAATGCATTGTTGGAGACGCAACCAAAGTGTGCTGCGTCAAAGTGTCGAATATCATACAACGTGCAACGTGGCGTATGATTAATGCGCATTGTGAAATGCGACTGCGAAAGTTCTAATGTATGCATCTGCGAACTTTGCTTTTGTTTTTCGAATAGTGGCCATGGTCGTGTACAATAATTAAATCAATTGACAATTTATTCCAACATATGTACATATGTAAAATACATATAGATTTAAGTACCTACCTCAATCCATAGAACGTATACTTGATATACGTTCAGAGACCCTTTATGCAACAATCAATGCGCAACTTTCCTATTTCGTTCATTAAAGAATAATTTGTCTAGTTTATTATTATTATACGCAATAATAATAGTATGCAAAATATTATGCATGTATGTATATTGATATCATTGAGACCAAATTGATTACTTCTTGGAACTGAACAGAATTTCAACATTTTTCTTTGTTGCTCTTTGTTTTCGTATTGTTTCGATTCGTTTGCCTATGACTTCCGGCTAGGTGTCTTTTCATGTCGGATTTGAGTAGGTGAAGTAGCTCAACCATTCGCTGAAGGTCGTTGGTAATAAGGTTTGAATGTGGCAGCAGCTGCTTAAAGCTGGTCCATAATTAGCTGTGCAGCTGTGGGGGAGATGCCATGTATGAAGAAAGCGAATGTACGTGATGAGCATATGGAAGCTCCATTTGCATCTCAAAGCTGCACATAATTGAGCAGTCAAGAGCTCTAAACGAGCTCTGACAGGCAATTAATAAGGAAGCAAACTATTGATATGGTTCATTTCAATTCCGTAAACATAACGCGCAATATTCTATACTCAATACTCACAATACCTGAGAGATGTTGTAGTTTATTGTTTTGGACCTCGTTGCAGATGGCACCGAATATAATAGGCAGTACATTTATATTGGCCGAGACAGCCATTTCTGATGCCAACAACAACAAGATGACGCCAACTGCCACACCTGTCCCGGTGAAGCAGGCCCCATCTCCGACAACCAAAAAGACGTCGCCAGTGGCAGCAGCTGCTCCATCGACAACCACCAAGAAACCTACGGGTAGAGAGCCCTACAATGCAGAGATTGTTTGGCACAATGTAGTGCTCTTCATCATCTTGCACTCGATGGCATTGTACGGCTTGTGGTTGATCCCAGCAGAGAATGCTTACCTGGAACTCATACCTGGTAAGTCACGCGTATTAATGTAACTCCCCTGAACAAATCCTAATCATTTCTTTTCTTTACAGTCTATCTTTTCTCAGTCCTGGGCGGCTGGGGTATCACCGCTGGTGTCCATCGTCTCTGGTCACACAAGGCTTATAAAGCAAAGCTGCCACTTCGCATCTTCCTTATGCTTTGCCAGTCGCTGGCCTTCCAAAATAGCATCTGGGAATGGACTCGTGATCATCGTGTGCACCACAAGTTCACGGATACACATGCCGATCCTCATAACTCTCGACGTGGTTTCTTCTTCGCCCACATGGGTTGGCTGATGTGCAAAAAGCATCCTGATGTTGGCCTCAAGGGCAAGTCCATTGATATGAGCGACATTGAACAGGATCCCGTCGTGATGTTCCAGAAGAAGTGAGTTGCATTTAATTATTAATTAAGTACAATAAAACAATCTCTCGCTCACAGATATTACTTTGTGGTGATGCCCATTTGCTGTTTTGTTGTGCCTATGATGTTGCCATACTATTTCATGGGTACCTCTTTGAAGGTTTGCTTCTTTACCTGCTCCATGCTGCGTTATGCCATCTCCCTTCATGGCACGTGGTTGGTCAATAGTGCCGCTCATTTCTACGGCATGAAGCCCTATGATACGGGCATTAGCTCCGTCCAATCTAAAGTGGTTGCTTCCATCACCTTCGGTGAGGGATGGCATAACTATCATCATGTCTTCCCCTGGGATTACAAAGCAGCTGAGTTGGGCAACTACAAGCATAACTGGACTACAGCATTTATTGATTTGATGGCTAAGCTGGGTAAGCACATTTAAAAAATCTTCCTGACTGAGAACAAATTTTAATAGATTTTGTTTTTAATATTTATTTAGGACAAGCCTATGACCTGAAATCCGTCTCCCAAGAGATGGTCTATAAGCGAGTTCTGCGCACCGGAGATGGATCTCATATTGCCGCCCAGCTAGATGCCAATAACAATAATAGTTCACCCACGAATGAGTTGGTCATGCAACTGGATCACGAGCAGGAGGAGAATGCTGTATGGGGCTGGGATGATAAGGATATCACCGAAGAAGACCGCAAATTTGCTACAATTGTCAATAGTGAAGTACCGTGTAAACAGGATTAGATTACGAAGATTGCGTCTCGAGTGCGTTACAAAGCTTAACGAAATATGCGAGCCTCTTTCTGGTTATGAATAATTGGGACTGCAGTATTTAACTATACTTTATTAATCGCGTAGACTCCAAATGGTATCTGGTATAAGGCGAAATTAATTAATATCGAAAGAGAGTCTGCTGTTAACTAAATTGTTAATGGTTTGTTCAGGGCGCATCGAGGGCAACAAGATGAATGGCTTCAATTCCAAAAAGAAATATAATATTCGAGATATGTGCAATTTTGTTCAGATTTTCAGATAGAAAGATCACGCTATAAAATGCTATTTTATAAATGTGTATATTGTTATTTTGTAACAAATATCGTACAATATTGGACACTTGACCCTATAAATGTGTAACATATGCTATAATGACGCGACACAAGAGGTTCTAGAGTTAAAAACATTACATTCTAAGGACTAATTTTAGATGACGAAAAACTTAAAATTGTATAAATTGTTTATTTTTTAGTTATTAGGTGTGTAGGATATTAACCTATAAGTATCTATAATCAAAAAAAACTGTAGAAAAAAGATCAGAAAAAAATTGCTAAAAATCCAAAAAATATGTGGACTGTCTTTCGTTTATCAAATATACGGGAATTAGGCAGGTCTGGAAATGAAATAAACTTTTTCCTAAACATGCAAAAACAATGCGCATTTAATTGAAAGCATTCTTAAGTAAATTCATTACGATTCGAATATTCACAAACGGACAACACATGTTAATATTTTAGAAATGTTTATTCAAACACTTGAAAGTTGCAGGTTAAAACCTATCTCACAAGTCAATTAATTACCATTTAAAAGTATAGATAGGTACTGGTTAAACATGGTTCAATATCTCAATCCTTCGCTTTTTAATCCCCAGTCTGGAAAGTACCGACGTGTGCCGTTTCATAACTTGTTGTCTCCCAAATGTTGCTATAGACTCGCCCGAGCTCATACATTTTTAATGAGTTGGCCGAAAAAAAAAACGAGAAAAAACTTACTTATTAAGCTTCGGTCAAGAAAAGTCTACCAAAACTCGTGGTTGTCTCTTATTGAATTGTTCTAGATTTATTTTTAGAATTGACGCCGATTAATTCTGTTGTCACTGGAATTCATAATCAGTTATTTTATTTTTAAACGTAGTTAAAGATTCTTTATGTGTGAATGACAAAGAGATTTTGGAATCTGTGATGTGAATTTTGAATTGTGTGTTTCCAAATATTCATCACAATTTGAACTCAACTTAAGCAGAAGAAAAGTGGTGCTGAGAATTTACTTACATTTTTCTGTAAATTATATTTTGTAGAATGTTACACAATAGACTAATAACTCAAAACATGTAATTTTTCACTTTTCTTTCCGAGTTTTTTATCTGTTGAACTTTTACTGCTTTTGTCATTGTTCTGTCTTCCATAGAAAAGAAAACAATAGACAGATCAATTTTCTACAGTGTTGTAAACAAAAGTCATAAAACAAAAGACAGTCTTTATTAGGGAAGTAATTGAGCCATACAATATTTGTAAAACAATGTAAATCAATGGAAGCCATCGGTGTATCCATAATTGATGTGCTGCGGTTGGTTGGCAGCGCTAGAGGCAGAGGCAGAGGCGTAGGCATAGAGCATGGCGGCCAAGAAGGCGCCATTGTTCATAAAGAGAGATAAGATTGTGGCCATTTTGAGAGTTGGCAGCACAAACGGTAAGATACTGCCCAGCAAGATGATAGGCAGGACTAAGATGGGCACTGCCACTTGTAGCATTGTCGTTTTATAGGATTGTTTCTTTTTGCGTTTGTTGAGCAGTCCTCCACCATGTCCTCCACCACCACTCTCTCCACCATGTGCACCTCCTCCTAAGCCCTGCTTAGAGTCGCCCTCGGCCTCCGGTTCGTATGTCTCCACGCTGGCGCTAGTGCCGCCAACAGCTCCAGTCATGGAGGGTATGTTCATTAGATTTAGTTGCATCTCTTCAGTATCCCGTCGTCGAGCGCGACCCATGCGAGACTTAATAGCTAAAAAGCAGGCATACACAAATAGTCAGTGATAAGGACTATTCACGTTGTACTCACCTTTCTTAAGCGTAAACTTGAGCTTGTTCTCTTTGCTGGGCACAATCTTGACCAACATACCGGGCAGAAAGTGTAGTTTAATGTCACGATGCTTAAAGAAGCGCTGAAAACTCTGCACCAGACGCTGATTCAATTCCTTTTCCGACATTTCTCGATACTTCTCCCCTATCAGACTGCCAAGCTGAGTTTCCTCACCGAAAAACTGCTCCATAAAGTCCTTGGTAAGATTCCCTGTTTGTGGCAACTGTTTGCGCTCCTCCAACTTCTGCAAGACAAAAAGCTTCGTGCATCGCAGCATGCTAAAGTCACGTAGGCATTCGTAAATGCGCATGGGAACCGACGAACCGTACTTTCGTGTCAAGCAGCTTTTGTTTGTGTCATCACAGTATTTAAATGCGCGCTGCAAAGTAAGTATGCAATAGAAAATAGCAAAATTCAAATGAGCTCAAACGACAAGCAAGATTAAATAAATATTAATTTTATAAAGTAACAAATTGATTTATTTTAAACAAATCACGGAAACTAGAAATTAGATCTTGCAATCTTGAAAGTTCTGCAAATTAAAAAATTCTAAGAAAAAATGAAAAGTTAAAATTTTTTTGTTGAGTTTGTCGTTATTTGTTTTTGTTATTTTTGGCTAGAAAAGTGAACAAATAGAAGTTTTAAAGAAGATAATATGCAAAGTTACGAGGACATCGAGAATGGGGATTATTCCATTTATTTTCAATTGTGGAACATTACAAATAAGTCACAGGCAGAGCAATGGCAATGTATCACATCACAGATCAAATTACCATGTTTGATATAATTAATTTCTGATTGTTTTAACATATGTTAGTAACAGAACACAATTTTTACAATTTCGTTATTATTTTTATACAAAAAGTAATTGATTTTTTTTAAAGTATTGACTTAATTTGTATAGTTAGTTGTAGTTATTCAACTATTTATATTTCTAAATTTATTAATTTTTACCGAGTCTTGAGCATTTGTGAGGCAGAGTCCTAGCAGGACATATACAGCAACGATTGAGACACGCATTTTATATTGTTATTGCTATTTCTTATATTTATTTATTTTTTTGTTTTGGCCAACTTTTGGTCTCGATTTCTGCACGACTGCACGAGAGCAGCAACAGCGCCAAACTGAATGCAGCATCAAGATCAAAGCATCAGCCATCCTGGCCTTCAATTTTCTCGGCTGCGCTTTTCTTTGCCGCTTTCGGTCAACTGGTTTTCCAGTTGCCAACTGTTGGCTGCCACTTAGATTTAGTTTAGCAGGTCAAATAGCCGGCGCTCTCGATGTCTTTGCCCCATTTGTCTGACTTATGGCCGGCCCATTTTTTTGACCGTGAATTTCAATAAGTTATTCAATGACACCATTCAAAACAAGCAGATTATCACATAATTGGACAAGTTAAGAATTGTGATAAGCTGTTAACTTGATCTTATCGCTTTTGCTTTCTCAGCACTTGTTATCGCTAATACAAAGATAAGTGTGTAAGTGTACATATATATATCAACTCGATCAATAATGTCAGTGAGACATCAACGCCAACGGATTAGAAACTTTCAAGTGCAGAAATCTTAAATTGTCGTTAAGTGGAACAATGGAAGCCGGACTTAAACTGGTCAGTCAATTGGTCAGTCGACGTCACTTTAATTAACTGACAGTCAATCAAGTGAGAGTTCATATTAATTAGTCTGCCGACCATAATGAGACCTAAGTAAATACTGCCTACGATTAATAGAGAAATTCATACCGAGCTAATGATTTTTCTGTATTTGACTAAATGTGACCCATTTTGGAGTAAACCTGACTTTCTTTCCATGTGTCAAAGCACGTTGCACGTTTCCAAAGCTGGAACTGCGGCGGAAGAGCAATCGAAAGAACCGTAAATCGTGTAAGGCTCTGAGGTGCATACCAAATGAGTTAACAGCAGATGGTCAACATATAAATTTCACTTTTCATATGCGTAGAAAAAGTAGAAATAAATCTGATCGATGCATTAAATAATTTACTTGTTATAAATAAATTGTATAAATAAATAAATAATTTAAACTAGACTTAAATTATTATTTGGTTGCATGCTCGCTGAGGTATTATTAGGCCTGCTACCAGCTCGCTCCATCCTGATTCCTGATCCTGATTAATTACCACTCCTTCTCCAGCCAGACGGGTTGCTGTGTATGGGAATGGGAGTATACTACGGGAACGGGGGCAGGGGCAGCCGCATAAGCAGCTGCGGCATGCACGGGCAGAGCACGGGACAACATCTGTCCGATGGCCAGCACCAAGAGGATAACACCAACACCCAGACCCTTCATTGAGACAACCGTTAAGGCGGCCAACAATGTCGTAATGACACCCACAACAAATGCGCCCGGCACCAAAGCGAAACTGATGCGACGCATGAAATGATGGCCAAAAGTGCGGCTTTCTGTAATAACAATTAAACAACTTTTAGTTCGAGACACTTCACTCTAAACTGTATTTTACTGACCAGTTAGATCGGATTCAGAGTCGGAGTTGGAGTTGTTGCTGGCCTGTTGCTGACACAAAACCAAATCACAGAGAAGGCAAAGTCCGAGAAGCGCGAGAGCGAATTTCTGATTGACAGCCATTTTAGAATTTAGATTTAGAGATTCGTTATAATCCTTCGTTGGGTTTAATCCGTTTTGAGATTTGGTTGTGCACTGCACCAGCACTGTTTGACAATTGAATGTACTGCTCAGCTTGTCATTGGCTTTTATCAGGGCTCACTTAACTATTGGACAGTTCCATTTGTTGGCTACTTGAAATTCGACAGCCGGACGTCTCACGAACGTGCGCCAAAACAAGCAAATCGTGCCACAGTAATGTGGAATGCTTCATAGCTGCTCTGCCATCAACAAGTCGATGCCCAATCTTCTTTTTATTTTTTTGAATATGCATAAAGTTTGAGTTTGTCATTACATTTTCACTGCCGCCCGCGGTGTCGACTCGCTGCCCTTTAAGGGGCACGCACTCCAACACTTATGGACAGTCTTTTCCACATTGTTGCACTTGGTGGCGAGTCTTGGTCTTCCACATGGACATGGGCATTCTTTCACGACGCGTGTCTATATATTGAGGGCAGACCCGACCCGCCTTTAAGACCGATCGATTCGCTTTCATTTTTTGTCGCTGGCCAATAATGATTTATCAGCCGACAACTACTAATAATTGACAATGGGCTAATGCATTTTAATTTTTACAACTATGCGATAAAAATTTGTCTGACGACTATGTAACGGATACTCATTGATAAATATGAGTACAAAATGAGTAAAAATGGGTATTCGTATGTGTAGGCCTTGCCCAAATCTGCAATTCACTTTCATTACGCACTGTTACAGCTTTGAAAGTGAGGAGAGTTCTTAAACCTTCTATAATAAATGTCCGAAATATATCAAGATCAGAGGAAGTGCTGTAAAAAACAACAGGGAAATAGAAAATGCTTACTTCTATACTCTATGTGTAATTAGACCTTTAAAATTGAGGAGATATTTTAAACTGATATACGCCTAAGCGAAGATAGTTTTGGTCGCGAAAAAAATAAATTTAAAATAACATACTATATTTAGATATTCTTAAACGAAGGTAGTTGATGTAATAACAATATGTCTGTGTCGTTATTAGATTAAGTTTTATACCTTATTCCATTTTAATATATATATAGAAAAATTAACTTTCTGCGGCTTGCTTTCAACAATTGAAATCTTTAGATACTCAAAATACTTATTTATAGTTCACTTTTATTTTGACAAAATGTTTATCTGTTTATCTCCTGTTTATCTCCTTAACTAACAATATCCCCTACTATACTATTCTGTGGGGTGCTTTCTACTAATTATTCCCCTATAGAATAACTTATCAATAAATACATTTGCAAGGAATCTAATTAAAACGGGTCCGAGTTAGTTTCAGTTATGTGAAAGTCGTTGAATAAAAGACCAAATACGTTAAGCGGATTTTTCGCACTGCCATTAGCAAAACAGAACTTACTTTCTAGCCTGGATTTCAAATACAGTTAAAGTCTATACAAAACTCCCGCTTTTAGCAGTAAGTGGTAAGAAGGCGACGATGAAGATGGAGATCGCGATCAAGTTGAGAGCAATTGCAAAGCAATTCTGTCAACAACTTTCTCATGCGATCGCCGTCAGAGCTAATTGTCTGAAGAATCGAACGAACTCAGGTCCAGACTGCACCACATCTTAGACTATTTAACGATTCCATATATTATTTATGGCTTCTTTGGGCTTCTTCTGCGTCGTTTGCGGAGAGGTGGAAAGCAATTACAGCTAAAAGAAATCACTGAGGAGATCAATGAGAAATTGGAGGCCTACTCCAGATATTCTTCATGCATGCATCTGCTGGCTAACAATGTTTTGACCAACAAATGGCAACAACCAACAAACAACACATGCTGGCAACTTAATTGAGGAGGATTCAGAATGTATGGGCGATAGAATCGTGTTTTAGATGGAGCATTGCGGCAACTTGTTGCTGCCAGAATGCTGACAGCAATGCCTGGCCAAGTCAAGAGATGTTGTGGCACAGTCTGGATCTGGCTGTGCCCAATTCCAATGCCAATTCTAGCAGAATGTTGCTAGTTGCAAGATCTAACTCTGCTGCTGGCTTTCTTTGAGCACAGATTGCAACTGCGACGTCGACTGCAACTGTATCTGCAACTGTTGCAGCTGAGTTGATAAAATGCACGCGGACTGCTGATCGCGCCACATTTTGTGGCTAGCTTCCAAGGCAAACAGATCATGCGCCAAAGATGAGCGGACTAGTAAGATTCATATTATTATCTGCGCTGTGCGCAACATTGTCCCATGGCCAGGACACTAGTGAGGCAACAAGTGAGGCCTCCGCAACGGAGGCAGCTCGTGGTTTGGCCAGCAGCTATGAGCCGGAGGATAAACAGGCGTTAAAGAAGAATTCCCACATCTTCATGGGCATCTATAAGAACTACAAGAGCACATATTTGGGCAACAAGACAACAAATGAGTACAGAAAACGACTCCGCAATCGGTTGAGTGCCACACAACTGGCAACCAATGAGGCAGCTGCCATAGAGGCTGTCGAGCAGGAGCAGGAGCAGGAGCGGCAGGAACAACAGGCCATCGATGATACACTGGCTCTGGAATTGAGGAACGAGGCAAATGCTGAGGCTCTGCTGGAGGCACAAACCGACACACCCATCTATGATGACAATGAAACCGGATCCGGGAAAAAGAGACGCAAACGGAAACGCAAGAATCGCAACAACAGCAACAATAAGAACAATAAATTTGTTGAAGTTGAACAGTCTTTGGATTTGGATGGAGAGGAGCAAGAAGATATTGAACGCTTTCATGTGGGACCTGGTCTAAATGTCAGTCTGGACATGACCAACGACATTGTGCGCGTCAAGTTGGATGGTGAGAATCTGAAGGAGATTCTTGGGGCCCATTGGCTAAGCACGGACAACAGCGAGGAGGGTAAGATACCAAACAGTTAACCCATATAAGTGTTATCTAAACAAGTTAATAAATTTTATGCAGGTCGTGGCAAGAAGTACGATATGATGACCAAAGTGCTGCCCCTCTTTATACTTCCGTTCCTCATTCAGTCGGCAATTGTTCCATTTTTGGTTACCAAGTTAAAGTTGCTGCTGGTCAAGTCCATACTCGTTGGCAAGTTGGCCATATTCTTGTTGATCATCTCGGCCATCAAGAACAGCAACAAAATGATGCAATCATACGAAGTGGCACCTTCGTATTGGGCCGGCGAACCGAGCAGAAGATCTGAACTTGCGGCAGCCGCTTCCTCAGCTGCTGCGGCATACAATGGTTATCGGGTGGAGGGGAAGCCTACCACCTGGGTTAACTGAGGAGGAGTGGGGAGTAAGATGGAGTCCTCAGACAGCTAGTTCAACAAAATACGCATTGCACTAAGTTTTCAATATAAGTTACAAATGTGAAATGAATAAATAACAAATCGGGTGAGTAGCTTGTCTTTTCAATTGGGCTTTTGTGAATATCAACTTAACTTTGAGTTAAATTGATTCTCGGTCGACATCGAAATGATATATCTCTATCATCAAGTGAGCAGTACTATTTCATACTGTGAAATAGTTAGGTTTCGCTGGGTATACCTGATCAAATTGAAACTTAAAGTTCAAGCACTTTAAAATAAAAGAAATTGGACTAAAATTGGAATCCGTATAAACATAGAAAGAGATGCACATTTAGCTATTAGTAAAATGAAATAATCCAAATTTCCAGTTAACCATCAACCAAGAAAAACATAATGAAAAACTGCTAATTCTATATTTAATTTATTGATTTTTGATGTTGGCCATAAGTGATAATTCTAACAAATCTGTGACTAATTGCCAATACTTTACTCGTTATTGCACTTTCGGGTACGTGTCGCTGATAAGATAAGGTTCTACAATGATCAGAGGAATTTGCCGATTATAGCGCCCATTGGCGTTTACACGTGGTCAAATAAATTAAGTTTCAGTTGTTATGAGGGATAAGTATACTGGTTATGTATGTAGAGTCATAAAATTGGATTCGCATTTATTGTTGTTTTCGCTTGCTGTTTAAGCAATAAATTTTAAATAGTTACAAATAAATTAACTTAGAACTAATGTAAATATTATGGGGCTCAGCCAGCGCCCCAAGTTGGTCAGTCTGTCTCTGTTCTCTCTCTATCTCACTCAATCCCTTTCTTTCAGTAGCAGCTGTATTGTCGGTCAAGTTGAACGCAGACCTCGCATTGCAAACGGAATCCCCAGACCAATTTGCAGTTGCATCTTCGCTCGTGTCGCACGTGTTGGGAACGGACACGGAAGCCACAGACGCGACACAGTTGCTGGCAGGAAAGACGCTCCTCGACGGAGCTGCCACCAATCTTGGAGCACTGTCGTCCCCTTGTGCCCGCCCAGCGACCGCTGTTCTCGGGCTCACAGTAGTTCGGGGAATCCTTCATGTAGACTAGCGAGTCGAGGGGAATGTTCTGCCACATGATTTTGAGATTGCTTGTGGTCGAGTCCAGCTGAATGGCATCGTCGTACATTTGCAGCAGATCTTGTGCCAGGGATTCAAAGGGCTTCAACACTTTAACGCATTCCTCCTCGAGGCAACTTCCCTGAGGACTCTGCTGCTTGCAATGGCATTCCTGCTCCAAGGACTGTTCCAGGAGAGCGCCAACCACACGCTGGTTATGTCCAATGGCATCAGCTCCTATTCCAAAGTGCTGCTCATAGAGATTCACAGCCTTGGCAGGCTCATGGTCACAGGGCACATTTAAGGCATTTCCACTGCAACCACAACCAGCGATGACACCATTGGCACAATCCCTGGTCAAGGTGTGAACTATCGCAGCCATGGAAATGGTGGCCACATATACGTCCTCTCGATCCAATTCATGGGCTTCTGTTGGTGATGATCGTCGCTTAATGAAGTCTCCACTAGGGCAGTTCCAACGTTGCCACTTGAAGCTCTGCTGACAACTGTCGATGGCGTTTTCGAGGCTGCTGGCGATGATGGTTTCCCAGGACAGAGGAGCCTGAAACTGTGTGTACTGATAATAGTTCCCGGACTCCGCAATATTAGCTGCCGTCGCCGTGCTGGCAATGCTCAATAATATTTGTAGTAAATAAAACATAACGATTTGTGTGTGTGTGATCTCTGTGATGTCGTCGGCTCGACTGATTGCCGATCGGAGCCTGTGGCCAGGTTTTATACCTTGGCCAATCGCATTGGTCCGTGGGAAATACGAGGAGCCTGGCCAAAAAACCGGAAATTTGCCTTTTTCCACTTGGGACTTTTTCATGAACAAAAACTCCCAACAATCGCACAAATAACCCAACATACCAAGCCGACGCAATTGCGGAGCAGCCCAGTTCACCATTTATCTCTACCTGCCAATCTCTCGATCTCCTGATGCTTCGATCCTGCCGGCGATCAAGTTTCCCACGCTTAGGCAGGTAGAATCCCTGTGGCGACGACATGTTCATGAATGAACTTCAATCGATTCCATTCAGTTTTAAGGTTTTTCCACTGCACAATATCAATGCTCGACAGACCGATCTATACCCTTCTCACCCGTATCCTCAACTGTCCCGAGTCGTATGTGTGTGTGTGTGTGTTTTGCCAACTAAACTGGCAAAGCCAATTATATAACAAAACATATGACAAATTATGACAAAGTGTGTAGATCATTTGGAAAATTAATTGCGCTTTGCGCTTTGCCGTAAGCCCTATGTAAATCCCCGTATTAGGCCGATGTTATAGGTATTTCCGACAAAAGTTGAAGTAATATCATTTATCTATTTAAATAACACTTCATAATTATGATTAGGAATGTATTATGATTTCATATCATAAACAATTAATGTGTCTATATACACAATTACCTTGTACACCTTAACGAGCTGATAATTATATTGATTATCAACTAACGTATCTTTTAAGCGTGCCAAACATTTACGCTGTCAGACTGATAAGTCATTCTATTGTTTTCCCGGCATATTAAAATATGCGCGGAAATTTCCTGGTTTGGGTTTTAACACAATGAAAATACCGATCCTCTCTCCCTCTCCTCCTCTCTAGCTCTCTCTCCTCTCTCTCTCTCTAATTAGGCCGAGAATCACACCGGAAAAGGGTTTTTTAGTACCTAGGCGCCGGGGTAATACACAAGCCAAGCCGAAAATTGCCCGATCCGGGATCAGGTAACCGATCTGGGAAAAAGTTTGATCAATTGGTCTGAGGACACATATGGGCCCCGGCGCTATGGAAAGTTAGAGTGCTGGCGCCGGGAGTTTCTAATAACGTTTGGAAATTCGTGTTGCGCAGGAAAAACGCGCAGATTTTTGGCTTTTCATACTGCAGTTTAATCAATGCGTAAAAATCGAAAACGTTTCCATCTGAGACGATTCGAAACAAAGTGGCCCATAAATAATTTGGATCGTTAAATGTACACATGTTGGTTACGAGTTAGTTTATATGGAACTTAGTCGATGTTCGTCATCGTCAACGGCTTATGATTATGATAAGATTAGCAATCAGTATGGCCGACTATCGCCTGGAGTCCAATTTAGATATAACTCATGGGATGGTTACCATCAAGCACCCATTGGCAATGCTTAGTTTCGTTTCCAACGCCGACCAAAGCGGATAACTTGGGGGTTAAAGATGATAATAACTGCTAAATTAGTTAGCATTTTCCTTGGAGTGGCATTGACGGCCTTCTTCGTGGCCACAATTGTACTTGCCGTGCAAAAGTCGAATTTGAAGGATGACTTACGTGATGCTCAGGACAAAATCGATCAACTTGAAGGTGGCATGACATCTACTACGACAACAACTTTAGGTCCAGGTCCAGGTCCAGTCCCTACTACAGAACCCAGCACTACAGTCGCGCCAGAAAAAATTGATTATCGACTACCCACTGCATTGACCCCAAATAACTATGATCTATTTCTGCATCCTGATATCGAAACCGGTCTGTTTAGTGGCCATGAGATTATTAACATAACTGTGAACGAGCCCACCGATAAGATTGTGCTGCACTCGCTTTACTTGGACATTAAAAATCCGCTTGTGCATGAAACAAGTGGTGCCGGTATCATTGTGACGGGTTTCACGTTTGATACGACTAAGGAGTTCCTGATTATCAATCTTAACAAAAAACTCACAGCTAACACTTTCATATTGCTGATGCTCGAGTTCTCCGGCAACATGGCCAATAAAATTGTGGGATTGTACAGTTCCTCGTATGTGAAGGCAGATCAGACTCGTAAATGGATGGCCACATCCAAGTTTGAGCCAACTTTTGCCCGTCAGGCATTCCCCTGTTTCGATGAGCCAGCCCTGAAGGCCACTTTTGAAATAACTTTGTTGCATCCAACGGATGGGAATTATCATGCTCTTTCCAATATGAATCAGGCTGTGAAGTTAGATCAGGGTGCCAACACCCAGGTGATGTTCTCTAAAAGTGTTCCAATGAGTACCTATCTGGCCTGTTTCATTGTCTCCGACTTTGATTCTAAATCGGTGACCATAGACACCAAGGGAATTGGCAAACCATTCGAAATGGGAGTTTATGCGACACCTGAACAGATTGATAAGGTTGACTTTGCCGTGGAGGTTGGCAAGGGAGTGATTGAATATTATATTGACTACTTCCAAATTGAGTATCCGTTGCCCAAACTTGACATGGCAGCCATTCCCGACTTTGTCTCGGGTGCCATGGAACACTGGGGTCTGGTTACCTATCGGGAGACTTCTCTTCTCTACGAGGCAGAAACCAGTTCCACGATTAACAAACAACGCATTGCTAGCGTGATTGCCCATGAATTCGCTCACATGTGGTTCGGAAATTTGGGTAAGAGACCTATATTCTAGCTGAAGAATCGTTTAATATTCTTCCTCTCTTTCAGTTACCATGGATTGGTGGAATGATTTGTGGCTCAACGAGGGATTTGCCAGCTTCATCGAGAATCTTGGTGTGGACTCCGTATTTCCCAAATGGCAAATGGTAAGTCTCTTAATCGCAATTATTTTTTTCAATATCATAATGTTAATTTAATTTTTATTGCTAACTCGACAGCATAATCAGTTTATTGTTAACACTTTGCATGGAGTGTTTAACTTGGATGGCACTTTGGGATCCCATCCTATTATTCAAAAAGTAGAGAATCCCGATCAAATAACCGAGATCTTTGACACCATTACGTACTCCAAAGGCTCCTCTCTGGTTCGCATGTTGGAGGACTTTCTGGGGGAGACAACCTTCCGTAAGGCGGTTACAAATTATCTGAATGAATACAAGTTCAAAAACGCCGTAACCAACGACTTCTTTTCGGAGATTGATAAACTGAATCTGGAATATAATGTGACTGATATAATGCTCACATGGACGGTGCAGGTAAATCCAAATCCAGAGATCTGTCCAAATATACCCCAAACCAAATTAACCCATTTAACGACCGTTTATGCAGATGGGTTTGCCAGTGGTCACGATCCAAAAGGTCTCCAACACTGAATACAAATTGACACAGAAGCGTTTCTTGTCCAATCCCAATGACTACGACGCAGTCCACGAGGCTTCTGAGTTCAAGTATGTTTTGCGAATCGACATCATATCTGATTGCGAATTTCTCACATTTATTATATTTTATTGCAGCTACCGTTGGTCGATCCCCATCACATACACGACCAGTGCGAGTCCCACAGTGCAACGGGATTGGTTTTATTATGATCAAAGCGAAAGTAAGTGAGGAAATTAAGTATGCAAGTCGAGCAATGAACTTATCATAATATGATTTACTTTACAGTCACAATAACTGTCCCCAGTGCTGTGCAATGGATCAAGTTTAATCACGACCAGGTTGGCTATTACCGCGTCAACTATGATGAGTCCTTGTGGCAGGCTCTGGCCAACCAACTGGTTGCCACACCAAGTTCCTTCAGTGCCGGCGATCGTGCCTCACTGATGAATGATGCCTTTGCCTTGGCCGATGCTACACAACTGGCCTACGAGGTTGCCTTCGATATGACCAAGTATCTGGCCAAGGAAGCCGACTATGTGCCCTGGAGTGTGGCTGCCTCTAAGTTGACATCACTAAAGCGTACCTTGTACTACACCAGCAGCTATGTGAAGTACAAGAAATATGCCACCGCGTTGATTGAACCCATTTACAAGTCTGTCACCTGGACTGTGGGTGACGATCATTTGAAAAAGTAAGTAAGAACAAGTAAAATGTATATTTTGGAAAGGAAAGGGTCTTTCATCCTATATATCAAAAACATTTCCAAGATACTTCAGTTAGCGTTTTAAATCATATCGAAATTCGTCAGATCTTCCCTATGGAAGAGTCCTAAAAAGGCGAATAAAGATTGTTTGAAAAAGGGTTTTTTATAAACCTTACAAGTCTTACGAGTTTGCAAGGAAACCGTTGACCTTTAGACCTTACCAGTTCTTAGTTTTAGTTTGTCAGAGAACTATCCTTTATCAATTCTTAATCTTGCAGTACATGGCATGGTGCTACATATTTCAATTTCATATATGTTTTTTTTCTAGCCGCCTTCGCGTGACTGTCTTAGGCGCCGCCTGTTCTCTGGGTCTCGAGTCCTGTCTAACTGAGGCGGGAAAGCAGTTCAATACTTGGTTGGCCACTCCCGCAAAGCGACCCAATCCAGATGTTCGGGAGACAGTATATTACTATGGCCTGCAATCGGTTGGGAATCAGGAGATTTGGGAAACCGTGTGGGATTTGTTTGTGAATGAGGCCGATGCCAGCGAGAAATCCAAGCTGATGTATGGCTTGGCTGCAATTCAAGAGCCCTGGTTGCTGCAACGGTATATAAGTCTGGCCTGGAATGAGGAATATGTGCGTGGTCAGGACTACTTTACCTGCCTCACTTATATCTCTGCCAATCCCATGGGAGAGTCTTTGGTTTGGGACTATGTGCGAGAGAATTGGCCACAGTTGGTGGCTCGTTTCGGCCTCAACGAACGTTATTTGGGTGACTTGATACCCTCGATAACGGCCCGTTTCCACACTCAAACGAAGCTCGAGGAGATGGAGCACTTCTTTGCCAAGTATCCAGAGGCTGGAGCGGGAACTGCAGCTCGAGTGCGTGCTCTGGAGACAGTGAAGAACAACATTGTCTGGTTGGCTAACAATCTCGAGAATGTGGACAAATGGCTCGACAAGCAGTAGAAACTGCAAACCACTCCAAAAGGGGCTATAAATGTCATAATTTTATACTCAAACAATAGAGATTTGGCAGTGTACATTAAAAAGTAGATGAAGAATTGTTTATTTAATATTGTATTACAATAGAATAAAATCACGAATTTATCGTATTTACCGCCAGATCTGTCGTATTTTAGTCAAATCTGTTATTTCCAAAATCTATGTATGCTTAAAACTAGTGCAAAATATATATTTATTGATCTTAGTCCAAGCTCGCTTTGTTCGCCAACCCCTGGAATGCTACGCTCGATATTATTTAAAAATTAATTTAGTGTAATAATTAAATACACAGAAGAGAAAAACAATCAGTCCATTTGAGTTGAACAAGGAAAGTGCTCAATGAATAGCCTAAATCAAGAGTGCATGGGTTTCCGATTTATTTTGCCAATTTGCGGGGTTCAAGTGCTGCTGATCCATTACTCGACTCTTCAATGATTATATATAAATAAATTATTCGTAGTTATTAATAATACCTTATTATCGCACTTGTTGCCAATAAAGTGATACGAATAGTCATAATGCAAATGGGTTATTTAGTATATTAATACCTCAAGAGCAAAACAGGGAGTTTTGGCTTAGGCTGGAAAAATGTGCGTGGCCTCTTTTTATTAATATCGTCATATGAAAATTGTTTGTTTTTTCTTCCTTTCAACTTTTAAAAACATAAGGATTAAAATACAATTAGTTTGACCTTTTTTTTATTTTCCAATATTTTCAGATTAAACCCAACGGGTAAGGGATTAATGGGATCTTTACTCCTGGCATATGGACACAAACTGATAAAGATTGTAATTTTAATGCTTATAAATAAAATAAAACTAGTTTTTGAATTTATTGTTGTAATAAATTGAAATATATGTATGTATATATTTTTCTAAATCGCTCAATAAAAACCCAAAGAAAGTTAAATTTTGAAAATGAAAAATAATTCAGTTGAGCTTTTCTTTCGATTTAGCATATATAAATATAAACATATATAAATATAAATATAAATATCTACTCAAGGATACACTTTCTTTGCAATATTTGCTTTTTATGGCCAGTTTTGAACATATATCTTTACACACATTTTGTTTTTTGATTCTGAACTACACCTATCAAGCTATACAGAACATAATCCATCCATTACATTAATATAATGACTTTTAAATAATCTGAAATACCTTGTATTATACACAGTACTATAAAAGTTTGATCAATGGGTCAATTGGTATGGATTCCGGCGTTAAGAAGAGTTAGTTAGTGTTTCTACTAGAGTTTGTAATGTCGTGTAACACAGAACAGTTTTGGCTTTTCGTACTGCAGTTTAACTAATGCGTAAAAATCAAAATCATTCCATGTGGATTCGAAATAAAGTGGCCAATAAATACTAAGCACATGTTAAATGTACACGTGTTGGTTACGAGTTAAGTGGGATTTGGCCGTCAAACGTAATCGTCAACGACTTCTGATTTTGATTAGATTAGCAATCAGTACTTTTAACTGTCGCATGGTATCGAACTTAGATTTTACGTCCATTTTCAGCTCTTAGTTTCGCTTTAGACGCCAACCAAATTGGATTAACGGGTTACACAAAAGAATTAAAGATGATAATAACTGCAAAATTAGTAAGCATTTTTCTTGGAGTGGCATTGACGGCCTTCTTCGTAGCCACAATTGTACTTGCCGTGCAAAAGTCGAACTTGAAGGAAGATTTACGTGATGCTCAACTCAAAATTGATCAACTTGAGGGGGGCTTTACATCCACGACGAGAAACACTCCAACTCCAGGTCCAACTCCCACTGCATCTTCAACTTTAGATCCAACTCAAACAACACTTTCAACTACAAGTTCAGCTCCCACTACAGAACCTGGCACCACAGTTCCGCCAGAGAAAATCGATTATCGCCTGCCCACCGCGTTGACTCCAATCAACTATGAACTCTTCCTGAACCCAGATATCGAGACGGGTCTGTTTAGTGGCCATGAGAATATAAACATAACTGTGAACGAGTCCACCGATAAGATTGTGTTGCACTCTCTTTACTTGGAGGTAACGAACCCGATTGTCTTTAGACAGGGTAGTCTTGAAGGTGTCCCGATAAAAGATTATACGTTTGATACGGCAAAAGAGTTCCTTATAATCAATCTGGGTGAAGTACTTGAAACTGGCACCATCGTATATCTTAACCTAGCCTTCTCGGGCAACATGTCCAGTAAAATTGTGGGATTATACAGTTCCTCGTATGTGAAGGCAGACCAGACTCGTAAATGGATGGCCACATCCAAGTTTGAGCCAACTTTTGCCCGTCAGGCATTCCCTTGTTTCGATGAGCCAGCTCTGAAGGCTACTTTTGAAATAACATTAGTGCATCCAACTGGTGGGAATTATCATGCTTCTCAAACATGAATCAGGAATGGGACTTTGATGAGGACAATTTTACCGTGGTGAGGTTCGCCAAAAGTGTTCCAATGAGTACCTATCTGGCCTGTTTCATTGTCTCCGACTTCGATTCTAAATCGGTGACCATAGACACCAAGGGAATTGGCAAACCATTCGAAATGGGAGTTTATGCGACACCTGAACAGATTGATAAGGTTGACTTTGCCGTGGAGGTTGGCAAGGGAGTGGTTGAATATTATATTGACTACTTCCAAATTGAGTATCCGTTGCCCAAACTTGACATGGCAGCCATTCCCGACTTTGTCTCGGGTGCCATGGAACACTGGGGTCTGGTTACCTATCGGGAGACTTCTCTCCTCTACGAGGCAGAAACCAGTTCCACGATTAACAAACAACGCATTGCCAGCGTGATTGCCCATGAATTCGCTCACATGTGGTTCGGAAATTTGGGTAGGAGACCTAGATATTCTAGCTGAAGAGTCGTATCTAATACTCTTCCTCCCTTTCAGTTACCATGGATTGGTGGAATGACTTGTGGCTCAACGAGGGATTTGCCAGCTTCATCGAGAATCTTGTGTGGACTCCGTATTTCCCAAATGGCAAATGGTAAGTCTCTTAATCGCAATTATTTTCTTCATTATCATAATGTTAATTTAATTTTTATTGTTAACTCGACAGCATAATCAGTTTATTGTTAACACTTTGCATGGAGTGTTTAACTTGGATGGCACTTTGGGATCCCATCCTATTATTCAAAAAGTAGAGAATCCCGATCAAATAACCGAGATCTTTGACACCATTACGTATTCCAAAGGCTCCTCTCTGGTTCGCATGTTGGAGGACTTTCTGGGGGAGACAACCTTCCGTAAGGCGGTTACAAATTATCTGAATGAATACAAGTTCAAAAACGCCGTAACCAACGACTTCTTTTCGGAGATTGATAAACTGAATCTGGAATATAATGTGACTGATATAATGCTCACATGGACGGTGCAGGTAAATCCAAATCCAGAGATCTGTCCAAATATACCCCAAACCAAATTAACCCATTTAACGACCGTTTATGCAGATGGGTTTGCCAGTGGTCACGATCCAAAAGGTCTCCAACACTGAATACAAATTGACACAGAAGCGTTTCTTGTCCAATCCCAATGACTACGACGCAGTCCACGAGGCTTCTGAGTTCAAGTATGTTTTGCGAATCTACATCATATCTGATTGCGAATTTCTTACATTTATTATATTTTATTGCAGCTACCGTTGGTCGATCCCCATCACATACACGACCAGTGCGAGTCCCACAGTGCAACGGGATTGGTTTTATTATGATCAAAGCGAAAGTAAGTGAGGAAATAAGTATGCAAGTCGAGCAATGAACTTATTATAATATGATTTACTTTACAGTCACAATAACTGTCCCCAGTGCTGTGCAATGGATCAAGTTTAATCACGACCAGGTTGGCTATTACCGCGTCAACTATGATGAGTCCTTGTGGCAGGCTCTGGCCAACCAACTGGTTGCCACACCAAGTTCCTTCAGTGCCGGTGATCGTGCTTCACTGATGAATGATGCCTTTGCCGTGGCCGATGCTACACAGCTGGCCTACGAGGTTGCCTTCGATATGACCAAGTATCTGGCCAAGGAAGCCGACTATGTGCCCTGGAGTGTGGCTGCCTCTAAGTTGACATCACTAAAGCGTACCTTGTACTACACCAGCAGTTATGTGAAGTACAAAAAATATGCCACCGCGTTGATAGAACCCATTTACAAGTCTGTCACTTGGACTGTAGGTGACGATCATTTGAAAAAGTGAGTAAGAATTAGTAAACGGTATGTTTGGGAAAGGAAAGGGTCTTTCATTTTATATATCAAAAACATTTCCAAGATACTTCAGTTACCCGTTTAAAACATATCGAAATTCGTCAGATCTTTCCTTAGGGAGTCCTAAGGAGATGAATGAAAATTATTGAAAGTAGAAGCCCGAACTTATCCATTCCGTTACACCTTATCCTTATCAATTCTTAGTTTTAGTTTGTCAGAGAACGGTTCTTTATCTTTGCTTACTCTAGCAGTACATCATAACATATAATATTAAATACTACAATTTCATGTATATATTTTCCTTAGCCGCCTTCGCATGACTGTCTTAGGCGCTGCCTGTTCTCTGGGTCTTGAGTCCTGTCTAACTGAGGCGGGAAAGCAGTTCAATACTTGGTTGGCCACTCCTACAAAGCGACCCAATCCAGATGTTCAGGAGACAGTATATTACTATGGCCTGCAATCGGTTGGGAATCAGGAGATTTGGGAAACCGTGTGGGATTTGTTTGTGAATGAGGCCGATGCCAGCGAGAAATCCAAGCTAATGTATGGCTTGGCTGCAATTCAAGAGCCCTGGTTGCTGCAACAGTATATAAGCCTGGCCTGGAATGAGGAATATGTGAGTGGACAGGACTACTTTACCTGCCTCACTTATATCTCTGCCAATCCCATGGGACAGTCTTTGGTCTGGGACTATGTGCGAGAGAATTGGTCACAGTTGGTAGCTCGTTTCGGCCTCAACGAACGTTATTTGGGTAACTTGATACCCTCGATAACGGCCCGTTTCCACACTCAAACGAAGCTCGAGGAGATGGAGCACTTCTTTGCTAAGTATCCAGAGGCTGGAGCGGGAACTGCAGCTCGAGTGCGTGCTCTGGAGACAGTAAAGAACAACATTGTCTGGCTGGCTAACAATCTCGAGAATGTGGACAAATGGCTCGACAAGCAGTAGAAACTGCAAACCACTCCGAAAGTGGCTATAAATGTCGTAGTTTTATACTCATCGAATTGCCGGCATAAATTTGCCAAAAAAAATTAAACAATAGAGATTATCCATTGTACAATACAAAAAGGAAAGATTAGATTGTTCTGCTCTATATATGTACATATCAAATAAATAAAAATTAAAATATATTTATAATTTAACGCCTCACAGTCCATTGGTTGTCAATGAATCGTCAAAATCTGGAGTGTTTGTGGGTGTTTCCAAATCATTCATTCATTTTGTTACCACTCTATTAACCGACTCTTCATAAAAGTGTGGGTGCTGGTATTTGTAGTTATTATCACACTTGTTGCCAATAAATTGATACGTGTGACCATAACGAAAATGAGTTATTGAGTATAATATGGTTATAGCAATCGCCCTCGTCATACCCAAATGGTGTGCAATACTTTCAGTTACCTGTTGTTGCTCGAACGGTAAAGATGTTATTATCGGGCTTTCGGTTAAGGGTTACATTGTTTTGGGCCTTGGCAACATTAGCTGTGCTTAGTGCAAACGGAGCTAATGGAGCGGTAAGTGAACGCGTTAGTTGAAGTGCTTATCAATCAACAAAATGTTCGTATTCGAATACAGATTGATTATCGTCTGCCGACGGCATTGGAGCCCACGCATTATAACCTACATTTGCACCCGGAACTAGACACTGGAAACTTCACGGGCCAGGAATTGATTTCGATTAGAGTAATCGAGCCTACGAAACAAATAATTTTGCATTCCCATAAATTAACGATTAACCAAGCTTATGTGCTGGGCAAACAAGTGGAAAAATATGAGCTTGATCCTGTGCGTGAGTTCCTCATTGTCGATTTAACTGAGGAGTTGCCAAAAAATGAGATGATTATTCTTGGAGTGCTATTTGAAGGCCAATCTCAAAATAAGCTGGTCGGTTTGTATAGCAGCAGTTATCAGACACCGGCTGGACAACAAAGGTGAGGGATATTCATTACAATAATACAATTTTTGTTTACTCACAAATATTATACACAACTTTTTGTTTAGAAAAATTGTGAGTTCACTATTCGAGGCAAATAAGAAAAACCGAATTTAAATATTCTCTGTTTACTGCCGCCTAAATGTATGCAATTATTTTTCATCCCTTCTCTTCTATAGGAAAATTGCTACCACAAAATTCGAGCCCACTTATGCGCGTCAAGCGTATCCCTGTTTTGATGAACCTAGCATGAAGGCCACATATAACATCACTGTCATTCATCCTAGTGAAGGTTCCTATGATGCCCTCTCCAACATGAACAAAATTGTATGTGCTAGCTTGAAGCAGAGACAGATTCAATGGTTATCTCAATATATCAATATTTTTTACAGGATTCACAGAACCTCGGTGAGAACACCATGGCCACCTTTGCCACCAGTGTTCCTATGAGCACCTATTTGGCCTGCATAATTGTATCGGACTTTGACTCAGAGACAGGCACAGTGAAGGCCAATGGAATCGGTCAGGATTTCCCAATGAGCGCCTTTGCTACGCCCCACCAACTGAACAAAGTAAAGTTCGCCTTGGAATTTGGAACTGCTGTCACAGAGTATTACATTCAATACTATAAGGTGGCCTATCCCCTACCCAAGTTGGACATGGCTGCCATCCCAGACTTTGCCTCGAATGCCATGGAACACTGGGGATTGGTGACATATCGGGAGACTGCTCTGCTCTACGATGAGAACTATAGTTCAACTTTAAACAAACAGTCTATAGCTGGAGTTTTGGCTCATGAGATTACTCACCAATGGTTTGGTAATCTGGTAACTATGCAATGGTGGAATGATTTGTGGCTTAACGAGGGATTTGCCAGGTTTATGCAATACAAGGGAGTGCATGCAGTTCATCCAGACTGGGGAATGGTGAGTGCGGAATTTATAAAGATGATAGGCACAACAATATTCTTTCCATACTTTTAGCTGGATCAATTCCAAATTATGGCACTGCATCCAGTTTTGGTTTTCGACGCTAAACTCTCTTCGCATCCCATTGTTCAAAAAGTGGAATCTCCTGATGAAATTACGGCCATCTTCGATACTATTAGTTATGAGAAGGCTGGTTCTATTCTGCGTATGCTGGAGAATCTTGTTGGTTCTGAGAACTTCGAGCAAGCTGTTACCAACTATTTAAAAAAGTTCTCTTTCAAAAACACGATTACCGATGATTTCCTGACGGAGGTCGCTGCTTTGGTCAGTGAATTTGACGTTAAGGAGTTGATGAGCACCTGGACAGAGCAGATGGGCTATCCAGTATTAAATGTAAAGCGTTCCTCCGATGCAGGTTTCACCATCACTCAACAGCGATTCCTCTCC
Source organism: Drosophila testacea (assembly GCA_035043265.1). Taxonomy (NCBI): domain Eukaryota; kingdom Metazoa; phylum Arthropoda; class Insecta; order Diptera; family Drosophilidae; genus Drosophila; species Drosophila testacea. The sequence continues at coordinate 3,354,534 of JAWNND010000477.1, forward strand.
AACAAGGACAGTTATAATGAGGTAGCTGAGCCAAGTAAATTTGGCTACAAGTGGAGTGTTCCTTTGAATTATTTCCTGGACACCTCCAAGAGTGGTGAGGTATCTAGCTTAATCTTCAAATACGATCAAGATGCGGTGGGTGTGGCAGTTAACACAGACGTTAAATGGATCAAGTTGAATGTACATCAAGTTGGATACTATCGTGTCAACTATGAGTCGAGTATTTGGGATCAAATTATTCAGCAACTTATCGAAAAGCCTTCTCGGTTTGACATTGCCGATCGAGCTCATCTGCTGAACGATGCATTTGCCTTGGCAGATGCTAGTCAACTGTCCTATACTGTGCCTCTAGAGATGACTGCTTACCTGGCACAGGAGATGGACTTTGTGCCTTGGTATGTGGCAGCTTCCAAGTTGCAGTCCTTGAAGAACACCCTCATGTACACCGATAGTTATGTATCCTATTTGACCTATGCTCGCACTCTCCTCACAAATGTATACAAGGAGGTGGGTTGGACTGTGGATGCTAACAACCATTTGAAGAAGTAAGCATAGGAAAAGAAAAGATAGTTTTCAAATTCATTTTTACTTTTATTCTTGCAGTCGCCTGCGTGTTTCTGTCCTATCTACAGCTTGTGCCCTAGGATTGCCCGACTGTCTTAATCAAGCAGCTCAACGTTTCTCCACATACCTGCAGTCTCCCACTCCTGCCAATCGACCAGCTCCCGATCTTCGGGAAATTGTTTATTACTATGGCATGAAACAGACGAGCAGCGAGTCCAATTGGGTGAAGCTATTGGATATTTTCAAGAAGGAAACGGATGCTAGTGAGAAGCTGAAACTGATGTATGGTCTATCGGCTGTTCAGGATTCTCAGCTACTTTATCGCTTCCTGGAACTGGCCACAGATGAGAGTATTATTCGCTCTCAGGATTACTTCACCTGCGTGCAGAATATTGCTGCCAATCCTGTGGGTGAGCCCATCGTCTGGGAATATTATCGCGAGCAATGGCCTCAGCTGGTAAAACGCTTTGGACTGAATGATCGTGCTATGGGTAGATTGATTGCCAGCATAACGAAACGTTTTGACAGTCAGGTAAAGCTGGAGGAGGTTCAGCAGTTCTACAACAAGTATCCAGAGGCAGGAGCTGGTGCAAGTCCACGACAGCAGGCAATCGAGACCATCAAGTACAATATTAATTGGCTGACGGAAAATAGTGCCACCATTGCCGATTGGTTGAGCGGTACGCCCTCCCCATTTTCCTCCAAAATCGATATTTAAAATCCCATGTTTAACAAGAAACTCCACAAATAAATAACATATCCAATGATTTATATAAAACTCCACTTATAAAGACAGCAAGCGACACAGAGACTACTCTTCTGCTGTAAGGTCGATACGATACTGATGCAATCAAGTCTTAAATCGTTTCTCTCTGCTCGGCAAGGTCTGCTATGTTCGTTGATCGCTCGGCTTGGACCTACAAGCTTCGTAAAATTTGCCGACCGATCTTGGACCTATGATCAGCAAAAAAAAGCGTAACACGAAAATCGCTGTTTGACACATCTATGTATTCATTGGTTAGTGATTTAACATTGCGCACAATAATTATAACTTTATATTTGAATATAGAAAACTTTTTGTATGATTACTCATTGACTGACTGACTGACTCACTGATCATCGCGCAGCCGATGCGATAAGGGATAAAAGAAAATCTGTACACACAATTCATTATGCAACAACACAGGGAATCGTAAAATTATAAATGAAAAAAAGTGGATCGAATTCGCTTCACTGCCGACCCTTGTGGGTCTTTATGCTTAAAACTATACCGTGTGTTATAGTTTTGATCGAATTTCCATTATCAGTATTTCAAAATATACAATAAAGATTAGACAAAGTACTTTAGTTAAAGAAGGGAAGACTGTTCACCTCTACAAATAATAATAAATAAAAATAAAGCATGCAGAAATGAGCATCAGTACATCTAGAAAGGTGATCAATGAGTAGTCAAAATCATAAGTGATTGTATTTTGTTCTGCCTATACAACAAAACGACAATCAGTTCATTTGGTCAAATAGGTCAATGACCACAGAGCAGGGAACAAGGATAGAAATTTTTGTTTTTAAATGTTCCACATTGTTTGACGTTCTACCAATAACAAAATTATTTAATTTGTAATTTATATTTGAATACAATTATAGATTTCTTATTGAGTGTTTACTAATAATTTTGTCCGTCTGCGAGGCTGAAATACTGCCGCTCCTTTATATTAGGGGTCCAACTTTACTTATTATTATCGCACATGAGGCTAATAAAGTGATTCGACCGGCCATTGTGAAACTGAGCTATTAAGTATATTATGGTTATAGTCATAGTTATCGTTAAACATAAATGATGTGTATTTCACTCAGTTGCCTGTCGTTGCTCGATCAGTAAAGAAAGATGTTTTTAACGAGCTCTCGGTTGAGTTTTACATTAATTTGGGCATTGGCAACATTTGCCGTACTCAATGCAGAGACGGTAAGTCAAGTCGTTAGTTGAAGTGCTTATCAATCAAAATTATATTCATGTTAAAATACAGATTGATTACCGTCTGCCCACGGCATTGGTACCCACGCATTATACCCTATACCTACACCCCGAACTAGACACTGGCAACTTCACGGGCCAGGAGTTGATTTCGATTAGAGTCATCGAGCCTACAAAACAAATTATTTTGCATTCCAATAAACTAACGATAAACCAGGTTTGGGTACTCGGCAAACATGTGGACAAATATGAACTTGATCCTGTGCGTGAGTTCCTCATTGTCGATTTAACTGAGGAGTTGCCAAAAAATGAGATGATTACTCTTGGAGTGCTATTTGGTGGACAAACTCAGAATAAGCTGGTCGGTTTGTATAGCAGCAGTTATCAGACACCTGCTGGAGAACAAAAGTAAGGGATGATTATTAGAAAATTCATTTTTTAAAGCTCTTAAAAATAATCAAGACTTTTTCTTAGAAAAATTGTGAGTTCACAGTTCGAGACAACTTATGCACGAGAAGCGTATCCTTGTTTCGATGAACCTAGTATGAAGGCCAGCTATGACATCACCGTCATTCATCCTAGTAAAGGTTCTTACCATGTACTCTCCAACATGAACCAAATTGTAAGTGCCTTGAAGAATAGAATAGGTTCAATGATTATTCACACATTTTAATGTTTGTACAGGAAACACAGAACCTCGGTGAGAACACCATGGCCACCTTTGCCACCAGTGTCCCTATGAGCACCTATTTAGCCTGCATAATTGTATCGGACTTTGACTCAGAGACCGGCACAGTGAAGGCCAATGGAATCGGTCAGGATTTCCCAATGAGGGCCTTTGCAACGCCCCATCAACTGAACAAAGTAAAGTTCGCCTTGGAATTTGGAACTGCTGTCACAGAGTATTACATTCAATACTATAAGGTGGCCTATCCTCTACCCAAGTTGGACATGGCTGCCATTCCCGATTTTGGATCAAATGCAATGGAACACTGGGGTTTGGTGACATATCGGGAGACTGCTCTGCTCTACGATGAGAACTACAGTTCCACTTTAAACAAACAGTCTATAGCTGCGGTGTTGGCTCACGAAATTGTTCATCAATGGTTTGGTAATCTGGTAACTATGCAATGGTGGAATGATATATGGCTAAACGAGGGATTTGCCAGATTCATGCAATACAAGGGAGTGCATGCAGTTCATCCTGACTGGGGAATGGTGAGTGGCGGATAGATAAAAATGATAAGCACAACAATATTTATCCATACTTTTAGCTGGATCAATTCCAAATTATGGCACTGCATCCTGTGCTAGTTTTCGACGCTAAACTCTCATCACATCCCATTGTTCAAAAAGCGGAATCTCCTGATGAAATCGTGGCACTTTTCGATACTATTAGTTATGAGAAGGCTGGTTCTATTCTGCGTATGCTGGAGAATCTTGTTGGTTCGGAGAACTTCGAGCAAGCTGTTACCAACTATTTGAAAAAGTTCTCTTTCAAAAACACGATTACCGATGATTTCCTGACGGAGGTCGCTGCTTTGGTCAGTGAATTTGACGTTAAGGAATTGATGAGCACCTGGACAGAGCAGATGGGCTATCCAGTATTGAATGTGAAGCGTTCCTCCGATGCAGGTTTCACCATCACTCAACAGCGATTCCTCTCCAACAAGGACAGTTATAATGAGGCAGCTGAGCCAAGTAAATTTGGCTACAAGTGGAGTGTTCCTTTGACTTATTTCCTGGACACCTCCAAGAGTGGTGAGGTCTCTAATTTAATCTTCAAGTACGATCAAGATGCGGTGGGTGTGGCAGTTAACACAGACGTTAAATGGATCAAGTTGAATGTACATCAAGTTGGATACTATCGTGTCAACTATGAGTCGAGTATTTGGGATCAAATTATTCAGCAACTTATCGAAAAGCCTTCTCGGTTTGACATTGCCGATCGAGCTCATCTGCTGAACGATGCATTTGCCTTGGCAGATGCTAGTCAACTGTCCTATACTGTGCCTCTAGAGATGACTGCTTACCTGGCACAGGAGATGGACTTTGTGCCTTGGTATGCGGCAGCTTCCAAGTTGCAAACCTTGAAGAACACCCTCATGTACACCGAAAGTTATGTATCCTATTTGACCTATGCTCGCACTCTCCTCACAAATGTCTACAAGGAGGTGGGTTGGACTGTGGATGCTAACAACCATTTGAAGAAGTAAGCATAGGAAAAGAAAAGATAGTTTTCAAATTCATATCAACTTTTATTCTTGCAGTCGCCTGCGTGTTTCTGTCCTATCTGCAGCTTGTGCCCTAGGATTGCCCGACTGTCTTAATCAAGCAGCTCAACGTTTCTCCACATACCTGCAGTCTCCCACTCCTGCCAATCGACCAGCTCCCGATCTTCGGGAAATTGTCTATTACTATGGCATGAAACAGACGAGCAGCGAGTCCAACTGGGTGAAGCTGTTGGATATTTTCAAGAAGGAAACGGATGCTAGTGAGAAGCTGAAACTGATGTATGGTCTATCGGCTGTTCAGGATTCTCAGCTACTTTATCGCTTCCTGGAACTGGCCACAGATGAGAGCATTATTCGCTCTCAGGATTACTTCACCTGCGTGCAGAATATTGCTGCCAATCCTGTGGGTGAGCCCATCGTCTGGGAATATTATCGCGAACAATGGCCTCAGCTGGTAAAACGCTTTGGACTGAATGATCGCTTTTTGGCCAGATTGATTGCCAGCATTACGAGTCGTTTTGACAGTCAAGTAAAACTCGATGAAGTTCAGCAGTTCTACAATAAGTATCCAGAGGCAGGAGCTGGTGCTGGTTCACGACAGCAGGCAATCGAGACCATCAAGTACAATATTAATTGGCTGAAGGAAAATAGTGCCACCATTGCCGATTGGTTGAGCGGTACGCCCTCCCCCATGACCTCTAAAAACCCATAGTAAAATTGTTTAATATCCAATTGCATCAATAAATAGCGATTCGACATATTGTCCAATTATTATCACAATTTAAATTGCATAATGAAAAATGTTCGATTGTAGCTTAATAACAATAAAAAATACCAAATTAAAGTCATAAATTAAACCAGCATTTTTCACAATTGAGTGGCGATTTTTACAGTCGCAAAAAATAGTTATGATAACTCTGATAAAAGTCTCGAACTTTTAATTCCAATCCCGGAATCATGACAAAGTTTAAGGCTATGGATAAATATGGAGGTTCCATAAATATATATAATCGTAAAAGTCCCATCATAATATAATATGGTCGTGATATGTGGGAACTGGTGCAGAGGGTAATTAGCCAACTCATATAGTCGATAATCGATAATCGAATCTTTTTATCAAGTCAAAATAGTTGGTCAGATTCTATATTCAGAGTTAGTACGAGTCCAAACTCGTTGCGAAGTGGAAGTGTCCAGACGAGTAAAAAGATCAAGAGCAAGGACTTCAAAAATAAAATGGTTGCCTGTAAGTAAACTTGAGATCGACACAATTTTGTGAAACAATATGAGTATTAAAAAATGGATATGACCTAATTGTTTAGGGTTAACGGCCAAGTTTGTGGCCATATTCCTGGGCCTGAGTGCAACTGCCTTCTGTGTGGCCACGATTGTGTTGGCTGTAGAGAAAGCGAGTTTGGAGAATGACCTACAGGATGCGATGGATAAAATAGAGGTGCTTACAGGAACTACAACAACGAGGGATCCTAATACTACACCTGGTACAGGCACCACTCCCATTGATGGTTCCACTCCCAGTGGAGAAACTACTCCAAGTGGTGCTACTACTCCTAGTGGAGCTACTACTCCTAGTGGAGCTACTACTCCTAGTGGTGCTACTACTCCTAGTGGTGCTACGACGCCAAGTTCGGGCACCTCACCCATTAGCCCGTCTCCCATATACCCTACATTGCCGACTGGACTTCCCAAGCCCGAAGACGTAAGTGCTATCTTTATGTCCAACTAAAATATGCAGGCTATCGTAAAGGCGGCAACACCTCCAATTCAAATAACATGACATACTTATTTTTTCGCTTGATTATCGACTATCGGTTTTGAGCTTTTGCTGTTTCCGTTGCTTTTATTTTGGTCAAAAGGTGTTGCGCGTTGGTTAGTCATAGTTAGTGGTCATTTCAGTCACAGACATCGTACAAGTTGAATATCTAAGATGGGCAAATTAATGGAAAATTTAAAGGGTGAGCAATACTTAATTGCAATCACAAACGGTCTACAATGAAAGTTGTATTTTGTTAGATAAAGTGACAGCGGAGCGTGTTGCGATCTTCTTTGGATTGCTGTCGACTCTTTTGGTGGTGGCTCTTGTGGTTGTTGTGGTGCACAGGCACAATCTGTGGTTGCAGTTGTCCGAGGCAAAGGAGAAACTAGACGTGCTTGAGGATTACATACAGAACAAAGTCTTGTCAGATATTTCCCATCAGTTGCACAGCGAATTCTGATATAGAAAATAATACTCTTGTGGGTTATCAATAAAGAATTCTTAAAATTATTTACGACTTGACCACTTTATAGAGCTCTTTATCTTTACTTTTCGTACTGACTTGCGTTTTAGAAATAATGGATATTAAACTATCTTTATAACTACAACTAGATTGTGTATCGCCTGCCGAATGAACTGAAGCCAATCAAATATCGACTATACCTACATCCGGATCTGAAGACAGGTGCTTGTAATGGCACTGTTTCTATACAGTTTCAGCTAAACTCTGTAACTAATCTAATTGCACTCCATGCAAAGGATTTGAATGTGTACGGCATTAGCATTCTCAATATGATGGCACGCATGCGTATACCGATCGAAACATATTATCGGGATGAAACGCGACAACTTGTAATAATCGTACTGAAGGAGGTGTTAAGTCTTTCTAAGGCCTACACACTATCAATGAGCTTCGACTGTAATTTAGATAGTTTACAAGGAGCCTACAGAAGCAGTTACACCGATGCAAAGGGAAACAAAAGGTGAGTCTACGATTAAAGCATTTCAGATAGTGAGTACCACCAATGCATGTCATGTTGGTGTGAGTGTGTGTGTGTGTGCGTAAGCTGAGAGCGGCAACGCACAGTACAAAATAAAGCCGGTCTCAGGTGCTGAGCAGAGCTTTCGAAAAGCTTAAGCGAAGCTGCAACTTGAACTTTCAGTGGCTTTTAGTTGTAAATTGGAAGCTGAACGCGACGGGTGTCGTCGGTGTTTTTGTTGTCAATGCACGACGCGTTTTGCTTTTGGATCTTAGATCTCATCTCTCTCGTTACCCCCGCCCCGTCCTTTACAACGAATGTGATACGTGCGCGGCTCCGATTTGAATTAAGTAAAGCTGACGTTATCAAATAGAGCAGTTATTAGGCAGATTAAATAATAGAAATATAGAATACCAACCCATTAAAGGCTTTTATCTCACACCTGCCGAAATGTTCAATGACTAACTGTAAATCATGATGAGCAAGTGCAAAAAAAATTAGACAACCAACTGTAAAAGCGTGAAATATAAACTGTGAATAAGAGAACTAACTACGAGTATTGCGGGTATTTGTAAAATCCGAATGAATACCGTTGAATCTTGTCTGAACTGGGCAATTTTTGTCATTGTCATTGAGTCGAGGCAGAGACGCTGGCAGAGGAGGTGCCGTTATGGCATCTGTCTGTTCTAATTGAGCGCATTGAGGCGCGAACTTATTTTAATACATATCCATAATAATAACAACAATATTCACAATCACAACAAAACAAAAATATAAAAAGATAATAATAACAACAATAATAATAAATGTGTTTGGTGTCTGAAATGCGGCCATTGAATTCTATGCCAACTTTGACTTTCAACAATAAACACAATAAATAACCGCAAAAAGATCGACATACAGAAATTCACGCACGCAAAACAGGTTGCAACTGCGCATGCGTCGCCTGCTTGCAACACACCCGTTGGACCATTTCCCTCTGCCCCTTTCCCCTCTTCACCATCCACCGCTTCTCTTTTAGCCGGCAAACAGGCTTCAGTCAGGCAACAGCCTCTTTCATGCATAGTTCACTTGCCGCGCAAGTTCTTGGCCTTAAAATCGGGCAATACACGATCACGTCTTGGACTCGCTTTTGGCCTGTGTTTACATTTTTTACAAGCTGGCCTCTAAGCATTTGGCCATCCGCTTGAATAGCTGCTACTACTCATACCTCAGCTGAAAAATTACTTTCTTTGAAAGCGCCAAAGAAATGGGTCGCCATCGACATCGACATTGGCTTTAATGTTGTTTCCGTTTGTTTGTTTGTTTGTTGTTGTTTGTTGTTGCTGCAGGCCACTTGTTGTTGTTGTTGTTATTCTAGTAGCTGATTCTTGTTATTTTTTTCTCTTATAGAGTTTATAGTTTTTATTTTCTTGTTTTGTTCTCATAAGTTCAACCAACGCGCATTATCTGAACCTTTTTCATTTTCATTGACACTGATTTCTTTTCTTTTCCATTTCTCTTTGGTGCCTCTGGGCAACTGTCACTAAAATTATGTTTCCTCTCTTTTTAAAGCCGACACAAATTAACCACATTTCTTTTAATTATAAGAAAATTTAGAACTTCTTAAATGAACCTTATTTGTAATATATGGAATCTATTAAAAAGTTTCAGTTTCGATGAGACACATTTTGGTGTAATTAGCAAGGCATTGATGCTAAAACTCTTGTTACTAGAGTCTTTGTGGTTAAACGATGGTGCATTACTTCGAAACTTTTTAATTTTTATTAACACTGATTTCTATGCTTTTCCATTTCTCTTTGGAGCCCCCGGGCAACTGTCACTGAAACTCTGAAAATGAAAATGTGTTTCCTTTTTTTGAAAGTCGACACAAAACAACCACATTTCTTGTATGTTAACTATGAGAATTGTCTTCGTATAGAAAGAGGTTTGACTTAGATTTTGAACTTATGTGTGTTTTAACCACTGATCTTGAAATTTTGAAATATATTCGAAATGAAAGAATTTGTGTATTTACCAAGTGATCTTGATATTCTTATTGATTAGCATTATATCCTTATGCAATTTTCAGAGTTAATTGTTATATTACTGTGCACAGCACAAACTCTAAAATTATTTCAATATTGGGTGTGTGTTTGTTAATAAGTATTACAAGTATTTACCAATTGCAGGCACGTATTGTGTGACCCAATCAAAGACTTGGCAATGGGCCTGAGTAATTGTTATGTGTATGTCTGCTCACTTTTTTTTGGTTATTTTTTGGGGCGCACTTTGCATTTATTTTGTGAAAGTTGTGACCTTAAAATGCCAGCGATCGTTTCAAATGTTTAAATTTCATATAAACAATAACGAAAAATTAATTCTACAAGTGCATTCAACTCGAGAGCGTGGCTTTAATTAAGTTTACCGTATTTGACTTAATGCCACATTCATTAGCAGCACATCCAAAACAGTTATGCTTTGACATTTCCTCAAGCTTGATGAGTAACCAACTTCAGAATACTTGTAGATACAGATACAATGGGGCGTGTAAAATTATGCAGTTGCAGATAGTTTGCTGTTGCCATTGTATGCTGCAAGTGTTTGACTTATAAGGTAGTCATGCAATCTGCTGTTGTTGATGTTGTTCAGGTTGTTGTTGTCATTGTGCTTGTTGCAGTTGCCTTTTGTCTGCTCCCTAATTGAGTCAGCGCCAAAACATTGCATCATCGGAGGCGACACAATGATGAGCTTGATCAGTATGCCTGCCTCCGCCTTCCTGCCACAGACAATTTGTGCAACTAGCTCGATATTAGCATATTCCTCATATTCACAATTCCCATTCGCACAACTTGCCGAATTAATGAATATGAATATGAATTATATTACATGCGAATCATATTTTTTTCATAGAGTGCCGAGTCTAGTGTACTTCAACCACAAAAATGAGTTGCATATTTTTTTAGATTCGATACACTCAGCAAAAGAAGTTGAAAACTATAGACAAAATTATGGCTTAATTAATGCTATATTAAATGCCCGCAAATTAAATATCAAACTGAAGCCTGATTGATTATCTACATTTTGCATATCAGTCTGTTCCCATTTGAAATCAAGTGTCATTGGAGTTATTTGCCCATCATTTCCGTCAGATATCCATGGTATATTTGATGACACTTTGCTGTCTTTTGTCTCCACGCATTTATATGGCCAATTCAATTCATTTCCATTGCTAATTTTGTGGGAGCCATGTTTCCCATGCCATGAACCCATGAACAGAGATTTGTTTACTCATACAAGAGACAAGATTGCAAATCATCAGACAAAGAGGCAACAACCTTCCTACCAGCAGTCAATCACATAGTCGATGGTGACGCCGACGCCTTTGTAGAAAGTGGCCTGGCTTGTGGTCATATTATAGCAATTGCAACCAACCTGGAAATTTGTAATACAACTTTGCGGTTTCCAAGCGTCGTGGAAATGTACAAAAAATAAAAAGCATGGCTTAAAGTCGTTACAATTACACACACATACATAAAAGGCGAAATGACCAACATCAACGCTATTACGTGACTTGAGATTATATTTGATTGATCTGCAATGGAGACACAATCGCATCGCATCAAGTCGCTATGAAATCAAGTCAAATGCGACGGAAGTCGCAAAGTCAACACCATGGAATCAAACATAGTTATGTCTCGGTTTATAGGGAATAACTGTCGAAAATGTGATAATGGCAACGGGTGTAATTTGGTCTTCTTATGGAGAGCTCAAATTACGCACGTCAATGACACAATACTTGTCGATTGAAGCTTAAGTCTGTTTTCAGATACATTTCGAGATGAAATGACGATAGCAAAGCTTGACTTAATTATATTGTTACCTGAGTACAAAAGTATTTCATTTTTATAGCTCGCCCAGTCAGAATAAATGTAACAATACCAGTGTAAACCAGCCTAGTTAGCCAACAGTTAAATATATTAACCAAATACGAATAGAATAAACAAAAAGTCAACGGCATGTATGCGACAAAAAACGTGCGTCCACGCAGCAGCCTCTCCACAGACGACAATCATCGCATAAAGGACACAAATCGACCCCACAAAAAGAAAACGAGCAACACGGTCCTCACTTTGATCGCGTTCTGTGTATTTTTGCTGGTGCTATGCAGTTTTCTGCTAGGAGCCTTGGTCTATGTGGGTAAAAATATTGCCGAGGAGCATCAAAAGCAGGAGACAAGCGGCAGTCTGATCGCAATAAACGACACAATACGCACCGTCTACGTGGATCGTGATCAATTATTATCAACAAAACCGATTTTAAGCGTATTTTCAGGTTTGTGTTAAAATTCAAACTCAATTTTAAATTCAAAATCAATTTGCGGCAATCATAGCAATCAGCTTTTACTTGAAGTGTAGGCGCGTTATCCATAACGACAGCTGTTGGTGCGCCACCTTGTGTCTGTTTTCAAAACTATTCTTATGGTCGATAAATTATTTTTAAAGTAACAACCGATTTTTTCAACTAAATTTTAAAATTCGAAATTAGACAAAATTATTTTGCTTCTTTTAAAATATAAACCGATTTTTTAGCTACACTGGGGGCCAAGTTTCGTTCGTGGGCTTTTGTTAAGTGTGCGCTTTTCCTGAAAAGCTTAGAAAAATGCACTGAAAATGCATGTAAATTTTCAATCCGATCCGTTCGCACCACCGCTTTCGAGTGGAAAAATTTTTCGTCCATTCGTTTTTGAAAACCACTCGAAAGTGAAACTGAAAGTGACGCCACCTGGCGGAGAAACAGGGACCAGGGCTGTCAGGTGTGTCCAATTTTGGCGCCACCTCTTGTTTGCTACCGCCGCTTTTTTAGAACTACAATTTTTGTAAAACTGTGTAAACTCTGTTTCGTATACTATATAAAAATTCTTTGTTATAAATTATATATAACTGCCACAGATAACGGCATTTACACCACCCAAGTGCCTACGACAAAGAAAATGAGAGCCATGGTCGCGATTTCGCCTGAAATTCGGGCTGCCAGCAAGGTATTAAATAATCTTGGCTTCCGATTGCCAAAAGCACTGAAACCGCGAAAGTATAATCTGCACTTGAGGCCAGATTTGAACCAAAAAAATTATACTGGCAACATAAGCATCAACCTGCAAGTGTTGGATCCCATATCATTCATACCCGTGCACATAAAACAGCTGAATGTAAGTCACGGGAAGTTGGAGCGTTTGGATGATTCGGGTGCGCCTTTGCAGGATATTAAACCTACGCTTACATTTGCCTATCCGGAGTTTGAGTACTGGGTATCCGAATTCGAGCAACCACTGGAGGTGGGCAATTATACCCTGCATCTAAACTTCAATGGCTCGCTTACCGATCGAATTACGGGCCTATACCAAAGTTCATACTATGATAAGCTCAAGAATCGTTCAAGGTAGTCACAGTTGTGTTATTATCTAACTAACACCAATGCATGTAATTGAATTAACCCAGCTGCTAAGCCCATAAATAATATACTTTACTGTATCCGCTAATCTTTAGTGTACTCTTTCTATAGAATGATTGCCAGCACCAAGTTTGAGCCAACCTATGCCCGCTTGGCTTTCCCCTGCTTCGATGAGCCGCACATGAAGGCACAGTTTGTCATAACTATTGCCAGGCCCTCTGGCAGTGAATTCCATGTACTGTCCAACATGCCAGTCGATGTAAGACTACTTAATACTTAGCATGTCAGCCAGAATATACAAAAATAATTAATTACAGACGGAAGTGGAGGATGGGGATATAACTGAGGTGACCTTTAAGGAGACATATCCTATGAGTACATATCTTGCTGCCTTTGTTATCTCAGATTTTGACTACACAACGACTAAAGTCAAGGGTACTGATATTGACCTGCGTGTCTATGCTCCACCTGCCCAAGTTGAGAAGACTCAATATGCACTGGAAACGGGTGCTGGTGTCACTGCTTTTTACATTGATTACTTTAACATCTCTTATCCGTTGCCCAAGTTAGACATGGTTGCCATTCCCGACTTTGTTTCTGGTGCTATGGAGAACTGGGGTCTCGTGACTTTCCGTGAAACGGCTCTACTTTACGACAAGGAAACTAGCTCCAGTGTCAATAAGCAGCGTGTGGCAATTGTTGTAGCCCACGAATTGGCCCATCAATGGTTTGGCAATTTGGTCACCATGGACTGGTGGAATGATTTATGGCTAAACGAAGGATTTGCTTCATTTATCGAATACAAAGGCGTCGATCATATGCATAAAGATTGGGACATGGTAAGTGCAATTTTAACATTAACTTTTGTTCTTTGTAATTGATTTTATATTCGCATTTGCAGATGAACCAATTTGTGACTGCCGAGCTGCATCCCGTGCTAAAAATTGATGCAACCCTTGCCTCGCATCCCATTGTCAAATCCATTGAAAGTCCCGATGAAATCACTGAATACTTCGATACCATCACATATTCTAAGGGTGCTGCTTTGGTGCGCATGCTGGAGAATCTTGTCACTGAAGTGAAGCTGAAGAATGCCACCACAAACTACCTAAGTAAGAATGTGTATTCAACTGCGACCACTGAAGATTACTTGACGGCTGTTGAACAGGAAGAGGGGCTTGAATTTGATGTCAAGTGAGTCGATCAACTAAAACAACTACTTAGTAAATATTATGACAATATTACAATTTTCTTTCAGGCAACTTATGAAAACATGGACCGAGCAAATGGGTTTGCCTGTAGTTGAGGTTGCTAAAGATGGTAACAACTACAAGTTAACACAGAAACGTTTCCTTGCCAATCAAGATGATTATAATGTCGAAGTCGAACCCTCCATCTTCAAGTATTTACATCTATTATAGTTTCATTTGTTGTCTTGCTTAATTCTCTTTTCTTCTCATAGCTATCGCTGGTCTATTCCTATTACTTACACGAGCAGTGCTGACAGCACTGTGAAGAGCACGATATTTAACTATGATGACACTGAGGCCAGCATTACTGTGCCCAGCACTGCCACTTGGATTAAATTAAATAAGGATCAAGTGGGCTACTATCGTGTCAACTATGCCAAGGAGCAGTGGACAGCACTGCTAACGGCACTTAAGAGCTCACGGGAAACCTTTAGCACTGCTGATCGTGCTCATCTGTTGAACGATGCCAATGCTCTAGCCGAAGCTGGACAACTTGAATATACCATTGCACTTGAACTGAGCACTTATCTAGAAAGCGAAGTGGACTATGTGCCTTGGAGCGTAGGAACAGCATCCCTGTCATCCTTGAGGAATCGCTTATACTATACCAATCTTTATACGAACTTTACGGTATACGCTCGCAAACTACTGACACCCATTGTCGAGAAGGTCACTTTTAATGTTGCCGAAGACCATCTGGAGAAGTATGTACTGATATGACATGTTATAACTACATATTTTAACACTCACATATTTTAGTCAATTGCGCATCAAGGTTTTGAGTGCTGCATGCAGTGTTGGGCATGAGAGTACTCTGGATCAGGCAGCCAAACTATTCAATCAGTGGCTGGAGAAACCTGAGACACGCCCTAGTCCCGACATCCGCGATGTTGTGTACTTCTTTGGATTGCAGCAGGTCAACACCGAGGCCACTTGGGACCAGGTCTGGCAGCTATATTTGACTGAGCCCGATGCCCAGGAAAAACTTAAGCTGATGCATTCGCTAGCAGCTAGCAAAACGCCATGGATCATACAGCGCTATATCAATTTGGCTTGGGATGAGACCAATGTACGCAGACAGGATTACTTTACACTAATGGGTTACATTTCCGAGAATCCCGTGGGCCAGAGCCTCGTCTGGGATTATGTGCGCGAGAAGTGGCCGCAGATTGTGGAACGCTTTGGCATTAACGAGCGCAATTTGGGACGTCTGATTCCAACCATTACCAGTCGCTTTGCCTCGCAAACGAAGCTGGAAGAGATGCAGCAATTCTTTGCCAAATATCCGGAAGCCGGAGCTGGCACCTTGGCGCGTCAGCAGGCATTGGCAACTGTGAAGGCCAACATCAAGTGGCTGGAGCTCAACAAGTCACCAGTTGCCGATTGGTTGGCCACATATGCAGAGAAGGCAACAGCCAGCAATAGCATCCCATAAACTGATGGGTGATGATATCCAAATTGTAGCTTCCTGTAAAATATGATTAATGTAAAAACTACTAAAAAACTGATTTTTGATTAGTCCTAGGAAACTTATGCATTTTAAATGCATTGCAAATGTGAATGAAGGAATTGTGAATATGATAATATTTGAATAAAATCCCAATTGAAATAAACAATGTCACTTCTATATACTTAAACCATATCCTGGCAGACAGATAGATAGCTAAAGAAATCAACATTAACTTTAGTGAAATATTTATAGGTTTATTATCTTAAACATGACCCACAATTTTGGCCTAGTCTCTTATTGATATTGTAATGAAATTCCGGAAACGGATACGGAAATGGCCCACAATGTACGCGTGTTTGTTTAATTTGAACGCAGGGCGTTTTTATGAGTATGCCAGATTTAATGTTTATGGCAAAGGACATTGATGTTTGTTTACTTGTGGACACTTTTTGGCCAAGATGAATATGGTCCAAGGCAATGGCGTCAGCCAGTCATTAAACGAAATTGTTTACGACTCGAATTGAACGGAATTGAATTCGCCAACTGATTATGATGTTTTTCATCTCTCAGCTATGCACTAGTAGTCATCGAAGGGATCTCTATTGGTCTGGTCTGCACTGAAAAGCCAATCACTCAAATAGCGCGTAGCCAATGTGCGAAATGATGACAACATTTCAATGCCATTGCCGGCAGGAAGCTGCATAAATTTTGGGTAAGGCCCATTAAATTATCACTAACATTCACACAACAACAAATAAATGGCCATATTTTGCAGCTCGGTTCTGATAATCTGTCGCTGAAATGCGAGCGATTTATTTGATTTCGATTTTATTTGAATTTGATGTTGCTCGTAAATTGTCGCATTGTTGTTTGACATTTCCCAGGGCAAATCAAAAGAGGGCGGTGGAGTAAATGTGTAAGTAAAGTAGTTACTTTGATCTGACAAGGTCACTCCCTATCGACCCGACCAGACGGGGTTTCAACTGTTTAATGAAATGGCACGACGCACAATTGAGACATGATAATGTGTATCAAACACAGCTTCCACAGGACCAACTTCTTCAACTGTAAATGTAGCAGCTGCAGGCGTTTAAATTGGCCAACAGCAACAAGAACTACAACTACAACAACAAAAACAACAACAGCAAGGGGCACTCAATTCCCAATGCAAGTGCTCATTTGGCTATGCCCCTGTGTCCCATAAAGTTTTCCTATTCTCCCAACATTTCCACAAACATACTCGCACTCACTCGCACTTGATTGGCCCACGGCCAAGCAAACTCATTTCACTTTGTCTACAGCCTTGTTGGCCTTGTTTGTTACTCGTAAGTAGAGCAATTTCTGAACTGAAGACAGACATTAGCATTAACATTTCGTCTGCAAATGAGTGGCTTATTTATTTATAAATATACATTTAACAATAAATATTCGCACTCATTTTCTACATATAGTAACCAAATTTTAATAAAGGTGCACAACTTTGACTTAAGCTCTTTTGACGTCAGTTTTAAGCTCGACTTGCTTAGACGCCGAAATCAAAGCTGCTTTAAGCCGGCAACTATTTAATAAATATAATTTTAAATTTAAGCAATAAGAAGGTTGTTTGGAATGTTTTGGAAAAATTTATGCTGAACATTTTTTTTGTTTTCAAGCGTGCAAAGTGTACTCTTTAAGTTTAAGATGATTTACCAAAACTGACTGAGAAAACCGACTTCAAAGACCCGCATGATACCTTATTTGAAAATTGTTGCATTGCTTTTAGAAATTCGACACATATTTTTCAATTGTTTCTAAGAATACATTTCTCTTGAGTGGAACCAAATTTATTTTAGTATCATTAGAAACACAGCCATACTTTACATATCTCAACAAAAATGTTTAAGTGAATTTCGCATTCCACAAATAATTAAAAGTCATAAATCACAATATGCTTAAATAAATAATATACACATTACCCATTTAAACACTTCAAAAAATTTTATTAGCTTTTTCATAAAATAAATAGGCATCTGGAAAATTTCCACTTTAATGTTCATATCTACTTATATATATGTTGTTAGTTCTGTAGACTTCTTGGCGGCCTTTTGTCTACTTAATAATAAATAATAATTCGCAAGATGTATAAAGAAATGCCAAAGATTGTCATGTAACTCGTTTGTCGGTCATTTAACTAGCTTTTGGGAGAAGTAAGCATTGCTCATACGCCATGTTTTCATGCTAGGCCGATGACTTTTGTTTTCAAGCCATCTCCCATTTGCAATGGTGGGTTCTTAATTATGTATGGGTGTGACTGAGTATATGAGTGGGTGTGTAGTTGAGGATGTGAGCAACAGCATTGAACCTTGATTTTATTGGTTGCAGTGGCATTTTTATGACCTCAAACTTGTTGATGATAATGTAATGAAAGGGAATGTAATCTATTGGAATGTGATATGTTTATAAATCAATTTGCAAACTCATGGAATTACTTCATTAGTCTCTAATTGAATAGACATTAAATACGTTCGTTAATTATTGGCATAAGCCGTAAACTATCCAATTCCCGTTCGCCAATTGATTAATATTTTATGTTATTAAAACATCAATCCGCTGTTGCTGGGCAAAACAAGTGTAAATGAAATAAATGAAATTGGCCTAGGCACTTCTCATAGGCCTAGTCAATTCAATATCGATAAAACAGCAGGCGGAAGCGAAGGCTTCAGTTGTCCTTATTTATGTTGTGTTAATAATAGCAAAGTCTGCACAGGCAACCGAACCCTGTCCATTAATCTTAATTCAGTGTAAATATTCAATCAAGCGAATAGCGCCTGATGGCTGCTTTCTTGTAATTAAAGGCGCATTAAGCGCTCGTAAAAATTAAATTGTCGGTTGCGGACAGAAGGACAGACAGGGTAGAAGAGGCATCTGCTGGGCCTACTGCCTAATTAGTGGCATTTAAAGCTCTTTTTTTTTGGGCAGATGCAAGAATGTGATTCAATTTTGAAGTTTTAATACCAAGAGAGCCTTAATCGCAATATAAAGACAGAGTACATTCACCCAAAATGTTTGTTATTCACTAGAATGTTGAGAAAGTTTTCGCATATCAAATCATATCGTCTATATCATTGGTCCGTTCATAATATATACATAGTGTGTACTACATACGAATATATAAACAATCTAAGTTAAATAAGTATTGTATATATTTCAGTGTATTTATGAGAGAGTTTTATTTGTTTACCATAGAAGTGTGTTATTCATGTTCAAGTTATTTATTCAAATTATTCTACGCATTTTTTTATATTTGAATTATTTATAGCTTAAAAGAACATGAACAAAATGTTAATCAAAAACAAGAATAACGATAGAAGTCACTGAGGTAAATATTTAATTAATAACAAAAGCGTAAACTGGAATTCCATGAAATTCACTAAGACTTATACCCTGCATACAAGACTGTGTCAAGGGAATATTTGAAGGTAGATAATTTTGAAAGCTTTTCGTCTGTAAATTTGAAAGAAATTGTAATTAAAATTTAATTAAGATTATTTTATTTATAGATCATTACAATAATATTCCGTACTTTTGACAATGTTATGAGAGTTTAGAGTCAATTTTTCTTATCTTTTCAGATTGATTTTTATTTACATTTTGATATCCTCTATTAAATTTTTAATTGCAAGGTATATAATATATACTTCACATATATCAATCATTATGTTGATAAAATATTTCCCCTGAAACCAATTTTTAAGTTCTGTATTATTTATTTATTATTGGCTCATCGATTTTATGGTACGTTTACTTATTTATTGAACTTTATTTACTAGACTGTTTAACTGCTGATGTATGTATAGTTTTATTGTACTTTTTATATATATGCAGATTGATGTTTTGGATGGCTGAGCATAGGAGAAGCTGTTATCTGCCTGTCTGTTGCCAGTTGGTGTTATTTTTGTGTATGTAAAAATGCATAAAATGGCACAAAACTGCTGCTGATGTTGTTGGCAATAAAAATCTTTCCAAAGAAGTACTATAAAAAGTCTTTAATGACGCGACTGTCTGTAATTAAATGCCATGCAGACACCCCGTCACACGTCGCACACACCATCCCTTCTGATATGTGCACTCATCCGTACTTGCATATGGGGCGTATGCGTGATGTGACTGAACTCTAAGCCGAAAGAGAGGCGCAATGAATTGGCCTTAAAATGCGTTTTTATCATTTTAATTGAATGCTTAAGTTTCGAGTTTATATTTATCTAAAGTCCTAACTGTCTGAACTGTTTTCGTTTTTTGTCAGTTTGGAGTCTGGTGGATTAACCAGAAAATAGCATTTGATTTATAACCGCTTTCGGTGATTCAGCAAACAAGCCCATAAATACAGAACATACATACAAGCAAATAGTTCAACGAATGGCAATTAGAGTAAAACTCCTTTAGTTGCATTTGAGAATAGTGTATTAAATATTTTGTTATATAAGCATTAAAGTAAACTACGTAAAATGAAAGCGATCTCGCTAATTTTGCCTCATTGCGCATCCTGCAAATGCAGCAAACGAAGCAAAAATTGCAACGAATTCGACTGTTTGCACACTGCGTATACTTAATTTTACAAATGGTAAGTAATGGCAATGAGATAGATTTTTTGGCCGTCAAGCGTAAACAATATCCATTAACGCAATTTCGCATTTCGTATTCCGCATTTAAGTTTCAGTTTGGTTTCCAAATCGTTTGCTTGCATTTGTCTTTTGTTTATGTCATGACCCCTGCGTTTATCTTATGCGGGTAACTCTGTTTCCATTTTCTATTTCCATTTGAATCTGCCGTTTTCCTGATAAGCCTCCTTTATTGGAAAAGTTTCGATTGCGTTTACTCCGGACATTGCTGGCATTTATTTAAATTTACTTTTGAACAATTTGTTCAAGTAGAAACTATTCTTATTCGATTTCTGTACCGCATTCTCATTTGAATTCAAAGTGCAATATTAGCGATGCAATTCACCGTTTTCTCATTTTCCAGGAGAGGATTACGGCCGCACGCGCTCACATAAATAATGGACATAAATTAAAAAGCCACACGGATGACATCTTCTGGTTGGAGGGGTCTGTCCAAATGTCCAAATCATTTGACAGCTGTGGTCGCTGTATCACGCTCATAAAATTCATTAACATTTACACAGCTTCATTTTTAATGAGCTGACAAATCAGTGCAGCTCTTTCCCTCTCTCTTCATCTTTATCTCCCTCTCTTTCTCTCTCCTTGTCTATGGCTATAAATAAATTGAGACGCACACATACTGTGTTGATAGCGTTGCTGTCGCATAAATCTTACTTAAACGGTAGAGTGTTAATGGGTGTGCACGATATGGAGATACCCTCTCTCCTTTTAGCTATCAAACAGACTAAATAATTGCCCTATTCAGTTAAGACTGTGTTGACCATGTAGCTTGTGACTTAAGTCAATCTGCATTTCTCAATCAAAAGTTCATAAATAAAATGTCAAAGGTTGAATAGTATAGAGTATGTTTATTATGCTTTTTTTATAGTTATAAGGTATGTTAAATCTTTCAAACCATACGGTCAATACTCATACTTATTTATTTGCAAATTAAGATGTTAACAAAATGCGATTATAGCCATTCTTTGATGTACGTACAAGAATGTTAAGCTGCAACAAACACGTCACAATGAATCAAAATTTTATTGACGAATGAGGTATTTGGCACTGCTGACGGCAATGATTGTTGTCGCCATTTGCCCGGAGCTTCCATTACTCAAAAACAGCTCACAACATGTGAATAAATATGAATATAAAAATAAATTTAAGTATAGAAATTCAAAGAAAGGAATTGTCTGCGCAATTTAAGGAAATATATGACATACACTCGTGTCGCATTGTACTTACAAATCTAATGATCAATTATTGAGTACCCCTACTCACTTGCGCATATGTTTAAAATGTGTTTACAAAAAGATACTTTAAAAAGAATTAAATCCATTTGTACAACTCAATTCTTTGTGGATTCTTTAGAAAACGATCGGTGCGTCTGTTTGGATTTTCATTTTCAAAACAAGTATCCGACCATAGGGTTAATGACACAATTAATACAAGTATATTTTTATATACCCGGCCAAGTGTAGTTCTCAATCATTATGACGCCTCACTTGACTTAACAACTTGTTTTCCGTGTTGACATAAATAAAATGCCACTTTGTTGTATGGCACGGCAATTGTCACACATCCCTCCGCCTTCGCAGTCTGCTGCTCGGAAAATTCAATCACAATATTATTGTTTGGTATACAAATGGCAAATGTCGACGTCGCGACGTCGTCATTCTTTATTCACACGCAGCCAAAGTTGCAATGCATTCGCCTCAACTCGACATAAACAAGCGCCACATGTGGAAAATGTGGCATAAACAGTCCCCTACTTGAGGTTGAGGTTGAGATTGAGATTGAGGGTCGGGTTCCCTTCCAATTTATGTAAATAGGTGTAGGCAGCCATATGCCTTTTGCCACTGCCTTTGCCTTTGCGATTGCGATTGCGATTGCTATTGCGGTTTTTCATGGCTTGTTTACAATTAATTAGGATTGTTATGTCGCCATTTAATTCAATCATTTCTTTCATTTCATTTCTTTTTGTTTGCGATTTTTATGAGTCGCTATGAATACTGCGTTTCAGTTTAAATGCCGCATACACATATATGTATGTATGCGCAATTTCCTACTGTTTTTTTTAAAGTAGCTTTGTTTCTCTAGCAACTTTTCACCAGAATACACAACATATTATAATTGCCAATTAGTTTTAGATTCCACTTCCGACGTTTTAGATTAAAGTTAGTTTTTCTAGTAAAAAGGATTATGGATTCGGTGAATATGCTTGTTATAACCTAAAATATGCTTTCCGTTAAATTGTGCCAATTTGTTCAACACTGGGTTGGATTTACAGTGATTTTATGTGAAAGTTCTGACAACTTTTATAATGTCCTTGTCGTTGCCAAGCTAAAAAGTGAACCCAAGCTACTTGCTCGTAAATTTAAACTCAATTGCTTTTAAGCTTGCTGAATCCCATCAGCGTCTGAAGTCATAGGGTTCCTGATAACATATTTAAGTATGCATATGCAGAATCTGTGTCTGTTTCATAAAATTTAATTCCCAATAAAGGTCCCAACATGAGTCTATGAAATTAAGCTGCTGATTTGTCATATAGTTACACAGAATAATTGACTAAAAACTTTTATGAATAGTATTTCTTTGTACTCTCTATTTCTTTCGTAAGCAAAGTTGTCGGAAAATCGATTAGTTTATTAAGTATTCACCTAGGCTGTTCCACAAAAGTATTAGTTATGCAGAATTATTGACTTAAATCTTTTATTAATTGTATTTCTTTAAAATCTCTATTTCCTTCATTGGCAAAGTTTTCAGAAAATCGATTAGTGTATTAAGTATTCGCCTAGGCGGTTCCACAAAAGTATTAGACAGACAGCGCTACCAATAGTTAAAAGCCCTAAAATAAGACTTTTTACATAAATTAGTCAGATTACTATGTATACTCTGTTAAAGCTTGAGTCAGCATTCTGTTTATGTGGATCAATCGAAAAGTGGTTTTGGAATAAATGAAACCAGCTTGTCGCGCGACAATAAATTTTATGAATAAATTATTAATTTCTAAATGAAATAAATAAACAATAACACGTGTAGTTAATTGATCGAACTGTGGCTTTTAGGTAGCTATCCGAAATGTTTTGTTTTTCATTCATTTTTAATTCATTCAATTTGTTTAGGTTAAAGGCAACTGATGTAAGCCTTGATGCTCTGGACTATTTAAGTTTCTGTTCAAATTCAACAACTAGTCAAATATTTCAATAAACTCTGGCATGTTTGCAGAAGCGAATAGAGAGCACACTTCTACAAATACTTTTGAAATGAGGCAATTCATGGGTTTGTTATTTACAAGGATTCAACAATTTGCAATGCCTCAAATGGATTTCCATAGAAAATAGGCACTGACATTGATACAGGCAAACTCTTGACTACTTCACTATTGTCAACGTGACCTTCATGTACATACATACTTATATCAACTTTATATAAGTATTACCTAAGGGACTGTCACCAATTTGTGGCAAAATCTTTTACAAATAATGTTGCCAGTTTTCTATCTTCTACTTTTCTCTAGGCAGTAGCAAGAGTGTGTGATTGAATTGCAGTTTATTTGGCATTTAGGCAATCTGATGGTATGTATTTACCCTCGTCGTTGGCTAACAAATTCCATTTTATGACTACCACACACACTCCCAAAGGCCACTAACAATGTGCAAAATACCACAAAGAAACAAACACAAGTCGAAAGAAAATAGAAAAATCATCAGCCAGGCAAAAAGTCAAGGCAGGGCAGGTCAGGACATGGCAGGGCATGATGGCCAGAGTCAAATGCTAAAGATTTGATGCGTATGCTTGGCTTAAGCATAAATCCCCCACAACAACAATGATTCCTACGTGCTAGATGAACGGAATCTAGACTCAAACTTTGATATCTTGAATTGTACCCGCATTTTATGACTATAGGAGAATCGAGAGGAGGGAAATTGAAACACACTGCATGCTCGACATGTTTGGCATCTCAAATTCGCATTTATGCAAGTCTCTGATTCAGATTCCTACTCTGACTCAGACAGGAATTTTATGCTATTTGCTATGCAAATGTTTGTCTACAAGCTGCTTATGTAATGCCAAACGATGTTCTAATTTCAGTATATTAATTAACTGAGCCTTATGTAAGTCAGCAATAAGTGTGAGCCAGTTTAGTAACCAATAAATAATTTCAATTTTCACGTTTATCGCTTGCCGTGCCACAACACATCCATGCCACTTGTCCATGCCACATCGCGTTGCGTCGTGCCGCGAAAAGTAGGCAACAATATTTTATGGCTTAATTGCCGCTACGGCATAACGCCCACAACGTTACGCCCCCAATTGATAAGGCTCTGAGTCCATTTGCAATGCAAACTGTACTCATACATATAAATGGAATCGAGAGTTTATTGCTGAGCCCAGCCTGGCACTCACTACTCAAACCCACTTGCCACAGGCACGCCTCCAGTTGTTTGTTGTATTCAATTTATGCGTTATGACGGCCACACACACACACACACACACACACACATTCACTGTATGTATGAGTGTGCTCTGTGTATAAACAAAGACGTATTAGTGAATTTAAAATATAAAAAAAAAAATAGAGAAAGAACTGTCAGTTTCATTTGGCCGTAAATTGAATGATACAATTCTCGTTGTCTGCCCATCGAGACAAGTTGAATGGAGGATAAAGTGATAGTAAATTCGATGGCAAAAAGGACAGTAAAATTTATTGTGTGGTTGCCAAAGTAACGTTCGTTCATGTCTGTAATATATTGCCTTGTTCTATTCTTTTCTTCTATTCTCTGACTTTTTGGCAGCGCATAAAACTGATGAAGTTCATCGAAACTATTTCATAGCCTTTCTCTCCCTTTTTGATGGGGCCAACGATAACGATAAGTAAATTCCTGCAAATTTGATTAAATGTTTTTCCAGACTTTCAGGGATTCTCACTGTCGCCGGTCATAAAGCATATGATTAGCATAATAAAAAAGCATAGTGAAACAGATTCTATTCACTCATTCGAATACAAATTTGCTATTTCCAAAATGTACCTCACATTACATGCTCGGCAAAATACATATGTTCTGCCATCTGTTTTAAATATGCATATAGAAATGCCCATTAATTTACCCAAATGTTGTAGAATTGTGGTCAGAATTACACCTTCTAATTTTCTATGCATGCCAACAACTTTTCAGCACATGCTGCTGCGATCTTTATGAATTCCAAACCATTTATTTTTGGCTGACATACATGCCCACGCGTTTTTCCTTTTACCACAAATTTGACACTGTCCCTTAATTAATTGTTCGCGGTGCACAATTAAAACTAAAAGCGGCAAAAAGTGCACAGCTGGCATTTTAAATACTCGCACCAAATTTAATAAATGGGTATACTAATTATGTGTCAGGAAGAACGTGGAGAAGGGGAATATTATTAAGAAGTAAAGTTTTGTATTTCACTCGCTAATCTTTTATGGCTAATATGAAAATGTGCATATTTCAACATCAAATCATATCATATCCTCATAAGAAATGAAAAGTCGATTGATTTTGTGACTGTTCTTTTCATAGTATCTCTGCTAACCCTATTCAGATAAATTTTTAATTATTAAGGTATCAGGAAAATCTAGAAGCAAGCAAAATGTCGGTTTGGTTCAGAAAACAAGGCTCAACAACCCGTAAGCCCAAGGTTTTAGTTTGAAGCTTGAATTTATTTAGTTCAAAAGAACTTGAATTTTCTAAATTGTTTCCCATTTTTCCTTGATTTCTAAAGATAATAAAATTCTTTAAATATAACTGCTAACATTTTAAGGACTCTCACGTAATTACTGTGATTTTTACACCTAATAATAAAAATAAAAACATTTAAATATTCTAAGCCGAATCTATGTATTGAAAAGCTCAAGAAGTGAATCATTTTGAAGGTGAATTTTTTGTTTTATCGTAAATGAGCTGTGACATTAAAATCCATAGTAACCTTTCTTTTTTTAGCTTATGTTGATTAGCTAGAATACTTTTTTCTTTGAATTTAAATATAAAGCCTTGTTATTGCTTTAAAGTTGTGATTATAACTACGGCCGTCACTTTTATAGTAAATGTCTCTGGAACTGTTGGTGTTAGTGGTTAGGGTATATTTAAGTCGAGAGCTGCAATTGCTTCTCTAATTACATGTTGTAATTAGTCAAGGACAGAGACATGCACTCACACAGATACTCACTCACACATATACTCTTACTCACACCAACACATTTGCAAATGACTGATGCGCATTTTACATTTAGATGGTTAGCTGTTTTAGGAGCCACATTTTAAGCCACTCGACGGGAGAGTTGCCAACGTCTAGACCAACTGGGATTTATGCGTCCGATAGACATCTTAATTGCCGGGGATTATGGTTTAGAGTCAGTGCGCGTGGTGTACTTAAAACTTACATGGAATTCATTAGGCCGAGGATTTTATTAAAGAAATTCTATATAGAGGGAAGAAAAAAATTACCAAGAAGAAATGGAAATCAAGTGAAATAATTCTGCTTTATTCGAGACACATTTGGAGCAGATCAGTAATAACATTAGACGTACTTGTGTACATGCAGGAAAATTTATGACTAAATATATGTATGTATGTAAGTATGTGCTAGGAATAGAAGCGGCTACTAATTGACCACAACTTGGAATTGTTTTGAGATGCTTCTGCTGCTCTTATCACAGTTATGTACCTGTCCCCCAACCCCATTTCTCTAGTTTTTCCCCAACTTGAAGTGCTTTCAATAAAGAGCACGTTCTGTTGATACCGCACTTGACGGCGACTTGTGGCCAACATTATTGCCATGGTCTATGGCACCATTGGTGTCGTCCTTGTGCCTGCCACGCCAATTCAATTTGGCCCTTAGTCCTTTAAGAGTATTTGATGTCTTGAGCGTTTTGGCTTTTGCCTTACGCACTTTTCCACTCCCTGTGGCGCCCTTTGCTGCTGCTGTTGCTGCTGCTGCCAAAGTTGCTGCCCCATCCTCAATGGCAAGTTGTCCACTTGTCTGCGGTTGTGGCTGCAGCTGCCGCGTGATGCGTGTCAACTTGAGACGTGAACGAGAGAGACCCAAGCCACCAGCACCAGCATCAAACGGAATACTTGACTGACAGCTCAGCTCATCAATTGCTCCCATTGCTGGCTGAGACAGATTCCCACTGGGATGTTGGCATTTGTGGCGCGACAAGAGTTCATACTGTTCCTCTGGCCATTGCAAGTCGGCCTCCAGCAGCGAATGGGCATCTCCCACTGATGATAATTGCGATATTTGTGTTTGCAATGTTCGATGTGGCTGAGGATGTGGATGTGGATGTGCCACAGCTGCTGCTGCCACTGCGGCCACTGCTGCCGCTTCAACTCCTGTGGCACGTGTTGCAAACAAATCCTGTCGACTGCGGCTCTGTGTACTCAGCAGCGTGGCATGTGAGCTGCCCAACGAGCCACGTTGCAAACGCTGAGATCCGCGTGCCCCACCACCAACTGCTCCATTGGTGCTGCTGCCATTTAACGTGGTCAATGTGGTCGTCGTACGTACGCTGTCCTGCAAAGACGGTTAGAATATTGCTGGATTTATTATGTGTTTGAGATTCGATTACAATTCCGTTGAATTTACCGTATGCAGACGCATGGAACCCGTCTGATTGCGTCGTAGGGCACTGTAGGTGTGTGGTAAGCCTTGTCCCTGATGCTTTCCCGAGAGTCTAAACTGTCGCGCCAATGTGACCTACAGTTTCAACAGAATTCAGCCATTAATCACGTGGTCATGAACGTCACACACACTCACCTTGAAGGCCTCGCGAAACTTATGGCTCATGATATTATACAACAAGGGATTGATGCATGTGGAGAGGAAGTAGAGCACACCGGATGTGTAGTTCAATATGTTAAAGACATCGTTGAACAGCTGTGACTCGATGCGAAAAGTCGAACCATAAACCGCCATCAATCGTTGGGCATGAAAGGGCGCCCAGCAGAGAAAGAAGGCAACAGCCACAGCCACTATATATAGTGTATCCAAATTGATAACTTGTCAACCACTTGCCGCCCCTTATGTCACGCCCTTTCCTTTAACTCACCTAACATCCGGATAACACGAGTCTGTGCACTGATGCCACGGTTAACATCGAAGGACCTTCTTGGCAATGCCTGCAGCAATCGACTCCTCTTTAGTTTGATCCCAATCAGCACGTAGAGCACACAGATGGCCGTCATCGGTCCGCCAAAGAACAGAAAGCCGGAAACAGCGAACACATGTGCAAAGAAGTCATTATTCATCTGTCAAAAAGTTATATGAAAAAATGCATATAAATAAATAATAACAAGAATGATTAAAAGACTTTTATAGACCGAAGATTTAATGCCCTTACAGAGAGTTCATAAAAGTAGCTATATGCAAATATTGATTCTTTTTTTAAAAAAAAATCCATGTACTTAATAACAATAACATGTTTTCGTACAATATTTTGTAACTCAAACAATCCTTACTATAAAAATCGACGTCACAGTCTGTCTAAATACTGATTAAGGTTCCTAAGAATCAGGGAATGAAACCGGAACCGGAGCCGTTAAACAAAATTAACCGTTTCAAATGTAGTACCGGAACCGGAAGCAGAACTGAAATGCGTTTCGGTTTCATTCCCTGCTAAGAATAAAACGTTGCTGGTCTAATAAAAGTGTTATTAAATAAACAAAGAAAATATACTTTACAATGATCCCACTTTCAAATTATTTGGTGTTTTACTTTGAATTTGTTGTCTCTTATCGATATATGTATCTAAAAAAACTTCTTGTTGTTTTCCTATTAAAAGGTCTTATTACAGTTGTTCGACAAATAAAACTTATTTAAAACATGGAATGCATTACAAATGTATTAGAACTCGATCTACAAAAACGAATCATTTGTACACAAACAGTTAATATATATATATATATAATAATAAAACAGTTATTTTTAGAATAGTCCAAAGTTGATCAAGTTTTGATAAAAATTTCTTGCACTTCCAGAGATTCATAAGAGGATTTGGGGAACAAAGTTTATTTTTATACAAATAGTCAATATACCGCATTATTGTATAGTAGTCTGATTTTGCTATAACTAGCCAACATTTTAAACAAATTTCATTGCTATAGTCTCAAACGGAAATACTTTCTTGTAAAAGAGATATGTATATAACTTTTGGTAGGCTACAGTATACCCTTCCAAGATCACAACTATAATTTGCTCGACAATAATGTTATAAAACTCTAACAAATGCTCTGTAAGGACAAAGTCTAAGTGGGTTAACAACATTTACCGTACATGATGAACCTGCGCCCTGTGTCACGACCGAGAATTGAATGGCCTGTGGCAGGGCCAAGAGGAGAGCGGCTATCCAAATGGCAAAGATGAATTTTATGGCACGCGACAGCTTCGACATGGTGTGTTGCCTATTTGGAACTGACATCAATCACGTCAATGGCAAGGCCAGAAGACTCTCACTTACCTAAATGGATGGCAGATGGCAATATAACGTTCCACGGTGAAGGATGTGATAGTGAGGACGGTGGCATTGGCCGCTGTCTCGGAAAGCACACTCTCCAATATACAGATGCTGTCTGAGAAGGGATAGTTGTCGGGTTGCCATAGATTATACAGATCCTGTGGCATGCCTGTAAACGTTTAATACTAAGGACAATGAACAAACAATAGAAACGGTTTCCGAAACCTACCCGAGCATAGAAGTATCAAATCCGAGATGGCCAAATTGAATAGATAGAAATTTGTGGCCGTGTGCATGAAATTGTTGCGTGAGATCACAATGCAGGTAATTAGATTCCCAAGAATGCCGGCCACAAAGATGAGGGCATAACCCACACTCAGAGTGGCTAATAGGCCCATATTCATGGCCATTGTGGGTTTAGCTTGCTCCAAGAGATCCTGCGGCTCCAATCCTTGCAGCAGGTTGGTTAAATTGTCAGCTGATATGTTTAGCACTTGGGTTAAATTCAAAAAGAATTTCTCATTTTGAAACATCTGCAAGTCTGACAAAAGGGGCGTGTCCATGGCAACGCCCCTTGCAGACACATTTGTTGCCCACATCTCCGCTGACATGTGGGTGTGTCTGTGTGTGTGTTTTTATGTGTGTGTTTGTGTGAGTGTATCTTCACAGTTTAAAATATCATTTGATTGTCCAATTGGACAGACAGCTAAGGGAATATTAAAAAAGGACAAAATTTGTAAATCTCTACTTCAACAAGTTTAAATGTTTTCAATTTCTTTTCTGGCCATTTCGCAGTAATGTTTCAATAATACACAAAGTTTGCACATCAAAATTTCGTTAGAACATTTTTCTTCTAGTATCTTTATCTCTGTCTTTCTTACTGTTTGCCAAAATTCAACATAAGTCAATCTAAGGATTCAATGTCAGACACTTTAGGAAATGGTTGGGCCTTTCTGCCAGGTGGTTGGATGTCCTTGACAGATTCTTATGAAATTAATTTGCATTGCTAAGTGGAAATTAATTGAAATCCTTGTAAAATCAAAAACAATGACATGACAGGATACGCATTGGATTTTATGAAGGAATTTGTGTGTTTTTCAGCCCAAGGTCAAAAGAGATGCTGCTGAACTCTGGGGCTAATAAGTGTTTCCAATATTCAGATATATTTATAATTGAAGTTATTCATTCAAGACGAGCATTGTCGTAAAAAGGCGACTAACAGCTTTTAGATGACATTATTATTATAAGTATATAACAAAATATATATTGCGTTGTGTTGTGTTGTTATAAATATTTATTCAAAATATGCACGTTTCAAGAATGTTGTCGAATTTTGTTTTATTATTATGTAAAACTGGTTTCTCTTCTGTAGCTCTGTATCGTTTTCATTAACTATTATTATATTTCTATGTCTGTGTTTCTGGGTGTATGTGTTTGTGTATGTGTTGGCGTCTTTTTGACTATAAGGTGATGGGCGTTGGGCGATGGCCAATGAGAGTTTAAATCGCAGTCGCATCCACAATAAATTATGGATCTTCGCTGATCATAAAGTTGAGTTTTTTTTTTGTGTATATATTAGGAAACTTTTTGCATATGAAATTGAATTTTGTTTATTTATAAATTTGAAGAATTTTATGACCTTAAGTGGGCAGCAAGTTTGCACTGATTTGGCCTTATGAATGGCTAAGTGTGTCTACCGGCCACAAATAAATAGAAATCCCACATTGATGATACAAGAAATAGCCAAGTTTACTCCTTTGTGGTATTCTGTTGTTTTTCAAATTCACTTCAAGGCAATTAATTAACCTTTTTGTTAATCAAGCATTGCTTGGATAACGTTCTGTGCATTTAAAACACGTTTAACTTCAATTTATAAATTGTTACCGCCTGCCACATTTTTATGCATTCTGTTTTGTATTTAGTTTATTTTCTTTATTCAAATTTGTTGATTTTATTTTCGTTCTTTCTCTTTATTTTGTTATTTTTATTGCTTTGAACTGCTTTGATATTGTTTTCAGATCTTTGGCGAGCATTGCACTTTTTGGGTTTTTTCTTTCTCTCGAAACAAAACGAAACTCATTTGTATATTGCATTTAGATTATTGCTTATTAGTAACAATTCGCTAAAATATTGATTACGATTGTTTATTAACAAGGTTTATGAACTTTATCTTATAAATATTTATTGATATTATATCATAATTTTATTGTCTTAGTGGTTATTGTTTTGGCGCGTGTTGTTTATTTTTATATAGATCAGTTTAGATATGATGTAAATTAAATATTACTCGATTCAAATGTAGCGGATTTTACACCGATTCACGATTAAGATTCGTCAGCGACTCTTTAAACTCGAAGTCGGCCCACGAGTTGGTCGTAAGCGACAACAACTTGCCGCAGCATCCGAATAACAGCGACTGATTTTTGGTCAAAAGCTTGTATCATATTGGCCAACACAATAACAGCGACGCAGCAGTCTCAGTTGCGTCGCAGTCGCAGTCGCAGTTAACGTCGGCAGCAGACAGCAGGCAGCGCAGCAAGAACTACCGGTTGCTTTATTGAGATTCTGCGACGGCGCTCTCTCTCCTTCCTTCACTCTCTCTCTCTCTCTCTCTCTTTGTCTTTCTCCAAATGAAATAAAAATGCAAATGTTTAATATTGTGGCATGCATTTAATCTTATTTAGTGGCACATTAAAATGCTTGAGGCGTCAAGTACGACTATATAAGTATGTGTGTTAGCCAAATACATATCAAGGAGGACAATGCTAATAAAGCCCTTTTAGCCATTTAATGAACAGAATTCTTAGCCTGTTGACATAGGTCCAATTAAAGACAGAACAATTCAATTTAAGTGCACAGTTTCGCCCACAATCTGGGGAATTGACTCAAAGCTGGACCAGTTAAAATGATCAACAAAAATTGGCGCGTGTTTCGCTTTTTATTATAGTCGTGTTTTTGGTTGAGATTTTATGAGTCCACTGGGTGTTTTGTTGTTAGCCGTTAGCCGTTAGTTTTATGGCCATGTGCAAGCAAATCTATCACACAGCTTTTGGGGTCATAAAAGTTAAAGTCTGGACTAGAAGCATACATGTAAGAAGATAAATGTAATTTTCTGCGATTGACAAAAGAAAATAAATCAAATTTATTGCCTGCATTCAATATCTCAATCTTCATGCAAATAATGCAAAACAATTTTTGGCACTTAATCAAAACAAAGTCCTAAATAAACATACCGACAAACAAACAAAAGAGCGAATGTAGCTACTCCCTGACAGATGATGGCATCTTTTGGGACCATCATTGGACTATCAACGTATCCTTTTTCAATGCCAAGGCAAACACACAGCACGTGCCAAAGGACATACCCAAACCAACTCAATTTGCCTTGTTGCTGATTGTCAGCTGTCAGTTGTCAATTTTCTGTTTTTTGTCTTTCAGTTTTCGATTTTCAATTTTCTAATTTTGCTTTACTCAGCGTTTAGCGTTGTTCTTTCCTTCAGTTTCATTCAGTTAAAGTATAAGAATTCGGTTGTTTTCTTTATGGACACTGAACATGACATCAGCAAAGAGTCGCCTTCAGTTCAGTTCAAGTTTCTTCGTCCTTTTCTGCTTAACTCAACTCGAATTTTGTGCAAGTTTTCAATTCATTTAGTTTTATTACGAGCCAAGTTAGGTCAGGACAAAAGTCATTTGCAGTTCGAGCAACTCTTTGCCTTCCCTTCATGTTTGCTTTGACATTTTCTATATAGTATAATAACTTTTTCATCAACCGGCAACGCAGACACATCTCTGACCTCACAATATCCAGAAATAGATATATTTTTAGATGTTTCAAATATTCAAATTCAATTGCAATTATTAAAATTCTCGGTAATCATTGCCTTGTGAAATATTTATTGAAAAAGTTTCGGATGTGAGGTTGCTTTAGGCATTCAAAAGAAAAAATTAAGAATTTTTGGGAAATATCATGTCCTTTAATAAAAAGACATTGCAAATAACTTGAATACAGAAAAATTCTGCAATAAAGTAAAAGTCAACAAAGAAAAGTGACACTTTGTTATACGCAGAAATTTGATAAAGACAGTTGAGCTGCCCGCTATAACCACAAATTGTTTAAAAATTTACAAATATTTTACTCAATTTATTTATGTAATTAATAAAAACTTTAGTATATTTATTTATTTAACTTAAATATATTTCACACAATTTTTTGAGTTTATAAATATTTTATTAATTTTTTAATTTTTATTGTACTAAATTGTAAATTGTTTATTTATTTAACTTAAATATATTTCGCATAACTTTTTTGAATTTATAAATATTTTATTAACTTTATTTAATTTTCTATTGCACTTAATTGTATATCGTCTTGATATAATTTCCTTTCATCTCCTATTACTTATTCTTAAGCACTGACCTCGCACCTCATTTTAATATAACTCTTTTGCCATTTTTTGGGAAATGGCTTTTCTTTCGATTTAATTGACTTACGCACGCGGGTCAACAAGTCAGTCATTGTTGGTCATTCGCGAGTTTCAGTGCTGACTAATTGGGATCTTCGATTAGCAGCTAAGTTTCGCATTACTTGCAAGGGCTTTTCCATAATTGAATTCCTGAAAAAAATACGAATTGTGGCACACCCCAAAGGCCTATTGTTTCATTTGCTTAAAAGCCCTACCACTGAATGTGCAACTTCAAGTTATAACCGCTGTAACCATAAAGGCTGTGCAAAGCGTCGTATGAGTTATGGAAGGCAGTGAAATATCCAATGGAAAGTGAAAAGATGTTTGCTTGACTTTGGCAAGTTCATTGCGCCTTTGGCATGGAATACGACCAAGGACATTCACATTTAGTCTAATTACTTTTAATTAAATGCCACTTAAATTAAAAGGGAACATTTGAAAGTGCTTAAAAAGCGTTTCTGGTGAATTTTGGAGGGAAGCACAGCTGTGTCTAGTGTGGCCAAGTAATCATTATCGTTGTCGTTTAACGCATTGCACTCGTAAATCAAGATGAGAGCCTCTCGGACCAACCGCAGAGCATTTTAAGTCTGTGGTCGACCCTTTTTGATTTAAGCCAACAAATTGGCCGGGTCCAATCTGTTCTCAGTGGGTTCCCGACATGTGCGACAGACAGAAAGACAGACTGTCAAATTATGCTAATCAGTTGCTTTGTCTTGCCTGAACTGACCACTAATGGCCCCAGCTGGTTCTTTCAAATAACTGTCAAACGGCTTGGCAAATACAATTGAATTTCCTGCAATGTCAACGTTGCGCATGAGCAATTAAGTTGTGACCAAGCCTGGATAAAAGCCGGAAATCGTCTGTCTCTTTCAGCTGCCCGGCAGCCACAAGTGTTTGCCATTCGCCATCTTCTTAATATCTCATGAATAATCCACAGAGGACATAAACTGATTATGGTCAGTGATTATTTGCGCCACATTAAGATGTCCTTCAGATTGTATAGATAACAAATGGAAAGCTGTATGCATTGCCAATGATTTGTACTTGAGACAGTGAGGATAAACATTATACACATGAGTGAACTATTAAGAAAAAAAATACTTAGGAATTTAAAGATAAATTGATATTAACAATCTTTCCTGTTGATAGAAATTTTAAATAAACATTTTAAATTAAGTCATTAAAAATTTTCAACATTACTCTAGAGGCAATTTGTCGAAACAAAGGGGAGGTCTTAACTTTGCTTTCTAATATTTATGCTTGAGCAAATCAAGGGCGCAATTACGAGTCGTTGACAAACTGTTCGCTGTGTTGCCTCAAGGCTCAACCTAAAACAAAAAAAACAAAAAGAAAAATGAAAAACAACTTGAAAATCCGCTTTAAAGCCACAAAATCACCATTTCCACCATTTCAATTGAATCCGCGAGCCACACAGTCTGACAAAAACAAATGCCACAAATCTGCCGATGGTCGAGCCAAAGATTAATATGCGGTCCTTCTACATTGACAGCGGGGAGACCACAATGTCCTGTAAAAGGAAAAATATATATATATATATAGAAGATAAGCAAACAAACACACATTTCTACTGGTATTTTATGACCTGACTAAGAAGCCAACTGGTGCTTTGATTTCGCGTGCGTTTTGATTGTTTTGCTTGGTACTCAATTCCAAGTCCGAGGGAGAAAAACTAGTTGAACACTTTGATGGGCGGCGCCTTGGCCAATAAATATTAAAAGTAAGTGTAAGTGGTTTCAGCCATTTTCCATTTGAATTGGCTCTAAAAAAAACTGTTCATCTGAGTTTAAATTTAATTCAGTTTTATTAAACTACCAACCGTTTATGGGTAGCAGCTTCGCATTACTCATACGTCATGTTAGACACAAATTATAGGCACGTCGAATGTCTGTGCGAGTCTCAAACGAGTGTGAGACGAATGGGCTGTCTCGATGTCAAAGTCAAGGTAAAGTGCATGAATTTATGAATGAAATTATGTCGAAATGCTTAAGGCCCTCAAGCGACAGAGAGAGAAAGAAAGAGAGAGCGCTCTGCTATGAGAATAACATATCTCAGCGCTGTTGTTAACAGCTGTTAACTACAAACGGTCGACTGTCAAGTGTTGGCCACAAAGAATGTCAGTCTAACATTGACTGCACAGCAAGTCAGACGTGTCCGAGGATTAAAATCTTTTGAGAATTACCAACGAGCTACCAAACTTGTCGTTAAACTGTCCATTAAATATTCATTACATTTAAAAAAAAATATATATAAATCATCAATTATATTGTGAATAAATTTGTAATAATTTAAAAGAAAACGTGCAAAAGTGTTGGGCTAATTTTATTCAAGTCACACAATTAAACGTAACTGCTCGTAAATCGTTAGAGAAAGCGCGATAAAAACGTTGCGGAAGTTCCTTTGTTAGACAATTCTTATGTGTACAAAAGATGCAAAAAAGTTTAGCACAAAGCAATTGTGATAAAGGATAAAAAGGCAAACAAAAACAAGGGGTTACCCACGGCTCTTATTTACCAACCAAAGAGATGTCAAATCAAATAAAAACGCAGAAAATTTAAAATTATAGTGACAATTGTCACTTAAACTTATTTCGGTTAGCAGAATATTTTGTTTATTCTTTATTCTATTATTAAAAAAACTTCCTTGCTTTGATATTGTACGTGATGTCCCAGATTCTTGAAATTCAATTAGCCAGCTTGAGATTGGCTCTTGAATTTAAAGACTTTTGAAAAAATCTCAGTAAAAATGTTAAAAGTTAAAGAGAGTTAATAATTGGATAGAATATTTACTTAACTTGTCTTGTCTTTCATGCCTAGCATGTGCTTGTTAACTTTCACACCTGAATTGGCAATTCGATTAAATTTGCTATTACCGTCAACAACATCGCAATATTCTTAAGAAAAGGTACACCATTGGACAGTCCTGGTCCCTTAAGACTTTCGTCATGCCCTCTGTTGTTTAATTCAACAAAAGGTTTTCTAATCTGACGAGAATCTACTGAGGGAATCTTTAGGAAAATTGGTAAAGGGATAAAATTGCGAAACAATTTCTAATGATTTACAGCATTTCTTATTCAAGCTTTGCTCCCTATTAACTATTTACGACAATCAGTTAGTTTACGGGCTATTTAAGTATTAATATGAAATTATCTTGATAGTTCCACAAACCATTAATTAACCTTTATCATTACCAAGACACTGGATGAGGTAGGCAGGTGGCTAAAACCACACGAGCTGAAAATATGATTAATGCCAAGTGGTTAGGCAACTTGGCAACTCTGGACTGAATATATTCTGTTTTGTGCATGTGAAATGTGGCCAAAAGTCAATTCAACTTACTTCTACACTCAGACCTTGGCCTTTGTAATACGGGTATTGCTGGTATATTTCTCAGACTTTGACATCTGTTACTGCCAACTAAGAGATTTACGTATGCATATTGCAAACGTGCCAAAGATATTATTAGTAAATTACGAGCTCAAAATCTCATTTATCAAAGTTGCTAAAAAATTCCAGATGTGTAGCAGCATTTAAGCCATGGCTTTAAGACCCGAACCCAATCGCATATTATCTTAAATGACTCATTTACTTTGGCAAAGTTATGCCCTTTGGCAATCATCAATACTTCGTTCCATAAATATGAAAAGTTTTTTGTCCAGCAATCAACCAATCGGATGTAGGACTCAAGATGTAGTCTATTTATAGAGAATGATATTACGACTACTTAATGAAGTAGATTGTTATCTCCAATTACGCAACAGTTCTTTATTATGCCTTAATTTCTTGTTGTAACCACCTGTGGCAGGTTGTAGACAAGACAGACATAATACTATATTATGCTAGGCTGCTGCGCATTCAAGATTCAATTTAAATTCATATTTGAGCCTAATGACTTTTAATGTTGTTTGCTTTACAGGCGAATGAACAATTTGGGACTGGCGTCTGGGCCGCTTATCAGCCATGTGCAGAACCAAAACCACAACGACATCAACAAGCAGCCTAAAGAAAGGGCAAAAAAGGACTCCAGCTACATTAATAATATTGATAAGAGCCAAGTATTGAGCTACAAGGCGACAGTCACACAGACACACACATCTACACACAGCTACACACCCACAATTAATTGACAACTGACAGAATGTTACAAAACGTTGAGTTGCCACATGTCGCTGTTGCTGTTGCTGCTGTTGCTGCTGCTGCTGCCGACAGCGATGATGATGGGTTCAATCAATCATTCATGGCTCATACGTTGCCAAATGCCAGAGCAAGTGTCAGCAGCAGTCTTGGACTCGGTGTCGAACTCAGTGCCAGTTCGAGTCCATTTTCATTTCCATATCCCACTCCCAATCCCAATCCATTTCCCAGTGCCAGTCCAAGCCCGGAGCTGTTGCTGTTGCACAATGACAAATTTCTAACACATTTCGCTCAACTGCTGAATATAACGACAGAGAATCTAACAAATCTGCTTAGTACAAATAGCACAAATGGCACTACAACAATAACTGCAGACTCCATTTCGGATGATTCTCCAACACTTCTCATCATTTTGACCGTTTGTTATGCCATCATATTTGTTGCTGGTGTGCTGGGTAATCTAATCACCTGCATTGTCATCTCTCGGAACAACTTTATGCACACGGCAACCAATTTCTATCTGTTCAATTTGGCTGTATCTGATTTGATTTTGCTGGTCTCAGGTAAGCCGAAAATCCCCCACACGGCTTACTGTACGCATACTTAATGAGTTGCTGTTGCGACTGCTTCCGGTCTCGTCATTAGGCATACCGCAGGAGCTATACAATTTGTGGTGTCCCAACTCGTATCCCTTTACGGACGGCATATGCATATTGGAGAGTGTTCTCTCCGAAATGGCTGCCAATGCCACTGTCCTTACCATCACAGCCTTCACCGTGGAACGATATATTGCCATTTGCCATCCATTTCGGTGAGTAAATAAAATGTACTCGAAATATCAATAAGTACGTATAATTTATCCAATCAACCGAAATTTAATCTACCTCATTTTATGGTTGTTAAGGCAATGCTCATAATTAGAATAGTTTTATGATCCGCAAATGAAAGCAGTTGTATTTATTATCAATGAAATCCGATATGCCAGAGCTTCCAAATAATGTCAATGTATAACATAGATAGCCAAAGGCGAAAGACGAATATGAAACGGGAATAATTATTAAATCTATTTGAAAATATATGAAAATTTAAATGATTGTTTATTAATCACAACTCATTTATTGATTTTATTGAATCAACAACTTTGTGTGCTTTGTAACCATTCATTTATAGAATTTACATTTGAAAATCACATAAAATGAATAACTTGTTTGATATGTAACATTTTTCTGTTTACTCAAGTTAATAATTACAAAACGATTGATGAATTGACACAGGTCATTCAAGCGACTATATTAAAGGACTTTCATGTGTCAAATTTATTTATATATTTACTAAACTTACGGGGTAACTTAAAGTAAAGAACTCTCAAACATTATTACTTGCTTTCCTTAAGTGTAAAATGTAGTAGTTATTCTCGACAATTTACTTTCAATTCTTAAGCTGTTTAACTTAGCATTTTATGATGTTGCTGTGAGTGCAAGTAAACTTAAATAGAATGTAAAATCCTTATAGCTTAAGTTGTACACTTTTAAACATTTACAGGCAACACACCATGTCAAAGTTATCGCGTGCCATCAAATTCATTTTTGCCATTTGGATGACAGCGTTTCTTTTAGCACTGCCTCAGGCAATGCAGTTTTCTGTGGTCAACCAGGATGAGGGATACTCCTGCACGGTGCGTGGTATTTTGATGAGCCTATAAAATGAACTTAAAGTACTCCCTAACCATTTAATAGATGGAAAATGACTTTTACGCCCATGTATTTGCCGTCTCGGGATTTATCTTCTTTTGCGGACCTATGACTGCGATATGTGTGCTGTACGTGCTGATTGGAATGAAGCTGAAGAGGAGTCGATTACTGCAGGCGTTGCCCCGACGAGCCTACGATGCGAATCGGGGCGTTAATGCTCAGGGTCGCGTCATCAGAATGTTGGGTAGGTGACTTGAGTTGGCGGCTTGATTGATTGAAGTCTCCAGGCAGCAGTCTGCAGTCTTCAGTCAGTAAAGCCACCAACCGCTAAGCACGCAGTCAAACTTTCTCTTAAAAGGCGCACAATTTGAAAATAATGTCAACACCCTTACACACCCACTGACGTACACACATCAAAAGGAAGTGCGACTCATTTCTTAAATGTAAAAACTTTGGGGCAATGATGCGTATACGCCGTGTTTGCTGCACGCCTCTTAAATTATGTCAGGCTTGTGTCTATTAATCAGTTAGCTCTCCCCATATGATGATGATACTTGAAGTACTTGTAGAAGTTGACATTTGTAACGCTGTGAACTTTGAACCCCCTCTATTTGCAGTAGCTGTAGCCGTTGCCTTCTTCCTCTGCTGGGCGCCCTTTCATGCCCAAAGGCTGATGGCAGTCTATGGCCTCTCGCTGATTAATGTCTGCCGTTGTCAGGAATCCTTTAACGATTACTTCCGCATACTCGACTACACATCTGGCGTACTCTATTTCCTGTCCACCTGCATCAATCCTTTGCTCTACAACATCATGAGTCACAAGTTTCGCGAGGCTTTTAAGGTATGTCCTTGACATGACTTGTATTTGTTTCCTTTTCAGGTAAGACTTTTGCTTTTCACAGATCACATTGACACGTCAGTTTGGTTTGGCAAGAAATCATCAACGGAGTCAATACCACCATCAACATAACTACAGTGCATTGATGCGACTCCAGGGTTCGATGAGATTACAACCCGCTAGTTGTAGTGTCAATAACAATGCATTGGAACCCTATGGATCCTATCGTGTGGTACAGTTCCGTTGTCGCGATGCCAATCATCAGTTGTCGCTGCAGGATAGTGTTCGTACCAACACTACAACCACAACAATTAACAGCACTGGTCAGACGGGAATTGGTGGAAGTGCAGGTCCAGGAGGAAGGCGTCTACGCAAACACGATTTGTATGCCGCAACTCCTGGCTGTGCTGTGCCACATCGATTGTTGCAATCACATGTGTCCAACACACACTCCTTGTTGGACACAGAAATGGGCGTGGGGCGTGGCAAATGCACATTGCTTTCCACCAACAATGGTGCATTGCTGTTATCACCTTCAGCTGAGTCTCCGGCAGAGGACAACGCACATCCACAGGCGACACGATTGAAGTTATCACGAGTCATCAGTCGACGGGATGAGGCAGCTTATAGTGGCAGCAGCAGTCTGCCAGAGCAGGAGACTTGCCACAGCAGTGACAATTCAGCAGCAGCTGGTGAGGTGCGTAAATTTCCGTGGCGCAAAAAACGTCAAAAGCGTAACGTGGCCAACAACAATGAGCCAGGTGCAGGAACACTTGGCTATGCCACGCCCAAATCGTTGTGATAAACCCTTTTAGATGGACAGTGTCAAGACAGCTCTGAGGCTTACGAGTAGTTAGTGAATAACTGAAATGTATAGATAGAAATAAACGAGAGTACATTTATCACTGTTTTTAGCTAGTCAATAGAATTACTTTTTCGATAAAGGTTCAATAAACTTTTGCGCCCACACGATTTGCATGCATATTTATGGCCATAAAAGTGACAGAGGCCCAGACAATTTATGCCAGGCCTAAAGCGAAAGCAAATGGTAGCTAGAAGAGAAATGACGAACTGC
Source organism: Drosophila testacea (assembly GCA_035043265.1). Taxonomy (NCBI): domain Eukaryota; kingdom Metazoa; phylum Arthropoda; class Insecta; order Diptera; family Drosophilidae; genus Drosophila; species Drosophila testacea. The sequence goes on from JAWNND010000477.1 coordinate 3,396,530, forward strand.
CTTCGTCACCATTTGCCATCAAGTGGCCGCCTAGTACTTAAGCTTGAACATAAATTAACTGTTAAGAGTCAACAAGTAAATAAACCTAATAAAAATTGTTACTTACATGCACCGAAAGATAAACAAAAATCGTTCTTTTTCTGTGGCTGTTTGCCAAGACCGTGTCAAGTCATCTGCATTTAAAGCCAGGCTAAAACTGGCAGCGAACACTGTTTCTCTTTTTTACAGCCTTACGACTTTTTTTTATCCTCGTTCCACGTACATTCAACATCCGTCAGCTCTTTCAACGTGGCTTTTACTTTGTGCCAAGTAAAAGGAGCATTGTGTACTGTATTTCAGATGGAAGGGATTTGTAGCATTTTGCATCTGGCTAAGCCATTTCAATTTACACTTTGCCAAGCCTTCAGGATTTCTTGGAAATTTCTGGCCATGAAGTGCATTCAAGCAGAGGCTACTGTTTAAGAGTAGCTTTATTAAGATTCCTGATGTTCAAAAATAACCCTATAATAAACAACGTGCACTAAAAATAACCCAATAATAAACGACATGCACTAAATAAGTATTCTAAAAATAGTTTAAGCTACTTTAAATAATTTTAGCTAACAAAGTTTTAGTTTTCTGTTTTGGTCAGTAAAAATATATAAAAATACAGCCACAATTTAAACAATTTAAAAATACATTGCTTTTCATTTGAAAAGAAGCTTAATTGCATAAAAATGCACATAATAATCCAAACTTTGTTAGATTTCAGCTTTGCCGTTGGCTAACAAAACCATTTAGAGCATACATATATGAGTAAAAGTAAGTTAAAAGCAACTCACACTACATATAAAACAAGCTTTGGTAACACAATATTTCCATTAAATTGCTGTGAGAGATTCAGGGTACACATACGAAATTAAGCATACGCAGTGTATGCTATATGGATGAAGATTGGTTAGCAAAAGAGCTTTTACGGATACTCATTCGTCATTTAGCAACATTTTCGAGTGTGAGGTCGTTTAATAACCCAAGACTGATCAATCAAAATCAGTAAAAATCATAAATTTGGTACCCCAATTCAAGGGTTCTACAAGTTGAACGACAACATTTATTTTAGAGTAGATTTTTAGTCAGTGGTAAAAATTATGCGCAGACAGTTTCGTTTTACTATCCAGAGTCACATTCACATTCAATTTTCCATTGTCGTCTGTAGAAATGAGAGAAAAAACACTAAATAAAACTATAAGTGGCATACCAGATAGTTTTATATCACATACGAGTTAGTTGAGATGCTCGTGTCCAGATTTTAAACCCACATCCAGTTGGTTATTTTCCTTTTTTTTTGATGGTCTTGTCTGCTACTAACGAGCGGGCAGCATTAACCACATGAAATGCTTTGAAGTTTTCATACAAGCTCATATATCCCATGATATGGTAACCGAACAAATTTAAATTGCATAAGTACTTAAAAATAAAAAGGCAATTAAAAATTTACACAGCACTTAAATTGAAACTCTGTTTAATTGAAGTTAGTCAACAGTTGTGTGGTCGTTATCTCCGCTATATTGATATAGTTAAGCCTACGCATATTTGGAAAGATAAATAGTTTGAGGGTTCATTGATTTCACTTTTTGTTTTGCTGTCGTCATTGACTTGAGGTCGACTCTGTGTCTTCGCATAGCCTTGCAATATTTATAAACGTTCATAAATGTTTGTGTATATTTGTTTTCGGTTTAGCCTGAAATTTATGACCATCTGTTGGCTGGAAATATACTGATTTTATTGAAACAAAGTGCGCACTTGACAACTAACAGAATTTGTAGTATACTTTGCTGCGTTTTAGCCAAAAATTCAATTAAAATGCAATCGAAAAGCTTGAAGCAAACCCAAAAAATTGCGGTTATTTGTTTATTGTTCCGCAAACAGAATTTAAATAAAATGTTCGAATTCAACTCAACTAAAAGACACACATAGCAACGTTGCTTTAAATTTTGAATCGAACATTTTATAAATATATATTACATGAAATCAGCTGGCAGCTGGCATCTCAAATTTGTCGTTGCGACCGCCTCAAAATTGTTGTCAACAAATTAAACGCAGCCTCGGTCACAGTTCAACAAACTAAAAGTGTTTGTTTTATGACACCCAAACTCGCTGTACTCGAGTACTTGAAGCAGTAGCTGATACCAGAGAAGAAGAGAAGAAGAGAACAAAACAAAAGGGCCAAATCGCAAAGCAGACAGCTAAAGATTAGCTGCAGCTTGGCTTCCAATTGAAGGGCCAAAAATAGCTTGAAATACTCGTACTTGCCCAATTGCAGCCTCACAATAAAAACTCTTAGCCTTGTCCAAGGACCCATGAAATTTCGCCCATTCTCAATCCCTTTTCCAACCTCTTGATGTCTCTTTATGTTTTGTTTGCGTTTGACACTTGGACTGCTTCTTACAATAATTGTTTGGGTTTAAAGACACTATATAGAGATTTCAACTTGGCCTTCGAGTTAGATTTAAAGACAGCCTTGAATTCCCATAGAAATTGTTGCAAGTATTTCAATTAGTGCGTTTTCCGTTGTTTCCTTGCTCTGTATTTAGTGCGTAGTAATTTCTATTTGGCTGTTACCCTCTCGAAACGTGTCTATTGTAATCCATTCGGGCTTAAACGTTGCGCCTTTGACTCTCAACGCGTAGCTTTCAATTGAAATTTATTAAGCAAATTTACACAGATCCTTTTAATGGGCGCAGCTCGAGTGAAACATCATGATTCTGTTATCATTCTTTAACCTAAGAAATAAGAATATATGCAATACCTTCAAAAATATTGGGGAACTCTCACTTAATAAACTTGTATCTACCAGTCGAGGTCTTTTATTAAAGTTACTCTTTACACAATAACAATGACCATTGCAGCGTTAAACTTTTCTTTCCGGTCAGGGGGATTAATTAACGGCATTGGGAACAGTTCCAACATTTAATTAGTGTATCGAAAGTTTTATTAATTAAAACTGGTTTTGCAACTGCCAAAACTTTCAGTGCTCAATAGCTGTAACAAAATGTTGAATCACAATAAGAATGGCTTAAACATTTTCAACTGCATGACAAATGATCAACCAAAAGAAAATGAACAAATAACAGAAGGCTCTATAACAAGTGCTTATAATTGGCTGACACTTTTCATTAGTAACTCAATAGAGTTTGATGTATTCATTCATATATTCATTTCACATATTTAATTTAAAACAAACTCAATCTGAATATTTTAACATCCGGTTTCAGACATTTAATTCGCTGACATTGGATTTTAATGAGACAAAATGACACACTAATTATAGAAACGTATTCATTAATAAATAATTATCGTGTGACATTTAATGTGCATTTAATTAAATTTAATAAAATGAAATTTATATGTTTTAAAAACAACGAAACATGCACACACTCCAGCTAATTTTAAAAGTTAAAGCATAAAATTGCATTTAAATATGGTAAAAGATAAAGAATTAATAATAGTTAATATTTAAAGAGAAAGGAATAATTAAAATTTGTTTATTTATTTAAAAAGAAAAAAGGGATAAATGCTTAAAAGAAAATTTAAATTTGGATTGAATTAAAAAAGATATGCCAAGAAAATACAAAAAATTCAGAAACATAATAAACTGTACTTAATACTCATCAAGTGAAACCACTTAAGAAAATAAACAAAGAAAAATTAGTTGTATTACAATTTGAAACTAGAAAAAGTATAAATTTGTAAAGAACATTTTAAAAATAAAAGAGAAACTGAAATCCAAGCATTTCAATAAATACAGATGTTGCGGGATTTGTATTCCATGGATAATAAATAAGTAGTTGCCAATGGAATCAGTAAATGTGGAGAATGTTATGCATAGTGAACTGAGGCTCAGGACTCGTCAACCACATATTAACATAATTTGTAACATCCTACTAACGAAATTGACTTAATATCCGCAATTTGGCAGGGTCGCGGTTAGACGACAGTTGCTTTTGTTGTGACGGGATTCTGAATAAATTTCATGGCAGAAAAGCCACACATATTAAATGACCAACAATTGGCAATGCAGCAAAGCATTTCAGTTATTTCGAATGGCAAACGAGTTTGAAGAAGAAAAAAAGGTTAATAACTTAAAGCCAGACTCGGACTAGAGTCTAGAGTCTTAAAAAGGACATGTGTGTCCGTGTATCACATTCCAGGACATGTGGGAAACATCCGTTTTACAAATGACACACAAAGAAGACATCGAAACACACGCAAAGAATTCACAGCCATCTGTTAGCTGGTTGATGTTAGCCGTTAGCCGTTAGCTGGTTGCCGTTAGCTGGTTGCTGTTAGCTGTTGTTAGCTGCTGACATGTCCCGTGACTTGCAACGTTTACATTATAGGGCTATTGGTCACGTATCTTACGGTCTACTGGAGCAGCATGTGGCACAAAGGAAACGCAATTTTGGGCTCCAGTCAGTCTGAAGTTTCGTTAAATTGTAATCCTTAAGAAACATTTAGTTTAGCCTTGTGTCCCATATTTACATGTAACTAAGTCGACGCTAATTGAAATGATTTGGGTGAGCACTGGGGCTGAAGTCGAAGCTGTCGTCTGTGTGTTTACTTGTGCATTGGAGCGGCAAATCCAGACAACAACAGTAGAAAGAAATGAAGGAAAGCAGCATCCGTTTTAGCTTTAGCGAAATGCAATGCAACATGAAAAAACGAGACTCAATTTTGACGTAAGTCCCATTAAATTTATTACATTACTCCGGCGAGAAGACAGCACACAAATCAGGCTTCCAGTCAGCGACGACAATATTTAAAGTGATTTTGTTGTTATTTCAGTTACTCTTTTAATAGAAATATATAAAAATATATATACTTATATCAAACTACTGACTTTGGGGTGAAAAGTTAAAGGTCCCATATGTCATGTGACCTTTTCATCGGCAGGCAAAACTCCGTGTCGTTGTCGACGTTGTCCAGCGGGCCACAAATCAAGTGCAGGCAAAAAAACGAGGCAACTGCCACATAAATAGCTCACTACCATGTCCACGCCCACATTTAAAACACTCATACTTAATGCATAAATCATTGCTTAACAAGCTAAACAACAGCGCAAAAAGCGAACGCCTCAATGTATGCTATACTTTCTGCGCATTATGCAATATTTATCGTGGCGGCACGGTAAATGAAAATTAAAGCAACAAGGACATTGAGCATAACTTACATATACACAAACAACACAGATAGACTCAATACAATACAGGCAAAATGCGCAAATGAAAGAAAAATAACAAAAAGTCAACATCAACAGTGAATCAATTGAAAATACAAATGTTCTCACACAATCCCCATCTTGATTTATGCGCCAGGACAGACATTTCGACATTCCACTCGCTTTCACTAGCTTGTCCCAGTGCGCTCCGGTAGCGGCAATCCTACAAAAACATACTACATTTTCCTAAATTACTAAAAAATAATAATGAAATTTAAGCGGCAAGCTTAAAAATGATTATTTAAAGGAAATTCAAGGAGACTTAGCATGTCACAAGCTTATGACTTAATATACTTGATAAACTTGAGATTTCAAATGGTACAAATATTTTCGTTTTTTACTATAAGGTCTGCCAAATAATTTAAGAAAAAAATGTACAATCAATTTTCAGATAAAATCATGATCAAAATGACATTCCAACTAAATTCGGTTTGGTATTGGCAAATTTATGGAAGTTTTAACTTGGTAAACCTTTGGGCTGGGAACTTTACAAGTCAACTTTTTTGGCGCTTTGACATAATTTTTTACAACAAAAATGAATCTCCTCAGAATCGAATTTAAAGTTATGTCCAAAGGTTTGCCTTGTAAACAGGTTGTTGAATATCTTGAAATTATCAAGACTATTATAGATTTCTATATTCTATATTCTATATTTTTTCTTTCTTTAAAAACATTATTTTGTGTATTCTATCTTTCTATCGTGCTGTCTAGCAATTACAGTGAAACTCTCTTGGGCGGACACTCATGGTCGCCCAATTTGTGTCCGCTCAAGGGGAGTGTCCGCCTATAGGAATATTTTTTTTATTACTGCGTCTTAAAAAATAATTTATTTTGGTTTGTCGAGCGTTCTTTATTTTCTTCTCTAATATGCAGGACTGCAAATGGCTTTCCAAATGTTATACGTATTCAAACGCTTTATAGTCATTTTGAACTAATTTTTTTAATTTCTTAATTGTGGTCATCGCCTTATCATTCGAATTTATTGGGTCAGGATCATAGTCAGGCTCTTCCGGTTCTTCTTCGCATTCCGAATTATCATTGTTTCCGCCCACTTCTGATTTTTAATGACAAAACTAGCTCGTCAGCGAACGTTTTTAAGAAATTCGTGTCCCGCCAAAAGAGGTTTTCGTTCGTTTTTGTCCTTTTTTTAGTGTCCGCGTCCGCTCAAGAGAGTGTCCGCTCAATAGAGGCAAAATTGGTCTGAAAACCCCACCAAAACCAACGTCCCCGAAAAAGTGTCCGCCCAAGGGGGGTGTCCGCCTATTAGAGGTGTCCGCTAAGGGAGTTTTCACTGTAAATCATTTGTATGGCGGGACTTGTGTTTCTGGCCGAGCAGATGTCATGACTAATGTTAGAATTGTTTAATTGCAATTAAAGCTTGTCAAGGCAGGTATCCAAATGAGGATGTGTCTTTGCCTGTTCATCAACCGTTTCATTGTTATCCACATAAGTAGCATACATGCACACACACACACACACACTTGCTACTGAAACAATACAAAGTTTGTAAATTAGTACGGTAGTAATGTGGAAGGTGCCACAGCCACGAAGATACGCGCTTGCCAAGAAAATTGAGGGTCGTAGTCTGATGAATGGGCAAATACATTTGCAATTGCAGCAGGCGGGTCGAAAAGGAAGGGAAGCCAGTATAGTGTCTGCAATTTTATTTTTTCCAGGAAGAACAAAATGCACGCGGGAAATTGGAAAACTGTGCGTCTTTTATGTATATTTCACTGAATTTATTGCATCTTCTGGCACTTGTGGCATGCGCCAAATGAACAGTCGACTCTATCTTCCATTGTACTACTGCGCACAGTTATTTCAAAACTGAGAGGGTGGCTCTTTAAATATTTTAAACTTACAAAAGACAAGGAATTCAATTAACTAAATTTGTAAATGTGCAACAAATGGATGCTTAAATAAAGTTCCCAAGACCCAAAAAAAAGGGACTACAAAGTATTCGCATTATCCAACATAGAAATATCACTAAAAGATCAACCCGCTCTTGTAATTTGAACTTTATGTGGGAGCTAAATAAACAGCTTAATGCTCAAACACAACTTCCAGAATTTACTTTTTATGGTTACAGAACGTAAACTTTGACACTTCTCACCAATGCCGTCGCTGGGCAACTGAAGTCCGGCAACTTCGGAGGGTGCACAAAGTACCAGCCGCAGGTCCTTGGCATCCACAAAATTTACATAATTTTGTGTTAATTGAAAAAGTTTGCTGGCCAGAAATATATACGAGTATTGGCAATGCTAAACATAAAAAAAACCAAGTAATACAAACCTCAAGCTGCTTAAAATACGACTGAAAATGTCGTGATTAATTCCAAAACAGAGCCACAAAACGTTTCATTACACTCATATACCGTTTGATTACTAAAGTGATTAGAAAGGGTATACATACTTACTATATCATGTTAGTAGAAAATTTTCGAAAAATATCAAGTATACGTCGATTTGTATTTACTCAATTGGTGAAGTCAGTTAAGACAAGTAATCTTCTAGTCGAAAACACTCTAATTTCAAAAGATTTGTTTATGGCTAGGAGCCAGCTCAAGAAAATTTGATCCCATATTACTTTTGTTCTCACAAGACATATAATTTGTCAAGCGTTTTCAATTCGTGATTGGATGGAGCACTACGCTATCGAGTCTGCCAAAAATAGTGAGAGTAGAATATTTAAATTGCCAGGGAATTTCGAAATCAAGCTCACTCGGGCTTTCTGCTTTGCACCAAGGAATTTTGCAAGAATGGAGACGAGACGAGGTCTTAGCCAACTGAACTGCTCGTTTAAGTTATGTCTCAGAATTCGGCAATTATTTCAGCTGTGTTTGAGTGTGTTTATTTGTGGTGTGTGTGTCTGTGTGTCTGTGTGTGTGTGTTTCTGTGTGCACGTGCTAGTGTTTATGCTAAGGCGGCCGATGGGGCGTGTTGAGTTTGTGGTTTTATATTTCATGTGGTCTAACATCAACACCAGCTACAGTAACAACTGGAGCAGTAACAAAGACAACAAGTTGCTTGGTAGTCACATTTTGACGGCACATTTTGTATAATTTGATGATTTCATTAAATAAATTGTCCTGAGAATCTTCGACTTTCATTTAGGCAGTGTGTGTGTGTGTGTAAGTGCGAGTGTGTGCTTGTTTGTTTGCCAAGCTCGTGTTTCTACTTTGGCATTGGCCTAATGAAAACTGTAGCCAGTTTCTGCCAGAAATAATTAAAATTAGTCTAAACAAGAGCTTGAGGCCAATACACGTACCTGAACGACCTTCCTCAATGTTTGAGTTAAAGCTTAAATTTTCTTTTGCTGTGGTTTCTCTTTGCCACATAAAATAAGAGGTGATAAGGGCCACAATTCAGAATACCTACCATTTTGCCACCTGTTGGCTTTAATCTGTTTTAATGCGTTCTATTATGCTTTGTGGCAAGAACCAAACATGGAGTGTTCTTCAGGAAAGTGAATACGCTTCTGTGAGGCAAACACAAAGCACGAGACCTCTTACAGTATAGTTGTTTACAATGCGTAGTATATATAAAAATATAAATATGAGTTCACATAGAGACAAACACGTGTTAAATTACATCAACACGAACACTCACGACTTTTATCAAAGCGAAAAAATGGATTCTAATATTTTAGAAAATAATTTGCATTTCCTTTTACAAATCACCTTTCTGGAATTATACTATTTCTACAATAGAATACTAAATACAGTGATATGCTTATGGGTCGTGCTCGTCCTTGCCTCACGAAATGCAACAGGATACGTTGAACACAAATGGGGCCTTGAAGAATGGGCGTATTTTGTGCTTGTGTGGCAATGTTTACCACATGTGTTGATGTGTTGTTGTCACTACCACATTGTTGCTCTTTACCCTTAGGCAAGAGCCAAGAGCAGTGCTACTTGCTCCTTCAAGTCAATTCAACGCCCATATTCTGTTCACATAGCCAAGAGCTCTATGAGCGAAAATTTACTGCAATGGCAAAGTTTTTAGCAAAATTACAGCTATAAACTTGGCTAGCAGTGTCAGCAGAAGGCAAATTAGTGAGAGTAGAAATGGAAGACATGGAAGACACAGAATGAGAATGAGAGAAAGAGAACAAGGGAGTTGGACGTGTAATTAAACGTATTATTTGGCGCATATTTTGCACTAGTCATTATCAACTGCAAAGCTTTGAGTGAGCCACAGTCATTAGCATAAGTCAACGCCTACTTGGCCAATACTAAGAACTGAAATCTTCAACTGGCATTTAATTCGAATTGTTTGGGCAGACACTATCAAAAACGTTTCAAGATTGCACTCTTGAGATACTTCTTTCTCAACTACAAATAAAACAAGAGTCAAAACGAGTTTATTACACTTGACCTTTAGAATTGGATTATAATGTGGGTGTAGAGAATAAATTGTTGCTCACAACGTACAGGATGGCTTTTTAAATTTAATTTCAAAATTTAATTTCAAACTTTGAAACTTTCGATTGTTCTAAATATTGAACTAGTCTTTAAACTTAGATATTCCTTTACTCTACTGTAATATGTTTTTACTATGTTTTTTTTCCAGCAAAAGAAAGACATGTTTCTAATACGCCATAATCGAGGACTTGTGTCATCTATAGAAGATCTACTTTGACATTGGGTTAGACATTGGGATGCACACCGTTTCTACATTTATACATTTCAATAAGCCAAGGACACCCAGGCAATACTCTTGTTCATCCTCGTATCTTTAACAATAAATTCTATACACAACATTCCAAACACTTGGCACGTTCTGTTCCCATTGCCACTTGCCCTTTACTTTTTGCATGTAATCAGATGACGACAACAAATATCTGGTCATCTTTATGGCAAAGAAATAAAAATGTATTCTAGCAAATAAAGCAAAGTATGGTAGAAAACAACAACACTTTAATGCAATTTGCCGTAAACGAGCGGGTACAACGTTAACGCATCCACATTGTATTCATCATTTGGAATCCCAATTTATGGCCTGGATATCGACCCAGAAACAAGCTGTCACTTGTATTGAAATTATCCCAGCAAACTAGACAATGTCTTTGCCTTTGTCTCTGGATTGTCACGCTATTAAGTCGAAATTTAATTTAGGCCTCCACGTAGGTGTGAAATAAGAGCAGCAGCAACAGCACTTAAACCAAACGAGTTGCCAACCAAAAAAGACGCCCACAGACAATGTTAAAGCCGCGACTCACATTTCCAAAAAACATTGTCAAAGAGATTGTTAAGCGTTTTGCTGGGAAGTAGAAACCCATCCTGACTGAAAAATTTATAGGAAAGTGCCCCTCAAGGTTGTAGCATCTGAATTGGAAAACCATAAACTGCGAGGCGGTCGGGCGTCAAATGTTGCGTATACGCACCGTAATCAATTTGAATGCTTTTTGGGTTTATCTGTTGCGGTTGCTCAACTGCTGAACTGCTCAACTGCTCGCCTTCTAATAGAAGATGTCGTTCGTACTCACAATTTCGAATTAGTTATCCTAATGAAAACAAATTATGTGCTTCTTCGGCAAAATACCCGAAATTGAGCAATTCCATTACCACAAATGAAATTCAATTTAAATTTGTCTTCCTGGAAATGTTTTTGCGACCCATTTAAATGCACAATTTTAAATACGCCAGTAACAAAATGGTTTGCTAATTTGTTAACCGAACGGAACCGTAAAACGAAAGGTTACGATATAAAGATGTCGACAAAATGTTCATTAGCTGCACTCAAATGTGTCAAGGGTGCTCGGCAATTGCACATTTTCACTTCCCTAAAAGTTTCTCCCTATCTACATGTGCAAATTTGTGTAACAAATTCAATTATAGAAAGAAAAAAATGGAAAATACTGACAGAAAGCGTGACGAAAAACTTAATTCAACACATGGCGGAAAGGAAAAGGAATTCCATCATCAACTTGAATAAATGCGAAGACATTGGAAGCACTCTTTATCAAGTTTATAATTTTTGTAGATTTTCAGCTCTATAAATTCCAAATAAATTATTAAGAGCTTGATTTAGATGTCGTTTAGAAAATGTCGCTTATTATGAAGCCAAAAGTCTACAATCATTTATATTTACACTTAAATTAAGTTTCTGGTCCTTTTTATCAATTTACTTATATTTTTCCCATAGCACTTTGGCAAATTTTGATTAGCATTTAATTGAATTTAATACTTAAAATTTACATTTTTACTTTATAAATGTGTATTCCCAAAGGAGAAAAATCTTTAAAAATCTGTACAAGTAACACATACACATACATTGACATCACTCTAAATACATGCATTTTAAATCGAGTTTAAATCGCTTTAATATTGCAAATTTGAAATTTATTTGAAACACACATGAACTTGGGTGGTTTAATGTCTTGAAAACTCTTACTCCAATCTGTTGTTTATCCTTCCATTTAGCAGCATGCTTAAGCACAATTCAGAACCCTTTTTAGCTTAAGCAATACAAGCCGCAAATCAAATATATAAACTTTGCGCGTAAGCAGCTAACTCAAAAACCTTTTAGCCGAGCAAGACTTTAAACCGAAATCGCGACAGTTAAATAAATATTACGCATACGCCATGTTATGATGACAAGAAAAAACAGACGGATATGAATGTATGCGCGTATGGGTGTGTGAGTGTGTGACAAATATGATGGCAACACAAGCGACGCCATGGCGATAAAAATCGAAAGATATGATATGAAGAGACTATCAGCTGTCAAGTAACAAAAACAACATACGAAAAAACCTTAAAAAATTATGGTGTTTGTTCAATGTGTGCAAGTATAAGTACAGTGTGTGGGTGTATGTGTGTGTGTGATTTTAAGAGCTTCGTTTGCTTGGTCATTGTACTCGTTGCTATTCGAAAATCCGAGCCTGGACCGCACTAATATGCCGTTATTATCATTGATGAAAGGGCAGCCAGGCGAGTCAACTTTATGAGCGCTTCGTCCATTTTCGGCCTACATACTGTGAATAAATTGTGGCATGCGCTGTTTTTTTGTTGCAAGATTATGATGCCATTGTCACAGATTTTGTCTGTCTCCGAGTGGGTGTGTGTGTGTGGTTGTGTGCTGCATCCGAAGCGGGCATAAATATTTTTCAGTATGCAACAAATTGGTCCACACGCATATGAAATTGGTCCGAAACTTCCATTAACTTGGCTAGCGAACCAACACAAATTGTATGCTTCTCGCTACTGTCCTGATGTCTCTTTTAAAGCCATATCAAACTGGCAACTTCTCGGGAACTTTATCTCCGTCCACGCATTTATTACCATTGCATAAATAAAAATACGATTATGTGCATGTTTCGTCTTTGATGTGGCACTGAACCGGAAGTAAACTGGCCTAAAAAACATCTTATGCATGTACAAACATACACACATAGCCAACTTCCGTTGTAAGTTGACTCCACTTAGAGAACTTCTTTCGATTTGTACCCATTTCCAATTGGTACAAGCTTCCGTTCGTGGAAGCCATGTTTTAAGCATATTTTTTAATCAAGTACAAATAGTTATGTGGGCGAGCAGGTAAGGTGAGTAGAAAATTGCTTGGCACAACTTTGCTTTAACTTTCAATTTATTCAGTTAGCGGACGATGGAGAAAAAAACATATGAATATGCAATTTATTAAATCATTGCCTTAACTTCTTGAAGATATGTTTCAAGCAGACAGTTGACAAAAAATGTTAACTGTTCTTCCTCTTAAAATGAACAACGCTTTTAAAACCCTTGCAGAACCGTTTATTCTATCAGGTTCTGTAAGATGGTAGATTAAAATAATTTCACTTTGAAATTGGGCCGACTTTGAGTTCAAGGCTACAATATCTATCAAATATAAATATACAATTTCATTAGAAATATGTTAACTAAATGCTTAAAGAATGTAAATTTACTTGAGTATGGATTATTTGTGACTTTTGCAAACTGTTTAAAAACGCCAATGTTTTGCATATATTGGAAATTAACGATTTGCGCAGACAAGATAATGACGTTTATCTGGTCGACAGTTTTTTCTAATATACGATGTGCCCTTTTTATGGTTTATGATAAAATTTATGCCTCCTTCTTCACCCTTTCCAACACAGTTCATATTGTGTGCGGTCGCTGAGCCTAAAGGACATTTGAACTTTGCAGGACGATGCTTTGGTTTACTTTGGCTGGGATGCTGCTTCTAGTGCTGTAAAGTCATGACCAGACATGAATTCATCATTATTTGTTCATCAATACGGCCAGCTGGCGTGACGTCAACAGATGTGAAGACAACGAAAAGGACAACGCAATTAGAAAGAACGGAGAAACTAACAAACAGCAGATGTTATTGGCACATGACATTCGATAGACACTGACAGGCGAGCGGACAAGGGTTAGTAATTGGAAATTTGAAGGAATTCAGCTCAAGACTTAAGCAATCCGTGAAATAATTTGTCGAGTACGCGTATGAATATAAAAATGGCTTTATTAAATTTCGTACATAAGTAAAGCAATCGAGTGACACTTTAAACTTTTACTCCAATTTCGCCTGGATTAAATATCTTGACATTGCGATCGTTGACCTTGTAAAGGACCTCCTTGCGTGACTGCTCACACGCATAGCTGCCCTCGTCGAGAACTCTTTCGATAAGCAGCTTGCCATCGACCTCGCGGAAGACGCCGCTCTTCAAACGCAGCACCTGGATCCGCACATTGCCCAATTTGGCCACATTGTCGTCCGTCAACTGGTGGATGTCGCTGTTGCTTAGCTTCGTGATGACCGTAAGATTTTCATGCTCCTTGGCAAGAGCTGCCAGAGCCTGGCAAAATTGTTGCACATGCAACTTGCTGGCACCTAAGTTGAAAAGTATTGACAGATTGTCAATCAGTATAGTGTAACTGCTGCGATTGGCGTAATTGTTGGCCAACTGAGTCCGTATATCCTCAACAAGTTGCTCCGTTAGAGTCAATTCATCCGATGAACGTAGCCATTTGCAGTCAAGGCCCTGTTCGGCCATATCGCTCAGCACATCGATGACATTCAGTGTCTTGCCAAGAAAGATGTTCGAATTGTATCCAAGTCGCATTCCAGCATTGAAATAATGCTGGTAATGGTGCTGCAAGCAGATGAGCAACGTGCCAGCATTTGAGATGCGAAGACGTTGTCCCAGAATGCAGCTAATCAGAAAACTGCCATCCACATTGGATTCCTCACTGATGTGCACGAATCCGGGTAACTTCTGTTCATTCAATCCACAGGCGAGTAGCACTGAGGCGGCCATAATGTTGACAAATCGTATAAAAAACGCGCTGCAATGTAAACACAAAGAAATAAGTGAAGTGAATACGTTTAGTCAATTTATAAATGCCATAAAATGTATTCAATTAATTAGTAGCGCAATATTCTGCGTTGCTGTCAGCCGTCGGCCGGGTCACGTGCAGCTGCCCTAAGTTCAGGACACTTCATTTGACCGGCGGCGACGATCCAGACTATTGACTTCTTTTTTTATTTAATTTATTTACTTTGCTACACTGGGATGGTGAATATTTTCGTATTAATTTTGTCACTTCATCATGGCTGTCAACGCCACACGTGGCCAATAACCCAGCAATCAATGAAAATGAAGTGTATGTACTCAACATAATTTATTATAAGAAAAGCAATTTTTTACAAAAATTAAAAGAACTTAAAAGAGGCAACAAAAAAAAAAAAAGAAAAAGAAATCATGGCCCATGAGGGGATCGAACCCGCGACCTTCGCGTTATTAGCACGACGCTCTAACCAGCTGAGCTAATGGGCCGTTGGATGTGCCGACGACAAATGTCAATTTCAACTCGGTGCTGGGCAGCACACACATACCTTTCGAAAAGCTCTCGTTGAAGCTTTCACACGTTATGAGCTTTTATGGCTAATGTAAATATTTTGAAAATCACTGAATATATACAATAGAGAATCTAATGAGATTTAACGCAAATGATAAACGTGTTTTCGCCATTTTATTTTAAGCATGCAAATATTAAAAATAACACAGAATTGCTATTTGCTTTTGGAATTATCTATCATCGGGCAATATCCACTTCTAATCTATGACTTAGCAACAGTTTTCGTTAAGCGTAATCTTTATACTAATTGTTATCGAATTCTACAAACTGAAATTGTTTAGATTTACGGGGCATACTAATTGCAAATAAACGAAGTCAACACTCTAATTAAACCTTGACTCTCAATGTGCATTGCGACCAAATAAGAGCATTGCAACTTGCAACAAACGCAGTTTAAATTACGAGCTTAATAATTAAAATTAATGGCGGCAATAGGCATTAATTTCAAATTGAAACGAACTCATTAAAAATATGTACATTCTTGAAATTGGCGCCTGATTAATGACTAATAAATTTTCTTTTGTGGTTGCTATGCACAAGTCGATCGACGGTGGCAAATAATTTGGTTAATTACATAAGGGCACTTTAAATACATAATTTCAATAAGTCCAACAAAAATAAAAAGAACTTGCCGCTCTTTGGTTGATGGTTTGCGACTTTCAGATACCCTGGTAGCATTTGACAGCATATGTAATAGATTTATTTTTGAAGGATCTGTTGTTCAAATTTATGTTTAGTCTTCACAAATTGTGATAAAGATTAAAATCATAATTGTGTATTAACAATAAATGTCGTTCAACCACAATATACCCTTTTAATCAATTTCATGGACACAGGGTATTATTAAACAACAAAGGTCAGTCAAGAACGATCCGTTACGATATAAAAACATTCAACACACATACAAACATATGTAAATGTATGTACATATTGTGATGTATGTTAAAATTTTGTCGAGTGTACAAATCGGCAGCAATTTGTACCGTTCTGGAGCGATTACAAGGCAGATAGTGTACAATACCCTAAGCATTTTAGTTGTACTATGGAAACACAAATACTTGTACACATGTACGTACTCGAATTGAGCAAACAAATAAACAGTGAGCGGACGAAGGTTATAATAAAAAAGCTCTCACCAATTTATGTTTGCTTATTCACACACACTCTCCCTATTTGTCACTCTCTTGTTTAGACGCTCTCTCTTCTCCCAGTGACAGTTGATGGTTTGAACTGTAGAGTGTCTGACAACTGACTAACTTAAGCCACGATCCCATCACGCTTGTGAAACATTTCCGAAACACTCGCCTTGACCGCGCTGTCACTTAAGAGGCGATAAAGCAAAAATCCAAGCCAAACATTTATGCAGAGTACCATGTGAGAGTAGTTATGGTTTTGTTGTCTAGCGCGATAGCCGAAGCTCACTGGCCGGTCGATCGTCCACTCACTCACACACACATTGATACCTATCCATATGCGGACAGCTGGCAGCAACTGACGATCAGTACGATTTCAGTGCTCAAACGACAAAGTCGTCGTGCTGTGCGCCTGCCTCCAGTGCAGACAAGAAGAGAGTAAGAAAACCCGGCAAATACCCATTACCAGACCGACCAGTTTTCGCTATTCGTTGTGGTAATGACGCGCTGAAGTTGTGTGTTCCTCTCGCGTGTGTATTAAACAGTGCGTGGTGTTTGTGTCTGAGTCTGTGTGCGCGTGTATCGGTGTTGCCAAAAATATACAAAATTATTAAGCGGTAGCTAAATAACAATAATCGGAAACGTTTCTTTTTCAAGGTAAAGTTTCAATTAGCAATACACAGGGGTCGGCAGCTCGTTGCAAAATCAAGCAACTGCAATTTTCAGTAATTTACATACATGTGTGTCTGTTATTCAATTAAGACTTTTACAGTTAAATGCATCTGATGAGGTGCACTTGTCTTTTCAATAAATTATTACAGACGGTTACAGTCTGATAACAATTGTAAGAGAAATCACGCGATGTTTCGTGATCTACGGGTCCAAAAATATGACCGCTCGACAATCAGCTGTTCACATAAGACTTATGTATAGGCATTTTTATGTGTACATCAATCCATACATACATATATAATCATTTGGGGGCGCGACTGCTTCAACATTAAATAATACATAGTATATTTATACATACATAGGTATGTATATATTTATTTGGATCATGTGATGCTTGCTTTTTGATACGTTTTTATAACCAGACTTTGAACAAGTCAATTAATTTTTATGATCAGATAAAATCCAAGGCAAAATACAGCTAGCATTGTAAGGTGACATCGGTATTAGCTATAGTTTCTGTAACCAAATAAACGATCGTTGATCAGAATCATGCAATAGTACAGATAAGAAAAACGGCATCAATTGTCTTTCAGATTAATCATCATTCAGAACATACGTAATACTTGTAGATGAATACGTGATCATTTCTAATTTATTTTAAATATATATATTAACCTTTGAAGTGAAGGGCATACATATATACACTGTATATACTGTATATTGTACAAATGTTTAATACAAAAGATAAAAAAGTCGGGTAAACAAGAAGTCGCTGGTTTTTGGCTAAGCAAATGTGTGTGAATCGACTGATTTATGGGCCATCTGTGGCACGTGGCATGGATCACACGAAATTCTCATTAAATAAATAAATCATAAACGAAAACAAAACAAACACATGCTAGCAATACAAGTTGTATGCTGCGATTTTGATTAATAAAAGTGTTATCAAAACTCGAGCCACAAACTACGAGCCTGATAAGCATGAGACAAAAAAATGGCATGCAAATGTTAGCAACAAGCTTACAGAAGACTTGAACTATAAATAAAAGTTACCCATTTAGTTATCTTCTCTTTTTAAACATTAGTGTTCAATTTATTTCTAATTTAGAAATGCAAGAACGGCAAAAATTGGTATTCTAAAAATAATTTGAGGTCTGGATAAACAAGTGAACCCAAGAACAATTTATTTAGATTTATCTCTAGTGTTTTGCATATGTGAATGTATTAGTAAACATGTTATTGCAAATTTGTAAATTATTCACACAATTCCAATCTTATCCATGCATGTGTACATGTGTGTAATACACTGCGTATGTGTGTGCATGACTTGCAGGTGCGCAAATGACTTTTCGTAAATAAAGATAACTCAAAAAATATTTGAATAATAAAGACACCAATGCTTTAAAGCTATTGCCGTGTTATGGTCAATGTCAAAGCCAACAAAGAAAGCCGGAATTTTGTAATGTTATGCATTACTCGAGCTGCATGTAAAATGAACAAATTGTAAAGTACAGTAAAGCTCCCGCGATGCGTACACCAACTATTTTAAGTGTAAACAACTAATTATCACTTAAACAATAAGCTCACCAATTCAAAAACGACGACGGCAGCGGACAGATGACCACAAGACCCCAGCAGACGACGGACACCACCAGGACACACAGCAGAGTTGCCAATACCACGACAAAATTGTAGTTCTAAGCAGCTGTTTCGCTAGTGTTGCCACACCGGGCACTAGTATTGTGGGTGTGGCAATAAAGGTCTAAAGTGAAAAATCGATTATTTGATATGGCGGGAAATACAAAAATAAATTTGAAATTGTAAAATAATCGAGTTTTTCGAATTCAATAACACTTTAAATTTATTTTGGCCAAAATTAAGAAAGCATTTGCAACAGGTTTGGCTTTTAAACAAAAAGTATTTTGTTAATGTTTGTTAATTAAATAACACGATAAAGAAAGATAGTTAGCAAAAAAGATATGCAAAAACAGCTGATTTACCGGCGTTTCTACTTGCGGCTTTTGATAGGAATACTAATATTTGCCGTTAGAGGCGCCACAGTGCAAACTTGGTAACAAGCTTTGCCGCCTGCGTCATGCCCCAGCTGATTTGTGTATCCTTAAGTTTTGTTAGTTCCTGTAGAACGGTGCGCGTAAAACGATGACATAACACTTTGAGTACCGCCTTTAACAAAAATGATTGCCCTCCAAAAGATTAAAAATTGATTATCGAAATTTCAAAATGTGCGTCATTTCTACGTTAATTAACTCAGACCGCTAATTGCAAATTTAATTAATGAAATTCTGTTTGTATCTTCGCATCTTTGCAGCTTTACAAAATGTCCACCGAGAAACAGGCACGATGGTACTTTGGGGGCCTTGGAAGTGTAGGCGCGGCGTGTGCCACACATCCTTTGGACCTAATCAAGGTCACATTACAAACGCAACAGGGAAATTTGTCGGTGATGAAGCTTGTGCCCCAAATCATAAAGGAGCAGGGAGTGCTGGCCTTTTACAACGGCCTGTCTGCTTCTATTCTACGCCAGATGACTTATTCCACAACGAGATTTGGCGTCTACGAGGTGGGAAAGCAACACGTTAACACCGACACATTCACCGGCAAAATTGGATTAGCGGGTCTATCCGGTCTGGTTGGTGGCATTGTGGGCACACCCGCCGACATGGTCAACGTGCGTATGCAAAACGATGTCAAACTGCCTCTGGAGAACCGCAGAAAGTGAGTTAGAAATAGATTCTTTAAAAAACCAACAGCTATAATAAAATGTATCTTTTCTGTATATTAGCTACAAGAACGGAATTGATGGGCTTATCAAGGTGTATCGTCATGAAGGTTTCCGTAATCTTTTCTCCGGTGTAACCACAGCAACTACACGCGGGGTTTTCATGACCATTGGCCAAATAGCGTTCTATGATCAGATCAAGACGTATCTGCTGACCACACCACACTTTGAGGATAATCTGATAACTCACTTTACGGCCTCTCTGGCGGCGGGAGCCATCGCCACAACATTGACACAACCCATGGACGTGCTGAAAACTCGTTCCATGAACGCCAAGCCTGGAGAGTACAATGGTCTGTGGGATGTCATCCGTCACACAGCTAAACTGGGTCCACTTGGTTTCTTCAAGGGTTATGTTCCTGCATTTGTGCGTCTTGGGCCACAAACGATTCTAACGTTTGTGTTCCTGGAGCAGCTGCGATTAAACTTTGGCTATGAAAAGACCAAGAAATCCAGCACGTAATCCTAACATTCCATCTGTGTAATTTGTGCTACTTAAAAGTTTAAACAATGCTATATGATCTAGTTGTAATTATTGCTAATTAATAACAAATATGCTTTTATTGTTGGAAATATATATGTTGTACATTCATTGAAAAATAGCGTCTTTTTACAGTACATTAAAGTCGAAATGAAGGGAACCCAAACAAATATAGTAAACTACCTAAGAGAATATTTTGCTTTTTAAGACAATTAAAAACTTCAAACTTTCGAGCAACAAATAAGTATCCCAAAAATGGAGTAATTAGTCCGCTATATTCAGAGTCGACTGTTCTGACGCATGTATGTTTCATGTTTGGTTATGAAGTGCACTTGCACAGAATGTCTTGTTATCATATTTCTATTAAAAGCAATCGGACAAATTTCTCTAAAAATAACAAACAGCAATGTTTACAAAATTCGGCCATATGTTGGTCAATGTCAATGTCAATATAAAAAAAAGCCGCAATTAATGCCAAGCTGTCCATGCGACATTGCCGCTTGTTGCGCTCTTCAAATACGCTGTTGGAATAATAATTTGAGAAATGAACTCACCTATAAAAATGTTACGAAACTTCCGTTGCGTTGATAACTTCCTATTTGATTAAACAATAAAACTTTGAAATTCCAGCACAAAATAGAAATACACACGAATTAATTTAGCTGAAATTCCTAAACAGCTGTTTGGTCAGTGCTGCCACCCTTTTAGATTCCTATGAGATGCCATCGGATTTTGTAAATTGTGGTAAAATGGCAACTTTACAGCAGGAGCTGCCATTTTATTAAGGTGCGCGCAATTTTCAAAATTTGTAGAGTTTTTCAATACGTTTGTTTTGACATTTGTCATTGACATATTAAAAATTGGTTTGTTTCTTAAACTAAATTCAAAAAGTAATTTTAATCTTTATTTTAGTTATGGTTATTGCAAGTGCATATTTCGGTTAGCCCTCAGGCAGTTTTTTTATGAAATGTCCGCTGAGAAGCACGCACGTTGGTATTTCGGTGGCCTAGCAAGTGTTGCCGCGGCATGCGCAACACATCCCTTGGACTTACTTAAAGTAGCCTTGCAGACACAACAGGAAAAGTTGCCGGTTCCGTACATAGTTAGTAGAATCGTAAAAGAGCATGGAGTGCTGGGATTATACAGAGGCCTTTCTGCATCCATTCTCCGTCAGATAACCTATTCTACAACTCGATTTGGTGTCTATGAGGTAGGTAAGGACTATGTCAACACAAACACATTTGCCGGTAAGATTGGATTGGCTGGTCTATCTGGTCTGCTTGGCGGTTTTGTAGGCACACCTGCAGATAGGATCCTCGTACGTATGCAGAACGATGTTAAGTTACCCCCAGAAAAGCGCCTAAAGTGAGTGATAAGACTTTGTTAAATCAATGGCATAAATGTATATGAATGCATTGTATATATTTTCTTACTATTTAGCTATAAGAATGGCATTGATGGACTTATCAGGACGTATCGTAAAGGAGGTTTTCGTTATCTTTTCTCCGGCGGAACCACAGCAACAATTCGTGGTGGTTTTATGACCATTGGTCAGATAGCATTTTATGGTCAGATTAAATCGTTGTTGTTAAAGACTTCCTACTTTAATGACAACCTGATGACTCATTTTACCGCTTCTCTGATGGCAGGCATTATCGCCACAACTTTAACCCAACCTATAGACGTTCTTAAGACGCGAACTATGACCGCCAAGCCTGGTGAATTTACCGGTATAAGGGATATTATAAGGCATACGGCAAAGCAGGGTCCACTTGGCTTTTTCAAGGGCTACGTTCCTGCATTTTTGAGGGTTGGACCTCACACAGTTCTAACCTTTGTACTCTTGGAGCAGCTTCGATTGCACTTTGGCTACGAAAAGATCAGACCAACTTTATACAAATTCTGACCTTGTATGCATCACTTCTTGAAGAGTTTTAGATACTTAACTAAATTCTTAAGTAAATTGCCTTTGTTGTTGCGTGAATACATATGGAACACGAAGCTTATGAAACAGTTTTATCATTTCAGGATCTGAAGTTGATATCAAAATTGTAATGAAATGCTATCTAAATTAAAAGCTTGCTGCTAGTGTTACAATTGCTATTAATTAATGATAAATAAAGTGTTTAAATTAAACAATTATTCGTTTATCAGAACTAAAGATGTCTCTGGTCAAAACATGTTCCGTTTCCGCTACATGATGGCATGTTAGCATCAGCTGACGTGGCGTATGCGTATTGCGCACATGCAATGGCTACATGCAATTTGAAAGTAAAATATATACCGTGAATATTTTGAGATAGCCACATATTCAGTTGAAATGTTGAAGTACTCTGTGTATATTTTCTGTCTCGCGCTACTCGCAGGCACTCTCCAAGTAAATGGGGAGGAAGAGCGAAAGGTGAAGTTACGCAACCTTCAAAAGATCAAGGAGGATGAGAAGGACTTCAAGAGTAATGTACAGCTCAGTGAACCCGATGCTGAGGGTCATATGAAAATCAGTGGCGATTTTAAACATCATGTGACCCTGGACAACGAGTGGAAGGTGAGTCAGACATCAATCTATAACACACAATTTTATAAAGAATAATAAATAATTCCTTATTCAGGTGAATATCACGGTTTATCGCACAGACAGTCTGGATAAGGAATATGTCAAGTTTAAGGAACTGCCTCTTATGGGCACCTGCGAATTAATGGCTTCATATTACAAGAACTTTTTCTATGAGAAACTAAAAGATTATTCCAACGCTCCCCACCCGGACTCCTGTCCATTGCCACCGCAGGATTACTATGTCAAAGACTATCCCTTAGATGCATCGAAGTTTAAAAAGTTCCTCGTACCTGGATACTATCGAGTGATTGCCAAGATCCTCAAGGACAATGAGGTTAAGATGGAATATATGACAGAATTGCAAGTGGAGTAAATGCAGCTCCCGCTAATTTCATTTATTGTGAATTAAGCAATAAATAATAAACCTATTCATAGGTTTTCATCTGCTTCAAGATCTCATCGTATACGTATTTCTTGGCCTCGGTGCCCCAAATGAAATCCAAATGAGCCCATTTGTTGAAGGGAACGAGATAGTCAAGTTTCATGTTGGGCAAGTTATCTCGAAGCTTGCGCACATCACCCACATCGCACATCCAATCATTGGCGCCATAATAGAGAAGGACAGGAGCCTTGGCATTCTTTAGGTTATACTCTGGGGGATACATGCTGCCATATTCATAGGGATTGCGGATGACTGAATAATCGAACTTGCGGAAGTAGCCCGAGTTATGTTCTTGACAGAAGTGTATATTCTGGTTAACTGAGGCGCCGGCAGGTGAAGTGGCTTTAATGTGCTCCAGTAGTTCCTGAACAAAAGAAATATTTTATTATATTTTGTGAGCTTATGGATCACGTTACTTACATAGTCCAATTGGTCGGAATCGTAGCCACCAATCAGGAAGACTTCGTTGGCGCACATCTCGGCATGTTTAGAGTCAGCTTGGCACTTTGCAATGCCTAAGTCCTGCTTGAACTTGTTGCTGGGCATGAACTCCATGGAACCACAGAGCTCGACAATGGCATTAGGTTGACCCATGATTGGGGCAAAAGCACGAGTCAAGGGGCTCTTCATGTTACCCATGTAAGCAGCAGGTCCCAACAAATGAGCGGACTTAATCTTATCATTATATGAGGGCTTCTCGGACATCATGACCAAGTAAACGGTGGTGCCCTGGGAGTGTCCCACATACTGCACCTTCTTCTCACCCGTAATCTTCAGAACATAGTCAATCATGGCGGGTACATCGTAGGTACCAATCTCATTCCAGCTGAAGTTCCAGAAGATCTGCCAGAATGTTGGCCAATATTTGTGGGCCTTGGAATAGGTATTACCACGGGCATTACCCATCCAGACATCGTAGCCCGCATCAGATAGAAGGTAAGCCAACGACTTTTTGGGTCCCATGAGCACCCAATCGGAGCTGGAGCTCAGCATACCATGCATAAGGAAGGCAACTGGACGCTTACCAGTATTTCCGGTTTTGGGAGAATACGGAATGCGGTGCATAGTCAAAATGTAGTTGTCTTCGGTTTCAACCTTATGACGCTCCATGGGATAGCCATCATTCTCAATACGTTCGCCCTATTGAAGAGTTTCAAAAAAAATATTACTATTAAAAAAAAATCAAAATTATTATTATTATTGTTGTACAAAAAAAAAGGAAAGGTTTATGACACATTGACCCTAGCTTCAAGGACGTCCACTCCGAATTACTTTAAATTATATATGTAATAACTTTCATTAGTTTTTCAGACTTACGCAATCCGAAATAGGTCTTGCAGCCAAGGATAGACCCAGGACGCCCAATAGAACGGACGCACAGATGATTAGTCTCATCATTGTAAAAGTGTTTTGCGAATACCACTCACGAGCCTTGCCTTATATAGGGGATCTGTTATCGGCTCTACAATATCTTTGAGATAGTACATTGCACTATCTGTTGATAGTATTATTCTCAAAACCAAATTTAGTATACCCCCCGTGAGTTCCATGCGTACGCTCATAAGTAAGTATAGTATATGTAGGTTTTTCTAATCTATTCAATGTTTTGATTTGAGACTATCTAATTTACAATTGCCTGATTTTAAGGAGACCACCTCCGCACATGTCTGTCTGCCACTATCGTTATTTTTATTTTATTTATTTTTTTCAGAAATTTTCAATCAAAATGTCTACGGCTATAAATAAATCCGACAAGTGGTTGGCAAAGTCGATCGAGCGATAGCACGATCGCAATAAAATTTAGTAAAATTAAAATCATGATTGCAGCTGCGAAAATTCTACGAATATCTGTATAGTATTTATTGACTTTTACTTGTCGCATGCCAGTTCTACGCGTGTATGTGTAATATTAAGCCCAATTAAAAACCTGTATTGATTTTTATAGGACACATTCGATTGGTCTACGTATGTCCTGGTATCTTACACGTATGCTTATGAATAACATCCATGACGACCCGACCACAGGGTCAGACCACAACACAATAAGTGCACTTGAAACATTACAAGAATCACATATATGACAGTTTATTAGACAGTTTTGAGTTGAGAAGAACGATTCCGAATTCGATTATCAAACCTTGTCAAGATGAAGCATCAGCAAGTTGTTGT
This sequence comes from Drosophila testacea, assembly GCA_035043265.1. NCBI lineage: Eukaryota > Metazoa > Arthropoda > Insecta > Diptera > Drosophilidae > Drosophila > Drosophila testacea. The sequence continues at coordinate 3,421,903 of JAWNND010000477.1, forward strand.
TGACTATTGGACCATGTTTAAAACATCGGGAATGTGTATATTGTTGGCCATTTCTGGATTTATATTCCTCAAGTCGGTTTTCATCCATCATTTGAGCTTACCTATAGCATTGAACTTTCTGTTAAATTTTCAGAATGGTGCAAACTATCTTTTGGCTGCCCAATCATCTGAAGCGTAATCAGGAGCGACTTGAGGCAATTGCCAAGCAATATGGTAAGGATATGGATGATGACGAACGAGCTGAGTTCGAGAAAATTTTCAATACCGAAGGACCCCTTAATGAGGAGAAATTAAATCAACTGCTTGACAACACAAAAGAGGAACCCAAGAAAGAACAGTAGACCCATCTATATTTTTTCACTTGTACATATTTAAAAAGATTGATTTTTAACAATATAGAGCATATATATATTATTATTATTTATGTATTTTGAAACAATAATTTCTACCTTTGATCTTTGATTACACGTTAGACAATACACATTTACGAAATTAAACAATTCTCAAACAATTAATTCATATCAAGCAACACTTTAGTTATTTATTTAATAGGGTATAGGACATATAAGTATGTATGTAAGTATATATGTATGTAGGGGCTTACGATAAGGAAAAAAAATTATATGCACAAGCAGTTCTATTTGCTACTGATATATTTGGACTTAAAGTCCTTTCCTGCTTCATTGGTTTTTTTAAACGGAGCGAATATATGTTTAAGTTATTCCTACAAATGTATGCTTTGTAGTATCAATTAACAAAGGATATTATCAACTTCAACCTCATTGTTCCCAACTAACTCATATCAAATATAAGAAAGCATGCCAATTTTCTACAAATACAGTATATATTTTATTTTATTTTTAATCTTTTAAAAGCTCAAAATAGCGCAAGTCTCTCAATTTTTCCTCTTTTTATTAAATTCTTTCTATGCATATAAAATCTGTCTTTGTTTTCTAACGGATGTCCTTGTACTTTCTAGCCTGGCAAAAATATCACGAGAGTTTTGCTATGTTACAATCGATTAAACACAAATATAACAAACACACTTTTTTTGATCTTCGTAAGGAAACTAAAGATTACTCAAAATGTTGTAGCTAACAATTCCGAGAGAGCGCATTTCTGAATATGGCAATCAACTTGAACAGAATACAAATTGTTGTTGATCTGTTTCTTGTGTACATTGTGTAAGTGTAGGCTAATAACTTAATAAATATTTAATATAGATTATGAATGTATATTTTTATATATATTCTGATAACTTTCATCTTCTTCAATCGCTGATGCTACGCTCTATTGGCTTGGAGTATGCATTGGAAGCCTAAAATATGGATTGGCCAAGTTAACACGCGCTGCAGGCAACAGCTCCGGATGTTCGGTCAAAGTATCCGACAATGCGGTAAGAAGAACCCCTGAAATTTTACACAAAACACATTATAGTTAACTTTTTAAATATTGTTTATATTTTAATAATACTTACTTAGGACTTTCTTCTGCAAATCGACGGGAATAACGCCGAGATTTCCCTCACGCTCCAGAAATTCGGTCAGCTTCTGCAACTCCTGTTGGGCCTCATCGGAGCCATGGGCCAGCGACTGGGCAAACATAACCTAAACATAACAATATCGTACATAGTTGTTTTCGATTACGAATTAACTATCTTACCTTTGCCAATTTGTAGAGAATTTCTTCTAAGCTGTACTCGTTGTACAAGTACTCAACAATCTTTGCCCTACCCATAGTATCATCATAATCTGTTAGATCCTGGGGAGTCTCACTCTCAAGCGCTTTGAGCTTGTTCCAGAATGTGAAACTGTCCAATGCCTTGGCTCGACCAACCTCCGGGGTCACTCCCCCTTCGGAATCGTTCTCCAAGTGGATATATGGCAATGGTTTCTCTGTGGTAGTGCTGGTTGTGGTTGTTGTGGATGTTGTAGTTGTTGTACTGGGAGGACTACGCTTCAAGTGATTCTGACGCAACTCCTCGGGAAAGATGCGATTGGCATAGGAGCGTTGCAAGAACTCAATTCCCAGACGAATGTCGCGCAAGAATTTTAAAGCACTTTCTCGGGTAATCTACAAAAAAAAATGTACATAGGTTAGAAGAAAGGATTCCTTGAAAATGTGCATCGTAAGTTACCAAGTTCTCATCAATAAGCTCCTCAACTGCTCGAGCAACACCTGTTTCATCACCAGTCCAGAAAACATACTGAGCCATATCAAAGGAGGAGTACTGTCCATTTGGATTTCGGAGCAGACTCGAAGCCGTCTGAAATATAGAAGAGGGAAGAAAAGTAAAGATATTAAATCTTAAGTTTTAAGAAGATAATTCTACATAAATGTTGGGTGCATTAAATACAGAAAATTTATTTGGTTTTGCCAATTCTATGCCAATCGATGAAATGGATTCTGAATTGTCATAAGAACCTTGGCGGTCAGATGGGGCATGCTGGATCTTCGCTCTGTGGTCTTTGCCACTGCCTCAAGCTGGTCAATCAGAATGTCACCGATGGTTTCCTTGTTGATATCATGATTACTATGTGCCGATGGCGACTTGTTTAGGTTGCGTTCTTCATCTTCTGTTCCGACATTCTCTGATGGCTCTCCGGCTACATCCACAACAGGTTCAGAATCACCCTCAGAAGCTAGAGGAACTGTTGCTGCTGCTGAGGTAGTTGGTGGTGCTGGAGTAGTTGTGGTTGTGCTTGTTGACGTTGATGTGGATGCGGTTGTGGATGTGGTTGTGGATGTAGAGGATGTTGGTAACACCTCTGGATTCTGACCAAATGCAAGACGAGCTGCACCGTAAAATGCCTGTTGATTTTTGGGTGGTTTCGTGGATATACACTTTGATTTTTAAAAGACACATATGACGTTTACAAGCAATACGTATGTACATAAAACTATGGGACTGAAACAAAATTGGGATTTGCCTTTACCTTAGCATGTGGATCGGGGGCCGGTTTAGCCGCCGTTTTCGGCTCTTCTAGCTGCGAGCGTTCGCTGTCATCCTTGAAAGCCGCCGTAGTGGTTGTGGCTGAGGTACTTGTCGTGGTCGTGGTTGACATCGACATCAAGGGCGTGGCTACCTCCAATTGACGCTCCAAGTCAGGCATGAGATGGACGGGCGCTTGTTCTTTGCTGCTTGGCTCTGGAGGAGATATAACTTTCTCCACACTTTCCTTTGTGGTGGTTGTTGTACGGACGGTGCTTCCATCATGTTGTCGCTTACCCACGACAGGCTGTTCATTCCTTAACTGATCCAGTTCCCCTACATCATCTTCAATCTGTGGAAAACTTATGTCGTTGCGTTTATCCAGATGCACATTCGACGGATCTGTAAGAATATCATTAGATAACTAAATACATCTCTTAAACATAACAATTACTTACTATAAATATATGGCAAGAGAGCTGGATAGGCTTGTGCCAGGCTCCAACTGGCCACCAGGACAATGGCCACAAAGCTGTTTCCGAACATAATAACTAAACGCAATCTCTGAGATGAACTGAAAGTGACATTAGACGTAATAAATTTGATTAGCTGCCAAAAACTCGATTACATGCAAATGGATTTACATAAAAGAATCTACATATATATGTGACTGTGTGTGTGTGTGTGTGTTGGCTTATACCGACCCAATAGGGAAACACACACATACAGATAAATAATGCTAAAAATAACACAAGAAATCGATAAAGTAAAGCGAAAACAACGAAACCAAAGCAGAACGAAAACAACAAAACAACAAGGAATAGGAGCAGCTTGCTTCTTGTCAATGGGAAATAAAGAATGGAGGAGGATTGAGGAAGAGAAAATGGGGAAAACGACAGCAGAGGTTTGAACACAGAACACGCTAACTTTGATGTGAAATGAACTTTCTGCTGGTTGTTTGCATATGTACATGTACACCACCTACTCACTGGGGCACACACACACACACACAGTCACATTAACAATGTCCTTTGGCAGTAAATTGAGTAAATTGGTCACAGACGCAAATTATCGATGCATTTGGGAGCACTTGAGCACGTTCCAAGTCTCCTTATATTGCGGTCGCTATTAAGTGGCCCTGCAGATGTAATATTTCAGCCAAAATGTGGTTCAACTAGACACATGTAATATATATGACCACATATACATATGTAAATAAATACATATGTGAACACACACAAATAGATCAAACGCACACATATACAACTTTACATACATATATGAATTGCAATAAGTGTATATGTAAGTATCTCATAAGTGTGCTATAATATTTTTCGTTTACGTTAATCGAAACAACCACTTAATAAATATTATTTCCATAATGAAACTTAATTATATTTAAATTTTACCTTCGTTTGATACAATCTTCTAACGGCGTCCTAACCGCACGAAAGCAGACAAGACTCTGACCCGAGCAACGATTTGCGAATTGGCTGTGCTGAAAAAAGCTCGCTCTTGCCGATAAAGCACTATAAGCCCAAAGTTGTGTGGGTGGTGGCATAATGAGGACGCTGGCAGGACGAAAGCTCAAAATGCGTTAAAAAACTTCTGACATCTATGATATCTTCCAATTAAAAAATTGTTTTCGCATTGTCAGTTTCTTAACTAAAATGTTTCTTTTAATTTTTATTATTACTGAAGTTAACATAGATAATTATAATTTAACTGCAGCCGGGGAATGGATCCACACGGTTTTTCCTCAGCACAAACTGAATCTTGCGATTCATGTCCTCGTTATAGATGGCTTTACACTTTTCAAAATTGACACGACGGCGGACCTATAAAATTCGAAATGTATTTAAATTAATTGTCGGACATTATATAGAGAATGTTTAGTCACCTGGTAGGGCTTCTCGTAGAAACGCGTGCGCCGAAATTGATCAAAGATTTCTTCTTTGCCGAGAATGCGGTTAAGCAGACGACATGCCTCCTCCACGTTGTTGTTTTGCACCATCACTGTGCGGGCCAGAAATTGAACGTGTCTCATAATAAATGTCTATTTAGTTTCTTCCAGTTTGTTGATAACTTGGCCAATTGAAGTTAAATAACACCAGGCCGCTAAACAGCTGTTGCAAAAAGTGTATCCATATCGAAAAAATAAAAAAAAAGGTTGTCGACTATGCGTGACTTTCAACCATAAAATATGGACAGCGATAACGATGAATTTACCGCAATTAAACATAATAAACAATTAAACAAACCTATTTTTTATTATAACAAAATAATTTAATTTTTATAAACGAATGTACCTACAATTTAGATAAATCAAGTGGATTCTTTTAGTATATGTTTCATTTTAGTAGCCTTGCAGGGGAGAAGTTTCTTTTAAACAACGTTTAAGAAATATAGGAAGTTTAGGAAAATTAGGGAAAATTCTGCAAATAATTCATGCAATATCTGAGCTTAATCGGTTTTGTGACGCATTTCCGAGTAAACTTTTCCGAAAACTCGTTACCAATTACGAAAATACGGACACATTTTTCTATGCTCACTTTTGTTCACTGCTCATGAGCAGCCCAACCATTCTAGTTCAATTGAAGGATTTATTTTAGTGGTTCAGCTGCTTGTGAACGGTGAACAATGAACAGATCTTTCTATTCAGATGGTCAGCTGTTCATGAACGATGAACGATTATATTCAACTTTTCAATCGTTCGTTGATGGATCAGTAACTTGTTCAACAACAAATTTACTATTAGTTTTAAATTGGATTAAAGACATAAACAAAGTGATTCCATGCTCTTTTGGATATTTAATTTAAATGATAAGAAAATGAAACAGCGATTGCAGGGCTGAATTTTGCAAAAAATATATCGTTGATGAATAATTGAACAAAATGAACGATACAGCTCATGAATAAGTTCAATCGTTCATTTTAATGACCCGTTCATTTGAGCTTATTCAGAACGAAACACATAGAAAATTCATACAAAAAGCGTGGCTGATTCGTAAGCGAGCAGGCTGCTGAAAAGTATTCGATATAGAATTAAAAATTGTAGTAAAAGTGTAATTATTGAAGCGTACTGAAAAACGGTACACATATATAACTATTTGAATAAATTACTTGAATACTCGGCGAAGTTCTGCTATAAAAGGTGAGACCTATTTGCAAAACTGACTAATAATTTTCCTAGCCTTTAGCATTCCATTGTGTGTGTATTTGGCAGACTTCTTTTTGTCCACTCTTTGTTAAGTAATCAGGGGTAATTATTTTTTTCTTTACTAGTTGCAAGTGCAATGTTACTTACATACGCATTTGGCAAAATCGATTCAATAAATTTTTTTCTTTTCTTTCTACCCCAATTAATTTATCTGACGCCAGCGTCCTGCGCGGCACATGTTTTAGCCAAAAAGTATGTACACATAGGTGTATATGTATTCATGTCGAATATATATTTGATTAAAGATTGCATAGTGCACAATTGGCAGGGCTTTCTGTTTGAATCGCACATAAATCAATAGAAAATTCTACAGCGATTTTTTCGCACGTTGCTTTTCACCTTGTCATTGTGTTGGTGCGTTTTTTTTTTCTTCTTTCATTATCGTCTGTTTTGCTTTGTGCTGCCGTTCGCGCAGGGGCAACGGTTACGGTGACCAGGGCTACGTAGCGCTGACGAAATTTTCTAGAAGTTTATGCATGTATGTGTACACGTGTGTGTTTAGTGTGTGTGAGTCTCTGCGTCAGTGGGATTGTATCAGTGCTGCCGACCTTTTAACGGGAAGAGAAGGCATAAGCAGCTAAAATATTTCAGAATTTCACTAAAAAGTCTGGCTTTCTTTGTAAAAAAAATTAATTTTGTTAATGCACTATTTTAATTATTTGTTAGCTTCAAAAAAAACGATCGTATTCAAAAAAAAAAACAAAACCAGAAATCCCGCTGCCCGTTTTCGCAATTTTCCTGCAAATGGGCTATGGAAAAAGCTGAATTGGCAACACTAATGCCACTGAGTAGTGGTGGTTGCGAGAGCAGGTCGGAGTCAGCTGCTCGTTGTTTAAATGTATTCGAAAATGAATAAGCGCAACGAATGGAAATAGAAAAATTCTAGAAAACGTGTTTCCTGTCCCGGCGTAATATCGCTACTGACCTTGAAATTTTCCTTACCGGAAGCAAAATTGAAACGCACAAACATATTATTAAAAGTATTGTTATCATTTTTGTATGTTTGCAGCTAAAATGGTCAAAGAAACAGGCTATTACGATCTGCTGGGTGTTAAGCCCAATGCGACACCCGATGAGCTAAAGAAAGCTTATAGGAAACTGGCCCTCAAATATCATCCAGACAAGAATCCCAATGAGGGCGAGAAATTCAAAGCAATCTCGCAGGCCTATGAGGTTCTCTCCGATGCGGACAAGCGTCAGGTGTATGATGATGGCGGCGAGGCGGCCATCAAGAAGGGAGGAGCGGATTCCGGTGATTTCCGCAACCCCATGGACTTCTTTGAGAAGTTCTTTGGTGTCGGCTTGGGCGGACAGGGAGGCGGTGGTCGTCGTCGCGAGCGTCGTGGCAAGGATGTGGTCCATCAGATGTCCGTGCAACTGGAGGAGCTGTACAATGGGGCAACACGTAAGCTGCAGCTACAAAAGAATGTCATTTGTGACAAGTGCGAGGGACGCGGTGGCAAGAAGGGCAGCATAGAGAAGTGTACTCAGTGCCGAGGAAATGGTGTCGAATCACGCGTGCAACAAATTGCACCCGGCATTGTGCAACATATCGAGCAGGTGTGCCGGAAGTGCTCAGGCACCGGGGAGTGTATACAGGAAAAGGATCGTTGCAAGAACTGCAATGGGCGCAAGACGGTGCGGGAGCGGAAGGTGCTGGAGGTGCACATTGAGAAGGGAATGCGTGATGGGCAGAAGATAGTATTTACAGGCGAGGGCGATCACGAGCCCGAATCTCAACCGGGTGATATCATTATACTATTGGATGAAAAGGAACATTCGACGTTTGTCCATGCGGGCACGGATTTGATGATGAAGATGCCGCTGCAACTGGTGGAAGCCCTGTGTGGCTTCCAACGCATTGTCAAAACAATGGATGATCGTGATCTTTTGGTTGCCACACAACCCGGTGAAGTTATACGACATGAGATGACCAAGTGCATTGCAGAGGAAGGCATGCCCATCTTTAAGAATCCCATGGAAAAGGGCACGCTGATTATACAGTTTGAGGTCATCTTCCCCGACGTGATCAATCCATCAGTTATACCGACGCTTAAGCAGTGCTTACCACCGGCACCCGAGATTGACATTCCAGTTGATGCAGAGCATACAGTTTTGGTAGGTTTTAAATTAGATCAGCAATCGCTGAGACATGCTAATCGTCTCTTTGAATCGATTCTTACAGGAGGACTTTGATCCGAAACAACGACGCCAGCAACACCAGCGCATGGCCTACGATGAGGATGATGGTGGCTATCAAGATGGACCACGCGTTCAACAGTGCACCTCCAGTTAAGCGGCCTACATTTTAGCATTAAAACATACACACCCTACAAACCAATCCAGGCGATCTGTAGTGTGTCCCCTTCGCCCTGGGTAATAATGTAACCAAAATCAAATCGTTTAAACACACTTGATTAGAACTTGCTGCTGACCCCATTCCTCCCATGGGGCAATATCCGAACACCTAGCACCACAACAACAACTACAACCACTACCACCACCAACAGTCAAGTGTGGCAATTGCATCCATTGTATTACCCGCAAAAACAAAAACAAAACCAAAATTAAGCTCGCAAGAACACCACAAAATCAACCCCCAAATTGATAAAACAAATTTATAGTTACATGGCTTAGGATCAGAGATGCTCTTCAGACTACGAGATATGCAAAACTATGATATAATATATATACATATATATATATGTATGTATATAGGTATAAATACTTATCAAAATATGCACTACATTAACGCGTGGTTCAACAACCTACATATAGAAGCAAATTGTTTAATTCCGTTTATGTTGAGTTGAACATTTTTACGATGAGAAATGAGAAACTAAAAAAAAGAAAAGAAAAAAACTTTAATTCAGTCGCCACTAGAACCGCATATAAAGTCCGCGAAAACAACGCGTGTAAGGACAAGTTTAAGTTATTTAATTCCAGCATAAATAAAAGCGTTAGATTAAACGGATATAACAAATAAAATAATTAATACACAATTTCAACATTAAACTTGTTACGAGATTTTGTTATTGTAAATGGAACATGGATCGCGTCACATTGGCAATTATCAAATATCATCATATCAATATCATATGTATATAAACAATTATTCATCTGTCGGCGTAAACAATTAGCAGAAGACCCATTTCAAAGCAATCAAGTTTACTTTACAAATTTGTTGCAAATTTATTTACAAACAAAAGATGACTACAAATATAAATATTTATATTGGGAATTTAGCGTGCAAAGTTTCTCAGAGCAGCGACAACTCCTGTGCCATAAATCAACTTGCTTTCAATACGTTCCCAAGCTTCCTCTTGCGCTTTGGAGACACTGCGTAATGATTCAACAAGCTGTGGGGATTCGGTGAGACTGAGGCCATGGGAGCGAAGGTAGACGCTTAGATAGGATTGGGCTAGCTCAAAGTCTAGATTAGTGCTTAGCATAAACTCGATTAGTTTGAGGAACTGCATCATTGCCAGCATTGTGCCACCGGCATCGGGATGCAGTGACTTGATCTCAAAGTCCACCATGGACGGACCCAACTGGGTTATGTGCTTTACAGCGGACTCAAAATCGTTGTCGGTTGCAGTTGCCTCGAGGAGTTTGCCAAAGGCAGTTAGATTGTTGAGTGTTAAGACCTGCAATAGTTTGGATCCATCGTTGGTTGCCGCATTTGCGACATCAAAGCGCATCTCAAGACCCGAAACTGTGGGCAAAAAGAAGGGTGCCTGCTTGGGAGCCTTTGGCGGTGCCTTGGGCTTGTTGCGTCGCTTAATTAACTCCAGATCAAGCAGATTTTGCCAACGGGATGCAGCTAGACCCGATAGAGTAATTAGTTCTGGAGTCAGTTGCTTGGGAGTTTCGTATTTGGCATCAATTTCTTCGCCCTGCTCAACGTTGTCCTCGTCTTCATCGATTCCTAGCTCCTGCATGGCGTCCTCCAGATCCATGGCATCGCACATATTTGAGGGCAGTCCCACATAAGGAGCAGGCTCATATGGATCAATAGAACGCAACGAGACCTGATTGAATAGTGTCTTATTTGCCCACAGATAAATGCCCAGCAGATTGACGTGAGCGGTGGCCAAAAAGTCACCACATGGCGACATGGTGAGCGAGATGCAGGGACGCTCCACGCGGAAATGATCGATCATGTAGGAAGAGGGAATGTCCCACACCTTAATTGTGGAATCCATGGCCGCTGTGATGAGCCAACGACTGTCTGGACTAAAGGCGAGATCATTGAGCTTCGCCGTGTGCCCGATAAACTTGCGCACAATCACACGAGTGTTCATGTCCACCACATAGACCTTGAATGTCTCCAAGCCAATGGCCAGCATGGAACTCTCGCGATGATGACGCATTAGAGCAACACCATCTGCTAGACGGAGTATTGCCAATGGTTTTTCAGCTGGAAAACGATGCAAATTAAGAGCTATTTGGTTAATTAATAATGTTGTATGCTCTTACCTTTTCCCTTGAACATCCAGAATTTCACCAGACCCTTGGTACAACCAGAGACCACATATTGATTTAGATTATCGCTGGCTAAGCCTCGCACAGCTGCGTCATGAGCTGCTTCAGGCGCACCATAGCTGCTGCGATGCATTCCCGATTGAATGTTAAAGCGTTCTACATGGCCACTTGAGTAACCAATGATAACAAAATTGCCGCAATTCGTTAATATAATCGATGTTGTTTCACTCTGAAAGTTACTGCGATTCTTATTTTGAAACTGTGCCGGAACCAAGCGATGTTCTCCCATGCGACTTTTATCAAAGGTCCAGGTTGTAGTCTGTATAACACCAGCATGTATGGCCGCAATGTTATCCCATTCCCTTTCACGTGTTGTGTCCGAAGTGAACTCCAGAATTGGCGGCATGCTGAACTTGTCGAACTGGAAGCGATCTATGGGTGATAAAAAACGTCTAATAAGTAAAGAACAGATTAAAGAACATTGATGCTTAGTTACTTTTCTTCTTGGTTGCCTTGGGATTGTAAGTGGCTCTGCCCATGCTCTTGTTAAGCGACTCCGAGAGGGTGGAGAATACACGCAGTGTGCTATCTTCACCGGAAGACAGTATAGACACACCAGATCCGCCGTGATAACGTATACAAAGCGGTGGCTTTGTGTGACCCTCACGAATGCGTAGTAGACGTGCTCCGCCATCGGGCATGTCAAAAATAAAGAGTTTCATCGAATTGTCTGGCGATGTGGTAAAAACAACAGGTTCACTAGGTAGACAGATGGTCGTAGTTACTTTCTCCTCATGTGCCTGCAGCTGTCCAGCTAATTTACGCTGTTCTAAATTCCAGAATGCCATGTAACCGTTGCTGCAAGCGGAAACTAAAATAGGTGGTCCATCTGTGCGGAACGAGAGTCCGGTGACCATTCCCCAGTCCTGCTTGAAGGTCACAAGAACCGTATCGAATTTCAGGTTCAACACAATGATGGAACCATCTCCATGTCCGACAGCAACCACATCCAATGCTGGAGCTGGTTGAATGCACGTCACCCGACTGTTGTGTCGACTGATGGTGCACAGAATGGTATTCTTCTTGATGTTCATGATCTTCAGCTGACCCTGCTGTGAGCCCAGAACAATTTTATTGATGTACGTTGGCGGATGAGCCAGAGCCGTAATATGGAACTCTTCGGCCTTAAACGGCACATCCAAATACACATCATCGGTGCGTATGTTCCAAACTTTCAGCACATTGCTGTGATCTACGGCAATTAGATTCCCGCCAAAGGGCAAAATAATATGCACATCACTCTCATGGCCACGATACACATGCCGTATATGCTTGCCTGCTCGCCAGGCATAGATGCACTTGTTGCTGGCCGTATACGTGTGCAGTCTGTCCGTTGCCATGGCCGTAATCTCATCCGGATGCAGTCCACTCACATGCAACAGACGCATATGATTGGCAGTATACACTTGGAAGGAGCGGCCAATACATGTTATTAACAATGTGTCTCGACGACGCTGCACGTAGCGAGTTACGGCCGGCACATGGTTGCTCACATAGCCAAGGGCACGATTACGTCGAAATATCTTACTGCTCTCCTTAATAACGGCCCTCGGCTCCTCGTCCGTTGCCGGCGATTCCTCCGCCTGCAGATGCGTCATTTTTGTTTACTTTTATATACACCACTTTTAATATATGTTTTAACAAACTTTCTTCGCGCTTTTCATGTTTATGTTGTGTTCAAGCACGTGTGTTGCAGTGCTGCCATATCTTCGTTTTTCAGGACCAAGACTGCCAGACTCTGTCAATAAGAAGAGTCTAGTTCCAAAAGTAAACAGCATGATAGGTGGCGGCGCCCACCAACAAAAGATGGCGCCATCAGCAATGACTACTTTCTTAAACAGAATATTTAAAAGAAATAAAGGCCAATAATGGTATGATGTGATTATTTTGATTAGAGGCAGTCACGTTTAAAGCATCAGAGCGGAATAAATTATATAACAACAATAAAACACAACGAAATTGGGACAAGAGGTGACAGTCCTGGGGGTCAGCTTGGTACATACGCACTCTATAGATGGCGTCAGCTTGGGTGCGTCCACTTTATAGATGGCGCCTGTTGCAAGTAGGAACGCGCGCTTATTTAAAAATAAACTAGAAAACTAAATTATAAGAAACAACCGATTTTTTTCAACAATTATTGAAATTCGAAACTAGATAAAATTCAAGAGCATTTTTTGACATATCTTTCGTCTTTGTAGCCCTTCTGGTGGCCTAGTTCCTTCAAATGAGTCCCAAAACATCTGGATATTTCAGGAAATTCTACAAAAAATCTATGCAAAATTTCAATGGTTTTTATTTTCGAGTGAATTTTTTGGGTGTCCAATCGACAAAATTTCGGGGGTCACTCGATATCGGTGACCGGAGTTGTCAGGTGTGTCCAATTTTGGCGCCACCTCTTGTTTGCTACCGCTTGTTTTTTGGATCTACCATTTTGTCGTGGTAGTGGTGTTTTGTTTGCGTTAGCGACTGCTGTGTGTGTGTTTGAGTGACCTTACACAAAATACGTTGGCTGTTGATTAAAGTTTTTGCCAGATATAAAACAATAATAACAGTTGAGATTCTGCAAATTGTGCGCAAGATGAGCGAGGCGGCTACGGCTTCAATTGACGATAATATTGCTATCAAAAATTGACTCCTGTCCCTGGCTGTTACATCGCTGTAGCTGTTATCGATGAAAATTTATAATCAAATTTAAATATGCACATAATTAAAATCAGACATTGAATTTCCAATTTCTCCCTTTTTTGCCAAGATTTTAAGAAACTAGTTTTTTTTATAATTTCATTTTATTCAATAGCCCACATATTCGTAAACATATATACAATAAAAGCTCTTGTGATCATTTTATAATTGCATTTTAAATTAATGATATAGTTAGAATGTATTGGACTCATTGTGCTACATTCAGGATTATTTTGAAATTATGTATTTGGTAAAAATAATTTTATAAACTACACAAGTATGTAAATATGTACATATATAGTCTTTCGTCTTTTTCAAACAAAACATTTGTTTAGAGCAATAAAAAACACTGCGACTGCATTTTCCCATAATTTTATTTAAAAAGTTGTGCCTGCTTTTTTTTATATACTGAAATTCTTACCAGCCCTTAAAAATTTCAGATGATTTTCTATTTTCACAGTTTTTATGCAAGTAGCGAAAATTTGTTGCTCTATGTGTAGACACCTATGAAACATTGTAATAAACATTCAATATTAATTGTTGTTACTGTTGTTGTTGTTGTTGTTGTTCGTGATTCTGAAGAAAGTGATTCGTCTGGTTCAGTTGAAAAGTCAAATGCTGTGCTTAGTTCAGTGCATTCATCGCCAATTCTCGGTTGAAGTTTTCACCGGAACTGGTGAGTGGATAATCCAATTCGCCAAGACGAGGCACAGGTCGATGTGGGCGATTAAACTGTAAAATGTGAAACTTATATATATCAATAAATTAAAGATGAGATGTGCAACCTACCCATGATTTCATAATCTTGTAGAGCACCTGTCGGGAGGGATACTCATCAAACTCTGAATCGGGCACAGCGGGCCCCTGTTCATTTGGTGTTAGCATCGGCATCAGTCCATTAGGACGCACAAACTCCTGCTCAAGGCCGGGGGCATTAGGAGACGCAGCTCCGCCAGTTCCAGCGTTTAAGGAGCGTTTCCCATGCCCACCATAACAGACATGCCCATAGGCCTGACAGCCCTCTGTAAAATGCAAAGTGCAAAATGCAAAATGGCAAAATGAATTAACCATCGTCGACTTTCGTAAGATATTACAAACGCCTTTGGGCCAAAAATTGTAATCGATATTACACCTACACTTACGCATATACCCTCAGCATACACACAGTCTTACACCCCCTCACGCACACCCACACGTTATTAACTAGGAGTTCCTCTGGCTGAAAAAAGTTGCTGAACCCAAATGCGTATGCATTCCCTTAGCGCAGAATTGAGGCAAACTTTGAACCATTATGTGAAAATTATATATGGACAAACATTTGCTCCTCTCGTCTGTCTGGTGACTCTTGAAATCTTTAATCGCTTGCCAATGCTCTGGAGAGACATCGTTTGATAAGCATTTGACCTACGCTTGTGTGATTTTTTATTCCTTCGCTTTTTATTTTGTGAACTCATGTATTTTTGTGTGTACATTTGTTTATTTTATAAATCTGCTTTGTGTGAAAAGAAAACTGTTGACTCAATTCTATTGCCATTTTTTGAGCTTCCGCTTATACACAAAATAACAAAGAGTATATTTCAAGGCAGCTTCCCACATGGGAGTTGTTCTAGCTTTTGACTTCTGTCATTTTAAACCGTTTGGAATTCGCTTGGGAAGCATAAATAGACACATAAACAGTGTTAACACATTTTCTGCATAATGCTAATCTAACTAAAGCTTTAGAAAAAAAAAAACTCAGAGGTTTAAACTTTAGATTTTCTATATTCATAGCATTGAAAGCACTGATTTAAAAATTTAAAATTTACGCGGTATTCCCAAAAGCAAATGATGTGAAAACAATTAGTTGAATAACTTGTTGTTAATAAACTTTTCAATAGCGAATCTGCCTGTTGTTTTTCGCTTCAATTAATTGGATTTTATCTTATCGTTGCATTATGAAGAAATGCAGAAATGTTGCACAATGCAACACCTTGCAACAACCATCCCCTTCATGCAGCATTTAACGACGTGGCAGCTGCATAAACAAAGCCACAAAGGAGCAATGTCAATGGCGTTGTCGTTGTCCCTGTCAATGTGAGGTCGACGTTTGCTTGTTTGTTTTCCGTTAAAGTTAAACTGTAACAATTGATGCTGCCAGCCATAACGGTAAAGACGCGTATGTGTGATTGTGCGTGTGTGTGTGTGGTTGAGTGTGTGCAAATGCTTGTTGTGACTTCCGCATGTCAGCCATTTATAGCTTTGTTTTTTGCGCTTGAATTAAATGAATTTTTCATGACAACTCAAGTGGCAATTGGCTAGTGAGAGGTGTCATGTGGCAAGTACTATAATTTAATATACATAAGAGCACTATTTAAATAGCCACATTAAACAAGTTATTGCTAACCAACTATGTGTACTTACTTTTGGCCTGGCTCTGTTGGGCGGCCAAAACGACGGTGCAGATGACGAGCAGCAGCAGCGAAATTGTTGATTTCATTTTAACTGCAAGTAGAAAGAGAGAGAATAATAGGGGAATTACAATTAAAGCACGTTCATATGTAAGTTTATTCCTTATGATGGCACCTGTTGAGATCATGACAATGCGCAGAATACTCTGCCCCTGCGGGTATGCTACGCTAATTAGAAAACCACAGCACAAAACCAATCAAACAAGTCATATGCATTTAAGGAGTTAATCCTGGGCACAAAACTTTTGAACTTTGATTTATGTTACAGCCACACACACACACATAGACAATTAGTGTGGTTGTGTGTGTGTGTGTGTGTGTGTTGGCTGGTTCGGAAAGTGGCAAACGCACAACTTAAACTAATTCTTGTTTATTACGTGCTTTGAATTTACTAATCACTTTTAGCCCACAGCTTGCGGACATTTCTCTGCAGATGAATACGAAACATTCACAGATAAAAGATAAATCATTTAATATTGCACGATTCACATGATTTACATGGCCTATGAACTCAATTAAGTTTGCATGTAAACAGTTTTCACAACTGTACATCAATCATACGACGCGTGTGCTGTATGAGAATGTACTTAAATTATAACGCACCCAATCTCGTGCCCAACTGTAACTGTCTGACTGGACTCGTATTAGGAAATGACAAACTCACCTCGGGATCGAACTGATTAGTTGATACTCGACGGGTTTATATAAAGGAAACGAAACTTAAAAAAAAGCAAGCATGACACGTTATATAGTCATATACGAGGGAAGCTTTGTTTATCAGCTGAGCACAGTAATTATTATTTAAATTTATTAATTAATATAGTTTCTGGGAACTTTGTTTCTATATACACATATAACTAAATATATATGTGTTTAATCACAGATGCGCTTGAAATTTACAAACTATTTCTTTGATTACTTTTCTAGGCAAGAGCCACAGCCGAATTTTTTCGACGATTTCACATTTTCAAACGCTGCCCGCCGACTGAAATAAACATTTCTAGATCTCAAATCTCAGACCTCAGTTTTTAGCTTAGCTTGTCCACAACTCAAGTCGTTTGTTGATAAGTCTGACTCGTGTTACGCATCGTATTTATTCGTTGGCACCTCAGCATATTGGAGGCTTCATTATAAATAGCGTATAACTCTTAAGCTCAGTCTATTTTCTGTATCAAATGCATATATGGCTGTACAATTTATGGGCTGATAAGACTTGTACTTGTCTTTATTAAACTCGCATTATTTGCAGCTACTGCCAATCAATAAAAATCAACAAAATGCCCACCTACACACAATTCGAAAACAATAATATTATTGTTATTACATTGTTTATCAGGCAACTCAAGCAAGCGGACCATGTGTCAACACCCTACGGTTACTATGCCTGGCTTATCTATTCTCTGTATGCCCTCTTCATAATAACGTTTTAATGAGTTCCCATCCATAATATCCGTTCTGTGGCTTTTGGCCCATATAAATCAATTTCAAAAACTTTCCACAGGTGCAGCTGTCCCCAATCATTTTCCCCATTCCTTCCCTGCTCCTGAAATAGATCAACATTTGCCATAACTCAAGCTTATGAATATCAATGTCGAAGTGTTTCCGTGTGAAATTTTTCCTTATCATCCCAGCCCAGCTGATAGTGCAAATGTTCGTATACTCAATAAGTATACAAAAAAAAATACAATCAATTGGATTAATAATAATCGAGCAGTTTATAAAAGCGTGCCTACGGCATGAAGCTAACCAGATGCGGTCAAAAAGGGTATGTTTGTGATTGGGGGATCGCGATCTGCTTAGCTTTGCACAATAGGACGCTCCAAAGGTCTGGTATATTATACACAAACTACTTAAAAGCAACAAATCAACGCTGATTACCGACACCTGAGACATCGTCATGCCAACTATTCAAAACAAAAGTAAAATGGTATAAAAGCAAAAGAAATCAACAAACTGCGGTGCAGACTTTTGCGGTTAAGTTAAAGTTAAAAATAATTAAAGCCTTTCGAGCTGAATGCACTTAAATTAACAAAAGTTAGGGCTTATTTTAACAAAACAAAAATAGATTTAGCAAAATTACAGGACTATGAGCAGGACCAATTGTTTGAGCTTTATAGTTGCCAGCAAGTAAAAGTTATTTTTATAAAAATGTTTGAATACAAATTATGTTTGAAACTTAACTATTCATCTACTTAGGTTCTGATTACCCTTTGGGCTGGCAACTTTACAAGTCAAATTTGTTGGCTTGTTTTTTACAAAATAAACGAAACGACTCAGAATCAAATTTATAGTGTTGTTTTATTTAAATTTTGTAACATACAAAGGTATGAGGAAAAAAATGCTTTGCCCCAGGTAAAAATGTTTCTAAACACGGCGCTGACTATCAATCAGATTCCTACTTATGCTATGTTCACATTGCGTAATATTTAGGTGGCACAGCGCTAGAGTGTTGCATCTAAGTTTCCGAAATTTGAATTGCTGATTTTGAAGCCCAGATGCAGCCCTAAGGCTCTGTGCCAAGCTCTGTGACGCAATGTGAACCTAGCATTAAGTCTGTGCAAGCTATGGGGCATCAAAACTTCGCCCACACTGATAAAAATAGCCTCTTGTATTAATATAATGCTTAATAGACTTAACTTGTAATTCGCTTTTCTTTTTTATTCGCAAGGGAAGGTCTCAAACTTGATTTAAAATGCAGAGACTAGCATTTCGAATTTGCCTTTTCGAGTTCTTAATAACGTACTTTATAAAGAAGAAGATATTTCATTCATCTCTTGAATATAAAATGCATTTTAAGCCATTTTCGAAAATAATCAGTTGTACCAAGTGAAGCCGCGAATAAAGTACGTTCATCAAAGGTTTCATAGATTATGTTTATATATATGTAAAACAAGGCCACCTTAACTGCTGAAATTTTTAAATTGTTAAAACCAAAAAAAATGTAGGGCTGATTTTTCATTTTATTGATACAGCCTACTTTATGAAAATGTTACTTTACCATAAATATAGGATATAAACATTATTCGTTTTCTCATTTTGCCCTTATCAAAATATTTATATTTTTTAATAATGTGGCATCTTAGTGCCCTGAAACGGGCAAAGGTTGCTAGATTTAGTACAAAAGCGTTGGCACTAAATTTAAATTTGTGTTTTTTATGATTACAAATCGGTAAAATAAAGAAAAATTTGTATTTTGGATTTCCGTCTCGGTAGTAATGCTTATCAGATACTGAATAGAAAACTGTAGATTATACATAATGCATCTTGTGACCCGTTATATTTTATTTCTCAATTTTTTGTTTACGGCGTTGCATAAACAACGAGTTTAACCATAAATAAATTAATTTAGTAGGCTAACGTTGAGAACTTAAACTGAGGCTGGGACTAAATTTATGACAAGAAAACCAAATTTCTCTTATCGACAAGTTTATCAAGCCGTTAAGGCAAAAGTCAAAATGAGAAATCGGCCCTTTATATGCTGATATGATTTCAAAGAAATGTTTAATATTGAGCGCATTAAAGGTTTATAAAAGTTTTCAAACGAAATGCAGTTCTTAAATTAATAAGCATCTTTTTGCTTTAACCTTAACCAGATTCGCAACAAGTTGTTGTTGTTGTTTGTTTTTGTTGCTCACTTGCTAGGAGCAAGTGAAGTAAAATATATATTTGTACAAAGCAGTCTACTGCATATTAGGATGCATGATTTATGCAGCTGTTTTCAGTTAACGTGTTGTCTTTTGGCCTAAGTTTGTCTTGGGCAAATGAGAAGTTCTGCTCATACTCAAAGACGAGTTTCAAGTTGAAAGCAACTGCAGCCCATGGCGGCTTATTAAAAATTAATCAAAGCAGAGCAGAGATGGAAAAGTTAAGCGCTTCTCAAATGATTGGAGCACTTAGCGAGCAAAGCTCGCAGTTGAAGTGAAAGACCACGTTAAATGACCAGTAATCTAATTTGATTCAATTAAATTGAACAAATAAACAAGAGCACAAATTATGGCCAGAGGGTCTAATAAATATTTGGCATGGAGATGAGATTCTGTAGACCAACAACATTTAATGAGAGTAGAGGAAATTAAAAAATACGATGTGAGCAGGCAACAGCCTGGAAACCAAGTTAAAAGTTCACTTACCAATTTTGTATATATTTTAACTTTTGTTATGTGAGTATAAACTGGTAAATTATACACCCGAATATTGTGGTCAACACAAAATATACTAATTGATATTTAAGTGAATTTTAGCTTTATATTTTCTGAAAGGATAAACACTTTCACTTAATTTAGTTAGTCTCTTTTGATTTGACTGTTATCCCGCGCTTGGTGTTGATGTCGCTCGACAGCAAGCCAAAAATCGTTTGATACCGTTAACGGCACACGGCTCAGCTTTATACTGCAGGACGACAACGCTCGTAGTATCTGTGTGTGAGTTTGTGGGAGTTTCGGGTGTGTGGGTGTGTGGGTGTAGGGTATATCACAACCAATCAGAAACGAGCTACAAGCCGAATGTCACACGAAGCTTTTACCGTTCAATCTGTATGCAATGGCATATTGGCCAAGTTACGTGTATTTGGTAGTTAAATGCGTAGGTGCTGTAACAATTGGATAGGCCGGGAAAACGCATTATAGCCCGGCTAAGGTAAAAGGCAAAAAGGCATTCCCTTTGAGCCTTCACATGGCAACTTTTGGGACGTCAAATTACGCTCAGATTTATATATGTTATTCTGACTTCCAAGTGCGTCATCTGCATAGATATCAATGAATTTAACAGACAACTGTTCCCTGTTGACGCATAAAACACACTCTTGGCCAACAACAATCTTTGCCGCGGGCCAAAGGAAAATAGTAACAGTAATTGTTATTCCCTTGTGGGTGGTAGTTGTTTTTAATTGAATTATTGCCTGTCTTTGATTCGCGAATTCAAATCAAATATCTCCAAAGGGAAAATTAACTGAAATAATATTGATTGACATGCCAATGACTTGTTTACAACAATTACCTTCAATTGTTGCC
The DNA here is from genome assembly GCA_035043265.1 of Drosophila testacea. NCBI lineage: Eukaryota > Metazoa > Arthropoda > Insecta > Diptera > Drosophilidae > Drosophila > Drosophila testacea. The sequence goes on from JAWNND010000477.1 coordinate 3,442,738, forward strand.
AGAGACAGGATAGAAACAAAGCTTATCGCATCAAGAAAAATTACATCGATAAGCAGCTGTTGCTGCCCTGAAAATAAAACTCTATATACAGATCAAAATATTTGACATCAAACAGTAGCTGCTCCCACACATATTAGCTCTATCAATCTACGATTATTAACAATCTAATAAACATACATATATATTAATCAGCTTGTTGTGCATTTTAGCAGTGATGAAAATCCGGTTCCAACTTTGGAGCATGTTAAATAAGCAATTTGAATACTTAAATGATACGCTAATCCCAGATTGACGATTAAAGAACAACATTAATTTTTATATTTTTTAAATCTTTAATTATAGTTTTAGAAATGGACGGCTTGCAATGCAAAATTCAGCATAAACAATATTAAACAATATACAAATTAAAGAGATTCAAAATAATTGCCAAGTAAAGCCATAATACATTTTTCAGTTAAGAGCTTAGTCGGCCAAGTTAAAAAAGGTAGCGAGCCAGCAAGAGAGTTGTTAAAAGCGCACTGGCTTTAACCAGACCTGGGGCAGAGTTATGCTGGGCACAGATGCGAGGCTGGGGAGCTCCGACGTATTGGCAAACGGTTCCCACGAAGTTCAGCTGGGCACGCTCATTGACCTTCTTGTCGAATTGCTGTGAAGAAATGAAAGATTGGCATCAAGTCTAAATTGTGCAAATATTGAAGACTCACCTCATTGAACAGAATGGTGGGCACATTGGTAAGTGGTTCCTTTAGCTTCATGGTGATGTCGCCAGCGATGCGGAGCAGAGCACTGCCTTCGGTGGTATTTGCACACACCTTGATGTTCTCCCAGTTAATTTGACTCTCACGGGCGCAACGTTGGCCAGGATACACATTGTCCGGGAAGTTATTGCCTGCCTTCATCAGACAGTTGATAAAGTCCAGAGTAAGAGATTCGCGGGTGGACTCTAGTCGGTACGAGTCGGATTGGATTTTTTCAATGGCACAATTATGCACCTTGTTGCCGTAGCACTCATTAGGGCCATGATGGCAAGTAAAGGTCACATCCGAGCCTTGTGTGGTGTACTGCATGTGGCATAGAAGATACAAATGAGACATTGTTGGTCCTAAATCGTGTCGGTCACTCACCTGGGATTTGCCATAGGGCACAAATGTGATATCGACCACATCGCGCAGTTCACTCTTCATAGCTGGATAGAGTTGCTCCGTAATAAACTTGGCGCTGTCCGGGCACAGGGATTCGTAGTAAACAGCAACAGGCACCTGGTTTAGAACAAACCAAAATGAGTCAGTATCTTATGTACATAAACATGTGCATGTCACATAACAATGGAACGGGAATGAAAATGGAAAATGGGAAACTCTTGGGCTTTAAAGTGCATGTGTGTCTATTGCCATTTTGTGTCAGCCAATTTGCATTTTTACTGCACATGCAAATCAGTTTCGGATGAGTTAACACAACCAAAATGTGAATCTGTGACCAAACATTCTCAACAGGCTTCGTTTTGTAATTGAAAAGCCATTGTTCAATAGCTAGACAAATCATTTAACTATTCACTTGACATTCAAACTAGTATTAATCATGATTGCATAAAAAATATTCAAATAAAATCATTGCTCAGTTGGTGCTTATAACAAGTTTAACAAGAAAAAAATTTAATCTTTGGCACACCAAACACTGCATACCCTTCCAGAATCCTATATTTTGTTTTCAAATTATTGCTGTTATTTAAGCTGTATTATAAAGTTGTCCGATTTGAACAAGCAAGACAAAACACAAACATTTTTTCATACTAAAGACATATCTTCGACCTGATGGAGTAATTAAATCCGATCGACTCTGGAATATGGATATATTAAAGTGTTCTGAGACGCCTCCTTGAATGCATTACACATTTTGTGACAAAATGATAATACCTATAACAAGGGTATACATAAAGAACAAGTTCTAAGCCAGCTAAATTTCTATGAATAAAAACGTAACTTCAAAAGAGAATTCAAAAGAAATTATTTCTTATATACCAAAAAACAAAGCTGTTTAATTAATATTTATTAACGTGGATGACTGTCAATTGGAGTTCAGAATAATAAACATATAAAAAGAAAAAATATTACTCATTCAAGCTTCAATCCCCATAATAAGTACGTACTACGTAGTTAGAATATAAAAATCTGTTAAGGAATGCTTACATATAATTCCCAAATAAAAATGCTTTTAGTCTTTTATTAATGTATAGAAAAGTGTTTTGGTACAAGCTTTTTCCCTTTAAATTAATAAGAAATTATTTAAAAACAACTATTCTTTAGTCACAAAATGTTCTGTCACAATGAGTATGTCAATATGACTCAGCACGAAAATCTTCCTCTGCGTGTATAAACTTTTGTTTTGCTTTTTGAATAAAAATTGTGATTTTGCACTACTCTGTGATAAAAATAGTAAATAAGTTTAATATAGCAATTTTGTATTCGGAGCAGTTTCTATTTTATAATTTAATTATTATAGCTAATCATGTTCGTGCCTAAGCCGGCAATCGGATGCGCACTACGAATTAACTGCTCAATTTAAAGTTGCCAACGTAATCCATCAACTGTTTATTTAAATACAAACATACATACATATGTATGTATATACAATGTACATATGCTTAGTAAGCAGATGTACATATATTTACATATATGTATTTGTTTATTTTCCTTAACAAACGGAATTTACCTATTGTTAGCTTCTTTGCATTTAAAGTTCTCACAAAAACAGAATGAGAATATTTGTGACCTGCATACACATCACTACGAGGGTGGATCAGTAAATACCCGTGTTAGCCATGAAGACACAGGTTTTTTTTTCAAAAAATTGTTTTGATCGATAAGTGATCTGTAAAATGGTCTGATAAATGGTCTGTTATTAAAACGGACTCAAAAAATCTATGTATTTGACTGAAATTTGGCGTGGTGGCCTGTAATTGATATACATACACAATTGTGAAGCTTTTTATCAATTGGCAACGCACACTGTCTTAAAAACACGGGTATTTATTGATTCACCCTCGTACTTCATTGGAAAGAACAAATATTCCGTTCTTAGCAGCAGTAGCAACAACAAGATCAACAGCAACAACAACAGGTTGTACTGGAAAGAAACTTCTAGGATTGGTTGGCAGTCAACACCGGTTCATGCATGCATCACAATTACCCACATCCAAATATATACACAATGAAATGGAAACTTGTCGGCATGATAAACCGGTTTTGGGTCTCAAAACATAAATATTAAATGAGATGACAACAGAGAAAACTGAATTTACCAAATTAATTATCAACATGCATACACACAAACACACATATGTATTTGTATTTAATATTTTCCAGCTGCGGTTGTTTTCCAACAACAGTTCATTCAACCCTTTTAATAGGGCGCGCCACTTGTTGCTACTTTTAAAAGGGCAGCATGTACTACTTTTTTTTTACCTACTTACGGCCCTCAACCGTGCTGTACAGTGTTTAGTGTTTGTGCTAAGCAATTTTCGTGATTTAGGGCTTTACGTGCTCTAATCGCAACCTTCGCCTCATTTTAAATTGATTTTACTTAGGTCTTTGTTGTGATTATATAAGACGTACGTACCTTTGCAGCGCTGCAAACTGTGGCAGCCAAGCATACCAATAAGACGATTTTGTGACTCATGCTTTTTGCTTTTTGGCTTCTTGTGATATGTTGTTGACACGAAATACGGCAGCGATTTAAGCGCAACTTGTTGTGAACGTACTGACGTCTAAGCGTATACTGTTTGTCTCTGAGTTTGGACAGCGGCGGCAGCAGCCCCAACCGCTTTCCAGTCTGAGCGCACGATTAACGAGCGCTCACTCCCCTTGTGCATAAGTAATTCAGATTGAGCTTAGTCTTGAACACACATACACACATATGTATGCATATTCCAGTGTACACTGTACCGATCGTTTTTGAGCTCTGAAGCATTCAAACTTCCGGAGAGCGCCCTATGCATGTTAAAAGCACAGCTCTCTTGGCGCTTTTTAGGGCACATAGCATATACATTAGGGTGCAACGATTTGTAAGGCCCAAAAAAAATTAATAATGGTACCCCATAGTCATATTCTACGGGCAATTCTTAGATGTTTTCACCAAGAAACCATAGTTCTTTTTTATTGATAGGCATTAATAACGGTACTAGAGATAAACCAGATAAGAATGAAGCTGTGAGAGCTGATATTTATGGTATAATTACTTATTCGTTCATACTGCAGCCTGCAATAATTGTACTTATTCGCATTTCTCCACAGCATTAAGTTTTTGTACAATTGGCTTATAATGGATTTAATTGATTCCGGCAATGTCAATTGATTTCTACAATTTGGCCAGTTCAGTAACCAATGGGTCGAATTTTCTGCCGTGTTAAGGGACAAGTGCTTCGGACTTGCCAAACTATTTAAGTGGGGTTAATTTGCCAAGTTGCCGCGATGTTCTGAAATACCTATTTTTTTTTTTGAGCGAGCATGAGAAGGAAAAAACTATGGAAAAGAATTCATATTTAAATTTTTCTAAAAGTGTAGCAGAAAAAATAGTCCAACTTTGGAATGATCGGCACAATGCATTTATTCACAAGAGGAGTTTCGATAAAAAAAAAACGTAGTTTTACTTAATACTTATCAAAATGTGATGAAAAATAAGTCTAAGCATGACACACTACCAAACTTTTTGAAAAGTTTAAACGACTTGTTTTACATTGGAAACCGAATGAATCACGCTGCGCTTGATAACTGTGATGTTCTTAAAACTTTCTTGGCAAGGGAATTGCTTTAAATTAACTTATTTGTAAATGTAACAACACCTTGAAATCTCAGGAGAACACTTTCTCTGTGTGTTTAATGGAATTACAAATTAGTGTATATGTTTAAATATATGTACATGTAAGAATCTTCCGTCTGTCCAATTGGGAGTTTATCCTGCGGCTTCAATCTCGAAACTTGAAACCCTTTGCAATTAAATCCTTGCGTGCCTCCAAAATCTCCTCCTGCAATTCCTTGGCAGCTTGTGGACAATCGTTGAACGTGAATGTGCGATACAACACAGTGAAAACGGAATAAACCTATGAAATGCACAGTCGTTATCACTACGGCCTAGTTAATTATTAGTTAGGTACTTACACCAAACAAAACAAGTAGAAGCAGTGGCAGCAGTTGAATGTGTATGAAGTATTTTGATGTTAGCGGCGTTTGCACTGTGCCCAACACAAGGGCTAGGTAAGGCACAGCGAAAAGCGTTGCAAAGAACAACCAACGCTGTAGATTTGTCATGATGGCCAAGTTATCAATTTTTCAATATAATTCAAATAAATAAAAGTTAAGCTAAAATGCAACACGTAAACAACACGTCCGGCACAAAAACGTCCCTGTCTGTCAAACACAGGGACGTTTCGATGAGAAACATATGCGGCGTTTTTAAGATTCGCATAGTTGACAAAAGGTGGCGTACTTATGTTTCGCAGTGCTGCCAAAAGATGGATTTCCGAAAGATTTTCCGAAAATTTGTTTTTCTCCGAATTGCATAAATATTTTGTCGCTGTTTTAAAATTATTTGGAGCTTTAAATTTCTTGATATTTTTTTAGAATTAATTAATTTAACTTTGCTTTTAAGGTTTTAATTTATTAAAATTTTTCCCCTGAATTTTATATAAATTATAACTAATTTGTTATTTATATATAAATTTTTTTTCTGACGATAGTATCGATTTAGATATATACAACATGGGTGCCACAGAAATCTCAGAGATTTTGACTCAAAGCTGCTTTCCAAACCTCTCAAACTAAACCGTAGGTGACATAGAAAACTCTGAGATTTCATTTTTCGGACATATTTTCGGAGTAACAGAACTCGGCAGCCATGAACTTAATTTCAAAAAATTCGAAACTTGTGAATTTTGGGAGAATTGCTTTTCTGTGGCGCCCCTGATAATCTCATACGAGATGCAACGTCAAATTTTGTTTATATAAATATTATTTATATAACTGAAAGTATGAGGTTGCCAAATAATATTGATTACGTACCTTATTGTAATAGATTCCGTAGAAAAAAGATCAATGTATGGTCGATTTAAATGCGAGAGATTTGAACGGTTTGAACTTTATGGATTTCCTTTTTCAATAGATGCATATGTAAGTTGCTCTTTTTATTAATTTACAAACATGTTCAGATTGTTTTCAATATCTTTTATATCTTCGGTATAACTATGCTAGTTTATTATATTTATGAATACATAACAAAACAATTTATTTATCGAGTAAGTTGAAATTTTAAAATTTGTTTCCGTTATTGCCAATTTTATTTTCAGACTAACTTCGATCGAGGTCGGGGCACAACGTTCGGGGTATGCAGTGTCGGCAAATACTTTTCAAGCTGTGAGCTCTTCTAAAAGGATGACGGGAAAGATTTACTCGTATATATAATTACTTATATGTATGTGCTTTTATATATGAAGTATGACAACTGCGAGCAGAGCGGAAAGACTAATTTTAAATAAACTAATTTAAATATACATACGCATATAGTACATATTCATATATAAATATAGAGGCTATGTGTAGTACTGATTGCTTACAATTAAATTCTATTCCTGATTCAGGTTCTTGATCACGTAATTAACAATGAGTGCAAATATTGCAAAACAGATTACAATCACCAGGTTCGAATAGATCGACTGCCAATTTAAATAGGAATTTCTTGCACAATTCTTAAGGGCAGCAGGACCTCCACTGCCCAGATCAACAGCGGCGGCAGCTGCACCAACAACCACTCCATCGGTGGCACAGGCATCTGTAGGCATTGCCGGCTGCTCATTGGCACTGCTGGCATTTTTGTTAAGACTATCGGTGGCACTAACGCTGCCATTAGCTTGGCCATTAGCGCTTTTAGCTGAACCAGAACTCGACTTGGAAGTGGAAGCTGGCTCAGCCTTTGTGCCCTGTAAACGCTGTTTAATTTCGCTAACAATGTCCGGAAAGAGCTCACAGAAGTTCGTGTTTCGCAGGTTAAATGCAAGCGATTTCTGGGCAAGCATTTGCTTGTCATAATTCGAAGACTCAATGGAGCCCAGTGTGGGTGTGCTCTCCAGCTATTTAAAAACAAAATAAGAATTAAAACCAGAAGCAAGTTTAATATTAAAGATGTTACCATAAAGCTCAGCAGTCCGGTTAATATTGTACCCACGCACCAAGTCGGATTCCACGTGTCTGGATGAAAATCTACAAGACACAACACTACAATCAGTACAAATCTATGATAAATAATAATACAAATAGTCTGTGCAAGTAAAAGGAGCCGCTCAAATTTTCATCTGATTATATTTTTGTTTTATATGGTGGAAATGTATTTTAAAATAAGCAACAATGAGTTGCGTGCTTAAATTGTGTGTCGAACATCTTCCCTGTTTATTATTTGATCGTGATCAAGATCTCAGTAGACCTAAACCGAGTAACTTTTCCCGATTCGTAAACAAAGGTTGCGGGGCATCCAAAATTTGAAATGAACTCGATCTGCCCTATATAAAGTCTTCATATCAAATTTGGTGTTATTGGGTCTTCAAATTTCCGAGATCTTTTCGTTCTTACGGACGGATGGTCCCAATCAAGAATATGTCTGCCACGCCGCCTTCCACTTGTTATATACTTTTACTTTATAACCGACATAAAATACCCGAACAGAATATAAAAACTTACCTGAAATGCTCAAACACAGTCTAGTGTTTATCTTAAAGCGTCCGTTTGGTGTCAACATGTATATCGATGGTGGTTTGAAGGGGAACTCGCGAGGAAACAACAAGGTACCGTGATAATAGCCGCCATAGTAAGGAGAATCTTCAGGTCCTTTGACACAATAGTGCCACTCCAGAATATTATTTGGCAGCGGTTCGGCAGTTATGTACGGCAATGGATCACGCTTCAGACGTAGATAGTCCTGTTTCATACGTGATACTGCTGTGGGTTGTTTACGAGCGCCGGACCCGGACCCGGCCGTTGAAGAGGACATATTCGCTAAATAATTTTAGAGACTTGATTTCCTGCTTTGCTTTAAAGAAATCTGATGCAACAAATAAGAGAATAGAACATTAATGAATTTTATCACATACGCACACTGTGCTAATAACAGTTTTTACTGATAACAACTAAAGTGTTTATATGTGTGTGTGTTTTACACCCAATACCTGACGACGGAAAATGCAAAAATAAAACACACGTGGCCAATTGCATTGGGGGTGGGGCGATCGCCTTATTCCCATAAAGCCCGACTTGACGCATTGTCAGGCCAATTAAAGTCATAAATTACGTTGGGTCAGTGTGCTTTAACATTTATGTTGTTTACTTATTGTTTTGTTTGCATGTGGTAGAGAAAGTCGGTGTCAGTGTTTAGTTTGTCGTTTTTTTTTTGTTTAGCGCACGAACCTCGCAAATTTTGTTTCCTTGTTGTTGCTCTCCCTCCGTTAGTGCAATTTACAGCTAGGTCACAGCTGCCCAACGAAAATGTGTGAAAACAACACAAACACAGTAAATTGATGCTAGTTGCATTCGACTTTGAGCTTTTCTGTGTATGCCTTCAAAAAGTACACTTAAGCGCTGTCTCCCTTTTAACCCAGCCTTCCACGTAATTATTAATTAATTGTGTGCAATTTAATTTCAAGTGCGTAAAACTGGCAAAACTGTATTGGTGTTAAAAAATTTCTCTCAACTAGAGTTGTGTTCATACTATGAGCTGCACACTGCGACAACACTGTTTTTTAGAGCCGTGTAGTTTCGTTCTGAATGAGTTCAAATGAACGGGTCATAAAAATCAACAAATTGTGAGTGAACAAAAATTTGTCCGCATTTCTGAGTGGTTTTCGGAAACGAGTGAGAAAAGTTTCTTACCCGAAAATTCGACACAAAACCGATTGAGCTGAGATTTTGCATGGAATTTTTGTAGAATTTTCTCTAATTTTCCTGAATCTGAATCCTGAAGGCCCCCTGCAGGGCTATAAGAACGAAATATGTACTAAAAGAAGCATCTTTAATTTATATAATTTATAATTACATTGCTTTGTTAAATTAAAATCATTTTGTTACTTCAAAAAATAGATTCTATTTAATGTTTTTTTTTTTAAATTTGAGAAGATTGCCAGACTTTAACAAGAATCTAGTTCTAAAAGTAAATAACATGGTAGGTGGCGGCGCTAACAAACAGAAGATGGCGCCTAATTTCTTTTCAAATATAGCGCAAGCGCGCCAAAGTTTGGATACCCTTGCAGTGCTCTATGTAAGCCGTTAGTTTTTTTTTTTAAATTTGTTAAATGTTTATTTCCAACCGATCATTCCTATGGCTTCAATATGATATAGTTATCTGATCCGGCCGGTTCCGACATATGTACTGCGTGCAGCAAAATACGGACCTGCACCAAGTTTCATCAAGATAGCTTCCAAACTGAGAGACTTATTTGCATAGAAACAGACGGACACACGGACAGACTGACGGACATGACTATATCGACTCAGCTCGTCGCCCTGATCAAGAATATATATACTTTATGGGGTCTGTGAGGTCTCTTTCAATGCGTTACACATTTCGTGACATAAATATAATACCCTCTGCAAGGATATAAAAATATTAATTTATTTATTTAATGCAATATGATATATTTAATTAGTTACAGAGTTTAAATTGGAAATTAGAATAATTGTTAAGTTTAAATGAAATGATCTGTGAATGTTGGTCAAAAGTTGTGATATTCATCTGCCCGAAGGGTGTTTTTGACCGTTATAAATAATTGGCAATGTAATGTAATGTAAACAAGCTGTCAATTCATACAAGTAAACGAATAAATAAACAAACCATAATAAACTTCAACCTTAAATGGACTGCATAGACAGACGAGTGATTTTGTTGTTGTGTTGCCTGGAAAGGCCGATGTTCGTCTATTTCCAACTGATAAACGCCTATAATAAACACAAATATATATAAATGATAAGCCTATATGCGGTTAAACAATGTCGTATTTGTTGTTGGGACATTGAACCGTTAAAAGGGTGAGGGAGGGGGATTACGTCGTATCAAAGACCAGATTGCTTATCAAAAACCGTTTGGTTTACTTACCGATGGAGGCAACTGAAAAACAGTTGTTACTCCGACATTGTAAAGTACGGTCATTGTAAGCTTTTTCTTTATTATATTTAAAATATTATAATGGGTTCTATTGGAAAAATCGGATTCCTTGGCGGAGGCAACATGGCGAAAGCCTTGGCAAAAGGCTTTTTTGCAGCAGGTACAAATTTCTTACAAAGTTTTATATATTGCATCATCTAAGATCTGTAACTTTCGGAAAAGGTCTTACGAAACCCAGTGAAATTATTGCCAGTGTGCATCCAGCCGACAAAATGTCTCTACAATCCTTTCAAGAGTTAGGCATTGAAACAGTGGTACACAATGCACCCGTTGTGGAGAGATCTGAGATAGTCTTTGTATCCGTAAAACCTCAAGTGGTACCCAAAGTGTTGGCTGAGGTTAAACCACTGAGCGCCAATAAACTCTTCCTATCTGTAGCCATGGGCATCACCCTGAAGTGCTTGGAATCAAGTTTATCTCCATCTTCAAGAGTAATACGCGTTATGCCAAATACTCCGGCTTTGGTTCGCTCCGGTTGCTCGGTCTATGTACGTGGTAGCAAGGCGAATGATGCAGATGCTGAAATCACCCAACGCTTGCTGGAGGCTGTGGGCACCTGTGAGGCCTGCGATGAATCCCAATTGGATATTGTTACAGCACTGAGTGGCAGTGGACCCGCCTATGTATTTGTTATGATCGAATCCCTGGCCGATGGAGCTGTCCGTATGGGAATGCCTAGGGATATGGCTTATAGGCTGGCCGCACAGACGGTGATGGGCTCCGGGCATTTGGTAAGGGAAGGTGACACGCATCCCGGTCAACTGAAAGACAATGTAACAAGTCCAGCGGGCTCAACAGCTGCGGCCTTAAAGCACCTCGAGCTATCAGGTAAGTAGATGACGTCGATGTTGTCATTATCAATTTAATAATAAATCCGAATTTGGACTTTGCAGGTTTCCGAGCGGCGGTAGCGGGCGCAGTGGAGGCGGCAACTCTGCGCTGTCGTCAGATTTCAGGCGAGACTTAGAACATATATGTATATGTACACATTTTTTTTAATAATAATAATAATTATCAACATAACTTTCGGGACAGATTTAGAACTTTTTACGCTTCTTAGCACGTGCCAATTCATTGAGCTCGCCTTGCTGCATGGATGCTTCCTGGTAGATGCGTTTAACCTTCTCATTACGCTCCTTATCGCTGCAATGGATAAAAAGTAAAATTTAAGTAAAGTTCCACAGAAAGATTCTTAAGCACTTACCTTTGAAGTTGATGCTTAAGTTTGAGCTCCTGCACAAAGGCCGTGTCTCGGCGAATTTCACGCATGGCGCCCTTCTTCTCGCGCTTAATCTTGTGCAGCAGCTTGACGCGCTCCTCCTTCTGCTTGGACATCTTGGGACGTCTCTTGTCATCGTAAACTACTTCAAAGCGCGGCTCTAGCAGACGCAAGGGCTTCGGCTTTCTGTCTGGTGGCGCCAGAGGCTTCATTTTCTGCTCCGCCACTCGCTCCACAGCAGATTTGGCCTCTGCATGGTGTTGACATACATGTTCGGGATACGCTTCTAGCGGCAAACGTTCCAGCAGAGTCAAGAAAGGCATGGCCAAAAAACAGGCGCCAGTATGCTCACTCACCAGCTCCTCTATGATTTGTTTGATTAGACGCAATGCAGTGTCCAAGGCGCGTACTTTAAAGTCCAGAGTGAGTGTAAGTGTTACCAGGTCAGCTGCCTGCATTTGCTGTGGCTCAAAGGCTTTGCTCTCACTTGTAGCTGGTATGGCCAGCAATTTGCTAAAGAGTCCATCACGCTCGAAAGGTGGCACAATCTCTAGCTGATCCGCTTCCCGCTTGGGTATCGCCATGTGAACAATACCCTGTAGGAAATTGAAGACAGCAGGTAAAAATCGCTTGGAGCGAGATCCGAATTCCTGGGCTATGGTTATTATAAATAAACCCATGGCAATATCTTGGCGAGTGCGAACTCGTGCTCTTGACAAGATATGCTGCATGAATATGTATGTGGGCGTGGCCACAGGATGACGAAAGTCCGAAGTGGAATACAGATTCGAGACGAGCTTAAAATAGATGAGCGTTTCCAGCGAGGGATAAACTTTGTGATTTTTGCGATAGTCAGCATACTTCTCCTTGATCACATCCAACAGAGTGTTGGACATGCGCTCGGGATTAAGGTGTATTAGGTCATATAGGTGCGGAATCAGCTGCGAAACAACCTGGAAATGTGGAAGGATGTCCTGCTCACTTGCATCCTCAAACAAATCCTTAATGTATTGTAACAGAAATGCAAAGAGTTTAACGACATTCTCACGATTGACGCCCTCCAGCTTGGGATCATTGCACTTGATAATACGCTCCACAACGATCGCTTGCTGTGTTATCGTATACTTCCCTAGGAGCTCAGTGAAGTCCTCATATGTCTTAGACATCTTAATTGTAAACGGTATGCTTGTGTCCATTGATGCCAATGGTTTCTCTTTTTGGGATTTGACTTTAGTTTTAGTTGGCTGTAGACCTTCCTCTGGCTCGGATTCGCTTTCCGACTCCTTAAGATCGCTTAAATTATCCACCTCAGAGTCACTGTCATCTTCTTCCTCATCTCCTTCGTCTTCGTCTTCAGCTTCACTTTCATTGTTGTCTTCATCATCGCTCCGCTGAGCAGCTGTACCATTTGTCTGTTTTTTGCTATTCAGATGTGTTCCAAGATTACCATCTAAATCATAGGCTAACGTATCGTCTGCATCATCGTCGATGCCAGCAGCAAAGTAGCCATCATCCAAGTCATCAGCGGATCTATGTGTGACCTGTACATTTTTTTCCTGCTCCTCACCATCGGCTTTCATGCGTCGCAATCTTTCGTTTTCGAGTTTCTCAAGGCGCGCAGCCTCCTGTTTGGCGAGCTCTTCGGGTTTTATAAGTTTGTCAGTGACACTGCCACGAGGTTCGAAGATCATCTCTTTCAGTAACTTGTCATATGCATCTGGCGGTGGCTTTTCATGCTGTTCATCTTTGGTTACCTTTGCCACGAGTGGCAATAACTGTTTGTAGTTTGCATCCAATTTCTCAGTCAAATCATACACTTCATCCTTATCCTTGGCAATTTCATTCTTACGACGCTTCTGTTCACTAATCATTTCTTCAATGGCTGTTTGGCGATCCTGTGGCGTGTCTCCATCTCCACCAAAATGAGCCGCAGACGTGAACTCAGCTGCAAAATTATATTAAAATATATTAAGTTAAAACTCATAAGACTCTTTATACTGAAGACACACACCATCCACTTCGTCGTCTAGCTCTTCGTCGTCGGAGCGCTCGTCTCTGTACTGTTCAATTTCCTCGAGTGTTTGTCCTCTATGTGTGAGCAACTCATCGTCATTTAGGTTAAACTTCTCTGCCTTGTTGGAGGCGCGTACCTGTGCCAGCTTCTCCGACAGATATCGTGCATTCATAACAGACTCGGTCAACTGGTCCCCGCTTAGATGCTTGCCAATGCGATGATCCATAAATTTGTTTGTCTTGTTTTTAACAGCATATTGTTTGCCGATTGTCTGAGCTCGTTTCTGCAGAGCCTTAGCTCGTGAAACTCCAGGCATGCCACGATCATGCTTGCAGATACGCCCTAGGATTTTAAACTTCTCCTTATTTACATGGATGTCGAATGGATTTAATCGTTTGGCGGTTTGGGCTTTCGCCGTATCAAAAGGATTAGTGCTTGGTGCTGACTTCTTGGAATACACTGTATCCGCTCGAGACTTTTTACTCTTGCCACCCATTGCTATTCAACTTTTAAATTTAAAGAAATGAAAGAGGTGATTGCCGGAACAATAACGAAAACAAATGCAACACACGTGCACTGCTGAAATCGATAAGTTAATTCCGATGTATAAACCGTATAAATATCGATATTGAGGTTCAAACAAGAATACTTCATAATATGTTTTTGCTGCTATATTTTTATTATAAGTACTCTATTAAGCTTTCATTAAATTAAGTAAAATTAATTATAGCGTTGCCTTAAATAGTACTAAATCTGAACCGATTTAAAATAGTGGGTACAAGCGAGAAAAGTTGTGTATCGATAAGCTAAAAATATATCGCGCAGTTCGAAGGCTGCACAACATTGTTATCGATATAATGTATTTGTACAGCCCTAAATTGTAAAGCAACCCTGTAATGTATGTGTAAGATTTTCGCCGAAAAGCGACGTCTACCTACATCTATGGTTATAATTGTAAAAGTGAATAATAAATATAGAAATTGTAAAAATACTTGCGAAGTGCAAGTAGCATTGTAATTAAGTGTAAGATTGTGTTAATTGGCATATCAGAGTTGCCCGAAATATTCAGCGCTTGCCACGCATTCTGTGCGGTTGGAGTTGCTTTGTATTGCATGCGTGTATGTGTGTGTTGCAATCTGCGGCTGTGTAAAAAATCAAATATTTTATTTTATGTAAAATATACATAAACTAGACTAAACTAAACATCGTTATAATTATTAATTGTAACATATCGCTGATATGAGTGCAACGCCGCCAGAATTACTGCATTTGCCGGTGTCGGGTGGGTCTGGTAAGGAAAAAGAAGCTAACGGTGCCAGCAACAATGATGATTATCGTAAAGAACGCTCACGTTCCCGGGATCGTGGCAGGGATAAGGATAAGGATAGAGAACGGGAGAAAAAACGCAGGTTGGTATTAAACATGTACACAATGTTTTTCCATTTCAATCCATTCCATTTCCATTTCAGAGATCGTGACCGTGGAAGCAAGGATCGCGAAAGTCGTCGCCGTGATAGTCGCGAACGGGATAGGGATCGTGACCGTGATCGTGATTCTCGATCACATCGTAGTCGTTCCCGTAATCATGAAGACTATGACAGGCGCAAGAAACGCTCAAGGAGCAGGGATCGTGAACGTAGACGCGAACGCGATCGTGACTCACGATCAAGGCGTAGTGGCTCACGTGGTGGAAGTAGCCGTGATGATTATGATCGTAATCGGAGACGTCGCTCCGGCAGTCGTAGTTATGATCGTCGTCGAAATGAGCGTAGCCATGAATCAAATCGTACCAGCAGGGATCGCAGTAGTCGGGAACGTAGCAGCCGTGAACGTGCATATGTGAATCCATTTGACACTTCGGCCAGTCGCAATTCATTGCACGAGCAGGAACCGCGTATACCTTCTCTCTTTGAGCGACAGCCGCAGTTGGATACCATTCGGGAGGAGATAAGTTCTCGCTTTGATCTCTCACAAACTATACAAGAGCTCATGAGCAATGTAGGCGGCACCAAGAGTTTTGCCTCATTATTTAGTAGTCAAAATAGCAATGATTCTATGAGCAACGGACTCTCGGAGAACTCAAGTAAATAATTAGTTGTAAAATTTGGAATATATGATTAAATTTTCATCATTTGAAAAAACAGTGGACAGCGCAGCTGAACGCAAGCGGAAGAGGAAGTCACGTTGGGGAGGGACTGAGAAGGACAAGACATTTATACCGGGAATGCCCACAATTTTGCCCTCCACCCTAGATCCGGCACAGCAGGAGGCCTACTTAGGTAACTTAGCTAAATGCTTAATAATTGTAGTTAGTATGAAACTAAGTTAGTTGTAAGGTTAGTTCTAAGTCTAATGACAACTAATGAGCAAAACAAACACAGCCACAAATAGTCACGGGGAGATCACAGTAACCGTTACAGTTATCCACCACATTTAGAAGTCCCAAGTCAGACGGCCGGACGTGCAATCGTGCAATCGAGCAAACGTAAAACCACAACTAAATTGCATTGAGCAAACTATAATAATCTCTCGTTCTCTTTTTGAAGGGATTCCGGCGTGTGACACAAACGACACGAGTTCCAAATGGCTAGATAATGAGATAAATAACCATATCTTATTGCCCAATGAGAATTACATGTACATGAACTAATCAACCAAACAACAACCCAATCAATCGATTAATAATCTAATTAATTGTAATGCTCACAAATTTTCAGTTAGTTTAGGCACGCGTCGGCGCTGTCGTCTGTAAAACGGAAACACAAATGTCAATCAGGCTCATAGAGAAAATACGTTTTCGGTCTCCCCTAGCCACAACTTATTGATATATCACCAACATATTTAACTTTCTCTCTCTCTCTCCTACAAAGATAGCATTTAACATTTACTAATGTCGAGGTTGCGCTCGATTTTCTTCTTTTCTTTTCTAACGCCTTCTAATTGCAGTTCAATTTCAAATCGAGGAGATCAGCCGAAAGTTACGCACTGGTGATTTGGGGATCACACAAACGCCGGAAGAAAGGTTTGAAACTGTTTATTCTCACACAACAATCATAATCTTCCCTAACCGAAAGCGGGGCATCAGCAGCGCTACACAGCGGATAAGGATACGGATTCTACGAGTTCTAGGATTTATAAAAAATCCAAGATCCTAAATCGTATTTGTACAGGTTTAATCGCAGCATGTTATGCAAAAAATATCATGAGAAACCATATTGAAATCATTTTAAACTTTTATTGTATACGCATTCACATAAAGGTTCCATCATCAGTTTAGCGGAATGTAATTTCTTTAGTTGCATCTTTCTTTTTTACGTTAATCGCTTTGAGAAAGTCTTTTATAAATTCTAATTTGATCTGTTGATGGCAACGCTTGTGAATGTTATTAATAATTCTATATCATATCTATGTAAACTTAAACAGTTGCTGGGTGAAGGTCGGGTTAAAGGCTGTGTACACATACAATTGCATACAATTGGTGGTAAAAGGGGGTAATTTTAATAACTGATAACTAATCGTATATTTTTGTTTGTTTGAAATCAAATAATATCAGTTTAATTTATAATTTGATTCTTTTGAGCGGTATCAGAGAACGGGCTTAGATTGACTACCAAGAAGTGTAAGCGGGTCTGGCAAATCCAAATCCTTAACCTAATCAGATTTGTACATTATAATAATGTTAATTTCTTCTCTTCCTCAAAGCCGTAAGCGTCCAGTTCAATAAATGCACATTTTACAGAAATCTATATTACTTTTACAGAAGGGTGCTCCAGAGCAACAACAGACCTACCTGCCTGACAAAACCAAAAACATTATCCATACATACATATATAAGAAATATGTAGAAACGTGTGCAACAAATCGAAACGAATTAATCAAAATTCTTCTCTTCTTAATTCACCAGCAAATTTAATTTTCTAATCAATTCTTGCTAATGATGACGATATTGATTAATTGATTAATGTATGATGATTTGCAAATTACAGGATATAAACAATTTGTACAATATATACGATATGCGCTAATGTAGTAATTATAATAAGATCATTAAGTCTAGCCAATTTTGATTATGATTATGTTATAAATAGGTTCACTGAACATCCTCATTTCAAAAGCACCGCTTTTCTTTTTTTTCTTTTGCTTATTCACAGATCGCCGTCTCCGGAGCCCATTTACAGTTCTGATGGCAAACGTTTAAACACACGTGAGTTTCGCTATCGCAAACGCTTGGAAGAGCAGCGTCATCAGCTGATTGTCAAGATGCAAGCCGTCAATCCCGAGTTCAAGCCCCCGGCTGATTACAAGTAAGTAGCACCAGTCTATAAGTCTCTTCTTTAATCCAGGGACCGCATTTAAGAGTTATGAGTTCAAAAAAATGAAAATATGATCGGGATGAATAAGCCAATCTAAGACTTTCTAATTTCTTGGCTATCTTGGAAAAGAAACTTAAAGTTTTGTTTTAATCCATTCTAACGCTATCTAATCTGCAGACCACCTGTGACCCGCGTCAGCGACAAGGTTTTGATACCGCAAGAACAGCATCCGGATATCAATTTTGTTGGATTGCTGATCGGACCACGCGGCAATACGCTGAAGGCCATGGAAAAGGACACTGGTGCAAAGATTATTATTCGCGGCAAAGGCTCTGTCAAGGAGGGAAAGGTTGGTCGCAAGGATGGCCAACCATTGCCAGGCGAAGATGAGCCTTTGCATGCGTTCATCACAGCACCCAATCCAGAGGCGGTGCGCAAGGCTGTTGACAAAATAAAGGATGTCATACGCCAGGGCATCGAGGTGCCTGAGGGTCACAACGATCTGCGACGCATGCAGCTGCGTGAGTTGGCTCAATTAAATGGAACTCTGCGTGAGAATGACATTCAGCGTTGCACTTGTGGTTCTACGGATCACAAGTCTTGGCAATGTCCTGATAAACCGATTATCACCAACACAATTGTGTGTACTTCTTGCGGCGGCACTGGACATTTGACCAAAGATTGTCGTAACAAGCGTCCGGGCTCTGGTGCACCAGGTATGGTCATGGAGGATTCGCAGGCCAAGATCGATGAGGAATATATGAGCCTAATGGCGGAATTGGGTGAAGGACCGCCGCCTTCAGCTTCCAAGCCCGAGGCTCCTACTGCTCCTCAGTTGCATCGCGCCAGCTACAGCATCTTCGATAAGAAGCCTTCGCAGATGCAGGCCATACAGTCGCCGCCCGGCTCCTCGTCACGGGATCATCAGCGTGATATGGGTGGTGGATGGGGTGGTCCACCGCATGAGCATCCAATGGGTATGGAACCTGGCATAGGCATGGATCATGGAATGGGCATGTCGCCCTTTGTGCCACCGCCAGGTGTTGGCCAGGCTCCTCCACCGATGCCGCCACCGCTTATGCCTTGGATGAACGCACCGCAGCCACCACCACCGGCCTCTGAGCCCATGAATCCACCCATACCTGGTACATTACCGCCACTTATACCGCCTCCACCTGGTACTGGAGCACCGCCAATGCCACCTTGGGCCAGTGGGTATCCTGGATGGGGCACCGGATATGCACCGCCTCCTCCACCACCGTGTGCACCGCCACCGCCTTCAATTAGCTTGTCACAACCGCCACCTCCGCCGCCGCCATCTAATTGATCGTAATTGTATGCTTCACAAATATTTAACTCGTAGTCCTTGACCTTTGATTTATTAATCATCTATAAACTTAACGCCTGAAATAACCATGTTCTTTCTACTTTATGCTTCATTAAATAATTGACAAAATATCTGTTAGCTTTTTTGCATTTTATTTGTCTTTTTCTGTAATCAATGTAGAATGTGTGTTGTGTGTAGAGTCTTAGCCGTGCTTGTTGAAGTACTGCTTTGACTCGTCCACATCGGGCTTAATAGTGGCTGGGTTTGTCTTGGGATTCCAATTGGCAGGGCACACCTCACCGTGCTCCTCGACAAACTGGAAGGCCTTGATCAAACGCAGTACCTCATCAACGGAGCGACCCACGGGCAAATCATTGATTGAGTACTGACGCAAGATACCCTTGGGGTCGATGATAAATGTGCCACGTAGCGAGATTCCCTCATTTTCGAGCAACACATCATAGTCAGCGGATATCTTCTTGGTTAGGTCTGAGAGTAGAGGATAATTTAGTTTGCCGACTCCACCATTTTTGCGATCCACATTGCACCAGGTCAGATGGCTAAAATGCGAATCGACAGAGACGCCCACTATCTCGGTGTTGATGTCTTGGAACTCCTTAATGCGTTCACTAAATGCAACAATTTCTGTTGGACACACAAATGTGCTGTAATAATAATGACAATTAGTCGATTTTTATTAAATCAGAGACTTATCACTTACAAGTCCAATGGGTAGAAGAACAGCACTAGATATTTTCCTCTGTAGTCTTCAAGTTTGATCTCCTGGAAATCATTGCCGACCACCGCCAAACCTTTAAAATCTGGCGCCGGCTGCTGCACACGCACCGCACATAGGGGAGCAGCTGTGGACAGTGAAATCTATGGTATGTCAATTCGCATAAGGAAAACATCTCATACTTACTCTTATGCAGCAGTCGCGCTACCTGCTTTTGTTGACCAACAATGTTTTTGTTCAGCAACGATACCTGAAATGCACAATTTGCATTTTTCACATTACGTAATCACAATGGAATGTTTTTGTATTTGGGGTGCAGCCAGAAGTGTAACTAGAGGAGAGATCACTTACGTTGCGAATCAGGGCACGTCCAAGAAAAGACATGATTTATTATATATTTTTAATTGGCGTTTAAAGTTTTATATAAAATTATAACCCTTTAGCAGTCGTTAACCCCAGGCAAATGTTAATGACAACGAGCCGGCACAAAACAAACTACAAAACGACAATACAAAAACAAAACAGATGACACTAAGTTTATTCAGGCAAGTTGGCAGCTCCAAATGGCAAGGCGAGCAAGTGTCAGAGCTGCCACTTTAGCAGTTTTTTAAATTCCCAGATAATAAGAAAATGCAACCGAAAAAATATGTCTATGAATCTTTTAAATCATATCAAATAAATTCTCCTTTTGCATAAATAATTAAAATTCGTTTGTAAGTAAATTATATATTATTATTATTATCACGATTTAAATGCAACAGCCGGGTCCATTTTGCTTACAGAGATGCAGTTTACACGACAGTTAGTTCTAAAAAAGAGGCTCAAGCAAACAAGAGATGGCGCCAAAATCGGACCATCCATCCGCGTACTCAGTTGCTAAAAAATAATTTACTTAAGTTGTTAAAAAACTTTTTGATATAAGCGAGATGGATCCTTTTCACAATGATTGTCAATTGCGTATATTAAAGTACTTATACTTAACAAAACCAGTTAAAACTATACGAAGCAATCAAAGAAACAGCACCAAAACGTTTGAGCTTAAATCTCCGGTATACTTAGCAGCAGAAGCTCATCTTTAATTTGAATAGAAGCCACTCTTCCCTGAAAAGAATCCGGAACCTTTGCAAGATTTTCTGTCCATCATTAGATCAACAGAGGATCTTTATACCATTTTATATACATTTCTGTAAATTCAGGGATTTAAAACATTTGGTTGCGACATTACCGTTAATAGAACGACTCGATATTGTCGATTCTCCAAAGTGGAGCTCTAAAATTATGCTTTGAAGCTTTGTCGGTTGGTTCTCAGGTATACCAAAGTGGCTGGTATAACTTCTTTTTTTTCAAATAGTTGGAATCACATATGAATATGCGATCTATCCCCCTAACATCGGGGAAAACAGGCGTTTATTTTGTTCTCATTTTAAGCACCCAAAATTAAATATTTTCTTTGAGCGCTTGGAAGCAGATTACGCCATTTGCTTGTTGGCACGATTTGAATTTCATCCATTAGTAATTTCAACTACCAAAGAGGTTCATTAATTATGTAATTTTAAAATATTTTAAATATTACCCGAAAAATAAAATAATTTTAATACTCATATATATTAATATTTTAATCTGACTTGATAGATAAGTACATACATAGTTTGCTGTGCAGATATCCTATATAAAACTCTTTGTCCTGACTCACTGACGAGACAAGATCGGTCGACTATATCATATAGTTGCCATAGGAACAATCGGATAAACTTTTTGTATGAAGAGCTTCCTTGTTTTCTAAGCTATCTGAACCAAATTCACAGGTTGGTTTTCCTGCCAAATCTGATTTTTTTCTTCAAAGTCCAATTGCAGGAAAAAATTAAAAACAGCGCAAAGTGTCCGCTTTCTTATAAAAAATTACCTAAATTCCGGATATAGTAGTGATAGTTGTTCCTTACTTTCACTCTACCTTTCTACCCGATATTTCAGCGAGCGTAGCGAGCCAGGGTTTGGCGAGCGGAGCGGTTAGAGACAATTTAACAGTATAATATGAATTACGGAAAATAATTATTGTTTTTGGCATACCTTTTTTAAATTCTGGAGATATATAAACACCTATTAGTCTCCTTTGCACAGACCGCTATTAAAATTAAAATAATAAGAATACCTTGGTCAAATGTGGATGTTGAACGAGTTTTCCGACTAGTTAATTTCAGTTGAAGAGGTAGAAATAGAAAGGAATTGAAAACGTTAAAAGCTTTTTTAGCCGTAAAGTTGTAGTTAGATTTTACAATTCATAGATTAACCGATTTGGAATATGTTGTTCCAATTTCACATTGCCCACAATTATAAAATGTTTTCTAATGTCAACCTTAGGTTAGCTTAGAATGGTTGTCGATTAGGTCGGCACACATAGGCCACATTTCGACCCATTGTGAAACCATGGATCACTCCCCAAATTGCCG
This sequence comes from Drosophila testacea, assembly GCA_035043265.1. NCBI lineage: Eukaryota > Metazoa > Arthropoda > Insecta > Diptera > Drosophilidae > Drosophila > Drosophila testacea. The sequence goes on from JAWNND010000477.1 coordinate 3,464,988, forward strand.
TTAGTGGAAATAATAAAAAATCTTAAATTGCTAAAAAAGGTTAGTTTTGTATTTTGTTTTGATAGTGTTAAGCTATTTCTAGGCGCCGAAAAACAAAATGAGCGACAACTTCTTGGTTCTGATAAACATACAATGTATAGTTAATAAATAAGTGCAATGTATGGTAAATAACATGTAGATAAGTGCATAAATGAGCAATGTATGTATTTTCTAGTATCATCTTCAAAGTGTATGCCGCGTGTTTTAAGAACAAGAGATCAGCAAGCTGATAATAATAGTTTCGTAGACATGTGTGTATGTATGTAAGCAGAGTCCTATTTTTGAACAACAGATAATGAAAAGTGTAGCAAAATATTTATCACGCACTCCGCACGTCTTACAATGGTAATGAGCTATAAAACGTTGGTATGTACAAATACACATATGTATGTCTGTTTGTAAGTATGAATGTACATCTACATTCGCATTGATGTATTGTTTTCTTTCTTAATCTAGTAATGCCCAAAAGCGGCTCAGGCTCAGCATACACACATGAGCACGGCTCACAAAGCAAATCACAATGCGTAAAATAATGGAGAGTTTTGTTGTCTTTGGTTTGTGGTGGTGACGGTGGCGACTACTATTGGGAACAATGCCAGGACGAACTCATGCCTGATCTCGATACCTTTGCCGCTCTATTCAACATACAATGGACTTGCAACAAAATGTTATTTTTGCATATAGGATAATGTTGGCAAAACATCTTTACTCCAATGGATTGTGGTTCTTTCAGCTTGTCTGTCGATTTGATCGTTAACAGCCCCCAACATTGGGTGCAGAGTTCAGGCCCAGTTCATCAGGCTCCATCACGATATTTGCCACAATTAGACGCAATTCTCATACGTCTGTTACCCCCCATTTCCTTTTCAGCCTCATGCATGCGCATGGCATCACCTTACAGTTTCAGTGGGTTTTCCCTGCGCACTCATTTCCAGGCTTTTACACTTTTACACTGTAATTTAAAGCGAATTACGCGCTCCAAGTGCTCATCTATTCGGTTGTCTCTCGCCTCGTTTATGTTCTGACTGCTCTCCTTTTTTTTGGCGAGGGCAGAGGGCGTTAAGTAATTGTATGCAACATTTTGAGTGAGGTTTTTCAGCTGGTGTTACCGCTTTCCTAGAATTTCAGGCATATGTACGTGTCCCAAATTTCGAGTCCTGCACTAATTCTAGCTGTTAATCCGGAGCTAGAGAGACTGTTGGGCTACGCTTACCAATTAAATTGCACGTCGCTTTGTCTGTGGAGTTCGATTATCGGCGCACGCCGAACTACCGAACATTTTTCCCTATCGTTTACAATCCTGAACCCGCCCGAAGGATTTGCCTAGATTTACATAATTTAAACAAATAGCACTTGAAATGTAGGTTCCCATATTTATACTTTGTTTATTTTGCGAATAAGGATCGCGTGTACAGAGCTCGGAAAGATGCTATTGAGGTGTTGCCGCCGTTCACACGCACTGCACGGACTTCAGGTGCCGAAATGTCTCAGGATCTTTTGCCATTGTCAAACAGATGCCGTCATATTAGCACAAATCTGCTTACCTTTTGTTGACGCTCGAGTGCCGAGATTGGCCCATATTGGTCGAGATTGGCCCAGATCTGTAGCTCCGCGTGCTCTTGATTTGTGACAATTGTCACAATGCACTCGAGACTTAGGACCAAGTTGAAAGAGACTCTTCTGCACCTTCTTTTTTTTCGTTTCGTCTTCTGCCGCAACGCGTAATCCCGATGCAAATCTGGCTAATGTGATTCGTATCAGGTCGCGGACGGAGCTCGAGTGCGAGAATGTATCTGTATCTGTTTCTGTATCCGTGTTTGTATCTTAGTGTTTGGTTTGCTGTTCTTTTAACACTTTGTGCTGTAACCCGAGCTCATTCCTGGTTAATTAAAAGGTGTCTTGTCATCCTTTGTCGTCCTTTTACATCTCGCAAAAAGTATCGCATTATTCTGTATTTTTCATCATTACTGATTGCTCCCTCTTTGTCGTGGGAATCCTCTTTTTCCAAATGGTCTGTTTGTCTGCCGAGCCAACAGTTGCCGATTACTCGATAAATTATCATTTTATCTGCAATTTATTTGATTGCAAAATGCTATTAAGCCAACATTGCAATTATTGCCTTTTGGTAATTTGTTTCTGGATTTCTGTATGCAAATTTATTTCATGAAGTGTGCATGTGTGCAAGTGTGCGTGTGTTTGTGTGGGAATGATAACTCTAAATGCCAACTTACGGCTTCAATTAAGTTAATGCACTAACCAACAATAGTTGTCACAACATGTTATTAAATCTTGTAAATCGCTTTGGTTATTTATTTTACCTTATTAAACTGTGTTGTTTTCATTTTAATTAATTATTATTATCTTACATCCCAGCGCTAAAAGGAATTCCCTATGAATTAGTGCTAGCCACCAAGTAAAGGTTTAATTAATCTATTTCACAAAGCCATTTTTTTGTACATAATCATTTAACTAATATAATTATAAGAAAATCAGACTTGTTAATCTATCAATAAAGTATTTTATAAACAAGGATTTGATGATAAAGTACTAATACTTAAATATGTATGTACATATATATCTCATACCATAAATGTTTAAGATCGATTTATTAAAGTTGGTCTATAATTCAACAAATTCAGGTAATTTTGTATCTACAATGGAAAACTATTTTATATGGGTCTGAAAACAAGCTAAAATTTGCTGTACAACTAATCTTTTTTTTTACGCAATTTGCTAAGTTTGTCTGTGATTTATATGCTGGGTATCTAGTAGTCGAACACTCGTGACTAGAGCTTTTGCATTAGAAAGTTTATAAATCGCTCGCTCAAATCGCAATTTTAAATTTGCAATTATAAAGTAAAAACATTCACATATAAGCGTGATTGTAGATAAATAATATAATATACCATACCACAAATGTGATGATTGTAGATAAATAATGTGTATACATACATATAGGCGAGAGTATATAGATACATTTATTTCTCTTCACTTCGCCACTCCCTTTTTGTTGTTGTCGAACATTAAAATGGCGTGAAAATTATTGCCATTGATTTTTGTTGCTTGTTGCAGCTGGCATTGTTGTTGGTTGTTGAATGCGAGTGGCTTTTGTTGTTGTTGTTGCTATTGTTGTTGTAATGCGGTATGGGGGATGTGATGCGGTGGCCATTGCATTGCACAATTTGCGCAACAATTTGCGTACATTTAAAAGAAGCGCTTTCGACCATTAATAATAATTGCTGTGATTTAAATTTTAATGGATATCGTTGGTAAACAAATGCCTTGGGCTGATTGTGGGAGGAGGCATATGTATGTGTATACCATATACTACAGGCATTTGTTTTATATTTGCCTGTGTTGCTTTATAATTTGTATTTATTGCCATTGCAAATTGTCAAATACGAATGCAACTTTTTTAGCAAAAGGAGAGCAGAGCACAATGCTAAACTTAAGCATATTTCCCCAAATTGAATGCTGACAATTTTAATTTAATTTGAATTCAAATTGCTTTCAGACACTGCACACTTTTGTCGGCTAAAAGCAATCGCAACAATTCAATCACTTTGATGTTTGTTGCCCACAAAACAGCGTCATTGCCACCACCAGTGCCCCTGCTACGCCCCCCTCACTCCACCAATTCGGCCAGCTCGACAGTTAAGCGCTATAGTCGTCACTTTTTTTAACATCAATGCGATTGCATTCTGTCCCCCGTGCCACACCATCGCACCCGACACTCTCAACAGCCGGCAGGAGCTAGAGCATCATGTAATTTCTTTAATGGTTTTCCATTCCACATTCATGTCCTACATCAGGTCCATGTCCACGCCCACAACCCAATAAATGTGCCCGAAAATTCTGACTAAAAACCAACACGGAAGCCAAATAAGGTGCAAAAATTGTATGTGTACAAAAGGTGAGGGACAGCGGAGAGAGGGTAGAGGGAAGAAAAGAAAAGAGAAGAGTCAATAAGAGTGGCGACAAAGTTGTGATAGTGGATACACTATAAAGACATGTCATTCCTCTCCTGAGATATGATGTAGATTGATGAGTTACTATGTCCTGTTTCTATTTATCTGCCTCGTCTTTAGCCAGAGTCTCCAATATGATATAATTTCAATAGTCCCGAAATTTCATCTCCATTTATCGGTTCGGTTTTATATAAAACCTTTACTTTTCTAAAGCCAAACAGATTTAGTTTTGACATAAATTCTATCTTTTAATTAATTGTGCATGTAAATATTAATCAATCATTTTCGTTTTTCCGAAAACTTTTTAAGGTCAAAAATCTATTCTTTTTTTAATACTTCAAAAGTAAAAGCATTTTTTATTTCCTGTGAGGTATAACTATTAAGTTTGTTCAAAAAAAGTGTGTAACAGGCTAAAGGAGCCGTGACAGACCCCATAAAGTATATATGTATATTCTTGATCAGCATCAGGTGTCGAGTCAATATAGCCATGTCCGTGATTTTAAGACCTAAAAACTAAATTTGGTATGAATTTTATGTTTTTATTTTCCAACTATTGTATATATATATAACGGCTTGATCTTTATATCGTCATTAAGAAAATAATATTGTTTAAAAATGTTGTAATTATTTATCTTAATTTTTAGCAAATAGTAAGCAAAGTTAAATCTTCTCTCTATTTATCAGTTTGTTCTTTAGTTTTTGTTACCCACCTTTACGATTTGAACTTTAACCTTATTATGTTTAGATTTTAATTACATTTCTCTTTACGGGGTTTTCATTGTGCAACTTTTGCAACTATTTTAGCTTTGTCTATTTGTGTATTTGGGTGTGTGTGTGCGGCCTAAACGCATTAAAACACTTCATTATGCCTAATCCTATGTGATAACAAAAGCCACACACGCACACACACACACACTCCCAAACACAACCCATGCCTCCACCTCAGATTCTGCTTTAGATGAGGCCAAAGCATATGGCTATGAAATACACTTGAGCAACTTTATTACCAGACTGAATCCCCGGGAAAGGGCTGATGATGAGGCATTGAAACTAACAGGGCTCGTTTTAATGGAACGGGCTGCATTTGCATTAGGGGAATGAGCAGGGGAATGGTAAAAGGGAATTGGAGTGGGAACAGGAACGGGAACGGGATTCGTTTAACAAGTTTCATACAAATCACGGCACGTCAGAAACCATAAAGTGTATAAATACTTAGCAGGCACAAACTACTTATTTACCCTCACGCAAGTCCTGGCCAGTTACTTTTACTGGTATCCTTGACATTAGGAGTGCGTGCACGTGACTTGATGTGATAGGCTTTCAACCACTTTGATTTCGCGTTGTTTGCTTGTAAATTTTACGCATGATTACAATGAGGCCGCCTCTCTGATTGATAAAAATCTCACGGCTTGCATTGCAAGGGGTGCTCTCATAAACATTTTAATATTTCAATTTACATTTGTTACATTTATTTTAAGATTGAAGCCTCGACCCTTGGCTAAGTGCACAATTTTTATGTTTGGCCAACAGAATTGCACACTTGGTCGAATCGCGTCTATCGTGATCGCCAGCATTGAGTTGAGCACATAATTACTTGGCCTGGCTTTCGATCATGATCGTGATCTAAATTTTTGGCTTAGTCTGGCGCCAGGCGACTCAGTCTTTTGCCTCAATCTTAGTCTTAGACTTTGCTCATTTTTGTTTTCTTTTATAATAATTTTTGGCTTTGGTTTTCCTCGTCCGAATGCAAATGTGTAAGTGGAAGGGTGAGCTCTGTCTGGCTCTTGGCCAACTCCTTGAATTTGTTCACATATCTTAATCCGATCTAATACCTATATCCCAGGTAGGTATCAGAGGTAACGCTACTGTTCGTCAGCCGCCGCTTGGTTGCTCGTTATTTACGTTGGCTACAAATTGGATTACAATTAAATTGCATTTACATACAACGCTCTGCATGCCTCATACCTCATGCCGCATCGTTTGAATACGTTGCTAGGCCTCAATTAAAAATTGCCATGTTTTCAATTTGATAAGAAGCCGACTGCATATCCAGCTGTGCCTGTTTTCATTTTCAGTTTAGATTTACAAGATAATTGGGACGATGATATGGCTGCTATTTAAATATGACCAAACAGACAGATTGATGTATTGAAAAATAGACTAATATTAAACAGAATCATTGCAATATAGAGAGATGTATATAATAATAATAATCATAAATGCATGTTATGCATGATTACATTATTTCATTTGTAATTCGTACCTTTTAATACGTAGTTTCTTTTGAAATGTGAAAACAAAATGCATAAGTTTAATATTCATGACATAAACGTGAATGAAGACTGTTACTATATGTAATTATATTTTAAATTAGCTGTGCATTCAATCAAAAATTAATGCAAATTCTTCTGAAAAAAGTTGTAAAAAGCAGAGGGTCGAGCAACGCAATAATAATTGTATTTGTTAATATACATTTCAAATGCAATTGTTAATTTGAACGTTACCGTAAAGAGTCTTAAACTTCGTAAAAGACACAGATTTGATAAAATACAAGTAAATTAAAATCAGATAGTTAAATGGTCATAGATAAAAATAGAAATATAGAAGTAGTTATAATTGAAAAATTGTGTATTTATATAGAAAACACATCAGGATATCAAATATAGTTTTACACTAACATTGAAGAAGGAGAGATGACAGGAAGCTGCCTACATTTTAAAATACCTCTCTTGCCAATAATGCATGGTATTTGATATAATAAATTTCTGTTAATAATTGACATTCATCCATTTACATATATGTACAAGTACATTTATTATTTGTTGTTACCGAGAATCGTATTGAATTGAAACCCCTAGCTTTAAAGCGAAGAGAGAGAGAGAGAGTTAGAGAGTGAGAAGGCCAATGTACTCAACCAGGATCTGCCAATAAGCCAGGATACGAGTACCGAGTACCCAGTACCGAGTAGCGAGTATATTCAACCATAATGCATCATCATTAGCCAGAACAGAGCACTTCAGGCAGTGTCTGTTTGTGATTGTGTGTAGCTTTTAGCATTCACCCAAAAAATAATTGAATTGTTCTTCATTATTTATTTTATTATTTTGCTTGTCTCTTATTATCGCTCAGCTTATGTTCAGCTATTGCGAAACTCACTATCATCGGCCTGCTCCATTGTTCCAATCTGGGTGGGATATGAAGCACTTTTGCGGCAACGCCATCGTCATCAACATGGCGCGTCATAAAATACGCGAATTGCATTTGCCATTTACGATGTGTCTTTCTTTGTTTCTTTGCTTTCTCTTTCTCCTTTTTTTTCCCAGCTCTCTGTTATTGTGATTCTTGGTCCGGATATCTCTGGGTGTGGGTGGTGGGCGGTAGGGATGTGGATGGCATCGCGAAACGGGCGAGAGCTGATTCCTTTGGGGATTTTGCGCACAAAGCAGTGCCAAATTGAATGTGGGATTTGACAAAGATATAGACGGGCAACGTTCGCCTTTACAGTTATGTGGCAGGAGCAGGGTGCGGGTTCTGAAGTAGGTAGAGGTAGTAGAGGAGGTGTAATTTTATTGTGTTGCCTTTTATGATGTGGCGACAAATTGATATTTCCTTCAGCGGGGACTCGATTCGCCAGCAAAGGCAATTTAGATACACTCTCATCCACACACACACTCTCGCTCTCACACTTTGGGAGTAAGAAATTGAACCACAAATCGGCTGGACGAGCTCACTGGGCGGTCCACATGCCGCCCGCTGTGCTCTTATTGTTGTTGCCACTGATGTTTGTATTTGTTGTTGTTCACCGGCCGCCTTATAAAATAATTAAGTCTTAGCCACTGTTTGTTGTCTGTCGGTCTGTTTGTTTGTTGTCTTTGTGCCCCTGCCTCCGCCAGTTTGAATGTACGCATCCTAGCGGTATTAAGGACTTTAGCACGATTTTCGCAGGGTTGTCTTTTGTGTGTGAGCCGCCGTCGTCTTTCATACGCCATAAAGGATATGCCTAAAGGATCCGCTTGCAGTTTGAATTTGAAACTTTTCCTTCACTTTCATTTGATTTGATCAATGCTCTCCGTTTTCAATTCGCTCCCTTTTATGCTGAAATCAACTGTAAGTTAATCGCATTAATCCCGCGATCGTTTTTCAAGTGGATCCTGTTTAGGTTGCTTGTGATCCTTTTGCCACGACGCATTCAGTTGCAAAATTAGCAAGCGCACAAAAGAGCGCAGAATCAAGTAAATAAGGTTAAGGATAAGGGGAGGGTTTACATACATACATATATGTCCTTGTCGTCGGCGACTTTAATCATGTAAGATAATCCCACAATGAACATAAATCACTGACAACATGGCGTATGAGTAACATTTCATTTAATGTTTCTTATGTTTGTTTTTTAAATCATATATCAGTTAAAATATTTTCAATGTTTCTAATCAAAGAGCTTAGTACATTTTTATTACTTGTTGTAATTCAATAACTGTAACTGTTGCTCTTTTAGGACAAATTTAAATAAAGTCTCTTATTTAACTTTTCAATACTAATACAGAATTTGTGGTCATAATAAAATATTTGATTAATTTTATTTATAGCCACACTGTCGTATTAAATTTCATAAAACATATATTCCTATACCCTGTAATATGTAGAAGGAAAGAGCCAACTTCAACCTTAAAAAAATATTTTCTCGGCTAGCATCAACTCGACGTTCAGGGATACTTTAAGAACTGTAGATGAGATCTAGCAGCAAAAAGAAACAGGGTATCTTTTAGTTTAACCCTTCCATGTGGTTTTTACGTTTTCTTTTGGCCACTCTTTATCAGGATTTTCAACCAAATAGGATACAATTCGCTTAACAATCGTTGTCTGCTTTCTCATCCTTGCTCCCTCTGATTCCGTTGCTTTTCCTTCTCCTCTCCTGGACTATCTCCTGCTACCTTTTTATTGCAAATTGGTAATTTCATACTGTTGGCGGTGTCTTTGTTGGTTGGCCGACAATTCTCTGTTTTTCCCCATCAATTCTGCTGGCTCTTTTGTGGCTAATAAACAATAATTGTTTAAAATTAAAACCTTATCGATTTCACCATTGTTTGTGTTTAATTCATTTTATTTCATTTATTGTATGCCATATGATTTCAAACGTTTACCGACCAGTTTTCAAACTGGACCTTATTCTCATTGGGAAATTAGAAGATGCCAATGTAAATCTTCCCCTTTATTTTCGCATAATATTTTTATACAGCAAAGCTGATATTTAAAAGAATATTCTATTAAATTTAGCAAAAAAATATTTGAAGACGTAAATAACACTATATCCTAACTATTCTTTCTACGTCACAGTATATATGTACATATTTGATATATTATTAATACTATTATTAATACTCTGTAAGTAGTAGGGAATTTTATTAACCGATGACTTCCCTTGCGATCCAGACAATGTAATGAGGTCAAAGCCATGTATATTCTGCTTTGATGAACACTTACCATCTGTCGCCAAAAAGCAGTTAGCACTTTTACGACTTGATACTTTTGTGTGGCATGAAATTTATGTGTCTAAAATGGTACTCAATCAGACAGGATGTCGTTGTCCTGGCCTTAAAAAAATATAAAGTCATTTGAAAAACGCAAAAGAGAAGACACAAAATCGAATCGAATCGCAGGGCCACGCAAAACTGTTGAAATGATAAAATATGAGCGTTCGTAATACAATTTATTTAAATCAAAGTCTAAAGCGTTATTTATGGGCACTGAGTTGGGAGGAGGACGTGTTTTGGACAGGGTTGCGTGTGGCAGGAAAACCTTACTCCATTTTCCTCTCTCTCTCACACACTTTTCTAGCTATCTCTGTGTGTTTGTGGTGGGTGAGGGTTTGGAGGGAACTTACATATTTTAGTCAGCCATTGTTTGCATTTGAATGAAGACAAAAGCCAAGCCCAAATAGCGCGTCACAAATTTAGCCGACTAATATCTGAAATAGACAGAAGAGCCAAGGGACTACAACTCCATTTGGTGCTTTTAAGCATTCATGCCATACCATTCTAACCATTCCATGCAGTTTATTGTTTAGCATGCTTTTCGTCTATTATATAAATGTTAATAACAAACAAAAGCCGCAGCCATTTGCCTAATGTGTCCGATAATGTAATGGAGCATACGATTCGAGCATGCTACAAATGCTAAATACTAAATGCGAAAAACCAAACGAACTTCCATCAAAATGCTTTTGAATTTACGACGGAACACTGCTTAAATATATATGTAAACATACATAAGTATGAGTATATGTTCTTGTAGGTTTGTATTCTGCAACGCCAATTGCCAAATTAATTGCAGTTAAGTCGAGCAAACATGCCAAGCCTTAGGCATACAATCAAACCAATATACATATAGAGAGAGACTCGTTTATACTCGAAAATAGATGCCGGCATAGGGGCAAAAGTGTTGTGAGTTTGTCGATTAAAATCGTATGCATAGTTATGTAAATCCCCTTAGCATGGCAGCCCAAACTAGAGATGTGCACGGTCCTTCTATTTGAGGCCCGACAAGAGCCCGCAATTAATTTATAATATAATACAAATTCTATAAACCGTATTCTTGTTGTAAAAACAATTAATAAATGAATGAAATACCAGTAATTTATAAATTTGACAGTAATAAAAGATCGAACTAAAAAAATTTTTTTAAATTCGATATGAAAAGTGTAAAATAATGGGTTTTGTGACATTTTGGGATTTCGGGATTAAATAAATGTGTAACACCAAATTTAAATTTTATTTTAATTTTATATTTTATAAGTCGTGTTCTTCTTGTTGAACCAATTGATAAATATATATAATATAATATATATAAATACGACGGTAGTAAAAGAGCGTATGTGAAACTAACAGCGAAATATTAAAAAATTTATTTAAAACTTGTATGAAAAGTAAGTGTTAGATAGTGGCTTTTATGCCTGTAGTCACTTTTCGGGTTTTCTTTTTAAATATTTAAGTCCAAAGCAAGGGAGTTTTTGAAAAAGGCCGCGTGACACGAAGGCCGAAAAAACCCGTGCCCATCTCTATTCCAAACAAGCCGACTAAACAACCAAAAGTGCCTTCAAGCTAGCTGTATTTGTAGTTGTATTTGTATCTCAACTCTGGTCCGTGGTCTACTTGTAGGCGCTCGTCTGCCAACTAAAGTGGAGTCAATGAAAATTGCAACTCCCACTTTGCTCGTACGTCAATTAAGAGTTGTTTTTCTTGTTTGACTTTGCCATGTACACACACCCACACACACTCTTACACTTTTACAGTATATATAGAAAAGCTCTGAAGCTTGTCTGCATTGCTTTTGACTTTGGTTTCATTTCGTTGCTCGTTGCTCGTCGCTATCTCACTCTAAGCAATCTGCCAGCCATCTCACTCGCACACACATACACTCTTTTATTGCAGTGCAATTTGTTGTAGAATCGTTTTGTCCGACAGTTGAACAGTTTGTTATTTCTTTTAAATGTTCCAAAGTAAAAGAGCTTTGGTCGTTTGCTTTTCGGAATTTTTGTGGCTGTCCAGCGGTCGGTCAGGGATTGAGCTTAATGTGTTTCTAGGAACTAGGAACAGGACCTGAAGGAACAATGGGGATGAGGTTTAGAAATAGGAATACAAGTTGTGTTTGAGCTTGGCATATTTTGAGTGGTAATGTGGTTGGGTTTTTTGGACTGTTTTGTAATACCTCTGCTTAGAGTTTTTGTGTTTGTGTGAATAGAACATTTTCATTATCACTTTTCAGTGTGAATACTTCCATTTGTTGACGCATATTTGGGAACCATTGAAACTTGTTTAGCACCTCTTTGACTATCCAATGTCAATTTGCCTAATTAATGCCTAACAAGTAAGGGCAGCTCTGGAAACAAAACTACAATAAAATCGCATCGTCAAAATGAAATCAAAATGAAATTGTTTTACAACATTCAACTGAGTGGGGCCAAAATAGAATCTGTGAACAAAAGCATAGTCCCACCTCTGTTCAGGCCTCTTACACAAGTAATGCGATTTCCATTTGTGCATTCAGTTAAAATTAAAGTGGGGCAGCGCCCAAGTGTCAACACCTTTTGAACTAAACGTCACACAGACAAACTCTATACTCTCTGGAAGCGATTGGGCTGTTGCTCTGTCGCAGAATCTAACACGAAAACGAATCAAAAACAAGCAAAAGCGTAGAGGGAAATTACATAAAAATATGTTACGCTGTAAATGGAAAGAGGGGGGAAGTAGTAGTCGGAAAAGCGTTGCCTCAATCCTCAGACAGAGTACCACCTATCTAGGTATGTATGTATGTATATGTATGCAAGTGGCAGTGGGAGTGAGAGTGGGAGTGAAAGAGGGTGAGGTTTGGGGCAGTCTGCGGTGACTGTCAGCTCTTTGAGACGCACTTTGGCAAAGCAATCTTCTAAACAGGATAAATGTAATTGCGCATGAATTTCTACGCATTTTTCTGTCTGCCGCCGACGTTGCCGTCAGAGTGGCAAATGTTTTTGGTTATTTGCCGGCGGTGTCAGCTGAGCGGCCGTGGTGGTTGTGGAGTGTTCCCATTGGTTTGCCTGCGACACGCCCACACTCACTGAGCATCGCTCTCTCTCTCATATGCGTTCCCTTTCTCTCTCTCTCTTTCTCCCGGCCTATCTCTCTCTCTTTCTCTTTGCAGTTTGTGCTCTGTGCAATTGCCTCGCATAACGCTTTTTTGTTTTGTGCAAATTGCTTGCAACACTTTTTGAATGCCTCGTGGTCGTCTCAGTTGAAAGCATTTAAATTTTCAATTTGCCGCTCTCTCTCTTTCCTCTCTCTCTCTCTCTCTCTCTCTGTTACTGTCTGCAAAGTTTGCTCAGCTTTTGCGCTTGGAAAAATGGCCGCCTCTGTGCGCTTGGGGTTGTATTATATGGACGGGGAACATTGTGGAATGGAACATGAATATGCTCTGATTTGATTCTGTTTGAGATTAAAAAGCTTAGTTGAGCTGAGGTTGTGCAATTTATGGTATGCATCATGTTGTCAATTTCATTTTAATTTTCACTAATAAATAATATACAATTAACAATTTTTTAAAATTACAATTAATTTATAAGACTTGATTTACAGCGCTGGGATTACATTTTCAATAAAGTAATTATTAAAATATTTTAAGTGTATTTATTATGTTTTCAATATTGTTTGCCAATTGTTTTTGATGTGATTATAATTTATGAAGATAAAAGATAATATTAATTCGATTGAATTTTTTTGTACATTGTATTTACAATATGATCTTTTCAATTTTATTATAAATTCCAGACAACAATAATATATTTTATAAATGAAAATACAAATATATTTTAATGTGTTTTATTATGTTACGAATTTTGTTAAAAAATAGTTTTGATGTGATTATTGATCTTAAGCGATTACAATAATTTATTCAAATTTGATATCATATTAAGACATTACCTTTGAATATTTTTTTTTAGCAATCAATGAAGATATAATAATATTTAAAAGAAGTTAATCGTAATAAGATATAATTGTATATTGTAATTGTATTCCACAAAAATGTGAAAATAAATTTGGTCAGATTTTGTTGTCCCAATATTTGGCCCCATTAATGTCTGATTGTAATCCTTTTTCTCATTTACAGCTCACTTTACCCGAAATAGGAACCTTTTAGCTGCCATCAATTAAAATGTTTTGCACACTTTGAAGCAACAGGATTGCACACAGAGCAGCACTTGACCCTTGTGTGTGGGTGCCAATTGATTGATTTTATATTGGCATTTCAATAGAAGGCTAAGCTTATACACATACATACATACATATAGAAATATGTACTTACAAACAAACATATATATTGTGTGAGTTATTTTTCGGTAGTTGGAGTGTAAGCACGTCCTCCTCGCACTTAGCCATGTTCCAATTGCCAAGTGTTCCAGTATTTTGGCTCAGGCATGGAACTGGCCAAGTGTTGTTATTCTTTTATTGGTACAATTTACGGGCTGCGACAAAAAGAACATACGCAAAGTGTCTGTCGATGCGGTTGCAACACAATTGTCAAAATAAACGAACTCAACAGCAAATGGAATGGAAATGGCAATGGAAAAGAGCAGAAGCCGATTCACCCCTATAAAGAAAGAGAGTGCATGAACCCTCCGCTCACACACACACACACATACATACTACATACCTGTTAAGGGTATGCGGAAAACCATTCACAGCATAGACCAAAAGAATTTCACAGCCAACCAACCACCTCAGCTCAGCTCAGTTCAGTTCTCGCTTTGTTTTGTTCAGTTGAGCTGAGTTCAGTTCAGTTTCTGTTCTATTCTATTCTGTTCTGTTTAGTTCATTTCAGTTTCAGTTTCAGTTTGAGAAAGACAGTCGGCGCATACGCTCTCTGATACGACTAGGGGTTAAAAATCCAGAGACTGAAACAATAAAATTACTAAACGATCGCTTACACACATTGAGAAGGACAGCGCATGCGAGAGAGTGAGACGGCAAACAAGAGCCAAAGAGTGAGAGAAGAGTGAGAAAGAGAGAGAGGCAGGCAGGCAGTAGTCAGTTGGCATCGAGGACTTTGAGCCTGTTAACAGAAAACATTTGAATTTAAATGCGAATCGTTGATCAAACGGTGCAGACGTCTCGGTCGCCACCTGAGCAACTTTATTTGCCTCGTCAAAAGTTGCAACAACACTAACAAAGTTTTGCGTAGAAAGTTTTAGAGTGAAAGCCGAACCAAAAACCAAAAACCAAAACATTTAAATCATTTTGTGAATCAATTGAATATCTCGAATATTGTGACAGTTTTTGTGTGCAAATTTGCAAACTGCTTTCTGTGTGTGAAATGTCTTCCTCTGAGGCTGAAGTCGATATAAGTGTGGTGTCCAGTCCGGAGCCGAGTCCTTTGGGTGCCGCCGGCATGAGCAATGGCCGGGAGAGTCCCTCGGCTCGTTCCATTGATGGCAGTTCGCCACCGGCAACACCTACACACCGCTCTACACCCAACACTGCCGTCGGCACACCCACATCATCGTCAACGGTCACTGTGCCACATTATCATCACAGTCCCAATGGGTCGGTGCCGCCGGCGGTGCTGCATCATCATCTGCAACATCATCTCAGCTCTCTCAGTAGTCATCCCGTGGCTTTGCATCATGCTCTGCACAGTTTTGGACATCTGCATCCGGCTCATGGAGCACCACATCCTGCGCTCTTGCAACACGCTGTGGCACCATCACATCTTTGCGATCGTTTAAGTTCGCCAACAGCTTTGGCGCCTAAATCGCCGGAGCTTGAGAGGAATGGCAGTGCCAGCGATGAGCTCCATCACAGCCTGAATAATAACAACAGCAAGACGTTGAACCACAACAGCACATGTGCCTCGGCAGCAGCTGCCGCGGTTGCAGCAGCAGCATCGGTGGGAGCCAACAGCAATGACAGTAATGCGAGCAGCAATGGAAACAAGGCCACAACGGGATCCAATGGATTCACCAGCTTCTCCATCTCCAGCATCCTAAGTCGCAGTGAACCAGCGAAAAAGAACGGAGCCACAACGTTGATAACGCCCATACCTCAACTGCCACAACCAGGAGCCGGGCCACAGGATGCGGCCATGCTCTCAAGGTGAGTCGATCCCTACGATACACTTGTAGCCGAAACAAAGAGATAATGCGGTTGCTACTTAGATGCACTTTGTAGGGCTGTTTAGACCCGGCTTAAGGTCCTCATTGTTTTTCTTGCCAACGTGAAACCAAAAAGTCAAGCGGTTCCTTATTTTTCAATGAGTCTAAGCGGCTACAATTTCACCTGATTTCGTCCTGTTTTCATTTCTTTGCTTCTTGAAATATGTTGAACAAATTTTATATAATCCTTGAGGTGCTCAATCTTAGACAATGAAATTGAATTCCCAAAGATTGAAGGTGACGCAAATCTGCTTCGCTAGAAAGAAACAGGAAACCTACCGGACATTCTTTAGAGTAGTCTATTTAGCTGATGGTCAAGATAGGATATGTAATGGAAAGGTTGAAAGATTGAAAGAGAATTGTCACAAGACACCTTAAGTGGGTGCCGAGATGAATATCTCAAGATAAAAAGGACACAACTCGATTTAGGTAATGTCTTTAATTGATCAATTTGTTGAGACTTCAAATGTTTTAAAAGTGCTAAGTATATGGTTACTATTGAGAAATAAAAGATAACCTTGGAAAAGATAAACAATTAAATTTTAATTTCGGTTTAAACGTGTTTGTAAAACGTTTAATTTTTTAGTTAAGTTGGATCTTTTACAATTTGTTTTGCAATGATAAATTATAAAAAGCGATTTTATATACTGAAAAAGTCTTTCAAAGTTTATTGATTTCAATTAACTTTGTTAAAGCTGATTATAAATTATTTGTCATTAAAGAAAACATACTCCATAAAGTAACAGATCGTTGCAATCGATTTTATAAAATGTTCCATTTCAAAGGTCATTTAAATATTAAGAGAAATGCTTTCAATTTCAATTCATTGTCTCAATTTATTGCGTCAGTTAAATTTATGTAACAGAGCTCGAGCTGCTTTTTGGTCTCGTTGTTCAATAGAAATTCATATCGATTCCTTTCATTTTGGTCATGCAATTTACAAAAGTATCGAATTTCGCAACATTTGCGTAATGAAATTCAATGCAAGTTGCAAACACATAGTCATAACTGACAGGACAGTGCAGATAACTAGTCGGACAATATTCCGGCATGGTAAAATACGAATAAATATGAATGCAACATCAACTTTATTATGAATGAATGAATGAACCCTCACTGAACTGACCTACATGTATTACTGTATGGTATACTCACAGACAGAGAGGGACACCTACATAATGCAGTGCAGTTCATCAATAAATTCATACTTTTCGAGTGGCAAAAAAGGAAATGGGGTCCTGTTAACCCCACTTAGCCAACGTTTAAATGTGCATAAAAAAGGACATGAGTCGAGAGATCGAGTTTCCAATTGCTCGATTAAAGCATGTGTTGATTAAAAAAAATGTTGCACTTTTATTTTATGAACTCGAAGTTGGACTTGCATTTGTGTTCGGGATAAATGCAAAGTGGACTCCCTTCCTTGTTATTTATTTAGTTCTTTTTTTTTTGGTTAATAATGATCATTTTCATTTCATTTACGCATGCGCTCACTGATCGATCGTGCGATAAGGGAACTTGAGGTGAGGTTCAGAGTCCCGTCACGAGGGTCGCGTGCTGCTTACCACAGTTGGACTTAAGAGACGGAGTATCACCCTCGCTTTTTTTTGACCAAGTGTTGACTCCTGCTGTTTGGCGCTTACAGCTGACGTGTGGCTGCCTATGTGATGGGCTTATCAGATGATCATCGACCTGAGCTCAGTCTGTCCCATGATTAATTCAAAAACGCTGAGTGATCGTTTAATAAAAATACGTTAATGTGTAGATACTTTTTTAAGTTACTTTCACCTGGAGTATCACTTTGTCGTATATTTTGACAATAGCATTACGTTTTTAATTAGTGGTCAGCTACTGTTGAAGTTCTTTCTCTTCTGTCTTCTGAATGATCTCTCCCGTCTCCCGTCTCCTGTCTTCCATCTCTTGTCTCCTGTAAACTGTCTGCTCTTCAACTGCGTTTTAATTATAGCGCAGCAAAAAACGCAGTTAAGCGCTGTAACTGTAACCTGATATGCTTGTGAGTGCGCCCAGAAACAACAAAAGGGCCAACATGACCAGCCCAAACCAAACCAGCCCAGAACCAATGCTGGAAAGGGTGCTTGAGTCCAGGAAATGTCTGTGTGTCTCTATTGTGCAGCAGTATTTCCATTTTATCTCTGTAAGGATAACACAAAAGGACGCCCTGACAATATAATTATATATTGCAGTAATTACAATCCAATTTCTGTCCCAATGCATTGCGCTTGGGCTGACAAATCTTATCTATCACAAAGGGATTAACTTGCAGTGGCATTCAGTGGTGAAATGGTCCTTGATTCGTAATTTATCGCATTTATATCTAGATGATGTCAGTGGTCATAGTTTCAATTTAATGAAAGCCATATTTTTTTATTGTTTAGCTAGCACATCACGATATGAGGCTTGACTTTGCTTGTTTTCTGTAGCTTCTGGACACGTGTCATTTGTGCGACTTCCTGCGGTGCAACCAAAAAATAAAAGAAAACCAAAACTAATTTTGAGCGCATCGCAAATGTCACAATTTTTCAAGTGGACGGACTTAGCATAAGCCGCTCCAGGCCACGGGAATATTACTAGGTAGATGTTACCAATATTTTTACGTTAATCCCGTTTAATGACAAAAGCAAGCCAACCGGGATAGCTACTATACCCTGTTCTCCCCTTTTGCCCTCTTCTGCCTGCCCAGTCAACTGTGAGTCAATGGATATGTTCAATATTTTGGCTACTTTGCGGTCGGGTCGAGTGTATTTTTCAATGCCCGCAGTTTTCCTATTGACACCCGTTCAAAATGTGTCACTAATAATTCTCTTCTCTCAATTCTGGGCCTCCATGCAGCCAATTAGCGTGTGCAAATCTTTTATACATGAACGAATCCTAAGCGGTTTAGGCCTGCCAGTCATATGAGCTCATTGTTAGCATTACTTTTAAATTTTATTTATTTAAATTAATTTCGGTAATTCGCATGGAAATTATGTGACAATTGTCGTTTTGCATGTGTGATATGTAGTATTATATTTATATATTTCGGGGGTTCATTTAAGTGGCTTCTCTGACCTGGTTGAGGCAGCTGTGTTGCCCTTTCAGGGTGTAGGGCATTCAAGTGTTGGAATCTGCGGGCATTTGGAGCACTTCAACTTATAAAGCAACTCAAACGTAGTCCAATAATATAATAATTTGATATATATTTTCTTGACACTAAGCAATCAATTGTAAGAGTTAAATTTTTAAAAATAAAATGGCATCCATGTGGAGAAATAATATAGATATAATTATTTCGAGCCTTACATGAATTTCTCACACTTCTGAGGTTTTTTTTAGATATCATAACTAGTATATTCCATTAAAGTTATATTTTAAAGGCTTTCCTTTACGAAACAAAGTAAGCTCGAAATGAAAAATTCATTTAAAAAAACCAAACGAAGTTTTCTATATCTATGTATTTTTTGTATGAGTAAATTTTCATTTTGTTTCGGTTTGTTTTTAACTAGAAAAAGGATTTGAATCTGAAATTATTCGGAAAGGCTACATTACCCAAAAATATTATGAAATTTTGCAAAAGTTTGGAGAAAATCAAAGTTTCTTTTATGATAAAATGATTTAATGAAATAATTTAGAAAAGTTAATTTGTAACAAATTTTTCGTGAAATTAAGAAGAAATTTTGTCTAATTTAAATTTCCTATCATAAAATATGAATTAGGAAATTTAGATAATTTTGTTTATTATCATTTACTTCTGTCTTTCTTATATAAGAAATTACCTAAAAGCTTGCAAAAAGACCCTTTCTAAGTATCCAGTTCTTACCCATTTCGAAGTGGAAAACAAAAAACAAACATCAAAGTGTCTCAAGACCCAAGTGGAAGACCCAATCATGGGACAGCAAAATCGCCATCAAGTGGAAAAAGAGTCTCCGTCCCATGTAGAATGCCATGTTGAACAACTCAATTGCATAGCGCACACTTCTGTTCTTTATGACAATAGACCCCCAAAGAAGAATTATGACAGGAAGGTGGACCAAGCAGTTGAATAAGAAGAAGAATCCGCTCAAAGCAAGCAGCGCAAACAATTCATTAAACGAGAGAAATATCAGCCATACATCAAGTTGAGTTGGGAATGGCATTTGGGTTTGTCGGTTGGGTCGCTCCACCGTTGACTTCTGACAGCTCCGGGGGCGGTTCTCCGCCCCCAAGACTCAACTGAATTTTAAACATGGTCATCCACTTCCGCCACAAAGTGACACCAATGAAAATGTAGACCGTGGAGCCGCGTGGGTTGCTGTGGCTGCCCCGGGCAATGGAATGTTGTATTTATTTCATTGCGACTGGGCGGAAAACAAATGCCTCGGACCGTGGACAGTGGACTGAGGACCAAGAACTGAGCCTTTGATTTGGATAATTAGTAAAGCAAATAGCTACAAGCTGTTTGCAATTCATTGGGGCCCCTTTTCGTTGATGTGACAGCTTTCAGGGAGAAATTAGCGCAGTAATTGAGGTAATTTCTTTTCAGCGTTTATTTTTCTTCTTTTCATTGGTCTTCTGTTTGTTTCCTTTTTTTTGGGCTGCTTTGTTCGTAATTTGAGGAGTCGTTGGGGCGTCATCTTTTGGCCGAAAGCAAAAGCGGCTTTCTCTCAATTGACGTTGTAAACATGAAGCCCATTAGAAGTGATTTGAGCTGCCTGTTTGCCAAGTACCCAAGTAGCTAAGTTGGGGAAGCCTTTGAAGCGTCAAGTCGTTTCGTGTCGAGTCGAGTCTCATAATTTAACAGACCGACGCAGGCAAAAAGGTAAAATTTAATTGAAAAAGCATTACTTACAGAAAGCGAAAGAGAGAGAGACAGTATGTGAATGAGAGATAGAGAAAGAGATTGAGAGAGTGAGCTTGGCAACTATTGATTTACACACCTGCACCTTGGCCGCAGTGAAAGAGGTCAGCTAAATGTTAATGTCACACACACACACACACACCCACTCACACAACTTGGGCAGCTCATTGTCTGTCTAGCTGGGGGTGGGGGAGGGGCTAGTTGGGGTCGAAATGGAAATCACAGTCTGCTGCTCGTTCCCAAGTCACTTGCAAAACGGTCAAAAGGGTTTAACAAAAAAAAAAATACAAACAAAAAGCAAATTCAGCAACAATACCCAATTGGGGGTTGACGGGTTGTAGGGTCGCGATGTGACCACCATTGGTATGGGAGGTATTGGTATTTTAGACTGGTGGGAATGCACTGACTGTGGTTTTTCCTCCCAAAACTGGTATTCTTAAACAGCAAAGTTCATTGAGTGCGTGGGAAGCTCAAGAGCACCGAAGACACTTTTAAACATATCAATAAATCAATCAAATTGCCAGCCCAGTCTGCTGGGTCAGGGAAAAGCTCTTAAGTGCCACAACCAGGCAATAACCTACCCTCCCCATCCTTTGTTTTCCCCTCACATTATTTCTGAGCAAAACAAAAGCAGCTTTCTTCCAATTACCTCTCGCATTAGCTGCTGCTCGAATGATTTGACTTGAAAACTTTGATTTAGTACAATAAACTCCCCTACCAAAGAAACCACCCCAAAAGATACACACACACAGATACACTCTGAAACACACACACACACACACACTCAAACTCACCCACATGCCCGTATATGGAACACATTATAACGTAACGTAAACGCCGAAAAGTGTTTCGTCTTGCAAAGTTTTGCCGCGCCAACATAAATAAATAAATATATTTATAAAGATGCTTTTAACGCTGCCAACCTAACAAGGTTACATTTATATACTTTCATATGCTTGTATATGTATGTATTATAAATATGTATTCAACAAAATTCGCAGCAGCTGTTGCCAGTTATGGGCATCATCCTTGTCTTCCAACTGGTGTGGGGTTGCTTAGCATTTAAGGGTCGCCTCATCTTGGATTTTTCTTGTTATGTCGAGGAACCTTTTGAGCTGTCGGCATTTATATACAAGTATATGTATGTATGTATACATACATTAAATGTTTATTTGTGTAAATGGCTGTTTGGCTTTTGGTTTCTCGTCTTTACTTGAATTTCAGCAATTATCTGTCTGCATAATTTATGACAATTCACTAACCGTTCTTCATTTCGGCATTTCAGATTGGGTTTCATATCACAGTGGGGAGCTCTTGCCGGACGATATGCTGCTCTATGCCCACCTGGCTGGCCCTGGGCACCACAGCGTATGCCTTTCCATAGTCCAACGCATGGTAAGTTCTTTATAAACAGCTTAGATTAGATAAAAAATGCAATCACAAATCTGAGTGCGAAAAACAATTTTTGATAAAGTCATACTCAACTCAACTTTCCTAAAGAAGACTCTTTTTCCCTGTTTAATTGATAAGTTGCTTATTAAACTCAAGTAAATTTGTATTAAATGAATTATTAAACTCACTAAGACCTTAGTCTATCATTTGTTTTTTTCGCTGTTTTTCCAGTTTTTGCAGATTTCTTCTCCTTGTTAAGCTTAGTCTTTCTTTTTCAAAAATGTCAAGGAGATAAATATAAGTAAATACCTATTATCAAAATAGATATGCTACAAATACTTTCTCCAAGACATGCATCATCTAGCAAATTAGTTTAGCTTTATGATAAGCGCAGTTTTTTTCTCCAAGATTGTGAAGGAAATTAAGCTGTACCATTTTTTTAAATAAATAAAATTATCCTTTAACAATATTTTCTTAATACTGAATGTTAGAAGAGTTAAATATTGCCTTCAAAAAGCGAAGTTTCTTTACAAGAATGTGAAGGAGACAAAGAAGGTTGTATAAATAATAAAAATATTGTGATTTTCCTTGCAACAACTGTTTAGAGTTGTTAGCGTAGCGTAGCTTTCTCCAGAAATGTCTGGGATTAAAACTATATCAATTATTAAAATATATAATATTTGCTTAAATAATATCGTATTATGTCTAGCTAATTTTCTTTGTATCATTAGTACTCTCAGTCTTCCTCTATCTAAGTACTAAAAGGGCTTAGCCTCAAAGAAAGCGTTCTTTTTAAGGAATGTGAATGAAAATGCGGGTATTTATCTGGTCTTTGGCGAAGAATGTGCCGTTGCAGGCATTCTTTAAAGTATTTTCATTTAATTTGCATAATCAACGACGCAAACGCGCCTAATGCCACCAAGAATTTGTGCAATGTGAATACAAAGTGCGCCCTGAAGCAGGCAACACAATTGCACACATATACACACACATGTGCATACAATTTCAAGGGAGGGGGTGTCATTATCATGCAATACACATGTACCGTTAGCCGTTCACAAACACGGCTGCTTTAATCGCCATTTTCAATTAATTGCAATTTGTAATCGAGTATCGAGTGACATGTTCGCCTTTTGGCCGAGTGCGAGAATACGGCACGGCGAGAACACGGCAGCAATCACCTGCAGCTACCTGCAATCAACTGCAGTTTACCAGTAGTTTAGCCTTCTCCCCAACCTCACTCCTACTAGATTGACCCTGCGGCATTAGAAGTCATTGCAATAGCATTTGTTCATGTAAATTGGCCCTAAGTTTAGCACCCCGCATTGGGGCCTGACTGTTTGACTGCTTGACTGCTTGCCTGGAATTAGATTCTAGCTAATGCCTACACAGTAAAAAAATCTGGAATATCCTGCCTAAAAATATAGTATAATAAAAGAGTCTCAAAAGTTGACAGATCTTGCTTTCACTCAATTCAAGCATAAAGTACTCTATTAATTTCGCTCTCAGAAAATATTACGATTCAGTATACTTAATAATTATCGAAGCTCTTAAGAGTTTCTTTTAATATGAATCAAATGTTATAGAACGATTTGATAATTTGAACGCTGCGTCATTGACATTTGGCCCACATATATCTAAATAGTGAGTCTTAATTCAACAACTGTATGCTGAATGCATACTTAAAAAAACGCCGGTTAAATTCAAGAGATTTAAAGTTGTGTTTAAAAATATTGTTTTTTCTCTGTGTAGTTCTATTCAACTTCACAAGTCAAGTGGACAGTACTGTAGGAAGTGTGTTGACGGGAAACAAAGCATTTTGCAATATTCTCCATATGTGGCAAATTACAGCAATTTAAACTTTTCAAATGAGATTCAAACTAAAAGCTCAATAAAAGTAAAATCGTCCAGCTGACTGACAGCCATTTTAAATGGTAATTTAACGCTCATACAAACATAGACAGACAGACACACACACACACACGCACACGCACGGAGAAATAAGAGTCTAGGGGCAGGCTGGTAAGTGGAAGGTAATGCTCACCGCGTCTGCGCTTTAAGTTGTTTGTTTGGGTCTAAAAAAAGTGATAAAAATAAAAAGAGAAGAGCAAAGGAATGTGGCAGAGGCAGAGGCAAAGGCAGTGGCAAGACGAAGGCAAGTGTGAGGTTAAGTGTAGCAGCTTAAATCTGTGCATCACACATACGCGCAGTGTTACAATAACATCTTGAACAACCCTTAGTGCACGCCACCCACAATTGCACACACACACACACACACACACACTCAAACCCAGGCAGATAAATCCACTAATAAAATTTACTCTCTCAGACTTACTCTCTTACTCATGCGCTCTCTATCTCTCTCACGCTCTTTGCAGACAGTTCCTCGACAAACACCACGGAAAATCCACCATCGCCCACATCGCTAAGTCCCAGCAGCGGCAACAACAACAACAACAACAACCACAGCAGCAACAATAACAACAACAACAGTACTACAAATGCCAACAGTAACAATTCGGGCAATGGCCACGCCAGCAAATCACCACCACCCAATGTGGGTGGTGGCTCACATCACAGCATACATCACCCACTCTACCAGCAGCAGCAACAGCATCCACATGCTGGTCAACAGCATCCACAGCATCCACATCAACCCAGCACGCCCACAAGCAGTGCCGGAGGATTGTCGCATCATGGACATCATCTGGGAAACTCGCATGGGAGTGGCGGTTATATGCTTCCCACCAGCTCCAATGAATCGGATGATGAGGGCGAGGAAATCATTGAGGAAGATGATGGCACCGATGGTCCATCGGACAGCTCTTCACCGCATGGGGATGGCAGCAATTCAAAGCGCAAGAAAAAAACACGCACAGTCTTTTCGAGGGCTCAAGTCTTTCAGTTGGAGTCAACCTTTGATCTGAAGCGCTACCTCAGCTCCTCGGAGCGTGCCGGACTAGCGGCCTCTTTGAGGTTAACTGAGACTCAGGTGAAAATCTGGTTTCAGAATCGTCGCAACAAATGGAAGAGACAATTGGCCGCCGAGTTGGAGGCTGCCAACATGGCCAACATGGCGCATGCGGCACAGCGTCTGGTGCGTGTTCCAGTGCTTTATCATGATGGAACCACCGCTGGTTTTGTGCCACCACCGCCACCACATCATCATCCCATGCAATACTATGCTGCCGCCGCTGCCCGCAATACAAGTCCACCACGGCCGCCATTGTCATCGCTGGTATAGAACGTGGGTTGCCTGGCAGCGCCGATGACGCTGCTGAAGCCGCCACCGCCAACAACGATGCTGCCAATGCCACCGCGAATTCCTGCACTGCAGATGAGACTCAGCTCCATGGATATGGACTCGGATGGGGAGCAGGAGCATCTGGGGTGTCAAGATGATGATGATGCGGCCATCGATGTGGAGGCCGATGAGGAGCCCACAAACGATTGCACCAGCTCAAGGCCACCAACTGCACCACCACCACCGCTGCCACCGCCACCCGGTGAGACCAAGCAGAACAATTGCCTGGAACGCAACGAAGTTGCCAATCAGATGCAACCCACTGCTATTGCTCTGGATAAATCGATAACCCACAAGACACCACACAGCTACTGAGCTATGGGAGCAACCACCCAAATGCCGCCCACTCCCAGTTGCATTGTAAATTTCTATTGAAAAGTTTTTGCCAAAGGATCAGCGGCTAAGTGCACATCAATTGGTTTCAATGCTTC
Organism: Drosophila testacea; assembly: GCA_035043265.1. Classification (NCBI taxonomy): domain Eukaryota; kingdom Metazoa; phylum Arthropoda; class Insecta; order Diptera; family Drosophilidae; genus Drosophila; species Drosophila testacea. Next base: position 3,490,633 of record JAWNND010000477.1, read on the forward strand.
ACACAAAGGCCAAAAAAATCGAGGACGGTTCCCCTGCCACCTCCTAAATATAATCGATAAAAAAAAGCTGTAAAGTTTTGAATAGTTTGTTCCTAAAGCTTTTGTATATACTTACTAAGTAGTATTTACTCGCTTACCTTAATCTGCGAACCCTTCCCTTCTATCTCTTTTTTAACTATAAAAATAAGTCTTCTGTGTATATCCTTTGCCCTTTTCTTCCTGTTCCCTGGTCTTATTGTAAATGCCTCTTGCTCAATAATTTTTAAGCCGTATAAATCTTTGCTTAATCTTTTTTAAATGCAACTTGTAAATATGCGTTAGTTTGCAGCTTAATTAATATAAGAAGTTCTTAATTTTGCTTTAACTTTCGATTGCTGGTCAAGTGTAGGTTAATTCCATATGCAAATACATTAATCGTAATTATAATTATCGGTTGGTTTCCATAAGCAAGTAATTATAAATAAATAAAAAAAAACAAATTAAATTAAACTACACTCGTATATTGTCTTATTGTAATCTGTATTAGCCAAAGATGATGAGACAACAATTGGCAAATGCACATCTGTATGTACATACTTATATAAACACATACATTTACATATGTATCAAGCAATTACCAAATAACTAGTTAAATTCTTACTTCAATGTATTAAACAAAACACAAACTAAACTAAACGAACGATTATAAAAGGAGATTGAAATGAAAACACTGAACAAACACCAAAAAATGCTTATATAAAAACCAAATAATCAATAAAAAAATACAAAATAATATTAATAATATCATGCAGTTGACTATTTTTTATTACGATTGATAAATGGGAAATAAAAAGTTGCTAAGATATGGGGTACATATTAGATGGACATACAATCTCTCTAGAGGTTATTTTTTCTCTAATCAAATATAATATAATCACCAAGTTTACAGGGGCTGTCTAAGCTTACCAAAATCCAAAGAATGTTTAACTAAGACTGTAGTTATATTTAAAGTAAATTATCTTCCTTAACAGTATAACGGGAACAAGCTTAATTTATTAAAGTACATTTTAGCTAAGAGTATTTGTATTAATTTTCACTAGATATATGTTAACTGGAAGAAGTTATCCTTCTAAGAGACGTTTTCTCATATTGCCGTTAACCTTAAAGGGAAGATGGACCTGCCGTTAAGAGAACAAAATATTAGCTTAATAAGAGTATTTTAACTGAAAGTATGATAACTAGAAATAACAGTACTATTTATATTTTAGCGAGCAGAAAGTTAGTGGCATTTGTGGAAAGCTTACTTTACTTAACATTTTCCAACTATGTATGTTGTATATACATATTCAACCAGACTCTAATAGTACGTGATATACACATGCAAGTGCCAGAAACGCTAATTTACGCTTAATTGCCGTTGAAAATATGTACGTATAGATATAAAATATGCATTCGTATAAACAAAGTACATGTTTGTATGTAACCCGCAATAACAATTGATGCAGTTGGTGTTAGCTGTTGAAATCGTTGTTGCAACAATTGTTGTTGGGCGTTTTAAGTTACCATTTATTGTGCACACTTTGTTGTTTATTTCCTTGCACTCTGAGCGCGTTGAATGCTTTTTTGCCTATGCAAAATCCCACTTCCCTATTTTCCCCGACGGTCACTCCTCGCAGTCGCTGTAGCGGGATTGCAGCTCGTGTTAAATTGCAAAAATAAATTGCAAATTGCGCACTGCGAATAAATGGCAATAAAAGTGCATCAAATGCTTTCGGTTAAGCTCAACAAACGATTGTTAGTTTAAATAACCAGAAAGATACAAATTATGCTTGGCAACGACAACGACGAATGCAGATACAGATACAGATACAGATACCAACCTCTATATTAACACACATATATTTAGCTATGAAAAAACACATCTGTTTGTTTCTGTATTAAATAATGGGCAATTGTTTGAGGTGTTGGATTTCACACGTCTGCGCATAAATTCTCCATAAGCCTTTAAATAGATTTTATATTGTTTTCATCTCGTAATTAATAGTTATAGTTATATTATACGATTAGAGATTGATGTCAAATTAAATGTCTTTCACATTTTCCAAAATCGGTCTTTAATATTTGTTTAAGCTACTTAACTCTTGGCTTTTACTCTCAACAAAATTAATTTGTTATCCAGAAACTCTGACAATGGTTCAGTTTCATTTGTTACACGAATAATGGGTATTTTCTCTACTTTTATGAGTATATACATATGTATATATGTATGTGAGCATAGAAGCCATTTGAACAAATTAGGCTGAGAGACTCTTCCTACCAAATCCTTGAGCTGTATTCGCATATTTTATTTGGTTTTTTTTTTATTTTTTTCGGCTGCGCTCAACATTTTTCTATGGATGCAGTCAAGTGCTTGAGCATTTTATTTAAGCGCATGAATGGATTTGATGGCTTTTCTTATTTTTTTTTTTGTGTTTGTCGAAGGAAATGAGCACCCAAAAAAAAAATAAAAATAATAATAATAAAGAAAGAAAAGAGTAAAAATTTCAATTCATTTCATAAAATGGTTGAAAATTGTAGAGAAATTATGCAAAATGTCTGGCCTGGCCAGGTTGCTGGGTTGAGTTGGATGGCACTTTGAAAGCTTGCTTTTTGACTGCTTTTCATAATTTCAGTTTTTCATCTTTTTGTGTGTCTATTTTTTGGTATCTTTGGAGCCCATTTGCTCATATGTAAAGTGAACTGCCGGGAGTGGGAGTTGCGGAGGCGATGAAATGATAGTAGGGGTAGAGGTCGTAATCGGAGTGTGTCTGGTTGCTGGATTATACGTATTTGGGTGCCTTATTTTATGAGCACCCTTCCTGAGAAGCATATCAGCTTAAATGGGGAGCTTAAGACATGACTTTTAAAGAGATTGTAAGTTGTTATGAGAAATATTGTTCTATGAATGTTCAATGTTTCGAATGCTTCAATGCTTCAAAAGAAAGCTTAAAACATTTTCTAAAGTAAAAAAAATAAATAAAATCAATTTATTTATACAATTGTATTGTAAGAAACAGGTTTTAAGTATATTTTTAAAGTTTAAAAAATAAATAAAGTCAATTTATTAATACAATATAGATGCTCATTTTTCTTACAAAATTATTTTTTAAAAACAATTTAAAATTTAAATATATGTTTATGGATGGATATATGTTTATGAGAAATTTTCTTTTACTCAGTTAGAAAGATAAATGATATAGAAGTAAAATTCAAAAACTTTTTCTGAAATTTATTTAATTATTTATGTTATTATTTCATATTATTTTCGTTTATGCAGCACATTGAGACTTCGAATCCATTGACGGTACTTTTTGCGTTGGCCTTGCCTTTTTTTGTTAATATCATTTTTTCAGCTCATACTTCCATATATTGAATGGCTTTTCGGTAATGGCGGTGGCGGTGGGTTTGGCGGAGAGGGTGGTGGTGTGAGCACGGCGATTCGCTCTTTTTTCGGGTTGCTGGAAAGGGAGGGAGGGAGCGGGCGTGGGCGCTGTTTTGCCTGCAGTAATTTCTTAATTAGCTTGCGAACACAATGTGCTTATATACCATCATATATGTGTATGTGTGTGTAAGTACTTACTTACATATATGCTTATATAAGTATGTATATTAGGGCTTGTTTAAATGGCATGAGTTACGAATCTTTTTTCTTTTTTTTTTTTTTGGGTGTTTTAAGTATGTATTCAAATCAGCGCACTGGCAAACGTGGCCAACAACGTGGCTGGCAAACGTTGAGGTACTTATTTTAATTGCAGCCCTTTTGGCCATGAAGTGCAGCAGCTTAGCACAAAGTTGACTATTGTCTATTTTGCTTGGGATCTGTGCAGGTTTATTTGTATAACTCTGTCTGTATATAATACCAGACGGAAACTGCAACAACTTTGAACCGGCCTTTTAACTGTGCTACGATATATCACGATGAAACTTAGTTCCGAGCAAAGATAAATCCTGTTCGATTCCATAAAAAAATAGGTGTTGGGAAAAATATAAAAAACTTATTTAATTGGCTTTCGAGACTTGCGTCCATTCGAAATGACAGTTGCCATAAAAAACACTGAATGGCCATGACATGTTTTGGCTCTTTTTTTATGCCTATCTGTGTGTTTTGGTTGACAGTTCAATTAAGTCCAATGACCACACCAGTTAAATTACGCTTAAAAAGAGAACAACAACAACAATACTGTGATTTTTTTGTGCAATTTTATTCGTTTAGTGGAATTGTTGTCGAGTGTTGTGAGTGGCCATTATGACTGTCGCCTTTTGTACTTTATTATCCATTTAGCACATTTATTTTTATTTCCACAACTCCGCGTCTCATTGCACATTATCCCTGTCATTACACGAGAGTGTGATGTGTGTGTGTATGTGTGTAGTGTGTGTGTGTGGTTGTTGGTCAGCCCGAAAACGTTGCCAATTTTTAGCCCGTGCTTCCTTTTATGACCACCTCGCATTTAATGCTTTTTATGTACTTTATTTTTTAGCCATTGCGGTTGGCGCTTCGTTTATAGACTGTATTTTAGTGCGTAAAGCGCGTGTCCTTCGACTAAACAGGGTTGCTCTAAGGGGTGGTTATACACACACACACACACATATATATGCTCGTATCTGTGTGTGTTTGGGCAATTGCAATTGCGCCAGTTGATGTTGTTGTTTGTTGTTATTGTCTGTAATAGACTCATCAGCAGCGCATTGTGGCTTGTTCATTTCGTTTCTATTTTTTATTGCTGTTGTGCTTGAGGTGCATTAATCAACTTGCATTTCAGTTGGTCCATTTTTTTTATGACTGATACGGCCGTTTTTTTGACCTTATGGCTTGTTTTCAAGTTCGTGTTTGATGCAACTATCCTACGCCTATTTCATTTATTTAGAAATGTAAATTCACCCAAAAGGGTGCAATTCGCAGTCCTCTATAATAGATAAAAAAGAGCTAAGTTTCAAATAACATAAATTTGTAAGTCTTGTTGCTACCAGTGAGTGAGGAATTATTTCTATGGTTATCTTAAAAAGTCGAATATTTTATTTTCGAATCAAATAATTATGATAAAGACTATATTTAAGTTATCTAAGTTTGAAATAATTCGATTCTGAAGAGTTTTGTTTATTTTCGTAAATAATCATGTTATAAGTGACACAAAATTTGACTTGTGAGGTTGACAGTAAAATCTTATGATTTTTCAAAATATTAATATTATTAATAATATTGAAAGATTGAAAATTAAAAGAAAATTTTGAAACTAAACTAATTTTACAAAATAACAACAAATTATTAGCCATTTATGAAAATGGTATTTTTGTTGATTAGCGATTTATATATTGGGTAATATTTGACTGTTTAGCTGACCCTCTTATAAATAGTTCTAATTCTCTCGATGTGACATAATATCAACAACAACAAAATATTTTTTAAATTCTTAATTAATTTAGTTAAATGAAAAATGAAATAATGATCAAATTAAATTTTGCATGAATGTTGAAAGTGTTGATTGAAACATATTTTGGCACCAGAAGTGGATTTTGTTTAATTAGATTTTTAATATTTCAAATTTTAAGAGGAGGTACCATTTAATCATCTAGTATGAGCGCAATGCTAAAATGAGTGTAAAACCCTTTTAGAGTGTACTCGCACTATGATTTATAGGAATGCAATGAATGGGTAATATGAATCTAAGCTGTTTAGGACACTCCTACAATTACAACTCTAACACAAAGAGGCACTCAGCCAGCCGAGAGTTCAGAGGAACACAATGGTATAATCAAATTCTAGGTCATTACGCACCATATTGTTGTAAATTAATGCAATAATACAAACAATGCACAAACAGTGAACTCGAATTACACAATCACAGACACACACACACTCACACACACACACACTTGCGCAGAGTCTAATGCACAATCGAAATTAACATCAAATGCATTTCGGCAAATTGGGCTAAGAAATGCTAGTGGAAGAAGATCAAGTCCTTGGCTAATTTAATGTGAGAAGAGTTCAAATTACATTGTCGATCCACTTTGTCAATGAAGAGGGAAGAGGGAGCGGAAAAGCCGGAAACTTCCTGTTTGTGAGGCGTCAATTGTCACGCTGTAAATTCGAATCCAATTGAATGACAATAAAAATGCACTCGTCGTCTGTTGGCAATAGGGCGGCGTCAAGGATCACCAAATCGGGAGTCCTGGCTGTTCAAAAATGTTATTTGATGCTCGGCATTGTTTGGGCGCCGCGTTGAACGTGTACCTACAAATTACGAAGCCCCTCTCTCTCTCTCTCTCTTTCTCTCTGCTCTTTCTCTCTGTACTATAGAGTCTATGGGTAAAACAGGAAGTCAACAATGTTGAGCAACGAGTTATGCTGTCAGGACGTGCACAGGATACACTGTGCAAGCTGTTGTAAAACGCTTTTGCCACTGCACAACATTTTCAAATCACAGCAGTCCACACTCTATGCGTTGATTGTTCCCTGTCTCTGACCCACCTCACTCCCTCTCTCTTCACTCTCTTTCTCACTGTTGTTGTTGTTGTTGTTTGTAATTTAATGTCATTTAGCCTGCGGCCAAATAAACCAACGATGCACCCCTTTGTGAATGTCCTCGAAACGAAGCCGACTCAGCATGCAATATGCTCTTGTTATTGTTGTATTACTTACCATTGTAGTAGTTGTTGTTGTTGTCCCTTTTACCTGATGCCGGAAAAGAGAGTTCTGTGTGAGCTAAAATTGGTAGTAAGGTGTGCATTTTGATTTGTCACAGAGCTTCAATTAAAGTCAATTTGTGGGAAATGCATTTGGCTCAAGCAGAAGCTTCTCCAAATTTATTACCATATATGTACATACATATTTAATAATCAAATATAATATATTTGGGTGAAGTTATTTATGTTCTTATTTTTAAGTTTACTGATATACACATAAGTACTAATATAAGAAACTTCTCACATTTTCGTTTAAGTTTTCATTCGACAATGCATTATTTATAAATTAATATTTTACTCTTACTTTTTTTATTTACAACTTTAGAATTAGAGTTGAAAGTTTGAACTTCAAACACTAGAACTATTCATAATTTACAAATAATTTTACATTACTAAATTCAGGCAATGACTGTAAGTTGTGTACAATATCATCAATATTATTCTCTGATAAATTATTGCAAATGTGAAGCCGCCAACTAATCAATTGTTAAACACACATATAGTACTTGTACTTGTTATGTACTTTACTTACAAATTTAATCTATGTTCTTGCTTGGTCATATTTTCCTTACAACTTAACATTTACAATATCTTCAAAATATAATTCAAGCCTCGGGTACATGAATAATTAAAATGGAATTAATAAAGATGCGCTGCTGTTTAGAATGTTGTAACTACATACTTATATCTTCGATCTAAATTTTTATTTTGTTTCTTGCACTGACTGGTGTACAATATCATCATCATTATTCTAAATACCCAATCCATGATCTGATGCCCTGACAACCAGTGAAAGGATTTGCAGGACCAGTTACTGGTCCATCTACCCATCCAAGTGCTGGCCAGCAGCTGAGACCCAGTTGGGTTTCATGTGAACAAAATCATTTTAATTGCAAAAAATTGAACCAACTTTTGTGCCGCAGCAGTCGCTATTTGTTTGGCTGCCTGATTGAGGCATCATTTGTTGTTGTTGCGTATGTTGCAAGTACAATGTTATTTATTTGTTTGTTTGTTTGTTGACGTTGGTAGCTTTTGCCTCCTGTTCCTGGTTAGTAGCAAGTGGGTATCATAGCAGCGTAGTAATGGCGACCCCATGGTGAAGGAACTGCCGCAAGGGCACAATTCATTAAACGCCCAGCGAAAACATTGAATGGCATTGCAAATGAATAAATGAATAAACGAATAAGTGACACAAACAACAACAACAACAACAAAAAAGTCCAACTAGGGCAAGAGGCGGAACAGACTGTGTATAGTGTGAAAATTACAGGTTATGCGACATGCCGAACAATTTTTAAAAATTGACTTAATGCAAGGGTTGAAGGTTGAGAGTTGAGTATTGAGGGTAATGTTGTTAAGCGGCAAGTTAAATGGGTTCCATGTGGTGTGTAATTTGTACTGAGAAAATAACAGAAACAGAATAAAAACTGTTCCGAGATCCATTTAGTTGTCGCTTTCATAGGCCTCACAGAAATCAAACGCGTCCATGTGCGAAATTGAAGTGTGAATTTATCTGTAATCTTCTTTCACTTTTTTTTGCCCACTTTTGTTGGCAGTCAAATTATGAGTACATGGTTAGACGATTCCCTAGGGAATACCTGCCATCACATTGTAGGCTAATATAATTTATTATAAAATGCAAAACACTTGAGCTCTGCCATGAATAATGTCCAACAGTTCCCGAAAGATGCCAACACTTTTTTTTTCGGTGACTGTTAGTATTTGGTATCTGAAGCTAAAAATCTTTGCGGTTTTAAATTACCAATTTTCGAACGCATAAATTGGCATTTAACCGTTTTACAGACACTCCGGAATCAAGTCCCAAAGCGCAACCCAAAATCAAAATCAAAATCAAATCGAAACCCAAGCCCAAAACCGAACCTGAAGCTGAACCCAACAAGCAACCCACTTATCATATTAAACTATACACAAACCCGTCGACCATTTAGCAAATCTTTACTTTAACAACGACAACGACAACGAAAACGACTAGAAAATAGACAAAGAGAATGACAAGGAGATCGACAACAAAAGTAACATCAGGAGCTACCCTCTCTCAACCCACAACTGGGTGGGATGCTCTGGCTGGCACATACAACCCAATTACGACTGTTGCTGCCGAAACAGCATCAGGAGAAGCATCAGAAACCGAGTCAGCCAAAACAAAATCAAGATAAAAGCGAAATTCAATCTGTCAAAAATAGATTACAGACCAATTATGTGCTCTTTAAGAGAGAACCCCAGAGTCCATAGTGAGGGATGCTTTCTTTATATATATGTATGTTTTTTTTTTCAACCATCCAACCACCCATCCACCCATTTCATTCATCCATCCATCTCTGTTTGGCCATCAGGCACAATTTCTACTTCGACTTGACTACTTAGTTGTTTGTGCAATGTTTTAGGGTCTGCGGCGTGTAATTGTGCCCGCTGTGCAATGGGACAGGGGACAGGGGACAGGGGAGAGGTCGAGGTTGAGGTAGTTCTATCTGAAGGTTTGGGTTATTATCTGATTGGGTTGGGCTGTTGCTTGGTAAGGAGCGAGTTCATTTAATCGACACCAGACGAGCCAGTTACTTGGCATAAATTCGAAATGACAGGCTATTAAGGAAACTGGCTCTTAACACATGGCAGAGACACCCAAATGGACTTGACTTAGCCAACAAAATGCTTAGTATGTTTACTATACTCTATAAGAAATTTATAGAGGATTTAAAATCATGTTGAATTTCTTATCAATGATTCACTTTTCCCAGTTGTATTATACGTACTACACAAAATCTTTTATTTTACGGAACCAGCTCAATTCAAACTGAAAGTTCACTATGAAAAAGCTAAATAAATACTACACAGAAAAAAACTTCCGCTATATCCGGAATAAAATCAATCCAAACGGTGTGAGAAGTTCGTTGATCTCGGATTTTCTTAAGCTAAGTATGAAACACTTGATTCAAGTACGGATTCTTATTCCTTTTTGATCAAGTATTTGGATTATTGGTGTACTTAGAGCTTTGAGCCTGCTTTAGAGCTAGTCATTCCCATCTAGTCCGCATATAGTCTTAATGCGTAGTCCTTAACACATATTGGATAAGTTTAAGCTAAAATCAAAAACTTTAAAGCTTAAACTGAAATTTAGAATAATTTTTTTCTGTGTATGTACAAAGCAAACTAATCTACAAGAGAGATGCACTATTGTACTTATGTAAATGCATATCCCTGACCACGTTTTAAATTATATCAACCTGACTAAAAAAACAACTCACAGAGAGGGAAAGGTGAAGAGGGAGAGAGAGAGAGAGATGGGATTGCAGTTACCTTTTATACGGTTCAAGTTGGATGAGGTGAAACTCTGTGCCGAGTAGAGGTTCAATTCTATTCAATGCATGACATTCTTTGTGTGTGTAAAGTACCATTTAAGGGTGATAATCGTTTGCTATTTGAGGGTGCAAAATGGAAAAATCATTGAAAGCGAACATCAACCAGAGATAGAGAAAGAGAGGTAGAGAGTGGGGCAAAGGAAGAGAGAGGCAGTCAAGATTAAAAGTGCATTTAATAATAGAGTTGTGCTCGGGGGAGATGGATATTGAGAGTTCGAGTTCGAGTTGGAGATGGAGATGGTGCTTTGCTGTTGCTTTAGTGCTTCGGGGAATACTCAACTTAGATTCATGGAACATGTAGTGGTCGACAACAGCCTGTAGCCTGTAGCAAGCTTAGAGTGGATTATAATGAACATCAAGTTAAACTAACTGTCTCAATAGAAGCAACAGGGGAGCAAAGGGAAGAATACGGATTCGATAGAGAAAAGAATTGGCTCATACCACTCTTAAAAAAATGTAATGATTCAGAATTATTTGATTGCGTGGGCGGTTTGTTGGTTCGTTGGGTTGCCTGATGAGCTGGATGCGATGGATAAACTGGAGGAGGAAGTGGTGGTTAAGCAACCCCATTTGGCAGTTAGTGACATATGTCGTGAACATCCTCTGCCCGGGTGACTTATGTCGCTATAACGTGTAAAATTGTTATAATTCCTGCGGTTGTCACACGTTCTCATCTGTACTGCAATAAATTGAATTGAAATTTTAAAGTGCAACTCGAACAGAGACAGAGAGAGATAGCGAGAGAGAGAGGGGAAGTATTTTGCCAGGCTTCATGTGGATTATCCTGCACTTTGTTGGGGTGGGGCTTCGCCGGTCAATGTACGAGTACCTTTACTCAATTAATTTTCAGAGATTGAACATTTACTGATAACTCAATCGCCAAGTGTTGGTGTGTGAGTTTCAGCCAATAGTTGTCGTTTGTCCTTGTTCGATTTGATTAGAGCTTAATTAATATGAAGTTGGCAAAGAGCTAGTTCTGATTTATAGTAGTTGCACTAATTAATTGCTGGTGAATCCAGTGTCAAAGGTGTTCAGTATGTGCAAAATAATATTGTAAGTGATTCACTTGAAATATGTACATACATATAGTATGTTATTTGCAATTTGATATACATCTTCTAAGTCTACTTTGCACCTGCCTCAGAGACTCTTTTAACTGCGTAACTGGGACAAGGAGGGTGCTAGGATTTATCAAAGGACAATCTCCCTTCGCTCTGAAACCAATTCTTCCCCTGAGATCTAACAACAAAAGCAGCAAATCACGCGGCGAAAAGACACAACACATAATCTGAGAGGGAGGTCTTTACAGAGAAACACACAGAATCAAATGACATTTTGATTTTGATTTTGCGCACTTTTTGATTGATGACAGGCAACAGCGAGTCCTATATGAGCATGAGCACATATCCTAATCATAAATAAAAGCTATCAAAAGCGAGCCAGCTTTTGAGAAGTGTGCGCCTTTTTTGTTCCTTTGCTCGTTTTGTTCGATTTACAAGAAGCGCACGGGCCCAAAAGAAATGAAAAGATATTTGCGCGCCTTTTGGCGCACGGTCGGAACAAAGAACACAAGGACACAAAAAGCTAAAGAGAAAAAAAGGGCACAGCTGGGCAGGACTCAATTGTTCGCGCTTCAATGGAGCAGCCAAATGCAAATTCTGTTTGAGTAGAGTGCGTTAAACAAAAGACTGTTCTACATACACACGTGATTTTCACTTTTCTATGTCTCTGTGTGGGTTGAACATTTTAGTCTAATGAAATGGCCGAAGCTATAACTAAAAGTCGTAGAAGGAATCACAATACGGACAGCCGTCAGCTGTGAGCACTTGTCGGTTCGCGCTGAGCCGTGTGGTTCTTGGTGAGCGTTAAGGTTGCCACTTTTCGCTGTCATTAAGTAAATAGAATGAGAGGAGACACCTAGATAGGGCCAATGTAGGCGCCGTTTCATTCTCTAAGTGATTAAAACGCCGCACAAGTGCAATTTACAAGTCCTCCTTCCATGGACCATATCTCAACCCTCCAATTTGGCTCAGATTGTGCGCCTTTTTTCGCGCTAAAGCAACTGAAAAACCACTTTGGCCAAATTGACAACAGCTCAGCCTGCAGGATGTCCGGGTAACAACATTTTGCATGACAAACACTCCTACTACAGCCTCAGCAGGCAAACGACAATAGACATCCAACAACCGACAACCGACAACAACAAGAGCCAAGTCCACCAGATCCCCACGCACGCGTTTAAAATCGCGCGCAAAACGCGAGTGTGAATTCTTCACTTCAATGCGCCATGTTCTGTAATTTTTTTTGTTTCCTTTCAAATCCATTAAAAAATGTACAAAGTTGCTAAGGCAGGCCGCCCCGAGCTACTGTTAACAATGCAGCCGCCGCATAATAGCACATGCCAACCAAAACAAGCTAAGAATGCTGCAAATGCAGGTAAATTAAATGACGAATGTAAGATACTCAGTAGTTATTTAGAGAAAGTAAGCAACAACAATTTGTGATACAAAATTAAATGTCATTTCATCACTATATTATTAAAGATTTGTTAAAAGTAGGCAGCATAAATATAGTATTCATTTAAATTATTTAAATACCTCTAAATCATCTTGTTGTTTTTATAAATTAAATTAAATTAAATTATTAATTTTTATTTCGCATTCTAAGATTTTTTACGTTATTGCATTGATTTAATGTAAAGGTAACGTATTTGTCTTCAGAAATCTCCAGATTATTACATCGTCCCTAGTTTATTCGCCTGCCAACGAGGTACCCTGCTTTGTCCGGGTTGGGTTTATATTAAGATCTGGTTGCCAATGTAGGGTATTATAGGTTCGACTACCTTAGGCGAATTACTGTTGTTGTCCTTTGTCTGACATACTCAATTCATTTGCTTTACCCAATGAAGAACTACTGCTATTTTATTCTATAAGTAAAATTCGCATTGTTTTATTGCCTGGCAGCGGAAATGTTAAGCTAGTATTTCACAAATTACGTATACGCCGTGTGTATTAGCATTTATTATCATACCATCTCGTTGGCTTTTTCAGGCATTCTTTTTGGTCAGGTATAGCTAGTAAGACTCAATTAATCAGTGCAAAAAGGATGTCCAGGAAAAAATGCTGCAGCAGCAAAAAAATACATACACGACTTTTCGCTTTGGGATATTGTAAGCCGACACGCCCACCCTGTCACGCCCAACCACCCCGTCCACCCTTCCGTCCGTCCACCCGCTCGCTTGATCAACTTATTCTCTTTTGTCAAGAGCCCTTTCTGGGCTTGCTTAGATTTAGTCGAGGACGATAGCATAGCTACTGCATTGCGGCATTGCCGTGTGGTTGGTTGGAGGCTTGCTAACCATGTTTTTGCCATTTTTTGCCAGCTTACTTTCATCAATGGCATTTTGCCATTTTTCAAAATTTCCGCTGACAGTTGGGCTCACAACAACCAAAAATAAAAAAAATAGAACGAAACAAAAAAATAGAATACGAGGCAAGAAAACGTTAGACATAATATGAAACATAGATAGTCCTGGTCTGTAGCAACGGGTTTTGATTTATGTACCTGTCTCGTGTACTCGTATAACCCTGAATGATGCCATGCAAGAGGGAGGCTAGAGGGAGCAAGGCCCAACCGGTGAATGCCTTTTTGATAGACGTCAAATTGAAACATGTAACAAGATGATAAAGCAGTTTTTAGCTGGGGGAGGGGAGGGAAGGTTATTCTGCGAGTGCGGCCACAAATTATTTAGTAAATTTCAGTGGTTTTGCTGGCACCACCACATTCCATATTCATTTGGTTTTCGGCTGCTGCTGGTTCGTTGACATGCATGAAAACCACATCTCGCATAGTTATTTTTTTGTGCTTTTTTTGGGCCAAACTCAATTTCTGAAATATTTTTTAATACCTCTTTTTCCCATTTTTTTTTGTTTTTGGCTGCCACAGCCTGTGCGCTTGACGATCCAATAATAATTCATATTCATATGGCAGCTGCCCATTTCTATGCAGACACCAAACTCAACATACGAATCTAATACCATTTCCCAATTTTTTCTGCCTGATGTTTGCAAATTTTGATGAATTTTAATTAGAACGCGATATCTGTTACAGTTTGATGCCAATGTATTTGGGCTTAGTTCAAAAGTTTTGACACTGTTTACATTGTGGGTAAGTTATTTTAAATTAATTGGAAAGAAAAAGGTATTCTCTTAAGGATAGCCCAATAATAATAGTAATCATCTAGGTCACTTACTTTAAACTTTACTTTTCCATACTCATAACTCTTATTTGTAATACCTGGTATTTAATAGTTTAAAGTATTTTTGTTCTCTAAATATCCACTTTTAAACTGTAAATAGCTAAGGGCTCTGTGCTTTTCACTTTTTAACTACAACTGAATGTAGCACTGTTTTATGCCATTTCGATGGGTGTCCTGTAATCCTGCACTCATCCATTTCCTTTCATTCCCAAGCTAGGTAACTAGCACTCTGTTTGCCGTGAATGGTCACCTAAGCATCAAGTGCCCATTAAGAGCTTAAACCCAAACAACTGAACCATTACATCTTGTTGTAACCTCTATAATCAACGGCTTTTTGACGCGTCTGTCGCGTGTCGTTCGAATAACCATTTGTTGTTTGGCCTTGTTTGGCTGTCAACGTTCGTTAGAGTTCGACCACGCCCACTTATTACATTGAAACAATTTGTAGGCAGAGGCGGAAAAACTCAAGTGGATTGACGGGGTTGACGGGACATATGTACATACATACGTTCTCATGTGCCACGCGGCCACAAGCGTGTGATAATGACTCGAGATGCGAATGTTGCAACAAGCTCCGCATGCGCGGCACGTGCCACCAAAAAAAAAAAAAACAAAAACAAACAGTCGCTACAAGTATCCATATCCGTTTCGAGTTGCGTTCTCCTAATTGCGGCAACTGTTTAACCAGATATCAGTACTAATATTTTGTGCAAATATAAACAAGGACCTTTGCCCCTGCAGCCTGAAGCCTGCAACGTGTGGCATGTGCCAGGGTAAATATGTTTTTCAAACTGAAGTGGCTCTCGAGTGAAGTACTCTTACTCTGTATATCTTGAGTTTCGCCCTGCCGTTTTCAGGTGAATGCGCGAGCCTTTTTGTTGTTAATTGCATTAATGTGCGTAATTTATAATCAAGTGCTGTTTGGGCCTAAAGAGAACTGTGAGAACTTTGTGCCCTACTTTCAGGCATGAGCCTAAATTCAGCGAGCTGGGCAATAATGCTAAAAGTGCCAAACAGAGACTCGTAAATTGCGAGTACGGTCTCGCACTCAAACCATTTGGCACCGCCATTTTTGGTTAGCCAAAAGGAAGCGTCGGAGCCAAATACGAGAATGTTTCTCGTATCCAATCCAATTCCCAGCTGCAAGTTGGCTAAAGACCCCGCCTAATAGCAGTTACTGACAACGCCACATTGGCCCCCAGGGACCAGACAATTTCAATAAATATTTCACTGCATTAGGTCGAGTCAAAATGGGGAGACAGGCTAAATAGGAAGGGGAGGTGATTTGGCCTGGCCAAATCCACACGCAAATTGCTTTTTTGGTTCTGGGCAGCAATAACGTGCATTAAATGTTTGGCCATTATCATTGCTGGCATCTTTTCCATTAGCCAATGGCTTTTCCTTTGATTTCCTTTGCGTTCCTTTCGTCTCCTTTCTATCGCCGTCGATTTGACACTCGTTCCCTTTGACATGCTCAGCGTCTATTGAGCTACAAATTGACGGCAATTTCAATGACAATGCAACTGCAGCAACAATTGTTGCCAACTCTTTGCTTAGACATAAGAAAGCCATAATAGTTTGTTTAGACCCTTAGATTCGCAACAGTAGCAACAACAATAAAGACTCACCATGATTGTCTTGTTAGTTGCAACTGTTGTTGTTGCTGATGTTGTTGCTGTTGTTATTGCTACATGTGATTGCTTTTCGTAACTAACACTAACTGCAGAACAGACACGGCTAAAGCTGCCAAGCGCTTTCCTTCATTTTCTGACAATAAATTTTCATTTTCTTGGTAAATGGTCTGATGTTGCTGTTGTTGCTTTTGCTGCACTTGCTCCTTGATGGTTGTTGCGTTGTTGCTGGTGTCGTCGATTGCCTCTTTGCACATATGCCCGCATTTTTGCACCACAACAATTTGGCAGGCACCGCTCATTGTCTTTTGCCCCAACCACAGAAACAAACACAACCAGAACCAGAACCAGAACCACAACAACAACCACATTCAGAGAAACAGAGCTCAGCCGCAGTTGCAGTTTGCAATTGCTCACAAGTTATCCCAAGTGGAAATTTTTGCCGTTGTTCTTCGTGTGGTTCATTGTTGGATGAGTCAGGGCTGGCAAATCGCAATAAAACAAAAGTGATTGTCAAGTGAATACGCTTATTCCCATACTCAAATACGTACATATACAGGATAACAGAATGCAGCAAGGATACGCCATCATAATATGCAATTCATCATGTGCGCTCTTCTGCGTAATTCAGAATGATTAAAATTGTTATTCATATTCAGCACTTGATTGATGGATGTGCAACTGAATACGTATATGAATATAGATACAAATACTCGTAATCGTGGATATGCTGACTGATTTTCAGTCTCAAAATGAAACAAAACAAAGCAATTGAGTCTCATTTTTTAGCTATCGTATTCAAGTTAATTTAATAATGTTGTAGTTGCATGAATTTGGGGTCCTGGGCGGAAAAAACCTTTGTCACGCTTATTAAATGCCTAATAAACATAATTTCGGCTAGGCAATTCCCTTCAATATACTCATTGGTCGTAACTCAATAGAACAACACGCAAATTTGGCCACTTTGCTAGAAATACAAACAACTTGGCCAAGAGTTAGGGCATGTTTTTTTTTAGTCAATGTATCAACACGCAACACACGCACGCACACTCAGGTCAGTTAATTAAGGGTGTGAACTGGTTGAATAATGCGTGGAGGAGTTAAACAGGAAGGAAGAGGATAACAAAATGGGCAGTAAATAATTCATTAGCGGCTTTTAACAATAAATTTTTGTGGGACAGCCGCAGGCAAACTGGCTAACTAACAAACTGGCTAACTGACCCACGTTGAGTGAGCGACTGAGAGAATGAATAAAGGTATCTCTCTCATTGTTGGTTTCCACTTTGAGGGCACTCATTTTAATGAAGTGGCGCGTTCATTGGCGGCAGCAACTAATTAGCCGGCGGTTTGAACTTTGAACTGCACTTCATTAGAGTTGGAATTCGTTTAAATTGCTGCCACGATAACGATAAGGAAAAGAGCATCAACAAACCATCGAAGCAATGCACCACTTGCACCACCTGCGGATCTTTTGGCACATTGCACAGCGGCTGCCAAATTAAAATGCAATAATTCTTCATTTGTGTGCGAAAAAAAAAGAAACAGAAACAGAAACAAAAGTAACAACAACTACACACGTGAAAAGTCCTAAAAGCTAAAGGAAATGGCAGGAAATGTGCTATAATTGAAAAATGTGGTAACAAGACGCTACGTGGCGGGCCTAATGAATGCCTCGCTTTTTTTGTTGGCCACATTTTGCATGCCACCGACACGATACGACCCGTTCCGACACGTTGCGACACGCAAACCTAAAGAAATTGTTGTTTTATTTACGGACTCTGACTCTGACTCGGTCTCGGACTCGGACTCAGAGAGGGTGATAAATGCTCATCAGGCTTTAAGGCTGCTCTGGCAATTAACTTTTACAATGTTGTTGAAACGTAATCAAGTTGTCAGCAGAGCGACAGCGACAGCGTCAACATCAACGTCAAGTCCAAAGATCTGAGGCGCAAATGATACTCCCTAATTACGTAAAAGTTTCAGACGCAAAATTCCCAGACCTGCGCCTAACTGTCAACAAATGGCTGCTTAAGACGCATCCTCACTTATCTATTTAGTGTGGAGTTGGAGGTCCTGTGATCCTTTGGGATCCATTTAGCTAATGCCCTGCAACAATTTCGCAGTCGTCTCTTAGCATTTCTGCGTACACTTAAAATATCTTTCAGTTGTCATAACAAACTTGGGGCTGCCGTTTGGCCCCATTAGCCGTATTTCTTCTTAGGTTACAGGCAAATCGCAAGGAATTGACAATAAGCGGCATAAATTTTAAAATTTCATTTTTATCGCATTACAATTTTCTCAACAGTTTTCTTCCTTTGCCATATTCTCTTCTTTATTTATTTATTTTTTTGTTTTTTATTTAAGCCACAGTTAAGTAATATGCTTGGCTGGCATTATTGACTTTTGAGTTGATAAAGTGCCATAAATGTCACCCCATTAAGGGGGAAACCAAAGAGGGAGAGACGAAGAAAATAAAATAGCAACAACGTCGCAAAGGTAAGAGCAGAGACACAGAGGCGAAGGAAGAGACGAAAAGGTAAAAAGCGCGTGGAGTTAACAGCTCCTGGGGGTTGGTTGCCAGGATAATGCGCCTCAACTCAATTGGGAATTTTAAAAGTAAAGTTGAATTTCATGTTTGGCTGCGGCAATTGTCACAGATGGTTTAATTGAAGTAATTACATACGAAATCCGTCAGGATTTGCCCAACGCCATCGCCGCCCTTCAAATGATGACACTTTTTGTTTATTATTTTATTATTACTTACTAAGCCAACAGTAGCAACAACATTATCAACATTATCTGCTGTGGGGGTTTTCTCTCGGAAAGGGTTAATGGCGTTGTTTGACTTTTGTTTTTCCGCCACGAAGTCCTTGCCACTTCTAATGCTAATGAGCTAATGACTGCTGCGTGTAATTACGAGTACCAACCGCAGAAAAGGTGTCATAATTATTTATTTTTGTACATTTTTTGTGCCAGATTTTCTAACCTTCTTCTGAACCGGTTCAACAGGGTTTGTCAGAGAGCCCGCAGATCCCTTAATCGATTCCATCCTCATTTCTGTGGGCTTACAAACATTCCACTGTCAACTTTTATTTATATATAGAAATATCATGTTTGTTCCAAACAGTTGTATAAATATTTAACTCAGTTAAAAACAGTATAAAAAGTCCCATAACTGAAGTAGATACAAAATAATTGCTTCACTTATCACTAGGTCAACATCATGTTTCGTCTACTGTTCCTGGGAGCTACTCTCTTAGTCGTTGTAGAGGGAATTCTGATTGAACCTGCACCGGTTCCTCCTTGCAAGCCCGTCGTCTGTAATATCTATGACAGACAACTGGTTTGGGTCTTGGAGGATTGCATATGTCGTCCCATTCAAAACCAATGCCTAATGGATCAGGAAAACGCTTTACGTTTGAGTTGTGGAAAAACACGTCAGTTTTTATAAATTATTCCTTATTTTTGTAATATTTTAAGTTTTCCATATTGCCTCTCAGCTCTTGTACCCGTATCTGAGCAGCTCTGTAAGCACTTCATTGCAAAGTGTAAGAAGAAATATGGAAAAGTGATTGCCGATTTCCCGAAACCTCCAGTATGTGGTTGTAAGACCAAACCTGGCACCGTTACCCAAAAGAAGTTTAATAGCGTCTGCGAATTGAAGAGATATTCAGCCAAAAACAATGAGGGTAAGTTTAAAGTTTACTCTAATTCAACATAAATTACAAACATCTCTTTTTAGCTTATACCATGTTCGTCTATACCCACAAGAAAAAGACCATTAAGAAGTGCAAGTTCCTACGTCGTTAAAGACAATAAACACTTTAAATTTTTTGTTGCTGACTTTGTTTTATGATTCCGGACCTTGTGCATTTAATTGAATATTTTGCTATCGATACTGTTATTGCGAGAAACTAAATTGAGCAACTTTTAAATAAATACGAGTTTGTCTAAATTTTCTTTTGAATTTTCATTACTTTGTTGAACAGAAAGTAATACTTTAGATGCAATGTCTGATTGAATTGATTATTATTGAATGAACATAAACATTTTGTTAAACGGAAAGTCTGCTTGGAAACTACTTCGGCTGTGTCACTGGTTTTAAATGCTGGAAATAAATGCAGTATTTATAATTTATTTTAGAAGAGTATCGTTTTACAAATCGAAATTTGTGTATTTCATCAATAAAAAAAACTAGTTCGATACAAAATGTAAGTTCTTTGAGTTTACTTAAATTCTGCTCATCACCTTAAGGTTGTCTGTCAAACAAACACATCAAATAAACAGATCGTAGTCTCACTATATTTGCCGATTTCTATTTTCATTTTAACAAGGAAAATGTAAACAAAATATATTACAAACCTATAATTAACATCTCAAGCCAGCAAAATTTCTAAATTAAATAAATCAGAAAGGTCGCCAAAACACACAAATTTTTACAAAAGAAATACGGTGGACTTTCCACATTTGTTGGCTTCCTAATAACTAGTAGAAGTATAGCACTTATTACGCTAAGAAAATCTAAAATGTAACATTTTAAAAAATTCAACAAATTATGTGTACAAATTTTAACTTCATTGGTGGCTAACACTTAAACTCTTTTGTAAATTCACCAAAAAAAAAACCTAATATGCAGTTTGAATTTTATTGAACATTTTGAAAATTCAACAATATTATTACATAATTAGTAAAATACTAAAAACATATTTAGAATAACTTGCACTTTCTTTCGCGATTCATTGGAGTGCGTCGATTACATTGGAATTCTTTTGTAAATTCATCAAAGTTGGAGAGTGGACCAATTGCTCGGAACTCACCAGGAGCATGTTGATTTGCAAAGACCTGCTCATCACTAATGCTTGGATCAACATCGTTGCACCAGAGTTGAGCGTAACTGATGAAGAAAAGCTGTTTATTATTGTATTTGAGTGCGGGTAGATGTTCGTTGAAAAAAAGATCGCCGGAAGACTTTTGTTCCTCAAGCCATCTGAGATAGGCCGCATAGGCCACACGTAAGCCACCATTATCCGCAATGTTCTCCGATTGCACAAACGATTTCGACAAAGGTTGTCCGTTGTAGGAGTATTTATAGTACTGATCCAAAAAACAGCCCCGAATATTCTCAAAATTAACCTCAGTCGCCTTATCCCACCAGTTATTCATGTTTCCAGATTTATCGAACATGCGTCCATTAAAGTCAAAGCCATAAATCAACTGATGACCAATCAACGAGGCCAAGGTGCCAAATTTGATAGCATTGGGATAACTGGTTGCACCAAGATGATAGGGTTGCAATGAAATTGGCACCTTGATAGTGTTCTCTAAGAGGATGTTGGCTGGCGAGTAGCTAAGATTTTCATCTTCCAATGGTTTTGCAGGCTGATCCAGGGAAGCTCTTGCTTTCTTAGCCTGTACTCTTAAGATCTCTTTTAGATTGTTGATATATTTCCCATTAGGTAACATTTTCATAATCTTAAAATCCTCGGTCAGATCTTCGTCAGCATATGTGTTGACCTGAAGTTTCATCACTGCCAGTTTCTTAATAGCCAGCTCTCGGGTGGTGTTGCTTATCCAGTTTAAAGATTGATCGGACTGTAATTGCTGCTTGAAAGTTTGCTTTAGATTCTTCCAAATTTGTTCAATGTTGTGGTTGTTATTTCTGTAATGGCGATAGACCATGTTGTCCAAGTACTTTGAAAAGTACTTCCTTGTCACTTTCAAACAATTTTGCTCTCGCTCGTCCTGTGTCCCTCCCACATCGAGTGAAAATACCTCAATCAATTTATAAAATATGTAGTTGGCCACAATCCGTTTAGAAGTTTTCTGAACAACATGAAATAGATTCGTTTTATAAAGCGGGTTGAAATTATATACCTTCTCGAAACCTTCTCTTATTGATTCATCAACGAGCAGATTAATATCACGCGAATAATAAGACTGCATTGAATCAAGTGACATGAGTTTTAAAATTTTCGTTAAGTTCTTGTCATAATTTTCATTCATCAGACCTTTGGCGAGCTGCACTTCAAAGTTCAGAAGCTCCGTAGCCGTTTTAAGCGCTAGTTTTCTCTCTATACCCAAATGGACATTTAGTTTTCTTGCCATTGCATTCCGATGTCTTGTCCGAATGTATTGCATTTGATTATTTAGATACATTCCTCGTGTTCCAAGTGGAAAGTTTTGTTCGACAAAATACAACTTGTTGACCTTATTGTTGACAATGTCTGGCATTACAAGGGCCCCCAGAAGAATATTGAGATTATAGGACCGACTAATATTTCCAATGACTTCGACCCAGTTGAATTTTAACGCCTTCCAATTGTCTCCCTCCAGCAGAGGCATTCCGCCGAATTTTTTAATCAGAGTCTTGAGATCTCCTTGATATTTTTTGTCAATGCGTGTCACCTGAGTGCAGGACTTGTAGAAGTTCCTTACCTCAGTGTCCTCATGGGTGTCCTTACTTTTATCTTCATTGTTAAGCACCTGCTTCACTTTGCTATCATACTCTTTTCTCAGACTCTGAAACAATCCAGTTGACAAATTGGTGATATTGGCTTTATGAAGCTGTGCGTAATTGCCGCACGCAAATTCATAGAAATTGTTGCATGGATCGGCTTTCTCATTCATATAGCTTTTCATTTGCTTTCCCAGTGCCAGTAAGTCGGCACAGCCACATTGTAGAAATCCACCAGCCACAAGTAACGCCAATCCGTATAATATACGCCGTATAGAGACACTCTTTTGGTCTCTCATTGCTATTTCTCCGATGTTCCGTTATTACTCAGTTAGTGGATAGTCTTTGACTAAAAGCACCATTCATACTATGATAAGGGATTCAATCTGTAACTGAGACCGATACCATTAAGGGTTGTTATACAATTCAAATTGATAGCCGTAACTGAAACCGTAGCTGAAACTGACACTCTGCAAACCAAAAGTCTTGGTCCAAAACAATATAGAGTATATATGTATAGTATTATCATGCACACATGTCGCACATTATGCTAATTTTTTAATAATATTCAGAAAAGTACAGCAGATAATAAACTTGTATTTATTTTAATGGGATATATCTATGTATATAGATATACAGTTTGAGCCAAAAAATCAAAAATAACAAATTTTGAGTTGCAATGTGTGTGAAATATATTTTTAATTGGCATCAACAATTGATTTCATGCCAATTCAGTCTTAATGAAATTATTTTCAAGGTCGTGTATTGTTATTTAATTAACTATTTGTTATAGATCGAAAGTATGGAAAACTTTTATCTCAACACGTAGTGTATTTTGATTGGGATATAAATATTGGAATTGATTGGGAAATAACAGTTTAACAATTGCAGAATTTGGCATAAAGCTTACTGTCAAGATGTTTTGTGCTAAATTTACATGAAGATCGATAATAAACACAGATATTATTTTTATCATAGTTATTTTTGTCGAAAGTCTTTTAACTAATGTCAAGGTTAAGATTATGCAGGGCATTCACAGTTGTCACATATTTATTTTAATTTATAAATAGCGAAGAAGGTAATTTTATATATAGATCTCTTAGATTGTCAAAAGTCATTGTAACTGAATATGTTGCGGGTAACTTTTTACGAATAAATTAAAAGTTCATTAATTGTTATGTGTAATGTACAACTGAATGTGTGTTGCATACTTGTTGTATATAAATAAAACAGTTTTATTAAAATATGCAATATGACAACTGCACAAACAATTGTCAGGCTATGTTTTTTACCTATAAAAAGCCTTACAATTGTATTTAGTAGAGTCAAACAGTTTTAATACGTGTTTCGAAATGTTCAACTTGAAGTTCTTGATTCTGGTCGCAGTCATCCTCTGCTCTGCACAGGAATGCATTGTCTCCGGGAACCCAGTTTCTTTGCAAGACTCTGCCGATATCAGTCCTGAAGGTGGTTGTCATTGTTGCGGGTGCTGCGGTTGTGGCTGTTGTGGTTGTTGTAGATGCCATGGTGGTTGAGTTTTTAACAACCCAATTAAACACGATTCATGGTAATCCAATGTTTTATACAATTTCAAATCAAATATTATATGTTTTAATTTCTGTTACATTACAGAATATAAAAATTGCTTCGACTTGCAGAGTAATTAATTTGTTGTCATTAAAATGTTGTTACCTTTGAAATAAAAGTGTTTTCATTGTGTGTTCGTATCCATCTTGCCCCATGCCACATGATGCTGCCTCTTACTTCACTTTTGCATTACGTTGTGCGTTGAATTGTAAAGCAATGAACGCTACAATGCACAGACAATCATTTTCATTGCATTGATCATTTTTTTATTCGGATTCATTCATTCGTTGGCAAAGTAATCTCTTTGCTCTACGCTTTACGAGTCTGATACGCTTTCTTGACTTCACAGCCACAATCAGAGTCAAAGGCAAAAGTAATCATATCCTGCACCTTGTTCATTGCATCGCTACAGCTGCTGGCATTTCCTTTGTACACCCTGTAGCCAACCAGTGAGAGGGTATTTTGAGTTTTAGAAGACATTAATTTTACAGGTTCTTTATTACAAATATTTGTATTTATTAATAATATTTACAGAGTATATGTTTATTGAGCATCATATCCTCTTTTGTGGCGTTCTTTGAACATCCCTAAAAACAATTGTATTGGGAGTGTTTGTATTGTAAGTGTTTAGTTAGGTGAAACTATTTATACAAATTTGCGACAGAGAAATTAATTTTTATAATCATACTGTGAATTTTAAAAAAGTTCAAAGGTTCTAGTAAATTTGTTTCTCTGTATTTTACAGCATTGAATTAAGTATATTTTTTACTTTGCATTTATTCGAAGTATGTGAAGATTATCGTTATTCATCTTATTGGATTTAAATTAACCAGTTCAAAGAGCATTTAATTTGTAATATTTTGTTGAAAGGATCTTCACGAAGGTGACGACCACTTATATTTATTATAGTTTTATGGTTTTTTTGTAACCATTGTAAACCAGATGTGTCAGTGTCAGAGTTGTCAGTGTTTTTTACAAATTTAAGAAATAAGTTTAAAATATTTGTAGATTTTTGACACTATGATTAATTCCACTGAGCTGGTCAGTCTATCATTTAATCAGGTAGAACTTCTAACAGAGTATCTAATTGTCAAGCACCCTCTAGAGATTACGTGCTTTCTTTCTTTCCGTGATCTAGTTGTTTTTGTTCCCGTTTTCTTATAAGTATCTCTCAATTGAATTGCCTCACTTTAGGTAATATCCTTAAGGCCGCAGGACATGCAACATCTCTAGCTCCTCGTAATAACCTTAAAAGCCTTATCGAGTCATTTAGTACAAAAACAAGCAATTAAAATGATGAATATGCAATAAATGTGTATATACACATTAAAAAGAAAAGGACAATTCGCTGCCCCAGCCCATGTCCCTACCCCCGGCAGTGTCACCCGTCCATCCATACATTTTATATGCTAATGAGAAGCACATTTTTATCTAAAAAGCAAAAAAAAATGCGGACACACATTTGCCTAATGAAAATAGCGCCATTAAAATGAGAAAAACAACTTTAGATACCGAAATTCGACACACGCCGAGTTTCGGCAATTAAATAGCTACTCGGTAGGAGCATAAGGTCCTGTCGACCACTCTCTGTGTCCTATGTCCTGCGTCCTGAGTCCCGCTGTCTCTGAATTTGTATAAATATAACTAGAAGGAAGCCTTTGCCAAGGGTTATAGCATATAGGTGGATTGTATGTGAGGCAACGATCGTCTAGCAAATTAGAGATTAACACGCATGTGTCATCCTTTTTCGGGTAACCCTCTAGTTCATTGACCGCCGTACGGCAATAAAAGATACTCGTGGTTCAAAATTTGAACAGAGTGCCAAAGTCGCGGCCAGTTTATATAAATTAACGAATTAGAGCAATTTGATGCAACTATAAAACTGTCAGGCACACTTAAAACCACAGAAAGTGCTCCAAAAATGTTTAGAAATGTTGCCGGCGTGTGCTATAAAACTTAGGTAGATAAATCGAGGGGTTACCCCGCGACTGACCAGTGTGTGTGTGTGTGTGTGTGTTCAATAAGCTGTGACGATTGCAGTTGCATGCAACACCGGGGCACGTTAGAAGTGCAGTCAGTTAGTCAGTCAGTCAGTCAGTTAGAGAGGAATTGTACAGGACCCATGTCACATACTATTCAGAAAAGGTAAGCAGATAGTTGTTGGAAGATACATGACTGGGTGTGTCGCACTCATAATTCTGTTGCATCTCGAAATGCAAACATATTAATTAGACTGCCCACGAGCCTATTCGCCTGTCAGTTGTTGCAGCCGCCCTGCTGTCAGCTGGGGTCAACTTCGGTCAACAGTTTAATTATATTGTAGGCGCCGTGCTTCAATTATATTGTATAATAACTACGTTATGCATTTTTTACTCTTAATACCCAGTATCAAAATTGGGATGGAAGGGTATACTCCGCAGAACTGACAATCAAGTGGTTGTAATTATGGTTACGTTCTGTCATTTTTCTTCGGGTTAAAGTGCTAAGCAGGTTACGAGGGTTTCTTTTTAGACTATCCGACTTTAGGGTATATTCCTAGTTTAGCATGCTCTTAACATGTCTGTTTGTTCTACGCTCGTATTTGTTTAAGCCTCCAACTCTGCTTAATTTGATAATTGCAATTACATATGCAGTCATGCGGTTGAACACATTATCATATCCCCTTTGTTTGTCTAGTTGATGGGTTAATTGGCATTTAATTTATTGCAAATTGCTATATTTTTGTGCTTATGTATGCACATAGGTAATACCTAACAGACACACATAAGTATGAATATTAATTTAAATTTAATTTGTGAAAAACTATAAACTATTATTTTTAATACCAATATTAGGCATGGAATTAATTTATTCCAATCAATTAATACAAGTCGCTTAGAGTTATATAACATTACGTATACGCATATATATATATATATTTGACAGCATTTCAATTGTTCAAATCACAATCAGGAATTAGCATCGTTGCGGGGTAAATTCTCCTTTGGTAAAGACAAATAAATATGTTGAGTGGGAAATGAGAGAAATGAAATTGATTGATGAGGCAGCTGAAGAGCAGAGAGAGTTCTTCTATCTAACACTTTGACAGATTGCTAAAGGTCGAGTGTGAGTGAGTTTGTGGGTTTTGCACTAAAATCCAACAGCAGGCAAAGTGTCAAAGTAATAAAGCCAGCATTAACGTCAACAGTGCCAACAACATTATCATTCTTATCCTCATCCACATCCACATTGTTAATAGAGAATGGAAATGTTTATGCAGCCACGAGTCAAATATTGTGACAAAAAGGGGTGCGGATGAGGACGAGGATAAGGCCTATGCCCAAAATGAGATACAAATGTAGCCGCAGCATGTAAATGCTTGAAAATTGCTGTGTCTCTGGCTTATTGACATTAATGTAACAATTGTCACTGGATTTATTAAGGCCCGATCACTCGAAAGGGGTGCAAAATAACAACAAACTTGAAATTGCCACTCAGCCAGCATTCTCTGTTAATCTCCATGGTATGAACATTGGTGTGAGTAGCTGTGTATAAGTGTGTGTGTGTGTGTGTGTGTTATCAATCATTTGATTGATATTAATGAGTTGAAATTTGCATTATTTTATGATGAACAGACAGAGACACAGTCTGCGCTGTAGTTGTGTGTTATTTATGTACTGCTTTTGAGATTTGCAAAATGTTTGCATATATTTCAGGGGTAATTAATTCCATGCGACACGATTTTGCATTATCTTCAGTAATTTTGACTTATATCAACACAATTGGCATTACCAATGAATAATCCAATGACATTTCATAAGGGTTCATTAGTTAACTTGATATAGATACTTTTGTAATGTCAATATAAATCAATAGTTTTTAAGTTTATTCTATGGTAAAATGCACAAACATACACCAACAATTAATAACAATTTTAAATATGCTATTATAAGTAAAAAGCATTTGCAAATTTAATGCTACTAAAATGATGTATTTAAAGATTATTCATTTCAAAGGGAGCTGCCTCAAAATCAGTATTCATTCCTGTCTTATAATTTGAAATTATAACGAATTTGTCGACGTTTTATGCATACAAAAAAGTCGAATATCAAAGAGGGGAAATCAGCACGACAAGAAGATCAACAATAAACCCACAAGAATACAAATTACCAGGACACAAGATACACCACACACACAGATATCTAACACACAAACACACAAACACACATCCACACATAAGTACACACTCACATACACGTTGAATCACACACAGCCGTATAAATGTACAGTTTGTGGCGCATATAAAAACGGAAAGCAAATTTGAATTTTTAAATTAGTTTTTGTTAACTTTTGCTGCTGTCGCTGTTGTTGCTGTTGTTGTTGCCGCTTTTGTTGTTACCATTTGCTGTTGTTATTGTTGTTGGCAAAGCCTGGAAATGTTTAACGACTCGTAAGGAAATTGCAAAGTAAAATGTCTTCAGGAATTTCCACATTTTTATGCAGGAAGCAGAAGCAGCAAATGTAATAAAAAGCGAGCAAAACGAAGGCAATGCAAAATCTCAGCAACAACAACAACAACAACAACATTTACAACAACAGCTAAAGAAACCACAAGATGGCGGTAAGTGGGCGACTGGGTGGTTAGGTGGTTGGTGGGGGTGGTTAGACTGTTGGGCCGGTGGATTTGCTCACTTGGGTGGGTTGCTTGCCACAAAATGGCGAATTAAATTTGAAATTGCTAGAAAGAGAAGGAGAGAGAGAGAAAGGGCAAACTGAAAAGGAAAGAAATGTCACGACAAGTTGTGGCAAAAGTTGTGCCTGGCTTTCCTTTAGCTTTCCTTTCCCATCCCTTCCCATACTTCGCTTTTGTTGTGTAAAATATGGAAAAACGTCTACCTCACCAGGTAATATGGGACAAGGTGTGCGACAGTTGCTGCTTATGCATACCAAATATGATGATGAGACGTGCCTCTCCAACCCACCACAAAACACATGTCCTTATCCTAATCCCAATTTCCTTCTCATAACCATATGAAAATCCAGTCAAAGTTTATTTGTTTTGTCAGTTATTGCACACAGTGTCCTTCTTTTTTGGATGGCACTATGAATTAACGTTATTATCTAATTTTATTTTTCTATATTAGATTTGTTTTTGATTTCAATATTGAAAGTCTCGAAATACTTTTTTCGAAATTATCTATTTAAAATTAAATATATTTTTGATTATAAATATTTATATGCCTATAGTATATGGCTATATTTATTAATTCATTGGTACACAAGTCGTAATGTTGTCCTAATACCTCTTTTATTTTTAATTTTTAATATAGACTGCCCAGAAGACTGTCTTCTTAATATATTATGTTTAATTAAAATAATATATTATTAATTATAAATATGCATGGACTTGGATAGTTATATCTCTACTTTATATATTCTTTATAAATATTAAAAGTCAGATAAGTAGTTGTATTTTCAAAATCTCTTTAATTTGAATCAAATTATTTAGGTTGACAATACTTTACTACACATTTATATTACTTTTTAAAAAATAATATAATATTAATTATAAATATACATATATTTATGTATATGGTTATATATCTTTTTTCTTCATATCACAAGTCGTAATGTTTACATTTTACTTTTCAGGCTGGAGGCGAGAAATGGTCACAAGTACTTAGCCAAATCAGAGCAAATAAAACGTAAATTGTGGCCAATAAGCTCAAAGAAAACACACATATTGTGTATAGGGATAACACGAGGATAACATACAAACGGCACAAAGCGAAATGTCAGCGGGGTGGGAGGGTTGAGGGCGTGGCCAGAGGGGCGAGCAGACAGTAAAGGGAAATGAAAGCAGCAAAAAACTTTGTGCAATTTATTTTGCCAAGTAAAATTACTTGTCGCTCCTGGCAAAGAATTGGAACTGACGCATGGGACCCCATACACACACACACATACGATTTGTGTGTGTTGTGTGTGTGTGTGTGAGTGAGTGTGAGTTGTGTGTGCATACAAATTAGACAACAAAAGCTGAGACGACAGCAGCGACGAACTCAAAGTGAGCCATGTCACGGAAAAAAATATTAAAATTAGCATTAACATTTTTCGTTTGTTGCTGCTGCTGTAGCATGTTGCATGTTGCACGTTGCACGTAGCATGGCTGCTTTGCCTTTGGTGCGAAATGTTGCAATCAAAAATTGGCTGACAAAGTCCACCCCACATTCTCCTTTTTCTACACACCCACTTGGTTGCTAAAAGATAAAAGGCATTTCCAGAATTATCATCATCAGCAGCAACAGCAACAGCAACAGCAACAGCAACAGTAGAACCTCGCTGTGAGGGAAAACTTTTGATGCTTTATTTTTACATTCTGTTTTCGAGCATCATTCAGGACATTTGGCGTTTCTTTTGCTTGTTTTGTTTTTGTTCAAGTTGCTGGGTTTTTTTCACTTTGATTTCAGTTTCAGTTTGTCCGTTGGTCTGTCCGTCTGTCTGTCTGTCTGTGTATGAGTCGAGGATATCTCCTCTCTTTATGCCAGTCAATTTCGTCATATTCCACTTGATAAAAAGTCTGATTGGTTCTCGTGCGCAGCATCATTTGCATATTTATGATTTTATTTTGACTTGAGTTTCAGTTTCAGTTTGAGCCCAAAATATGATTTTTCTTTGAAAGTTTTTAATCAAAAATGTCGAGTTGATGCTTTACATACAAATGTGCAAGGTCAAAACTAATTAATTCTATGATTCTGTCAGCTTGATTTTCCATTTGGAGCTGGCACAGATTCGTCGTCGTTGTCCTCCACGAGCTCGACAGCTTGACAAATGAATGTGGATGTCAAACAGCTTTGATAACTTGCCAGCAATGGCGGCTTGGGTTGAAACAAATGGCATAGCCAATTTAGAGGTGTGGCCTAGCCAGATGGTAGCCGGAATATGTGGGGAGGGCTCCACACAGTGAAAGTACAAACTAATTTCCATGCTCGGCACGCGCACAAATATATGGAAAATCGTTAGGGTGTCGGGTGGTTGAATCGTCGACCATGTCACTGCCTCTTCTTGAGTGCTTGTCTGTGTGTGTGTGTGTGTGTGCGATAAAATAAAAAAAGTCCTAATAAAACTTAACTTGAATGGCGGCCATTTTGCAAACGTTGCACAGTGCGTGCCTATTTATTTAACAAATTAGCATAATTGTTCACAAAATAAAATTCAACTTAAGTACAAATGATGGCCAGCAAGTTGTCCCACTGTCTGATTGTCCGAATGTCCAACTGTCTGACTAGATAGTTGTTAATTAACATGTGGGTGCAGGACGCATCCCGCAGCGCAAATTAGTTTGTACGCCATGCTAATTGCGGAATGGCGTGTCAGGCTGCTATGAAAAGCACGCCATGTATCTGTTGTTATTGCTGTTAGTGTTGTTGTTGCCTGGAAAATATATGAAAATTGTTTTGACTTTAGATAAGCGACAAACGACGAAGAGTCAAACGGGCTGGGTCCTGTCGCTGTCGCTGTCGCTGTCTCTGTCTCTGTCTCAGTCTCGGACAATGTATGTGCCGTGATAGACGCGACGCGCTAACCGAAAGGACAATAAATTTTATGACTTTCAGTTGAAGACAACCACCCACCACCCACTCGAATCCTGACACTTAAAAGCCACTTGCTAGCTTTAATTA
Source organism: Drosophila testacea (assembly GCA_035043265.1). Taxonomy (NCBI): domain Eukaryota; kingdom Metazoa; phylum Arthropoda; class Insecta; order Diptera; family Drosophilidae; genus Drosophila; species Drosophila testacea. The sequence goes on from JAWNND010000477.1 coordinate 3,522,303, forward strand.
CTTTGTATTTTGTATAAGCGAAAAACTAAACAGCTGCTCTAGTGGCTGCTGATCTTGATCTTTATATACGCCCATCAAACATACATCCATTCATCATTTATATACCCTTTGAGCTGCTCAATATCTGACTGATTGACTGTCTGTGTTGCCTCAACTACAAAAGGACTCCTCGTCCTCTACTGCTCCTGCTGCTGTGAACAGCTTTTGTGTTTGTCCATCTGAGATAAGCTCTGTCGCCAGTTTGTTGAAAACACGCAATGACAACTTAGTCAATGTCCTGCTACCTATGAAGTTGTCTTCGTGCTGTTATTTCCTTGTGCGATTTTGAGTGCTACTCCGCCTCATGCACGATACTCGAGTACTCGGATATATGGATATAAAAGCAATTTTGAGCAGCAACAATGACAAGTGAGTGCCATCAACGGAGACATCAACAGTGTCCAGGGTGTGTCCTCGTCTCTTTTTAGTTGGCACTTTTCATTGTTTAAAGTGTTGGCCAGCACACAATTCTTATTGTTGTGACTACAAAAGCGTTTATGTTCTGTTCCTTATCATAGCAAGCAATTTAACAAATGGCTAATATTATTGATTCTGATAATAACAGCAACACACATACATACATACATACAACCAACATGCGATACAAAACACATACTTTGGATAATCGAAATCGCAATTTTAAAAGTTGCAATTTGTAAGTTGTTCTTAAGTAGGCAACGCCAAGAAGTTAAGTAAGAATTTAAAAAGCAAAAAATATTTTAAAAAGTCTTTTGGCTTTGCCTTAATAAAATACAATTATACTTAAAATAAACGCTGAAGCTATAAACATTTTTAAGGGCTAAAATCGTTCTAAAAATAACTGTTCAAACCCTACAAGAAATTTGATTTGTAATGTTAAACTTGAACAAAGGAGCTTGACCCAATTGACCGACAATTAATTAATGGTTTTCGTATTGAATTACTCAGTTATTGCTTATTAAAAGCTAAGAGTATTTTGAACAATTTATACCTATATACTGTTCAGCCACAACAATAATTAAATTATATATGTATTAACACAAAATTTACTTACATACTTTTTATAGTACATATTATTTTCATTTTAAAACGGGTTACAAGCCATTTAAAACTTCATTTATGAATTAAAACGTAACTGGAGCACAAAGCAATGTCCTGAAAACGCAATCCCTTTGTGATTTAGCAAAGACCCAAACCATGCAGAGCTTTCTATACTAAGCTTTTGAACGTATACGTGACGACCCGAAAGCCACCCCTTAAGCATATAAGGAAACAATCAGAACTCAAAAACACACTCATATACACATACTAATCTCTGCATAAACACACAGATCAATGCGTGAACACACACATAATGCTCGTCCATAAGGGAGTGTGTGTGTGTCTGCATGCACTTTTGGTATGCGTGAAAACTGCCTGTAATTGTTGTGCGCCTGTTCGAAAATCTACCACGAAAGAATGTGTGCCAGTGTGTGACACTTCGAGGTGCGTCAGTGTGCGAAGCCAAACACACACACACTCTCGCAGAAGACAGAGAGACAATTGTCTCACACATGGTGAGCCAAGGACAAGGGGCGAGATGACCTTGAGTCAAGGTATAAGCTAATAATATAACGACAGCAAACAACCCCTAAATCCGACAATGTAACAACGTAGTAATTATTGGCATCGCTGCCCGTTATGATTGCCTGTTACTCTAAGGTTGCTCCTAGTTACGACGTAACTGTTAACCGGTTTGGGCCTTGCCAGCTGCACTGTTCTCACTCGATAGCGTTATCGTTATGTAACGTGCGGCCGTGCCCATGTGATGCCAGTGTTAACGTCAAACCCGGCCCAGGGACCAGCTGGAAAACGGGCGGGCTGTCGGTCGGTTGTTGTTGACGCTCGTTTTGGCCTTTACTCCGCCCCGTTGAGCACGCCCAGCGCCCAGACAGTTTGGTAGTGTCATGCGCAGTGTCACCCTGGCGGGCATCACTGCCTACTACCTGCTCTGTTCGCCTGGTAATCCTTGGGCGGGCGTTACCTTAAGAAGGGTTAAATCGTTGATGGACACGTGTCTATTTGAAAGCGACGCACCCACAGTGCGCCCGTGCTGCTGCTGGGTTGCTGCTTGTGGGTTCTTGTCCGGGTTCTTGTGATAAATCGCAAAGAACCAGTCCGGACCATTCAAGCCAGTGCTGAGCGGTAGCCGCCCATGGTAACGTTACACCCAATGCCCGTACTCGTCGAAAGTGCTCTTTGTTGAATCTGGATCAGGCAAAGGTTGCAAGTGACCCACCCACTGGGCGGGCAGAGTCGCAACTCGCGGTCCTTCGTCTGCGAGTCAGCTGTCAGCGTGCATAGGCGTCGTTAAAAAAACCACATTTAAAATCTCAATATGCCAATACCGGCAACACCGTCACTGCTTAAAAAACCCACCCCTATAAAGAGTAGCAATTTGAAGTGAACACACCCCTCGCATTCAAACACACATACTCGTACAGTTAGACTTTCGCTTTTTAGAAATTGTCGTTGTATGATATTCAGTTGAACTGATGACGCGCATTGGAATGCGATGTGGTTGCTTCTTAGCCATCCTGTGCGCCTGGTTGAAAACTTCAAGCGGAATTTCCTTTCGTTTGACTGTGGACACCAAGTGGCAATGAACGCACTCGTAGTTCAAGTTCTTGCCTTAACTGTACTATTGAGCATACTTTGCAATACTTTAATAAGTGTATATGTGTACCTCAACAAAGTTCTGCTCATTCAAAAACCCACCACGGCATTGAGAATGTCTAACAAATTTGGTCCAGAAGCATTGCCTACATCTAACAGTGTAGAGCAGTGCTTGCTGTAGTAAAACATATGTTGTAGAGACTATTTTTGAAATGCGGTACTCTACATTTGTATTATTAATATGGCACAACACCGAAAAAGTTTTCATTCCAGCATTTCTAAACTCGCAGTTATCAGTTATCTTGGGTATTGGATTGCGATTTGGATCGATGTGCTGGGGAACCCTCACATCTAGAATATAATTGTCCTTGCGACAAGGTCCCAGTTGATTCTTTTGAAGAGCTCCTCCAATTTCGCCAAAAGTTCCGGTCCACGGGGAAAACTTGATTTCGTCTTGTAACATGGGGAGGGAATTGGAAGACTCGGATCCTACGAAAGAGCAAACAGAAAATATAGTAATTTCAAAACAGGCTAAAAGGTCAGAGTCTACTAAGATTCCTCAATCTTTCGATAGCCTATCTGTCATGGCCTTACAAATCCTCAGAAGAGGTGTTCTTTCTAAGCGTGTATGTGACTGATACAAACTTATCGGTTCTTATAGAAATATTGCCTTTACTAAGTGCAAATATAATACCACCTCTGTATTTTCCCAAATTATCAACGACACAATCTTTTTTATGTAAAAACTACAACTATCCTCGCTCAATTGTTGCTTTATTAGTTTTGGTCGGGATTACTTATTATAAAGAAATCCATTTGTTAGAGATATAAATGTAAATTTCTTGAAACATAAGTAAGAAGTTTTTCTTACAGAATGATGCCTCCCTCCTCCTTATTCTTCTTTGCATATTCCTATTTGAAATTGGACTTGGTCTTTAGTTCCTGGACTTCATGAAGTGGTTTCCTCTCTTGAACCTTTTTTGGAATTGAACGAGAAGTTGCGGTGAAAAAAGGTCCTGAGGCTACCATCCCATTAGAATTTTCAATTGGGTTTGCCTTTGGAGCCACATTCTTCTTTAAATACGGAAATGCATCCTCCTTTGGATTCTGATTTGGACTAATCGATGGAATTTCAGACCGTTTTTGGTTTGAGGTCACTTTATTTTTGATCACATAATTCTTTAGATTCGGACTCGGTTTTGGAGTGTTACTTCGGATATTTGGGGGATCACTCGGAATTGGCTTTTGTGTTCCAGCCCGATTTGCATGGATTTTCTGGAGAAGCTCGGCAATTGGCGGTGGCTTGGCATTCATGATCCTGGCGCGTGTGCACTTAGCTGTGGTAACCTGTTCCGAGAGTGCGATTTGAGCAAGAGCCTTTTGGCTGAGGGGCTTTTCCTTAGGTTTTCCTTTGATCTCAAAGTTTTGAATGCCCAACTTTTCTTTATCATCCTTTTTTGCGGGGGAACTCCTAAAAGAAGTACTTGGCATGGGATCGACGGGCAGTTTGGCCACTAGTCCGGGAGCATAAGGCGATTTGGGTAGAAACATCGAAGTATTAGGCGAATTCTTTGCATTTCGATAACTTGAATCTTTAAGTAGATTCTCTGTTTTATGAGAAATAGGAACCTGGGGAATATTCAAAGCTCCTGAAACATTTGGAGTTTTGGGCAATGTGGTTACTTTCGGCGTTTTCGAAATATACTTCAAATCTGGCTTATCCGCCAGTTCCTCGAATGCAGTCGACGCATTGAAAGCTGTCGTAGTCTTGGGTGCATTCAGAGTTTCGGGATCAAACGACACTCTTGGAAAATCTTGTGCTTTCGGTACCTCCCTAGTTTTGGACACACTCTGTGTTATCGGGAGAAACGATACTTTCGGTAAAGCATTCGGCGGTTGGGGTTCATCCAGATAATTATAAGCATTTTCCGGTTTGAGTTCATTGAAAGCATTCAGTGTTTTCGGTACATTTTGCTCATTAAAAGCTACCGTCGTTTTGGGAACAGAAAGCGCTTCCGGGACAAATGTAATTTTGGATACACTCAGTTCATCGATCATATTTGTAACTGTGGATACATCAGCTGAATTAGGTTCCCTTGGTGTTTTATGCTTCTTCGTTCCTTTCTGTGCCTTCGATGCTTTGGCGGCCTTTCGTTTTTTTGATTTCTTCGCTTTACTTGGGTTTACTACATCAGGTTCCTCTGGCACCTCCACCGATATCTTGGATACGTTAACCACATTGGAGGGTTCATTAAGGTTCATTGGCACTTTCAGCGTTATCTTGGGTATTGGCTTGCGATTTGGATCGATGTGCTGGGGAACATTCTCGCAAGGGCAATTGAACGGGAGATGTGTATTCTTGACCTCCCCCCAGTTGATTTTTCCAAAGCGCTCCTCCAGTTTCGCCAAAAGTTCCGGTCCACGGGGAAAACTTGATTTCGTCTTGTAACATGAGGACGGAACCGGGAGACTTGGATCCTAAGAAAAAACAACACAAATTTTCACAGTATCAACTGCAACAGCAAAAGGAAGAGCACACATTAAACTTACTGTTGGCGTGACCTTAAATTGTTCACGCAATTCTGCTGTTGTCTTCATTTTATTTCACAAAACTTTTGAATTATAGTTTCACAAACTTTTCTTTTGATTTTCTGACTGCTCAGCGATAAGTATTTCACAACAGGCTTAAATGTCAGAGCCTACTAAGATTCCTCAAGCTTTCGATAGCCAATCTGTCATGGCCCTAAAATTCTTTAACAACCCTATAAAATATGTAACCCTGATTTCAAATGTCAAAATATTTGTTGACGTTTAAAAATCATTAAATTAAATTAATTGCATTTTAAATGGTACGAAAATGTATGGACACTTGCATGTGCATGAACATGGTCAACAATGTAAAATACTTCTGCCTGATCTTTTCCAATATCCCTATCGCGTACGAACCTTGCCGCACCAGACATTCTCCTCAAAATGTGTCCGTCCTTGCTGCTATGTCAAATAACTGAATACCATATTTTCAGATGGGTGCCATAATAACTTTGTACATGTTGTTTGTTGGTAAACGATAGCTTATTGCTGGCATTAAGGAGCCAAGCCATGCTGCTCGCCTTTGCCTTGAGACGACCAACTACTTACCTCAGTTATATGGCTCTGGAATGCTAGTCGTTTATTCAAAGTGACGACAAGGTACTGGCGATCATTCTTTTGTTCTTTCTAAGGGTGTATGTGACAGATACACACTTTTTGGGGCTTATGGAAAAGTTCCATTTACTAAGTGCAAATACCACCTCTGTATTTTCCCAAATTATCAACGACACAATCTTTTTTATGTAAAAACTACAACTATCCTAGCTCAATTGTTGCTTTATTAGTTTTGGTCGGGATTACTTATTATAAAGAAATCCATTTGTTAGAGATATAAATGTAAATTTCTTGAAACATAAGTAAGAAGTTTTTCTTACAGAATGATGCCTCCCTCCTCCTTATTCTTCTTTGCATATTCCTATTTGAAATTGGACTTGGTCTTTATTTCCTGGACTTCATGAAGTGGTTTCCTCTCTTGAACCTTTTTTGGAATTGAACGAGAAGTTGTGGTGAAAAAAGAACCTGAGGCTACCATCCCATTAGAATTTTCAATTGGGTTTGCCTTTGGAGCCACATTCTTCTTTAAATACGGAAATGCATCCTCCTTTGGATTCTGATTTGGACTAATCGATGGAATTTCAGACCGTTTTTGGTTTGAGGTCACTTTATTTTTGATCACATAATTCTTTAGATTCGGACTTGGTCTTGGGTTATCAGGTTTAGTCGGATGGAATGGGCTCATCAAATCTGTTAGATTCGGACTCGGTTTTGGAGTGTTACTTCGGATATTTGGGGGATCACTCGGAATTGGCTTTTGTGTTCCCGCCCGATTTGCATGGATTTTCTGGAGAAGTTCGGCAATTGGCGGTGGCTTGGCATTCATGATCCTGGCGCGTGTGCATTTAGCTGTGGTAACCTGTTCCGAGAGTGCGATTTGAGCAAGAGCCTTTTGGCTGAGGGGCTTTTCCTTAGGTTTTCCTTTGATCTCAAAGTTTTGAATGCCCGACTTTTCTTTATCATCCTTTTTTGCAGAGGAAATCCTAAAAGAAGTACTTGGCATGGGTTCGACGGGCAGTTTGGCCACTAGTCCGGGAGCATAAGGCGGTTTGGGTAGAAACATCGAAGTATTAGGCGAATTCTTTGCATTTCGATAACTTGAATCTTTAGGTAGATTCTCTGTTTTATGAGCAATAGAAACCTGAGGAATATTCAAAGCTCCTGAAACATTTGGAGTTTTGGGCATTGTGGTTACTTTCGGCGTTTTCGAAATATACTTCATATCGGGCTTATCCGCCAATACCTCGAATGCCTCGAATGCAGTCGACGCATTGAAAGCTGTCGTAGTCTTGGGTACATTCAGAGTTTCGGAATCAAACGACAAACTCTGTGTTATCGGGACAAACGGTACTTTTGGTAAAGCATTCGGCGATTGGGGTTCATCCAGATAATTGTTAGCATTTGACGGTTTGGGTTCATTGAAAGCATTCAGTGTTTTCAGTACATTTTGCTCATTAAAAGCTACCGTCGTTTTGGGAACAGAAAGCGCTTCCGGGACAAATGTAATTTTGGATACACTCAGTTCATCGATCATATTTGTAACTGTGGATACATCAGCTGAATTAGGTTCCCTTGGTGTTTTATGCTTCTTCGTTCCTTTCTGTGGCTTCGATGCTTTGGCGGCCTTTCGTTTTTTTGATTTCTTCGCTTTACTTGGGTTTACTACATCAGGTTCCTCTGGCACCTCCACCGATATCTTGGACACGTTAACCACATTGGAGGGTTCATTAAGGTTCATTGGCACTTTCAGCGTTATCTTGGGTATTGGCTTGCGATTTGGATCGATGTGCTGGGGAACATTCTCGCAAGGGCAATTGAACGGGAGATGTGTATTCTTGACCTCCCCCCAGTTGATTTTTCCAAAGCGCTCCTCCAGTTTCGCCAAAAGTTCCGGTCCACGGGGAAAACTTGATTTCGTCTTGTAACATGAGGACGGAGCCGGGAGACTTGGATCCTACGAAAAAACAACACAAATTTTCACAGTATCAACTGCAACATCAAAAGGAAGAGCACACATTAAACTTACTGTTGGCGTGACCTTAAATTGTTCACGCAATTCTGCTGTTGTCTTCATTTTATTTCAGAAAACTTTTGAATTATAGTTTCACAAACTTTTCTTTTGATTTTCTGACTGCTCAGCGATAAAGTATAATATTTTCACAACAGGCTTAAATGGCAGAGCCTACTAAGATTCCTCAATCTTTCGATAGCCAATCTGTCATGGCCCTATTAATCTCTAACAACCCTATAAAATATGTAACCCAGATTTCAAATGTCAAAATATTTGTTGACGTTTAAGTCATTCAATGAAATTAATTGCATTTTTAATGGTACGAAAATTTGTGAACAAGTTTCATTTGCAACTTATGGTTAGCTATGCAAAATTTGTTGGCTATTTGATAGACGATTTTAGCGTTGTAACCATTTTTTTTTTCATCCTTTCCATTTCTTGCTTTTGAAAAGCAGCATCGTGGCAACAAGTTGTCATACCGGCGAAGGTGACAATCCTGGGGTCAATAAAAATCAAAATGGCGCCCGATCTGGTACATACGCAGGCTCCCAGATGGCGCCAGGTGTGCTTTCGCTTCACCGCGCTGTTTAAAATGAAATAAAAAATAACTTTGTAAGGTAACAAAATGAATTTTGTTAAACAAATATTGGGTGTGCACTCGAATCTGGGACACCAGGGTTGTCTGGTGTGCTGGGGTCAGTCCGATTTTGGCGCAATCCCTTGTTTGCTAGCGGCTCTTTTTTAAAACTACAATTTTTGTCGTGTAAACTACAAAAACTGTGTAAGCAAAATGGCGGCCAAGTGACGGTTTACTTTTGAATTCAACATGAAATTTTTGTAGAATTATAAATTTCGTGTCCCCAACCAAACATTCATTATAATCAGATTATATTATATTTGGGTGTCATAGTGGGAATTTTTTTTAAATAAATTGTTTAACCAAGAAAATTATTTTTTTTTAACAATATAAAATAATTCAAAACTAGATCATATTCTACAGTTCAAAGTTCCGTTCGTAGCTAACTGTCTGCAAAAAGTGCGCTTTTCAGGAAAGCTTAGAAAAATCCACAGAAAATTCCTGCAAAGTTTCAAACGAATCCACTTTAAAAATGTAGGCCACTTTCATACATTTTAGCTTTTTTCTGTGAGAATAAAAATTAACAACAGACTATATAATTCCGATAGATGGCGCAAAATCCAAGTGTGGAGTAATTTTCTAAGTTTTCAAGTATTTGGTTTGAAACCAGAATAAAATACCAAAGCTGAAATGAATTCACAGCGTGTGTGCATATAAAAGTATGCTATAGAAAATATTCTTTTTTTTTCATAAAAAATTTGTATATTTTATTTAAACTGGTTTTCTGCTACCATTAGTGGCAACTTAATCTAGTTTTACATTTAAGGGAAGGAACAATTGATCACAGGAGATACATATATAGAATTATATTATTTACAGTATATTATTTACAAAATTTACAAATTAATGAAGAAACCTAGTAGGGAGATCCAATGGATGTCCCAAACATCTAGCTTTTGAATGACCCTAAGCGTATGCAACAGAAAGTAAATGGCTACTTAGCTTCCAATATTGTGATGCATACGGAAATATGCTACATTAAATATACGAATAGTCTGCGATAGTCCTTAAAAGTATGCAAAAAAAAAAACGGAAAATCATTCGAAGCCAGTGAATATTCAAGCGCATATAATTATGCTAAAGTAAATATCAAGTTTGTATACGTAGCCCATAAGAGAATACTACATGTAAAATCGAATCTAAAAGTGCTGCCAAGCTAGCAATATATTCTTAAAAGTATGCTATACAAATAAAACACTTTAATTCATAGGAAATTTATATAATAAAATATCCCGGGGTGCAATAAATGTAAGAGGCTTTCGGCATGTTTCGTTTTGGTTTAAAACTTAAATAATACACTTTGGGAATTTATCGGTTTAGAAACTGTACTTCAGATAACGATAGCAAATAAAATAACCACGAGAGAGTGTCGAAAAACAAAAGTAGTTTTCTATCGGTTTACCTACCGCTTTTAAATATTAAATAATAGTAAAAATTATCATTTTACTTGCTAAACTTATTCAGAAATGGGTATGATTTTACAAAATGCCAGTATTCAACAAGTTTTTTGTAGTTATTAGGGCACTTATTAGCAGCTAACATCAACGGAATTGTTGTCACTCCCACAATATCTGAAGATACATAAGTAGGAATCCATTCAATGATTTTAAATCAGGTTGGAAAAAAATTCATTTCTGAAGTGAAAAACGGTTCAACATTCAACAGGCAGACTGACAAATAGTCTAATTAACCACCAGAGTGATGAGTTTCAACTGTCAAAGATGAATGCGACTAATTTCAACGACCGTCAGAAACTACACAAAACAAGAAACAAGATGGATATAGAGAAAGGGAACGATATAGCGATATAATGTCAAAATGTCAATGTGAAAGGCCATAAATTGCCGTTTTAGTTGGAGTCCCTAGTTTGCTCTTAGCACTCGCTTTTACCAGCTGGCAGAGTTGACTCCCAAGAATATAGCGTACGGACACACAGCATTGCGCTCATTTTCAATTTCCGCGGCGGCATTTTTCAATACAAATTCCTTGGAGAACTCTCGACGACATGCACACTTCGGGCTTGTCTCAAAATCTAATTAGTTGGATACTTCATTAACCGCAGCCGACAATCAACAAATGAGTAATTAACTTGCGCCTGGAAGAGCTCGCTCTCTACCCGCTGTTCTTGTCATCATCGTGTGCAGTTAATATTTCATAATTGAGCAATTTATATTCGCATCTTTGACAGGATCAAAGATAATGCCGACACTCAAACACGGCATGCAAATTTCATGCCCCGTTTCTTGACGCACAGTGCCGTGATACTTAGTTCTTGGTAGGTCTCTCGTGTATCTTGTGTGTGTGTGTGGCGCCTGAATCGGATCCAAAACTGTGTCTGTTTGTTTCTCAGATACTTAGAGGATTGGGAGGGGATGTCATTCTGTGTTTGGAAAGAGAAAAAGAATTAAGTTCCATTAGGATATAAGTGTGCTAAAAGCTGTCAAAAAAGTTAATAAATTTCGAATTAAAATATTAGGTTTTTCACATAGTTTCTAAGCCTTTAAGTTATGTAGTTTAGTTAGGAACAGTAAAGAATTAATATATAACCAGTTAAAAAAATTAAGAATTTCAGCCATTAATAGTATTCTATCAATACAACTATGACTTCCTCTATGATCAGCAGCAGTTTTAAATTCTTTTACGCAAGGAATAATAAATGTTTATGTTAATTGTTGGTGTCCAAATTAGTAGAAAACATCAGCAGAAATTTCTGAAAAGTTGCATATTTCATTACCTAACCACAACTTTTCACAACTTTGTCAAAACAAAACCTATTTGATCGAAATTTGATCTCTAAATTGTTAATACTAGCAGTTAAAAAAATAATATCATTATTCTCTTACTTTAAGGCAAAACAAGACGTATGTGCTTATAAATCTAGAGTTAATAAGTCTTTAACTCTTCTTTTAGTAGTAGTTTTTGAAATGAAATTCAGTAAAGAAATGCGTTTATTACTGATATATTCCCTAAATAATCATATTTTAACCAATCTTTCCAGCTCTTATTAAGAAATTAGAAGTTAAGTTGTTGTTAAAAATCGTGTTCGATGTACCATCAACACTTGCATAAAATTCAACAACTTCCGGCTGTAGAGCACGATATGAAATGATATGTGAACAGGCAACACACATCTTCATATGGAGCAGCCCTCAGAGTGTGCTTGTCACCCGCTGTTCGCTTGGTACCTGTCTGTCTGTTGCATGCCTCGCTTGCAACGCAAGCATCTTTCGCTGAATGACAGCAATAAAATCTAAATTACACAATCAAAGTGACATTAGAAATGTCATTTGATGGCCCAGGAGCATACGGTTGAGTATCTGTTTGCTTGTTTGTTTGCCTGTCTGTTGACAATGCCAAAACATAGGCCGAGTTGAGCCCTCAAAAATCAAAATTCTGAACCGAAAACTCATCATAAATTTCATTTGATTGTCGAGCAATGTCAAGAATCTCAAGTGGAAATTTATGGTACAGGGTGTGAGGAGTGTGGATCGCAGATTGTGCAGCTATCAATAGCAATGAACGCGGCAGTCAACGAGGCGTGTGAGTGATTTGTTGGGGGAAAGGGAGATGTGAAATGTCCAAAGTTGCGCCATTTTATGTTTGTGATAAATTAATTAAAATTAGACAATAACTTCAACGGGAAGCGCACTAATTAGCTGGAGACGATCGACAGTCCCTAGTCCCATTTCCATCTTTGCCTCAATTGTAAGCAGAAACTTGTACAAAATGTCAGCGCAACAAATTTCAATTAGTTCACGCTTCACTTATTAGGCGGCAGAGGAGCACTCATAAAAACAAAGTGCCGCCCCGAGGTGCCCTCTTCCAGATGCCCAATCCAATGACGAAGACGAATCCGAATCCCATTCCGATTCCCATGTCTCTCAGTCTTTGCAGCCTCCTTTGCCAATGAGCCGCAGCATGAGCGATGCCAGTTGGGACTGCGGTTCGAACTTCAAGATATAGAAACAGGGGCGACATAATTAATTTGTACAACATTTTGTTGTAAATGTTGATTGTGATTTTAATTAGGCACGGGGTCGCGTATTAAGCGGCCACCCAAAGCACTTTACGAGTAGTGCAGCCTTTGGGAATTGCCAGTAAACTCGCAGATACAAATGTATCTTTGCGCTTGCAATGAGCTGCGAATGGAGTTAAAGGTTTCCCCATTTGATGGCAGTTCAAGTGGAATGTCTCACTATTTTTGGGACTTCACAGTCGCAGCTCCGATTACATGTTTTCTGTCATAGATTAGCTGTGGCACAGCCCACTCTCATTCCCATGTCCCAATCTCACTCCAACTCACAATTCACTCGACTCCTTCTCAATCTGACTGTAGTTCGGGGCGTTTCACTTGCGGTAGCGCACATAATTTCACACTCCCTTCCAAAAGATACTTGTCTGCTCTTTGCCACTGTTGAGCATCTGTTGATTTTGTGGCAGCATCTTCTGCTTGTTGCCTCCAGGAGGCAAGTAGGGAGTTCGCCCTTAACAGTTGCGTGCCAGCTTCTGTAAATGTATCTTTGTATCTGTGTATCTGTAGCTAAACTGCATATTACTTATGCCACGATGATTTAGTGTGACGCGTGACAGATTTACAAGTTGCATTTACTGCATTAATTTATCATAAATGTATTTAAAAGATGTCCAATTTGGCGGTTCTGATTATTTAAGTCAAAATTTATGAGGAATTTCTGTTCAATAATAGATTTTTCAACAATTTGTAGCTTTCGATCAACCGGATATAGAAGAACTTCTGTCACCTCGTTGAATGCCAAATGTAGACAATTACCAGCTGCATGTTGCCTATGGCATGTGGCATGTGGCATGTTGTCATTTCCTGCCCCAGACTACTTCTAATTGTATTCATAAGACTTTCCCTCTGTTCATTGGCCACATGCATGTACGATAAGATATTTTCGCATAATTATGCCGAGGCGTTGACACAAATATCGCTTGCAGGCCAACGAAATACAAAATAAAAATAATTTGCCGAGCTAATTAGGATACAGTTGAATATAATGTTTTTATGACTTTTTAATGTATATTTCTAAATTTTACATGAATTTTGTCACATTAATTTTGCGGACAACAAAGTTGCCGTCATGTGCTTTATTTGCTTGCCAAATTTCATTTTGTTTTGCATCATGAAATGTAATTTGCGTTTGGCAAACGCCAACTGAGCTCTTGGCCATAAAATTTGAGATTTAAATCTGTATTTGAATCTGGATCAATTGCGTTATAAAACACAAAAATACTGAGAAGCTTATTTGTCATAACAAAAACCTCAGCAAAGACATTGATTACGTTTCCGTTTGTGTTTCTGTTTCCCTTTCTGTCTTTCTCTCTCTCTCCTCTCTGAGTTTTCTCGTTGGTGTTTTGCATTTTTATGTGCCATGAAATTAATTTACGATTACGACAATTTAAATTTTTAAAATGACACTAAAAATATGTTAACAACTTGGCTGCCGTCGCCGCTTTGTCGCAACGAAAGTGTTAAAAAGTCTTGGCATCTTTGGAAGCAACCACAAATGTGGCCTGGGATTTATGATGAGCTATTGTTGTTGTTCTTGTTGTTGTTGTTATTATTATTGTTGTTCTCTGACATGACACATTGTTCCTGTTCCCGCCTTCGCCAACGTTATTGAAGTGTTGACTTTATGTTTCATATTTTGTCTGAAGTCATTTAATTTCTATAAAAAGGCAACATCAAAACTTTCCTTTTGGGGTTGCAGGGTTGCAAGGGGGAATTTCTTGTCATGTGACACTGACATTTATGCCACATTGGCGGCAACAACTCATTCCCGTTCACGGCCTATTGCCCGCCAAGTTGTTTCGAAGACAACAAACAACTTTATGAACTTATTAAAGGAAGTTGTTTCCCTTTATTGTCATAAAAAAATGAACCATAAATTTCAGTGGCAATCGGAAGAGTCTCAGGTGATCAACAAGCAAGTGGGAGATCGAAGGGTTGAATTGAGAATAAGACACAGACAACGAGAGAGAGAAAGAGAGAGATAAGGGGATAAAATAAAAGATGAAGAGGTAGACGGATGGGAGACAGTTAAAGCCTATAAAAGTTATGTAATTTAATAGGAAATACAAGTAATTGTTATTTCCAAATCCATCAGAATATTATATTCTTATTTAATATCAGAACTAAAAATATAATATTAATGATTTTAAATGATTACAATGTATTATTTTATACTGAAGTCATGATAATTTCTTAAATGTTATTTTTTAATAGTGCTCAATAAGTTATCAATATTTCATTTTGATAATAGGTAAAGATATTATATAATAATAAAGATAGGGGGAGATAGAGTAGGAGATAAAGAGGGAGACGGATGGAACACAGTTTATAAGATCTATAATAAATATGCATTTTAATAGGAAATACAAATAATTGTTATTTCCAAATCTCTCGGAATGTTATATTCTTATTTAATATCAAAAATAAAATTGTAATATTAATGATTTATAATGACTACAATTTCTGATTTTATCCTGAAGTCAATTATAATTCATGATAATTTCTTATATGCTTGTTTTAATATAAACTATTTACTAAAACATTAAGATAGTGTTCAATAAGTTACCAATATTTTATTTTGACATTAAGTAAATATATTCTATAATAATAAATATAATATTGTGCCATTCTCTTAGACATCTACTGAGTGTCTGAAATAGTAATGTTAAATTCTAATTTTATAAATAAACAGACTTATGTATATACTACATAACTATATTAAATAATACTGTACAAAGTTATAACTAGAGTTTCGACATTTTCTCATCTATTGTCGACTTGTAGGTTCAATACCAACTTCATTACCTATTCAAGCTGAAATACCTTTCGGTCATTTTAGAAATCAGATATTTATGACTCATTTATTGTGGCAATTGGCAGTTCAACTATAGTATGTAACTTGATGGCTAATCATTAATGCTGAAACACTTGCAATAACGTGTGAACTCATCCTGAAGCTGTGTCTGATTTGAAAATTATTTATTTATGACCAAATGGTTGGTCATGTCGAGCAAAAGCAAAGCGGCAGGGCCAAAGGCAATTCAGATTTATCTCGAATATACATAATATGGCTTGTCAAAAACACAAATAAACAAATCAGAAGAACAAATGATGGATTGACAACAAGTCAACACAACTGTGACTGCAATTGTGAGTCAGCTGGCCAAGTTAGGAGCTGATCAGGCAGTCAGCCGAGAAGTCAAATACGCCAACTGCGGGTCAAATCCTAAATCCTGCCAGGCAACTACAACAATGCGACTCTTTTGCTTTTTTACATTGTTACGAGTACACAATATTTTTTAGGGGTTTCCTGTAGCTGTTGTTGGTGTTGTTGTTTCTATTATTGCTGTTGTCGCTGGGTTGGTTACTGGGGGGAAGGGTGAGGGAAGCAGTGACTCCTTTTGTTGCCGCATTGGCTTTAATATGGTCTTTTTTAGCGCAGAATCGCACTTTATTTTTATTTTCAACACTTTTTGTGGCGCCGCATCTCGTGGCATTGAGCAAGGGTGGTTGAGGGGGGAGAAAAGGGGAAGGGAAAAGAACTGGAAAACATTCATAAAATATGCATTATGCAATCTAAGCTCGTGTGAGCATTGCTAAATATTTTATGCGCATGTATTGTGCAGCACACAGATACACACACACACAAACACACACACACACAAGTACAGAAGCATACTCGTGCAAAAGATAAGCGTTATTATTTATATTGGTAGTTTATGGCTTTGTTTTGTGCGCGTGCATGTGTATGTATGTATGTGTGTGTGTGTATTTGTGTTTAATCATTAATTTCACAGTCAAATACAAATTAACAAATTTCTTTATGCCAAAAATATTCCACGCTTGAGCGAAGACAAATGGTATGAGCTTCTTCTCCCTTTAGCCAAACAACAACTATTTGCCAAAACCCCACACATGAAAAACCAAAAAAAAAATGAAAGAATTATTAAATATGCTTTTAAATAACATGTGCCGTTTAACACATTGAGCTGCTTTGTTGTTGTTGATTTCATTCAATTTTTAATGCGCTTGTTGGTTTTTTGTGCTCCACATAAATTTCAACTTAAATTGCGCGCGCAGTAAAAAATGTCCCACAAAAAAATAACAGATGCAAT
Organism: Drosophila testacea; assembly: GCA_035043265.1. Taxonomy (NCBI): domain Eukaryota; kingdom Metazoa; phylum Arthropoda; class Insecta; order Diptera; family Drosophilidae; genus Drosophila; species Drosophila testacea. Next base: position 3,538,916 of record JAWNND010000477.1, read on the forward strand.
CTGCTTCTCTCTCTCTCTCTCTCTTTGTCCCTTTTCTTCTCTCACAGCATGCGCCGCCTACTTAGCGCCGCCACAGTGGGTGGCTGTCTCTCTGTTCTCTCTTTCACTCTTTCTCTCTATCCGCTCTTTCTCTCTCACTCTCTTGCCAATTAGCAGTTGTATATTTGTCTCTATGTTTGTTAGGGATCTGTGGCCGTTGTGCATAGTTTATTTTGATTTGCTTAAGCAGACGGCTTCAAAATGAATTAATTTCAGATTTCGAAACGATTAAATTATGAGCAAAATGTTCATTATTGTTTGCTCTTTGATCTGCTGCCAAATGTCTGAGGTCTCCCAAAATGTATGACTGTCTGTCACGTCTCCTCTCTGTTTTATTTATTCCTTTTGTTTTTCTTTTTATTTTTGCTTCCATTCCGAAATTGTGTGTACATCGTTTACGGCTTTTTAATGAGCATTATGTGCCTTTAATTTATGTCTCAATTTTGCGCATATTAAAATCTTTATTTTGCGGTTGTTTTTCGTGTGTATTTTTTATGTGTGCATATGTGGGCTTATTTAGCTGGCTATTCTCATGGAATATCCGTAGTATTATCACACATATTGCCACAAATCCGAGGTGCTGCTAATAAGACTGAAAACCACAATTTAAATTGCTTGCCATGATAGCTTAGTGCAATTTCGTTAAGCAAAAGCACAAATACAAATATATACAGAGAAAAAAATATTCTAGATTAATATTTAGCTTACATTTCATGAGTAGGTAAGTATTTGGTATATATTTGTAAAATTAATGTTTTATACGGATAAAATATAATAACTTTGCACTAAAAAGGCAAAAACGCCTAAGCTATTGATTCAGTTAAAAAATTCTTATATGGTAATCCCATAATAAAAATATATTCTGAGAGTTAAATGAAAGTAGTTTCACTTTGTCGGATGTAAATTCATCACCTTAAGTCATTATTTATTTGTTTGCTTACATCCTAGTACATACTATACGGTTAACTTATATTTAAAGTAACAGTAATTTTGGGTAGACTACTATATTTTTATTTTTATTGTTCAGCTTTGCTTTTATTTTTTTTGTATATTGTAGTATTAATTGCTCTGTTTTAAAAAGACTTGGTATTCGGTTTAAAGTCTTAGATTACCCAACTTTTGACTTTTGATCATATCCCTAATTTTTTCTGTGTACACGCAATCATATAAGTTTGTATATGTGTTTGTATATAAAACGACAAATGCCACAAAAACTTGTCATACTCGTAATGTCCTGACAACAAGAGCTTTATTAGGAAAACGCACTTGCTCAGTGCACAGCTGTCGACGAGGAAGTTTCCTTTCCCCATTTCCCCTTCATCCTCTTGCAGTCAGCACAGCAGAGCAGACTTAATATCTAAAGCAATTTACAGTTATGAAAATAAGAGACATATCCGCAAAACGACAAGAACAGCAGCAACGGGAGCAGCAACATTTACCACAACAACAAAAGGAACGAGGCGAGAAACTTCTGCTAACGAAGTAAGTACCCTGGAGGACACTTAAGCGTGCGACCCCACAGACCCCACAGATCCCCCTCAGAACCCTCTTAGATCCGAGATGGTCCAACCTGGCGAGGCAAGCAGGGAAAAATGTCGCCAACATTTTCCGAAATTACACACAAATGGCCAAATAAAAGGTGCAAAACTCTGAAATAGTTGCACACACACAGACATAGTGAGAGCACATTCACTCACTCACTCGCTGTTTCTCTCTTTCTTGCTTGCGCTCTCTCTTGCAGCTTGAACTAAAGTGAGTGAGTGAGTGAGTAAGTCAGCGCTGCTGGCAGCCATATTGAAAATAAACTCTCTCAGTTATGAGCACAGAGTAAATTGAGCGACGTTCATTGGCTGCTCAAGTGTACGACAAAAGAGGCGTGGCCAATGACAGCTGCCGTTGAGTGAGTTTAAATGGGCAGAGAGTAAGTTTTAAAGCGACTGCGCTGTGAGAGTGGTAGTGAAAGAAGGTGGGGGGCTGTAAGTGTGACCAACGAAATGAGGGTTAAATCGCGTGCATAATTTAGCAGTTCATTTCATTCATTTGAGTGCAATGCTCAGACAACGTGCGCTCAGACGCTGCTCGCACACACTTTAACTCTATGAGTGTGTGTGTGCGTGTGTGTGTGGGCGCTGGCGCAGTGGCAACGTGGCAAATATCTACTGTCGTTTACCGCTACAATGACAAGCATTTATGGCAATTAACACTTTAGCTGTTTATATGCTGCTTCCTCTGCTGCTGCTACAACAACTACTGTTGCTGCTGCTGGCGTCGTTGTTGCTGCTGCGACAGCGCAAAAAGCACTGCCTGTAGTTGTGGTTGTTGCTGTTGTTCTTGTTGTTGTTATTGCTGTTGTTGCTTAAGTGTGTCAGCCATTAGCGCACCACCCACCAGCAACAACGGCAGCAGCGTATGCAAAGCTGGCATTCATTTGCCTAAAATCTAATTGCATTTCATGCAAATCACGTCGTCTAGGCCACTTAGCAGCTCTTTTTTTATTTTTACCGTGCTCGTTTGCTCGCCATTTTGCCAGTTGGCAGTTGTTGGCCTGGCCATGACCGTGTCCAGTCCACTTCCGTTTCAGTTTCCGTGTCTGCTTTGCATTTAGTGCAAATTCAATATCGTGCATAATTAATTTGCAATTAGCACGTTTCTGTTTTTGTTTTCATTTCACTAGCTTCGCGCACCTCGTTTCGCCTGGAAATTTTCTAATTACAAGCTGAATGCCAAACTAGTTTAGGTTAGTATGCTGCTCTCTCTCTGTACAATGATAATGATGTGGACATGCTGCTCATAATGATGATGGCCGCTGGTCGTTTTTTGTCGACCGACACGTCGGCCGTCGGCAATTCGAAGACCGTTTGGATTTTTCGCACGTACGCGGTCAGGCTCAGGACCAGGTCCAAATGCGTTGGCATATGAAATGAGCTGCAAATTGATGGAGGAATTAGCGCAGAATATTTAATTTGCCTCTAAAAGCCATGACCGAAGTCTCAGGCAATAGTGTATGATCCTCCGGCATCAGAAACCATATATGTATGTGAGAATATTGTAGGGTATAAAATAATATAGGTATGACTATTACAAATGATATTCTATTAAATGATATTCTATTATAGATATCTCAATACATACTTTGATCAAAAACAAGATTTGTTATATAAAAAAATAAATATTCTTTCAAGTACAAATTTTTAATTCTAATACTTAGATATTAATTTTTTAGAGAATTGATAAACTTATTTTTAAATGAATATTTATTATCAGTATGTACATATAAAGCTTAAAATAATCTTTTTATCTTGCCGACACCTAGATTAACTTGCTCACAAGAAAACAAAGTTCTTATGGACTTTAAGGCTATCGGCAAGATAAGATAGCCGCCCTTAGCATAATAAATTTACGAAATCTTATTTAATGTACTTATACATCTGCAAATGTTCATTAAAAATATAAAAATGTTGAATACAATTACATTTGAATACAAATAAGTGTGAAGATTTTTTTAGTAAAATCTAAAATATCCATGCTCTAATATTATAATTGCCAAAGCTATCCATAATTCCATTAATTATAAAGTCATGGGCAATAAATTGGAAAGCCGCAATCAAAATTGCAATGCGCTTAGCAAAGCAAATCTGCCTCCGTTCAATTAAAGCTCCCCTTCGTTCCCTCCCCTCAATCAGGAACTCTGAACCCTGCTTGCTCGTTTACCTCGTCGACTGGTTGACTAATTTATGTATTAACTTTGAACGCTCATTAGTTTAATTAGTCAAACAAATTAACGTGGGGCGCACGGCAAGTGGAGTGCAAACAACAAAATGGCCGAATAAACATAGAGACCTAACGTGAGGGAGCGAGAGTGCGAGAGGATAATGCCGTTGAGCATTTGCCATCTCGCTCGCACTCGCAATTGAGTACTTGGCCAGTGCACATCATTAAATATACAAATATTCAAATATTCAACATATATAGGATAAATGAGTTGAGTCGCGATTTTAGTACAAAGTGCGCATTAACAAATACCGCGAATAATTGGAAAATAATTTAATTAGCGCATAATTACACAGTTGACCGCAGTTGTAATTTTAATTGGGCTTGTCGCGAGGTCAGCGGCTTTTCCACGACGATTATCGATTATTTTTCCTTATGCACATTCGCCTTTTAATTAGCTGTAAATCTTTTCGCAGCCTGTTGAAAGTCAATGCAAAAGAGAGAAGGAGGAGGAAAAACTGTCGCTATTGCATGCACTATTTATTTTAACAAGAGCTGCTCATTTAATACTTATTTTCACTAATTAAATGAGAGACAGAGACAGATCAGAGGAAGAGAGACAATGCGAGAGTGCGAATAGGAGAGAGAGAGAGAGAGAGCGAAAGAGAGGGAGAGTGAGTTTTTCGTATGCAGATGTGGCAAGCGACAGCAAATTTTCCGCTTTTCCGTTGCGCAAGTTTCATGTCTATGTAAACAGCAGCTTGTGTGTGTCTGGCGGATTGCCCAACTCTCTTTGTGTGTGAGTGTGTATGTATGATTGTTTGTGTGTGACTGTACATATCACACACACACACACCCACTGGCGCACACATAAACGAGTACGTTCGCTGTTTGGGCGCACTTAAATAATGAATAATGACGAGACAGGCAATTAAAATAATTTGCGGTTTTACCGTGCGTATGCGCATCATTTAATTTTACATGTAAAAGGGTAAAGCGCTTAATACACTGTCACAAAATGCTCAGCAGTCGCAATTGATGAAACTGTCTAACATTATATATGTTATGACAATATATATAGCCTACTTTCTGGCCATGCTTCGTTAGTGAAGCATTCAAAAGCCGCTTAGCTTGGTTGCCTCGTAAAATAAACTGAGCAAAACGCACAGCCAATTTGCACAGTGTGCCAGAAACTCACACATATACACAAATCCAGAAATATATGTATATATTACACATTCAGCTTCATCAATGGACCAATTAAAGCGGCGAGCTGATGCTGGTGTTGGTAACAAGCATCTTAAAAGTAATTAAAACGAAAATGGCATAACAAGCTGCTCATTAAGAATGCCGTCTTCCCTCATTTTGTGGTTAATTATAGAGGAGCGAAGCCGAGCAGCGCTAACGAGCGCCCAGCTCCACCAGCACCATCAGCTCCTTCGTAGAAAGGCAAAGTCAACGAATGAAACGAGAACGAGCTGAAAAAAACACGCTTAAAAATGCCGACTGACGATGAGAATATATGTATAAAGATGATCGAGAATGGGCTGAAGGGGAGAGAGATTGTCGTTGAAGTTCATTAAGCAACGTCCTCGCCGTCCGGCGTCCACTTAACGATGTCACTTATACGCCCCATTGTGCGCTCAAACCCGACCAAGAGCACGACCAACCAACCAACCAACCAGGCAGTCAGCCAGGCCGTCAGACAGAATGGGAGAATGGCCAAGCCATCCACTTAGTCAGCTCTCTTTGCTTCTTATTTCCCTCATCCTCCAACAACCACCTCCAACACCATCATCATCGTCATCATCATCATCATCATCATCATGTGGACCGCTGCTGCGATGCGTATAAACCGCAAATTGGATGCGATATTAAATTGTCTGTGCAAAGCGCATATAAATTTTTGTTCAATTTAAAATATTCTGCAAACAGAGAAGCAGACACAGAAAGAGAGAACGAGTGAGAGAGCTGGAAAGAGAGCAAGGCGAGTTATGTGGGCGGTATGAGTTTTATCCTGTGATGATTTTGAGTTTTATATAGAGAAAAACAGCAATTAAGTGTCAAAAGGAGAGAGAGAAGAAATATGAGCCCAAGGCTAAATGACTCTTCATTTTTTGACAAGAATTAACAACTAATAAATAAACTGATTACAAATTAAAATTTGACGAAAATTTGTTTAAAATTCAATTAAGCTTGACAAAAATTGGCAACTGGAAATGTTGTTTTACCACTTTTGCCTGTTGGCCATTAGTTGCTGCTATTGCCAGCCACAAGAGCACAAAGCATTCATGCATATATGACTAAGAACAAACCAGGCATAAGCAAAGAAACAACAACAACAACAAAAAACAACAACAATAACAATAACAGAGCACACATTTAAAATATAAAAAGCTGAGATCCATTTCGTAGCCAACGAAGCGCATAAGCAAACAAATTTTGCGCTAAATAATTTGACAATTACTCACATCCTCGAGCGCATTTTTGGGTGGCAATTCAAGCGAGTGAAAAACTATGTAATACTTGGAATAAATGTACTGCTACAGGATAGAGAAAGATAGATGGCAGTGTAACAACAAAAAAAGAGAGAGAAAGATATCTAAAGCGAGAATGAGAGGGAGAGAGAGAGTCTGGTGTGGCTCAATGTGGCTAAGACCCAAGAACAGACCATTACGCTTGCTAACGAGTACAAGGCAAATTAAATCATTAGATGCTAGTCGAGATTAGCTACAGAGCAAAAGGAGGAGTCAATCTCACTCAAAGTCAAAGAAATTCACTCAAACTGTGGGCGTGTGCATTCACAAGAGAGAGAAAGAGAGAGAGAGGGAGAGAGAGAGATAAAAAAGAAGGAGAGAGTGTGTGGATACACTCAAAGTAAACCACCACCAACAACATCAACATCCACATCAACAACAACAGCAGGACAGACGCCGCAACAGATTTGTTCACTTTCCATTTAGTTGACTTGCCACGGGCCCAGCATCTGGACCCGACTGTGACTCTAACTGCCAAGCAACCCTCAAAACGTTTTTTGTCGAGCAATTCCATTTCCGTTTCAGCCCCGTGCAGTAGAGTGTCGCGCGCGGATTACGCTCAGAAATCAACGCGATAAGCGAGCAGCAGCAACAACTTTAGATATTGAGAGATTCACGCCGGCATCAGTGACAGTCGATTGGCTGCAATCAAGGTGACAACAACACGTCGCGGCAGATACAACTCGCATCGAAGTGAACTAGAAAGAAAGTGTATTTTAAGTGAAGTGAACAAAAGACAAGTGCACCATTAGCAACAGTAACAACATGGTGATGTTGCAATCGCCAGTGCAAAAGCCAAGTGACAATATTGGGACACAACCCACAGCCGTCGGTGGTCTGATGAGTCCCAATTCCAATCCCGATTCTCCCAAATCGAATACCTCGCCAGAGTTGGCAAATGCGTTGGGAAATGTGGCAGCTGCCGCAGATGTATCTGTCTCGACTCCTCCTAAGATTCCTAAGTTTATTATTAGTGCCAGTGGATCAACTGCCAAGCAGGAGCAGGAATTGCGTTATTCCATTGAACGTCTTAAGCAGATGACAAGTGAAACTGGTCTGTTGAGTCGTTTGAGTCCCACACATGATGACGCCGACAAGGAGAAGCTTAACAACAATAATAACAACAACAGTTTGACCAACAATAACAACAACAATAACAGCAACAACAGCAACAGCAATGCACAATCGCCACCAGCAAGTGTTGGTAGCTTCTCGTTGCCGGCACAACAGCGTAAACTTCTCGAGCTGAATGCCGTCCGTCAATTGGCGAGACCGGAGCCACTGCAGCATCCACATGCGGCACTGTTGCAGCAACACCCACACTTGCTGCAGAATCCACAGTTTCTGGCAGCAGCTGCCGCTCAGCATCATCATCAGCAGCAACAACAGCAGCAGCAGCAGCAACATATGCATCATCATCATCATCATCATCCTGCACATCCACATCATCCTGCTGGTGCATCTGTTTATCAACTACGTGCCCCTGCACCACCATCGCCTGCTACTTCACCATTGTCGCCACCCACATCGCCACACGCTGGCAACAATCAGACAACACATTCCGAGCAACAACAAACTGGTTCCCCTTTGGCAACAGCTACATCAAATCCTTCCACTCCATCACAGAATCCACAGTCATTGCCACCACCGCCACCACAGTCCTTGCAACTACATCCTGTGCTGGGCAGCCCCACAACCGCCAATGACATGGATCTGGAACGCATTAAACTGGTTGCTGCGGTTGCTGCACGCTCCAATCACAATCCAACGCCCAGCACATCCGCCTCTGCTTCTGCCTCAGTCTCTGCATCTGGAGCGGCCTCAAGCAGCTCCGCCTCTGCCTCTGCCTCACCCACTGGCCGCGACTTAAGTGATTATGGTTTCAGAATACAACTGGGTGGCTTGGCGGCAGCAGCTGCTGCTGCGGCAGCAACATCCCGTCAGATTGCTGCAGCTAATTATGCGCGCAGCGATACGAGTGAGGAACTCAATGTGGATGGCAATGATGAGGACAGTAATGATGACTCTGGTTCACATAGTGCGCCGTCGGTAAGTTGCATATTGATCTTGTCACATGATGTAGAACATAGAAAATAAATTGAGGATTTCCGTAATTGATTCAATTTGAATGGGGTCAAAAGTTGGGTGATCTCAAATATATTTTATTAAACGTATTCAAATATTTTAGCTAGTATGTACACATATTTTGGGATTATTTGAGAAAATGTTCTTTAAATATATAACGAACTTAAATAAAGAGTTTGTATCATGTTTGTTTTTCTCTGTGTACTACATTATTGCTTCTCTATCGATCTCTTTAGTTACACAAACTGAATTTATTAATGTATTTAACTTAAAGTTAACTCAAAGCAGTTAACCTAACTTGTATAATATTAATATTTAAAATGTAGAATAAAACTAGGGAATTTTCTGATAAGAATACTAAATTTATTTGTGTTACTCAACGTCAACTCAGAGAAGAGCTGCCCTGAAGTATTTTAATATAAGAAGTTAAACTGGAGATTAAATAAGATTAATTAACCTTTTAAAATAGACGTTGCTTTCTGTTCTTAAACAAAATTGTATATGAATTATTTACAATTATATATAAAATAGAGTTCATATAAAATATATAAAATATTTAGACCGGTTCCGACTTAACTATTAACTTTATAAAATCTATTAAAATAGAATAAAGGTATTTTTTCACTTTTCCGGATTTAAGTTCATCAGCTCAAAGTATGTATAATCAGAGAAATTAGAATTGTTATTGAATAAATATTTTTTTATGATCCTTTAAGAAACTTATGATTATTTCCCTTCATCATCTTACAGGTCTGCCCCGTTGATCTGACGCGTTCTGTGCCCAGCAGTGTGAGCAATGCCAATTCAGCATCGACTAGCGGGGGAAGCGATAGGGAAGCGGCTACCAAGCGTCTGGCATTCTCCGTGGAGAATATTCTGGATCCCAACAAATTCACGGGCAACAAATTGCCAGCAACTACGCCTCCATTTGGACATCCGCGTCAATGGAGCTATGAGCGTGATGATGAAATGCACGAGCATCTGGATGATGAGCATAGCGAGGATATGTCTGGTAAGTGTATCCCAAAGTATTCAGAGTTCCATTTCAAATGCTAGATAGGGGAAAAAGGGTAGCTCATGATTACACATATGTACATATATTTTTAAGGGGAACCAGCAAATTGTTGTTGCCTCTTCTACTTGAAATTTCTATCTTTCAACTATATGTGAGCACAATTTTAAATGTGTGTCTGTGAGCTCGGATGTCTGTGTGTCTTGTGGGTGGTTTGTATTTAAACTGCTGCATGTAGCTTTTGGTATGTTTTGATTTTGATATTGCTTTGTTTTTTTTTTGTCATCCCCCCAGTCAACAATTCCCCTGAAGAGAACTTTTCATATTGAACTAGCAGAAATTTCATGTTGCCTGCTTTCAGGCGCAAGTCACGTACACACACACACACACACACAGACAGGTGTAGAAGGGGGTGGGGTTGACTATGAAAGCATTTATATTTTGCGTATATTCACCGAGCAAACAAATGTGGCAACAACGCGTTGCGATGTGAGAGGCAAGAGGCAACTTGTTTAGAAAGAAAACTGCACTCATATTCAACAGGGATTTTCCATGGAATTTGTTTTAATTGATTGATTGATGTTTTAATTGGGAAAAGCAATTGCTGTGTGGAATTTTCCGATATTTCCTTTTGGCTACATTTTTTTTCCTCATACATTTTTGGCTTTTAGATCTAGTTGCTTATTTTTTTTTTGTATTTTGTTCCTATGAGCTGTTGGCTAACATTTTTGCTGAAAATTAATTGATTTTCATGCTTGGCTCGTTGCAAAGAAATTGCTCAAATAAAAATTTGCAAATTTGATTGAAGTTGTTGTGGTGCACTTGGCAATGGGAAAGTGTCGATTGTTGGGAAAGGGGAAGGGTAAGGGGAGGGGACCATTGCTAAGCTGCTGCAAAGCGCCAAAATAAACGATAGCAGAAAAGTTAGCGAAGAGTGGAGGGGTTAAAGATTGGGAGTGGAGTGAGTTTAAAATTCTGTATTATGCTCACAGTAAAAATGGAGCACAAAAAGAGTCAAGTTTTGTAAATGGTGGATGTGGTTTGTTTGCACTCTGGTCATGATTTGATTGAGAAAGAAATTTGAATTAAGGATTTTCAATGGGTAGAAACTTTTTGAATTGTAAAAGAACTAACTAAACTGGCGTTTGAGGTAAAACTGATAATGTGCAATTAGTTATGAGTGCGTAAATGAGTTGATGAGTTTAGTATAGTTATGGTTAATTAATAAGTTATTCTAGGTATCACTGCCTAGATAAAACCTCATTGAACCACTTGATATGCGTAGAAATTAATGTACAAAACATCCTTTACTTAAAATAATGTATTAATATATAATTGGAAATGGATTATTTTTACTAAAAAGATATTTTACAATGTTCGCATACACACAGAGAGTAATAATTTAAAACATATAATAGAGGTCGTGCCATTGTTAATCCTTCTAGATAGATTTATATCATAAACATATATTCGATTGTGAATAAAAAATGATGTATTTGTTTGCTTTGGGAATAAATTTATGTTCGTTGACAGCATTTGTAAGGTTAATATAAAAACGTTTTTTTTCATCCAACAGTTTTTTAGGCACAAGCTCGTGCCCCTTTAAAAAATGTTCTGTATAGTAATAATTGTTATAGAAATCATTTTAATTGATGAAGCAGATAAGAGTGTGCTTTCTAACTTTCAGACTGTGGTTACAAATATTTAACATATGAGGTAGAAGGTTATAAATATACTTTCGAGTTTTAACTACTATTAAAAGTGAAAGTCCAAATATAAACTTAGAATTTAGATTTATTCTCCTGTACCTTGTAAGGTACCTGCTTGTTTCCGGGAAGAGTCTCTTCATATATACATATACATATGTATATAATATTTAGCTTAATTCAGTTGAAGCTGTTGTTTGTCTTTAATCAACAGATGAGTGTACTTAATACCAGTAGCCAGAACAGACAATAACCACACACAACTTGTCAGCAATTCACTTGCCTAAAAGTGGCAGTTGCACTCACATTCACACACTTATACCAACACCCACACATACACACACAGACAAACAATACACTCACATTATTGGCCACTTCGGTAAGCGCTTATGTAGGAAATTATAAACACTGGAAATGGCGCACACTACAGCAACAACAATTGCAATAACAACAACGACAGCAACAACATCATCATTATCAGCAGCAAATTATCGGCAGCTGCTGCTGTTGTTGTTCTTGTTGTTGTTGCTGCTGTTTGCTGTTTGTCCATTTGTGTTTGTGTTAATAAAACACAATTAACTTCATCAATGGCGCTACAAATGGTGGAGGTAGTGTTGGTGGTGGTTGTGGTGTCGCAGCACTCGAACATAACTGCTAATAAAACAGACTCAATGGCCGCGCCAACGACCCCAACAACATGAGTACGGAAAGACAGACAGACGGAGAGACGGACAGACGGACACATGGACAGACAGACAGTTAGACCAGCAAGGATAATGATGCTGTCGTTCTCATTGTTGTTGTTACTGTTGTTGCTGCTACTGTTATTGTTACTGCCAGTTTATTCAGTCAGTTCAAGTTTACAGCAAACGCAAATGCAGACAGAAAGTCACGTATACGCAGTGTATTGCGGCCTGTGATTCAACGATTGTTCGTTGCTTGGTGATGCTGTAGTCATTAATTAGCAAGGTACTTAATTACCGCACATTCATTAGCCGCTTCAATAACGCTCCTGTCACCCTCGCAGAGACCAAGTGCGAAAAAGAGACAGAGAGAGAGGCAGAGACAAAAAGAGCTAGAGAGAGAAAGAGCGACAGCACTTAATTTTATGGTCTGGGAGGTGCTAATGTTGCTGTTGGTCGCTTCAGTTTATATTAGCGTAATTATGCGGCCTTTTGTCTTTGTGACTAATTAGATTTTATGACAGTCCACTGTCCCTCTTTCTCTCTCACACTCTCTCTCACTCGGAGAGATACCTACTGTCCTTTTCTAGCTATATGACATCATTGTAAATGTGCATTATGTGCATGCTGTTTAATATTTTATAAATATTACGCATACGCCGTATTTGTCAGCTTGCAAGTCTCAAAGGCGCCATTCATTTGATCTGGTCGCTAGGCGCATAGCAATTTGCATTTCATTTAAATTGCAAAATAACAACAACATCTACAACTACAACAACAACAGGTCAGAGTCAAAAGCATACAACTAGTAAATGCACTAAAAGCAGCGACGAAAGCCACAAAACAAAACACATTTACTTATGTATATACACAATAATAGAGGGGAAGACTAGAAAGACGGTAGAAGGGGAAGGCAGGAAATAAAAACAACATGGATACTACTTGTTCTGAAAAATGCTACACACATACATACACTTGCCATAGTCCTAGCCCAGCCCAGCCTAGCCTGGTTATTGCCCAGCCTGAAGCTGAAATTGTAGCAAAAATGCGCCCCAAAAGTCATATGAAAAAACATGCGATAACTAAGTGAGTGAAGGAGGAGGGAAGGGCAGGGCCGATGCTGATCCTTGGGGTTGGGTTTGAATAAAATGGTTATGTGGCAACATTTAAATGTGGGTGGACATGGACGGATAACGAACCCAGCTTGGCAACCAACAACCCCCGAAAAAGTAAAATGGCTGCGAAAACTTTTATTCTTTTCAGCACTCAATTTGGCGCTCACTCTCTCTCTCTCTCTCTCTCTCTCTAGCGCTTTCGCTCGCACTCTCACTCAAATTGTGTTGCATGTGTATATAGCGGTACTTTGTATGCATGTATTGGTGTTTGAAATACTCTCAGACTTTCGTCCTTTCCGTGCTGCTCTGGGGAGACTTCAATAGAGGCAGTCGAGTTGTTCTGCGTGTCTGTAAATTTTGTAAAGTTAGGCGACAATTTTCGTTGGAATTTTGAGCAAGCGGGTTTTTCCTTCTTTTTTTATATGCCGTCATCAGCAACTCATTTATTATTTTATGAAAATGGCAAAATGAGACGACAAATGCTCCCCGGGGTCGCATTGGCCAGGCGTATGCGATTATAATGATTGCGACAATGGCGCTCCATGAATGTGACTCCGAACCCAAATTTAAAAGCTATTTTGTAAGAGCTCCCCAGCATGTAACAGTGGTGGTGTGTGTATGTGTGTGTGTGTGTTTATGTATGGGTAAATTATGTGATGGTAGTGGTAATTAACACTCGGATTTCATAATTAAGTTTATGGCTTAAAATTGTACGTTGTCAAGCATGTTTATTTGCTTGTGTTATACACTTAACAAGAAGTACAGTATATTGGCTAACTAATGATATAAGTAACACTTTTCAGCTGATATTCTACGTAAATAATTTAAATTTTATTGCTGCTAGTTTATAGATTTATTTTCCATATATTCTTTTATAAAGAAGAGCATCCATTTTTCGTTGTTATTTTCATTGATTGTTCATTCCCTTTGTTGCCTGCTTTCTGTCTCTCTTGCGCCTTAATTTAAATTGTTGTTGTTGGACCCGAGGGGGTGACGAGTTTGGCTTTTAAATTGCACCATCGAGAGGGTCTATACGTGTAAGTATGCGTGTGTGTGTATGTGTGTGGTGTGCATACTCTTGTGGGTTGGTAAATGAGCCTTGTCTGCGCTTTTGTGCTTTCATAAACGTCGCTTTATCTTCGACAAGCCATATCATCAAAATTGCTTATGAAGTGCTTTTGGCGTAATTATAATTAACGGCAGTTATTTTGCAACTGCCTCACACGGCAAAAAGAAAGATAAGAAAGGGGCAGAGCTGTTGCTGAAAAGCTTCTGGTGATAACTAAAAGAGGAGCAGAGATTTATTTCTTTATAAATGACACATTATGAGGAAAATATTTTCCTTTTATTTTTCTACTATATTATATATTTATTTATAATATATGTATATTTTCCATTAAGATATATATTTGTTCCCTCAACTCAATTGCAAGTCAAGTAAACACTAGTTATCCTTTTGCTTCACAAGAACTCTAATTTATGCCAGAGTATCTTATATGGATTGACAGTGTATATGATTAATCCTAAATATGTTTATAAGCTTAATAATTGGTATTGTTCTGGAAAATATAGTATAATTTCTATATAAAATATAGTATCCAAATACACAGTACAAATAAAAAATCTCTTTATTTTTATATATGTGAAATAATTACATTTCCTGAGTAAAATGAAAATTTTTAAATTTACTATATTATGTATACTATATTAAAATCTATTTTTCAAAATAATTTGTGGTACACAATTCCACTTATTTACTTAAAAATTGTGTTAGTTTTCATTATAAATATAAATTATGTTGTACCTCTAATCAAATCGTATTCATAATCAACTAAAACATTCATAATTTACATACTCTGCTTTCTGGCAGCCAGACAACACCCATACGCCATGTTGCACAGACAGTTTGCTTCCATTATTATTTGACCCGCCTCCAGCATTTGCAGTTTGTGGTTGCTACGCTTATTAACCAGCTGTGGTTTCGGTTGCCAATTCTGTTTATAGGGCTCAAATACAACCCTTTTGGGGTAGAATTCAATAGTCCCACCTCATACTAAACTGTCTACTGGCCTATCGACTTTTTCGCGTTTGTTTGTCAACACATTAAACGTCTGGTGGCATGCCCCACACAGAAGAGTGGACTGTTAATTCAATTGACTCAAACCAATTGTGGTTAGTCATCAGAGTTGAAGCTGGAAATGGAGTTGGTCAATGAGTGTATTGATGATGAGATTCGAGTATCTAATGTGCCATTAATGCATATCAAAGTGGCTGCAAACACTCCACAGCCCATTACCAGTGCGAGTCATTTGCATTTGAAAGGATATGTTGCACGTTGCACGTTGCACGTTGCATGGTCAGCAAATTCGTTAAATATTAAATGAAGCGTTCATGTTAATTTTCTGTTTAATTGGCGCGCTGTCTGTGGCGCACTTTTAGCCATCCAACAGG
Organism: Drosophila testacea; assembly: GCA_035043265.1. Classification (NCBI taxonomy): domain Eukaryota; kingdom Metazoa; phylum Arthropoda; class Insecta; order Diptera; family Drosophilidae; genus Drosophila; species Drosophila testacea. The sequence goes on from JAWNND010000477.1 coordinate 3,554,255, forward strand.
CCAGGCTAATTACATGCAAACATGGCCAATCATGTTGACCAATTACCAGGCACATGCATTTTACAACGCCAAACATCCCTTCGAGCCCTGACCTCCTGCTCCATCCACTGAAAATTGCTTTGCGGCCCCTTTGATGGAGGTTGACAGTTTTTGAGTTACTTTTCATGTTGAAGATTTAGTCTGACAAAGGGGTAGACGTTAAGAATCTCTTCTGTTAGATAATTTGTAAACAAGATAAAGTTTAAGTAAATAATCGTAGCTTAAAAACTTGCCAAGTTGCAACATTTGTTATGGGCAGAGATTACATCAAGAAGACTAACGCATTACTTAACAGTTAGCCTGGCTAAAAGACTACGCCTTGGTCATCGATATGCCATCAGTTAAAGAGAAAAGAGGGTTCAGTTAACTGATGTGCTTCAGTTGGTATGGCTTGCTCACTGGTCAGTGGTTGGCTTAATTGAATTTTGATTGCCGCATCATTGCAATCAATTCCACGTTGACCCAACACTGACCACCGCCCACATTCACATTCTCATTCGCATCCACATTCGCATTCGCATGTGCGACAACATGTGCCCAAAATTTCAATTAATTCACATTGTGATTGATTTCACCTTACAAATCTGGCATTGTCCCATAGGCCCATTTGATTGATGACGAGATGTTGGCTTATGCAAAAAAAACCTGATTCCATTCATTTTCTTCCTCTTTGCAGCTCAGGATCTCAATGACATGGATCAGGATGATATGTGTGATGATGGCAGCGACATTGACGATCCCAGTAGTGAAACGGACTCCAAAAAAGGCGGAAGTCGTAATGGTGATGGCAAATCCGGCGGAGGAGGCAGTGGAGGTGGTTCTAAGCCAAGACGTGCTCGCACCGCATTCACCTACGAGCAGCTTGTATCCCTTGAAAACAAGTTCAAGACAACGCGTTATTTGAGCGTCTGCGAACGTCTGAACTTGGCTCTTAGTCTTAGCCTGACCGAGACACAGGTGAGATTTGTCTTGGTGCAAACTTCCAAACTGCATGCTAAGTGCATTTTGTTTTCTTTCAGGTCAAAATCTGGTTCCAAAACAGACGCACCAAGTGGAAAAAACAAAATCCTGGCATGGATGTGAATAGCCCAACGCTGCCGCCTCCTGCTGGAGGATCCTTTGGTCCTGGAGCCTATGCCAGCAGTCTGCTCTATCCTCATGCAGTGCCCTACCCGCCCTATGGACCCTACTTCCATCCTTTGGGTGCCCATCATCTGAGTCATTCGCACTCATAAAATTGCAAGATGCAACAGCGTTTGTTGCAACTCTTCGATAAGCGTGCCAAAGGTACAGGACTAGGACCAGGGCCAGGACTAGGACCAGGACTAGGACCTGGGATGGGTCCGAATGGGGAGGCACTTTGAGCACGCATTGTAAATGTTAAATCGCTTTAAATGTTGTCTTCGCACCTGTAAATAGTTCTTGTATAAATACATATTAAATATTTAATATATAAATAATCTTGTATAAATACATATTAAATATAATATAATACACACTGTAGCGCTTAACTTGATTAGATCCAAAAAGAAAGAAGCCCAAAAATGTTGCTAAGTCAAATACGCCAAATTTAGAATTAACTTGATTATTAATAATTATTTTTAGCACTTAAGTGGCAAGCAGAATCAAAAACTGAAACCAAAAATGGCATCAAAAGAACTTAAGTATAAAGAATATTAAAATAAATATTATAAAAATGATATTAAAAAAAACGAAAACAGAGATTGTGGTATTTGAAATGCATATGTTGTGGAGAGGGCAAAAACAATTTATCGCCATGGCGCACACAGATAAACAGACAGACAGTCAGACGGAGTGACAGATTCATTGGAAGGACCCTCTCTGACAGGGCGTGTGAAATGACAGGACAACAATGCTAAGTCAAGTGTAAAATTTTAAATTTGCTTCTCATTTGCCGCGTGCAGCTCAGCTCAAGCACTCACACTCACACTCACACTCATACTCAGAGTCACACTCGCATACACTCACAGCTATTCAATTATGTGGCAAACGAATACGAAATTTCTTAATCCGATTTGTGTGATACAATGTGAGGTATATACGAGTATACCCAAAAGTTGGGACAACGTTGTCAAAACAGAGAGACACAGAGAAAGAGAAAGGGACATGGAGACAAGCAAATGAATAAATTCACGGGCACACACCTCGTGCCCATTGATATTATAATAACTACTCGGCTCCTTGGGCTTTGTATGTCCTTGTTGTCCTGGCCATCCAGCCCATAATTGAAACAGAAATCTACGCATGGCCAGCGCCAAAAGTAAATGCGGATGCGTATGCGGATACGGATTGACTGCGAGTGCCGTTGACAGCATTGACGCGAGGTAAACAAATAAACAAACAAGGATTCGCCGGAAATCCTTTTATATCTATTACGCCACCATGCCCAATCCTGAGCTCTGTGTGAAAAGCCATGCAACACGCGCAACGCATAAAAATTTTCCACAAATTTGCACAAATTGCATTTGCGGGCAACGCCTTCCCCACAGTCACGCCCGTTCCCCAAAAGTAGGCAACAAGGATATGCGAAGCTTTTTTGCCTCCTGCAGCGGCCATTTGCATAAATAATTTATTAAAAATTTGCTTTTACATTTGTTTTAAGCTTTTGCTTAAGTACTTTGCAATTAGTCGCACAAATCCTATTTGAAGCACACCCAAACACACAGACACACACACATCAGACACACATGCATATTATGCATGACCTCGTGTGTGTATGTGTGTGTGTAGGTGTACGTTAATTTCTGTAAATGTAAGTCACTAAATTATTCAACTGCAGACATGCCAGCGCATTTCACATACGATTCACCAAACTGCGAGTTGGGATAAAAGAGAGAGAGAGAGCGAGAAAGGGAGGGAATTTTGGGGTGAATGGAGGGTTTAATTTACATACAATTAAATGCTAATTTAAGCTACAACCCTAGAGTTTAACTAGCACTATTTCCCCAGTTTCTGTAGTTACTCATATGTGTACTTCCCATGTGAGACTCTCTACAAGTTATCTATTAAATCTCACCTGTTAATGAAGTGTGAGGTTGAAATCAAGCAGAAAATTGACAACTTGTTAAAAGTTTGCTGGTCATGGTATTAATAGTATAAACTCCCTTATCTATTTTTCGGAAAATGTTGAGAAAATAAAAAATAATAATAAAATGAATTGATCTTGACAAAGCTATGCAAGTTGCAAGTCTGTAGATTCTTGAAACTAGCAACCTTAGAAGTTAAATATTTTGTCTCTTTCAGCATTAATTTTTTAAATTTTTTCAATGAGTTGATTCTTTGGGCACTAATTTGGGTACTAGGATTTGATTAAAAATAACAGCTTAACATAAGACTTAACATTTTTAAATAGAATTTTCTCTTAAATATAAAAGGCGTCTCTATTTACAACTTTTGCTAAAAACGTTTTAAAAACTCCTTAAGACTAGTCCACTAAATACAATTTACTGTAATGTGTCTCACACTTGATGCTCACCCACAAACAAATCAGTGAAACGATAAATTAACGAGACGCCTGCCCACTTAAAGTAATACTTACCCTTATCCTTACCCCAGCTCTTATCCCTTAGAATTGGAAGGCAAACGCCTAAACGCAAATCCAAGACAATTGCTTTCCAATTCTAAGCAAATCCCAATTTAAGCATTTCGCACCACCACCATGAACAGCAACAACAACAACAGCAACAACAATAAGAACAACAACAAGAACAACAGCAAAATCAAGTGACAGTTGTGTTTCAACTCGGAAACGTTCATCGTATTTTACTTTGTTCCTGGGACAACTCATTGTAGAATCAAAATGCGACACTCACGCAATTAAGTTGTTTTCCGAGCTTGTCTCTGTCTTCTGTCTCTTACTACTTTTGTCTCACTCTCCACACTCATTGGGCGTATTTTGGGTATTTTGCCTAAACTACTTTGAATTTTATTTTATGCGACTTATTTTGGATTCCTTCTTTATTTTGTTTTGTATTTTTTTTCACTGTTTGGTGTTTACGTATTTTACGAGAACCTTTTTTTGCGCCTGAATTGCTGCAGATTACGCATACTTCATTTCCAAGTGTGTCTGTGTGTGTGAGTGTGTGTGTGACAGTGTGTGTGGCACGCTGGCAACATTTAATCTGCACCATTGACTTTTCTACAGTCCGACCCTCATGCGAGTTTTGTCACTCTCAGTTGCAGCCGCCTTCTTCCTCCTTTTCCCCCCTCTATTTCATCTCTCTCATCTTTTTCCCTCTCTCCTTCACTCTTGTATGTAGTAAATTTTATGCGAATATTTAGTTTACTGTGCTTATCAGCGCGGCTTTATCGAAACTTATTGTGTTTGTTTAATTGAATTTGGATTGCCGCGTTGCGACTGCAAAGACGACGTCGACGTTGACGACAATTTCTCGACTGAGTGCACTCTGGCAGAGAAGAGATAACCCCAGGAGAAAGAGGAAGAGAAAAGAGAGAGCATCTTTCTTAGCAAGTGGAATGTCTAATTGAAAGTGGTAGATCAACTTGCGATTTAGTTTAGTTCATTTAGTTCACAATTTGTGGCTGCATTTCCAGCAATATTATCATCATCGCTTGGCAATTAAACTTTAACAAGCTTGCCACGCCCCCGTCTTCTTCACATCAGATGCTTGCATATGTGTGCCCCTATATATATTATGACCAGAGCTTGACATAAACAAGCTCCCAAGAGCCCCTTTGCCAAAGTTATATGACAGATTTGCGCAGCGCATTTGATGAAGCGGATGAGAAAGTCAAGGGCAGGATACGCTAAAGTGTCACCAGGGAGCAGGACTATGAAACCGCCTTCCTGCCTTGCACATGTGTCTTCAGTCAAAGCTGAATGGGGATGGGGACGGGGTTGTCATTGCCACGATTGGCATTGTTGTTTTGCAAGCGAATCACATTTTGATGATTGTGAATGTGACTTTAATACCATTTTTCAACTTGACACGCTCGTGGGATGCTTCCGAGGTAGTAGCAAGGTTCAGGGTTCAGTTCAGCCTGGCACGTGTATTTCGAGGGCTGTGCGATAAGGAAAAAGGGCTGCGACAGAAGACACTGAGACACTGATCGTAATGCTGACATCTGTGGATTAAATTGCAATTTGTGCTCATGTAATATTGAAGCTGAGCTACTGAACTCCAGAGAGATAAAGAGAGCACTTCCAGTCATAAATATAACACTTTTTCACAGCTGCTATTAGTGTTTTATTTTTTATTTTTGTGGGGCAATAAAATTGTAAACTGCTTTTATGTTGTAAATTACATTTGATACTTTTATGGTCAATTAACTGTATGTGATAGTGGCAAGTAAAGAATAAAGAGAAATTGATCGAAATAAATAGTATACTTATGAGCGTAATTCAAAAGATATTTAGCCTCCATTAGATGATAGAACAGACTCATCCATCTAGTAATTCATCATCGTTTAGCTGTACAAGCTACCTGTCAACTGAAAAGCATTGCGAATTCAACAAAATTAAACGCGTGCCCGTATAATTTGCAGTTAATTCTCCGGCAAGCGCAACGAAATGAGGCACAAAGCCAAAATCGAGGCTTGATGTTGCAACATGGAGGCTGCCATTTTTATTTGGTGAGAAAACATTTACGCACTAATTTCTCGGCAGTGTGCACTAAAGGGCATTCCAGTCGCATTACCCGACCAGTTGCATGCCAATTGGTTTGCAATTTGCCGTGCTTAGTTGCGAGGGTTGACTGAAAAGAGGAGGCGTGTGTGTGGCAGTGCTGCCAATTGTCGTTTAGAAAAACAGGATATATTGACCTAACAAATAAGGGACTGAAAAGGGACAGTAAAGGACAGAAGCAAGACAGCAAAGGAACAATACAACTTGTAAGATTCAAAATGGATCTATTAGGATAAATTCTTGAATTCAAAAATATCTATAACTGCACTATACAGTTATGATTAGTAATATCTAAAATTTAATCTTATATTAATATGTATATAAATTTGATGTGATTTATTATCAATAACTGGCAGCTAAAAGCTAAAGCAGAACTATTATTAGCTTCACGACTTTTCAAGATTTTAATTCGGCATTATTTATAATAAGTTCATTTTGGATTTAGTTTTTTAGCTTTTTATTATTTACTAAATATTAATAGCGTAACACAGAAACCAAAAATAGGGATGTATTTTTGGATAGGGATTGTTTGACAAAAGTTCCAGATAGCTCATTTAATTTAATATTATTGATATGATATATAAATAGTAAAACCGTTCTTAAAAATTACTTGATATTTTCAATATTTTAACAATAAGTTTGTTACAGAGAAACGAAACGGATTTAGAAACTTTACAACATATTAATTGCAAATCACTTTTATCTTAAAAAGGACAGATCTGTCTATAAAAAGGCTACTTTGGCAGCTCTGCTGTGTGGTGATGAATGAGGAGTGTGACGTAGCGGGGGGTGTTGTTAGCCTCGGGTTGATTTAGCCACAAATAGCGCACGCGTAGCGTCCAACACGTGGCACAATTACGCGGTTAAATGCATTCAAATTGAGTTGTTTATACTGTGGGCGTCGATGTCGATGCCATAGCTGATGCCTCTCCTGCCATGGAGTCGGCGGTCAACTGGGAACTGGGAACTGGGAGTTGGGAGCTGGGAACTAGGAAGCTGGAGGACGGGAGCGGGTTGTTGTTCAACCATGCTTAGATGCGCGTCGTTGGCAAATCAGTTACAGTCGCAGTTACTCTCATTGTTGTTGGACCCACAAAGTGCCACGTGACCAGGCATTGTTCGCAAATTTGGTAAAGTGTTGTCCTGTGACGCCCTACCCCTCCTCTTCTCCTTGTCAGTTACAAACATAAAACTATCAACATTCGAGTGAATAAATCTCAGTGTGAGTTTGAATGTGAGCTGCTTGCCATGAGTACCCTTTTTTCTGGAATACTAAATCCGCTTATGTGTGTGTCTCATATTTAAGCCGACATTACAAGCATATCAAAACAAAGGCAAGGGCATAATTAAAAGCAGCTCCAGACAAGAACTCCAAACACTTCCTACAAACTTTGCCCACAGACAGCAAACAAACTACTGTAATTATAAGAAAACCCATTCAAGCAATTAATACGGCAAGAGTTGAGAGACAAGACAAGACTTTGTCTTTGAAGACATTTATAAATGTGAGTATTTTCAGCATCCTGCAGCTGTTGCCTTTTTTTGCAGTGGGTCAATCAGTGAGTTTATGCTACATTTGGCAAAGACTTCATCAAGGATACCTTTGAATGTTATCTATTTATTCATTATGACCTCCCCAAAAGGAACAACTCATTATAGCCTGGCCAGGTCATGCAATTACGGAATGGTAACAGTGTCATCTATTTCCCTGTCCAGACTCCAGGTTGCTTAGAAATTGCACCTTTCATGTCTCGTTTTCATTTGTTGCGCTAGATTTTTCTCAATCACACAAACACACACACACATTTGGATACCCTGGGGAATAAACTAGTTCAATCCGCATACAAATGCGAGCAGACAGACAAAGGAGTTTTCCCCCTTTGTGGCTGTTTACCTAGTTGAAACTAAGCTAGACACAAAAACAAATAGGCAGTCGAGGACATTTGCAAATGTCTTTGGTTTTTCGAGTCCTGTTCGGATAATGAGCAAATTTGTTATCATATAAACGAGACAACAACTAAGCTCTGGCTGCCCACCACTTGGCAGTTTTAAAATGAGCATCCCAAAACAGACTTAATTATCCCAGCATGAGGTAAACTCTGAGCTCGCAAACTCTTTGTATTACTTACTCGAATACTCGACTTAGTTTTCCACTCAAATGATTGTGACTTATTGTACTCGTAGCTGGTGAGCTCGTTAAAGTTTTCGCTGCCAGGAAAAGAGCAAAAGGACACAGAGCACCTGCGACACCATCGTCATCGACGTATAAAATCCTTGCATGTGGTCGTTATGACAATACATTCATCCACAACCATTGGATTTGGCAAAATTGCCAAATAATTGCCGTTGGCAACCCCGAGAATTATGACTGAACCTCGTACATATCGCATAACTCGCAGTAGTTCGCGTTGTCAGGACTATTATATCCTGGTATGTTGGTAATGTGCAAGCCGTTGCTAATTAGTACATGGCTTTTTGGTCATCAACTCTATTGGTTTTCCAGCAGTTGTTAAATGCGAATCCGAATCTAGAAATGAATACAATGTGTGGCGTGAAATTGTCAGCTTGTCAGCGTGAAAATGTAACCCTAACTTTGAGTATTGAGGCTATGGGACATTGGGATAAAAACGGGTATGACTGTAGCCTTAGCCTTTCACTTGAGCGAACGCAATTCAATTTTAAACTAACAACTTAATCCTTTATTCAATTTGAAACCCATTAAAAGGACATTGCTTATCCTTTTAAGTGAATGCAAACAGCTTTTAATGTAAATAAGAAAACGAGATCGATGCTGTCGTTTGCCAATCTCTCCTTTTCCCGCTGTCTCTCTCTCTCCCGAGAATCTCCCACAACGGGACAGAAAAAGAAAATTAAAATGCAGCCTGTTACCGGTCTTCAGTTGTCGGTTTTCGGTCTTGGCCAAACGGCCAATTGACATTTGCAACCGCACTTAAGACCAACAGATGATGTGGCTCCCTGTCGGTGCGTCGAGTATCGATGGATGCTTTGGATACCTCGTTTGCTCTCAATGATTCTCAGAGTTGTTTGAGCCACTCGAAACAAATCGAACTCTGAGTATGTGTGTGTGTGTGTGTGTGTGTGAATGTGTGTGTGAGTGTGTTGGTAACTGAATACCATTTGAATATTTCATGCTGTTGTGGTGCAAAATTTTAAATCGACTCAAGTCAAGTGTTCGGATGCCGAAATCAATCTCGTTTGTGTAGCAACCAAATTAACATAGTCGGGGTTGGCCAAGATGAGGCAACACCAACACCAACACCAATAGCAATAGCAACAGTAACAGCATCAGCTGTAAGCCACTTGCCACTTGCCACAGAGTCAGTTGCATTTGTCGATTCTTGACTACTTAGTGCCCTTTTTCTCCCATACACATGCCTTTGCTACTTAGTTACACTTGGCTTTGTCTTTCTGCTTTTTAATACCTAAGAGTTTACTTTTTTAAATGTATTTTATATCAGATTCTGGTAACGCACCACCAAAGCAGCTACTTCTGTTGACGTTGATGAGGACTAAGTAGAGTTTGGGAAATTCAGCATGTGCACTCACGTAGTATAATTTACCCTCAACACGGCGCATCCAAGTACGAGTACGAGCACAATACAAAAAAGGAAAGAAAAAAAAGTACAAACTTAGCTGCAACTTTTTTCTATGAGTTTCCTTTTTATTTTATTTTATATCCTTATTTTTTTCTCATTCTCTTTCTTATTTTTCTCTTAGGATATGCGACCAGTGTGGCCTTTTTTGATTGCCTTTTGTTTTTGCTCTCGGCTTTCGTCTGTGGGCCATTCTTAATGTTGTTGTCTGTAATGGGTGATGAGATATCAGAGAGGAGGTCAAATCTGAAAAGAATTTGTAGCACGTGTATCAAAAACATTGTAGCACAGTCAATGGATTTGATTCCTCGAGAGAAAAGAGGATAGTCTGAAGATGTAGTAGAAAAACGGAGCAACGATCCTCATTAATATATTTCAAACTTACAGTTGTGAGATCATAATAGAACTTAAAGGATCCCTACTATTAAAAAGCGAATTATCAAGTTAGATACCCCATTTAAAAGAAGGATTTAAAGTAGAATTCATAGAGAAATGATTTTTTGAAATTCAAGAACATTCAATGATTATTTTCCAACTCCCAGGAAAAAGAAGATAATTTTTGCATTAATTTTACGATTTATTAAGAGTCTGTGAAATTTTTAAGGAAATGTATAAAATGTTTTCCAGTTTAAATTATTTTAAATAGTGAAAGTGGGATGTTCCATAAACCCTCTCCCACTTTCAAGTGGTAATAAAAACAACTGTCAGTTATATATTTGAATGTTTATTGACACTGCAAACTGGCCATGTCCTTGGCAAGCTGCATAAACAATAATATTTGAGAGCACGCGTCATTGTCGTAATACAAACAAATATGAATACTCTGAGTACTCGAAGAGTACACTTGAGTTGCCACTTGAATGGAAGGGGAGGTTGACAGATTTTGGCATTGGGCAAACAGACTTCAAAGAGTCCAAATGTCAGCGAGTCAATGCTGAGCAAACAAATAAATGTAATTACACTGAAATTACAAAATTCTTAAAAGAGAATTAGTCTCAGTAGCTGCTGTGGCTCCTTTGGTTCTTATAAACGTTACTCAACGGCTAAAGCAAAGACATCCTTTCAGGCTTATGTCCATTTATCCAAGTCACAGCTGGCACAGAGGACACGGCAGACTGGGCACAGGATACTAATAAGTGGTCAGTCAATGGGAAAGTGCTGAGTTTTTGGGATTGACAATTCTGCAAGCTACCTTCTTATCTATAAATAGCCATAAACAGGACTCTTGTCCCTTTTTCCTTTTACCACTTGCTCTTTCATTAGAACCCGAATTTCAACACATTTGCGCGCATAATCCCTTAAGGCTCTTTAAACTTTACACACTTTTAGACGAGGCCCCCCTTCCCTCACTTGGAGCACCGAAAAACATGGCTAAATGTGCTGAAAAAACCAAAATAATCCTTTTTTTTCAGGCAAGCGACAGGACACGAAAAAAATAGAAAAGAGAAAGGTTAAAACATCAAGACTAAAAGGCGAATGCATTATGAAGGGTCTTGAGTTTTAATTGAGTGTGCTGCCCTGGGTGGGTGGTTGCAAAAAAAAAAAAAAAACATTAACAACAATAACAACAAAAGTTGTTACAAACTGTAATAAAACAATTTGCCATTTGACGCATGGTTGCCGCCTCCAAAAAGGCTTTGCAACTGTCCAACTGTCCAGTTTGTCGTTCTCGTGTGTGTTCGTGCCCAATTAGAGTTGCAGCAGCGGTCACTTGAAGGACATCTCTGAGACTGAGAGGGAAAGAGGAACCGGATGCGGAAATAGCAAGGAAAACTTTTTGGGATGTCCAAAAAACTTTTCATTTCACGCCTCAAGTATGAGTAATTGATTCATTTATGCTGCTAATTGCAAATGAGACAGTTCTCCACACTGACGTCACTGCTCGTCCTTATTTTTCTCCCTTGACTCATCCAAGCAATATGCTAATGAGCAGCTTAAGCTCATTTTTCAATTACGACTGCAAACTTTCAAGCAAAATGCAAACTAATTTAATTAATGGCAAAACAATTGACAGACTGCAGCCTTAAAAAGCAAATCTGTGTAAACAAATCCTTACTTATTCTTTAGCTTTAGAAACAGGTAGACTTTAAGATTATAATACGGTCAAAAAAGTAAGTAAATAAATTTGTTCTGAATACTATGTATGTTTCAGGTACAGATCTTGCCAGAAAAAAAGTGTAGTTTGCTTTAAAGTTTTTAATGCAGTTTAGTTCATAATTCCAACAGACACAGTATTATAAACATAAAAAATCTTTCCAAATTATATTTATATATGTAACTCTATAATTTAGCTTGAATTATGTAGGTTTGTATTCAGAATATATTTGATTTAATAAGTATTTCGTAGTCGGTTTAAGAAAATTTGACATCACCCAAGCTTTGACACCGCTTGGATTGATTTTATCCCGGATATCCCCTATCTTTTGTATGTCAAATATAAAATAATGTAAATTATGGGATCGTTATTAAATCAAGATATTTCTAGTTTATAAAAGTAAAGATATTCTGTAATTGTAAAGACCCCTATATATCCCAGTAATTAGTATAATTTTCAGGTTGATCATAATGAACATTCCTATCCATTGAAACATTGCTTCAACTAAAAGTATAAAAAGTTAAAATAATTCAACTTTCGAGTATTAGTTAGATCAAAGAAACTAACGGAAACATACCCTATATGTATTACCTTCATCAGTTATATAAGGATTTGTACCTTAACCATATCTTTACAAATTCTATTTCCTATTCATCTCCGAATTAGAATTAACTAAATACGTTTATCTGCGCAATAAGTATTGTTTCGCCTATTATATTTCAGATACAGATAATCGGTCTATATAGAAAAGTAAATGTAATACGAAACGCATGGAATGCATGTTAAAGGAAGCCGCCAGGAGGAATGGCGTGACATAATTGTGTCGCTATTTGTTACGCCGCATCCTAAACACCACACCGGGGAAATGACAAGCGCCGTTGTAATAGGAACCGCAATTTACACACGACACGGCAAATTATGGAATTTTAAAACGGAACGGCAGAAGGGAAAGAAGAGCAGGGAAAATTGTGATGCGATGCTCACAAGTCAATTAAATAAACAACTGACAAAGGATTTAGCTAGAGGCACCCATTATAACCACCACCAAGCATCACCTTCTTAGGCTGCTCTGCCAGCTACCGCGATTGATTTATCAGCCGACAATTTGGCAAGCAAACAATACAAGTGCCTATAAAATGATCCATGTGGCCTGAGGCAAATTGGAACCCAAGCTGGAGCTGGAGCAGGAGGTAAAGTCTTGGCTGGTGCTTATATTGTTGACAGCTCGTCAGCTAATTACACGCCACAATAAGTTTAATAACTTTGCAAGCGACTCAAGTTGCGGCTGATGTTGGTATTGCTGGCATCAACACTTCGTCACGATAAACATTTTAATTAACTTGAGGCAAAAGGCGGATAATACACGGGGGGATGATGTTGGGGGTAATGTCGGGTTATTGTCGAGGCTGCTTGTTAAGTGCGATAGGCCTTGGTTATGTGGCTTCGTAGGAAGCTTATGACTACTTAACGCCTGCTCATTTCACACCCAGTACTCAGTACTCGGTACACGGTACTCCTTCAATGTCCCCCTAATCGATTTCAGCCTTCAGCGCAAAGTGGCAAACAATGTTTCATAATTTTAGTGCCGCTGCCTGGCGGCATTGCTTCCTGTCGTCTTCCTTCCTTCCCGACTGTCTGTTGCACTCCCATCATTTTTTCTGGCAATTTATGAAGCATAAATAAACTGAATTTGAAACTATACAGCGCCAAAAGACAGCAAAGCGCTACAAAAAACAACGCTTAAACTCATTAATTTAAACGAGATTTGACGTGCGCTTTGATAAAGCCGCAATTTATATTCGCTGCCCTTGTTAAAGGTGGGAGCAGAGGGGCTGGAAACAAGAGCTGAAAGCTGAGAGGAAATAGAGGCTGGTGGAGGGGTATAAAGGCACCATAGACACAACCTGCAATTGCCTCGTTTAGTTGGAAAACAATGGCAGGCTTAGTGTGCTATGGTGTAAAAAATATGGCAATATGGCTAACAAAATTACGGCACTGTGAGAAATAAGAGATTCTTAAAATTGACATTAATATATTTTTATAATTCAAATTATGTATTTAATAAATACGTATGCATTTACAATGTTTATTCGTTCAGTACAAATTTTCTGAAATAATCTTTATATATTTGTTGACTATAATAAAATAGGAAATAAGTATAATATTAATTACATTTAAAGTTTGAGTTTTAAATTCCATTTAATAATTCAAAATATAATATTATAATACAAATAACAAAACTAGTTACAATTTAAGAAAATGGCCTCTTTGTTGATAAACTTAATAATTTTTGAACATTTTTAGAATTTCCAAGGACAGTATTTTCTCCAGCCTCAGTGTATTTATTTGTAGAGCCGCTAACAAAGAAAAAATGGTGTCCGCTTGGCCGTAACAAAAGGCCAAGTTAGCAGCAATATGGGGCAGCCATTTTGGTGTCGCCACAAACTGCGGCGAACTGACTCTATTTGCAAAAGCAATTAATTTTTTTGGTTAGAGTTCCGCCCAATGGCACATAAATTTCAACAACAACTTGTAGTGTCACTATTCTAAAGCTGGTAATCGAGTCTGCCTTTACAGCTAACCCAATTGGCCAAGTCGAAAAAAACCAAGCAGCAATTTCACGTGCATTTAAATGGTGGGCGAGGTGAAGAGTCCCCAAGACCGTAACTAGATTTCAGTGTCCAGAACTAAATAAATATTTACGCGCTTGTGGCTCAAAATGCAAAATAGACACAACAACAGCAGCAATCAGTAAACAACAACAACAACAACAACAATGAGAGCAACATGAACAACTACAAGAAAAAAATTGTCAATTCCCAAAGCAAACAAGACAAATCCAAAGCAATCAGTGCGAGTCGCTTAAAGTGAAAATCAATTTGTCAAATCGAACAATTGAATTGGACACGAAAGGATTACACACACACACACATACACATTGGAGAGAGTATGTGTGTGAGCTACTTCGAGTGCCTTTCTGTATAAATCAAAATATTTCACAACTGAACGTAAACAAATTTGATTCGAGTGTTATTCTCCGAAAAGGGTTAAGCACTCCCCTTCTCTCTCACTCTGCTCTGCTCTCTCTCTCCCTCTCTCTCTCACTCTCTCACTCTTTCTATTTCTGGGTCATGTCAACCTACTTTACAATTCGTTGCATTTCACATTTGATGCGGCAATTAGAATAGTTAAGATTTTTGTGAAAAATTTGAATTCTGCCAGATCATTAAATTTGAAATAATTGAACAATTGCTGCAGCCCTTCCGGCCCCAAAATTCATGCCACTTCTAGGGTGTGGAAATTTTTAAATTATTACCCTGCATTGCCAGCGGGCTAACACGTCATTTATTGCCCAAAAAACACAACCCAACCCCGATGCAATCTACCCGTCCATGTAAAGCGCGAATTTAAATAATCTTTTGTTGTTGCCCTGCAGCAAAATGATAAATTATTAAATTAGCTGTGGCGGCAGTTTTGCATGTCCTTGTCGGGCGTCAAGGGGTGGTGGCCAGGACGAAGAGACAGAAGAGAGACACTGTCTGATTTGTGCGTACTCAGCCCATAAACGTTACTGCTCCTTTGTCCTGCATTTGCCTGCATTTTCGAGTACTACTCGTAATGTATTCGAGGAGACATCTTTTGCCTTTGGGTTAGGCAAAATTGAATTGTCTGGGGACAAGTTTGTAATAGAGTAAAAGGCAGAAGCCGTTAAGGACATTGCCAGGCTCATTTTGTTTTAAATTGCCGGGCTGGTTGTTGCTAATTTGCCCCTTACATTAAACAAAGAATACACTTAGCTGAATGCCAGACAACTTTCGGTTACATTTTGTTTGCGACTACACTGATAAAATATATCTAAGTTAAAACCATACTATAAAAATTTAGATTTATATAGTTTAAATACTTAATAAATTCAATTATAACATTAATTAAACTTATATCAATTTTAGTTGAAGGCAAATTTCTGCTGCATTTTCTTTGGGACTACAATCAGAAAAGAGAAAGAGAGCCAATACATAGCCATACGAACATAATGTAAAATTATTTAGTTAAAATATTTGGAAAATTAAATTATTGTATAAGTTAAACATGCAACAAATATATTTAATTGAAGACACATTTCAGTTGAGGTTTCGCTAAGTGTTGCTCATTGTAAGAGTCTTGTCGCACACTTGTGCCCATTTACAATGCAAGCAGGACAATTTACAATGTGTTTTTGTTCATTACAGAACTATTCCAGAGTTGACCTCCATGGTCCTCCCAAAAAATAGCCCAAGGCAAAATCAAACACACTCAAAACCCGCCGTCGCCTGTCGCCTCGGGAAGATATCGGAACAACAAGGGTAAAAACTCAGACCTAGACATAGACCCCCGGCTGAGGGGATGCTGCGGCTGCTGTTGCCGCATTTTGAACCTTTTTTGTAGCCCGAGGTGGTAGCTAATGAATAGTTGTAGTTGGAATACGGAAGGATCTCGGCTACTCAAAACCCATTTATTGTGAATTACGTTGTTTGTTTGAGTGTCGACTTGATGTACTTTAATTGATGTCAATATGCAGAGATTTTTATGCTGTCGAATTGAGAAAGGGAGGGAGCTTGAACTGTTTTGTAGATTACATTATGGTTGTTTACAAATATTTTATTTTTTTCATCTCGACTCTTCGATAAGGACACATGGCGCAATTACGATGAAATCTGACGGAGAAATCAGCTCAAGTTTGTTGTCGAGAAGGAGATGGATGAGGAGAGGGAGTTTGAGTCAAATATGCAAAGTATTTGCGCATATTAAAAACTAATTTCAAAAGTCAACATGCCAATAAAAACAACAAAGTCTTCTGTCAGACAGTCAGACACTCAGAGGGTGGCAGGTACTCAAGATGCTGAAAACACACCCCTTTTTGATGGCTGCCTCTGGCGCCGGCGCCCGCAAATTAAGCAAAAGGCACTCAATCTGAAGACTTGCTTTCCCCCGCAGGAGGAACAACCAGCAAGTAAATGAACATAATTTAGAAAATATGTTCCAACGGTTAATATTTAAGCGTATTTAAGGGTTGCTATTGCGCCCTTCTTCAAGCAACCAACCAAAATGCGGGTGCCCCCTTTTCGGAGGAGGGGTTGCTTGGTTGCTGCACAAACAAAAGCCAAAAGTTATGCCGAAAATGATATTTTTCATTATTAAACACAATAATGTGGTGGTTATTTTTAGACCCAGTACTTTAAAAAGTACAAATGGGTCTATTACGTTTGTGCAAATGTGCGTAACAGGCAGAAGGAGGCGTGGCAGACCCCATAAAGTATATATATTCTTGATCAGCATCAACAGCCGAGTCGATATAGCCATGTCCGTCTGTCTGTCCGTCTGTCCGTCCGTCCGTCTGTCCGTCTGTCTGTCCTATTTTGTGTCACCTAGATCTCAGAGACCATAAGAGCTAGAGACACCAAACTTGGCATGTAGGTTCACCTATATCTCCCATTGATCAAGTTTGTTTTGGATTTTTGCCACGCCCCCCTCCGCCCCCTCAAATGGAAAAACAAAATTTCAAAGTCGAATTACAAGAGCCCCTTTAATGCTAGCACCTTGATTGTTGGTACATATAGTATACACTATGGTCCAAACCTGTCCAGAAAATTTCATTCCAATCGGATGATAAACGCGGAAGTTATTTAACAAACAATGTTACGGGCAAAATGAAGAAGAACAGTAGCTAGCGACCTCTGTGTTAACTTATTTCGTAGTGGCGCCATCTATTGCATGGAACGCAACATTCAAGAACAATGTAGTAAACGCTTTGCACTCAAAAAGTACTGGGTCTCCTACTGTCGAGCTTGCTCCACTGTAGCTGCATTTTTATGATTGCGGTTGCCCAACACACACCCCCATACCTCTAGCCATCCTACGTATTCCCGAAGGATAACGCAGAGCATTTCAAGCTGCATTCATTCGGTTAGTTTGTTTATGTTGGGCTTGCGGTCTTTGGGGATTTGGGCACGCTTAATTTTAAGTGCCCGTCGAAATGGCAAAGCAAAAAATAAAAGTACGAAAGCAAAGCGCTGCATGTAATGAAATATTATGGTTTGACCAGGAGAAGGAACAGTGGAGATCCAGGAGGAGAAACAGGACTTGTTTCTCTCTCTCTGTTTGCTCTGCGGACAAGCGAACAAAGGAAAACATTTGCGCCAAATGGCTTTCTGGTAATTAAAGAGCGCTGGAGAAAAGCAACCTGGCTATTTTAAGAAACCTTTCCCCCACATCTCTCGAAAGGGAACCGAAAACAAATCGGAGCACGCTCCTAAAAAACATAATCTACTGCAGCCGCAGCTCATCTTGGACTTCTCACGCAGAGAAACTAACGCCTCTAATAAGGCAATTAATCAAGATAATTACCAGCGATTAATCATAAGCAGCATGATGTATGGCAGACCGTTTTGAGACTCAACTGTTGACAGTTTTGGGCGTTTTTAAAGAAACTTTAAAAAAAAACTATACGTAAATTACAAATGCGAAGAAATAAATCAATGAGTATCAAAGTATGGGCGCAGGATATGCTCAGTGAACTGTGTGAGTTTGTCTGAATGTCGGGTACAAAGTAAAATCCATCAATCCCTTGAAATGTCAAAGCCACAAAGCGAAACAGCTAACAAAGTTGTGTAAATCCTTTTCCATTTGTGTTGCTCGACTTGTTTAAAAATTGAACAATCTCTTTTTGAAGGTTACACGGCATCCTTTCAATGGGTTGTCATATGCTTAGCATCTCATTGACCCGTGGCAGCCACAACAAGACGAGTTGGAAAAGTGAAAGGGAATGAAATAGGTAGGGAATGGTTTATGTATACGGATAGGGATTGGTATTGAGATTGTGTGAGGACCTACTAGGTGTTAGCTAATCAGTTTAAAAGGCTGCCTTGCCACTGGGATGGGGTCCATGTGTTTCTCTTGGTTGTGCGTGGGTTGCGGCACATTTTAATTTGTAATACGAGTCGAAATTGGGTGTAACTCTAGACACGCTGTCATGGATTTTAGGTGTGGATTACACGGAACTAAGTGGTAGGGGGATGAAGTGATGTTGGAGGTTGAAAAGGCACAAACCGCAGACACATATGTGTGAAAGTGTGTCGAAAGCTGAGGATGGGAGACCTGAGATTCTTTAAGAGATTACCCTGCCTTGAATTGAACAGACAGAAGTATCAACTTCAATTGTCATTTCAATTCTTACGTTTAAATTTGAAGTATCAACTGTTTGACGAACAAAGACCTTGAATTAGGCAAAAATTGTCAAATAGGTCAAATTTATAATTAAAAGCAAAACATTTGCAAAAGCAAAAGCAATTCGGGCATTTCGGGTTTAATTCAATACATATGTATTAATCTGAAGCATTTAATTAGTATTTAAATTTACTATAAAACGTTGTGTTTCAGCTGAAATTGCCCACTGTCAGTTTTTAGTCTATCATCGTGCCACAATGAAATTAATTGTGTGTCTGGTTTTTGTAGTATCCATATGCTGTGCTCAGGCATATGAAATAGAGTTCCCAACTAAGCCAAATCTTGAAGGTATATAGGATACTTTGAATACATTTCTTAACCTGGTACAAACTATTTTGATGTTTATAGTCAGTTGTGTTACTTCTCAGTGAAAGACGTACTTCAGGCTCGGACATAAATACTATTTCTTAGGACAAACCAAAGTCAGCTGGTTTGAATCCGCACACTTGTGTCGTCGATATGGTGGAGATTTGGCTCAAATCGATTCGGCCGAGGAAATGGGTGCGATTTCATCTTACCTACAAAATTAGGGATTTAACGGCAACGATTTCTTTTGGATATCAGCAAATGATCTAGTCACAAACCATATGTTCCTCTCCATAACCAGCGGATTACCATTGCATTTCACCTCTTGGTCAGCTGGACAACCAGATTATCCTGGTAGCGAGCATTGTGTCCATTTGTGGCTCAGGGATGGAGCTTTCCGCTGGAATAACTGGAACTGCAACGATAAGGCATTCTATATTTGCCAGAGAGAGAATTCTACGCGTTGCATGGTCAACAACTAAATGGCTGTTATCTTGTTTATATTGCATAGTTTGTGATCTATCAGTTTTAAACCAGTCTTTTAATCTGGTAATTAATCTTTGCAAGTTGACTTTACCAAGAAAATATAAATAAATATGTGAATATAATTATACCAAGTACCTATAATTTTAAAGCACCTATTAATAATAATCATATGAAAGCTTGATGGCAATCCCAGAAGTTTATGCAATCGTTTACTTGATCAATTAATGTAAACAATCTGCTGAGTTTATATAAATATTTGGTATACCAATTATTTAGTGTATTTTACGCGCATTTGTCAATTTAAATATTTATTAGCAAACAAATCTAGGTGGGTAAAAATATGTTTACAATTTAAACATGCATTAGTTACTGGCCGAAGACTAAATACCCTCCATTAACTTTATTTTTATCCAATATTGCTTGAATGAAACTTCTAAAACATCATGAAGATAATATACAACTTCTAATTACCTAGTTTTATAGATATTAATTGCAAGTATATAAAATTAGTGAGATGATTAATATAATCGAGACTTGGGCTCACTCAAATTCTTACACAGTTTTAACGAGCTATAAAAGAAAATTTGCAAATAATATAAGAAATATAAAAAGTTCTTTGACAGCATTTTATGTTTCTGATATGTTATTTGAATTCGATATAATTCGATTTGACTTTGTTTGACCTCCAATACATTTGAACTATGGAATTTACATTAATTAGAAACTATTAGTTTATTATTTCAAAGAGGATGATGAAGTACAAGTAATATATTCATATTTTCATGATCAGTGACTATTGAATTATTTACAACTTTGCAAGTCTAGATAAACTATTTAAGTATCTGTAAGCAGATAAACAATACACATTGTTGTTAAACTTATTACTTACATCAAGCAACCGGATTATACTCTTAAGGTTGAAAGCGAGAATGACTCGTAATATGTGATGCATCTTAACTGAGAACCTCAACAGAATAAATATTATCTTATTATTGGGTAAACATTTTACTGCAAAACCTGTCGGGTAATTTGAGAATGTTTGCGGTCAGTAGCTATATAATGAGAGACAGAGCTTTAAGCTATTAGTCGTTGATCAATCAGTGCAGTAGAATGATCTGTTTTCGGATTGTAGTATTCTCACTATGTTTGTGC
Organism: Drosophila testacea; assembly: GCA_035043265.1. Lineage (NCBI taxonomy): Eukaryota > Metazoa > Arthropoda > Insecta > Diptera > Drosophilidae > Drosophila > Drosophila testacea. The sequence goes on from JAWNND010000477.1 coordinate 3,574,875, forward strand.
CTTGTATTGGCATACAATTTTAACTCTCCCAATGGACCAACTACTCATGGTAATCTAAATATATAATACTTGTTATATTTTTAAACATAGTAAATGAAAAAATGTAACTCCCATTTGATAGTCACTTGTGATAAAGGCGAAACTCAGGAATATCTACGAATCGGAGAGAAATACTACTTCTTAGGAAAAAACAAGGTCAACTGGTTTGAGTCTGCTCACTTATGCCGTAAATTTGGCGGAGACTTGGCTCTGATCGAATCAGCAGAGGAAATGGAAGCCATTTCAACGGCTCTGAAGAAAGGACACAATGAGAATGATTGGTTTTGGATATCAGGAAACGATCTTTTTGAAACTCATAAGTTCGCATCTATAACAAATGTGGATTGCCAAAGTGACTTTTACCTCCTGGTCAGCTGGACAACCAGATTTTCCCGGCAGAGAGCAATGTATGCATTTGTGGCGGCTGCCAGAGATGGCATTGCCTTCCGGATGAAACAATTGGGTTTGCACTGAAAAAGCATATTATTTATGCCAGAGACAGAATTTCACCCGCTGCTGGGATGGATGTTAATTGTAAAAATACTCAGATATTCCAATTTAAAGTTCAAATATCTTTCTTTAACAAAAGTGAGGTTAGAGAACGCCTTTATAAAAATGATAAACAGCAGAGTGAATTCACACTCACAACAGAGGTCTACGTTAGTAACAGCGAAAATAAATTTTATTATGAACCAGTCAGCCAGAACAGAAGAATTTGTTTGTAATATACAATATATTATAATCTAAAATATAGTGATTACTACAAGCATCTCTTAATTATGAACATATATTCTGAGAGTTTTCACACAGGTTAACGCACTCGTTTACCCATTAAAAAGTAAATGTGAGCATCCACTCGATTGAATCTACATAAATAGATAAAAATAAAATGTTAATGTATTTTGCCTAAATACAAATCCATTTAAATGTTTATTTGAAAATACTAAGAAAGTGGAAATTTGTGTATAGCAAGTGCACCTGCCAACTACGGCCACAGCCGAAGATCAAAAATACCCTGTGCAATGTTACAGTTTGCTAGAACTTTTGAAAAAAATATTCTTCGCAAATTGTGCAATTGCAATGTTTATACAGTTAAGCATTCTATTATATTAACAATGTGGGGTAATACAATTTCTTGAATTCGGACTAATTAATCAATCAACGAAGTAGTAAGTTTGAGTAAATTTGACTTAGGCTAGATTGGAAAAACTATCCTAGACACCTCGACTTACGCATATTGTTAATGTTGTTAAAGACGTCTGTACTTAGAAAGGGAATCAGTGAGTCTGAAAGTACTTTATCTATGTAAATTAGAGAAAGATAATAAATTTTAGCAGCTTCTAAGTAAACATTTCAAGTTACAGTCAATTTATTAAATTGAAAATGTTTATAATTAAATTTAAGCCTCATTGTTGAGTGAGCAGCTTATGCCAATGCCTGTCGAATTGTTTAGGTCGTCAGTAGCTATATAACGACAGACAGAGCTAGAAACTGTTAGTTGTTAATCGATCGTCGGATCAGAATGGTATATTTTCGGATTGTAGTATTCTTAGTGTGTCTATGTCTTGCATTGGCATACCATTGGCATACAATTTTAACTATCCTAATGGCGCAATTAACCAAGGTAAAATGAATAAAAGAAAGCGATTTCCAAATATTTAACTTAGAATTCCATATTTGACAGTTACTTGTGGTAAAGGCGAATCTCAGTCATATCAACGGATCGGAGAGAAGTATTACTTCCTAGGGAAAACCAAGGTCAGCTGGTTTGAGTCTGCTCACTTATGCCGTCAATTTGGCGGAGACTTGGCTCTAATCGAATCAGCCGAGGAAATGAAAGCCATTTCGACATTTCTGAAGATCGAACACAGTGTAAATGATTGGTTCTGGATATCTGGAAACGATCTTGTTCAAACCTTTTAATTTCGTTTCTATAACAAATGGATTACCATTGGCATTTACCGCCTGGTCAGGTGGTCAGCCAGATCTTCCTGGCAGAGAGCAATGCACGCACTTGTGGCTTAGCGGACCTGACTTCCTCCTCAAGGAACAGGTGGATTTTGCACTGAAGGCATAGTACACGTCGCCAGAGACAGAACTACTACACGCCAGTTGGGATGGATGTTAATCGCCCAACTTACTCAGTTATTTTAGTGCCAAATATAAATGTATGCACTACCTACTAATGAAAGTGAGGAGGTAAAATAAAGCCTTTTTAAAAATAATATGCAACAGTGCTAATTCATACTCAATACAAAAAGTGGCATACTTATAAAAAATTGTATTATTAGTTAGTCAGCCAGAACAAAATGTTTATGAACATATGTATATCTAAGTTAAAAGCATTTGTTTATCAAGAACCATGATCATCTATTTTCTTGAATGTTTGTGCAATCGTTTACCAATCCAAATTAATGTAAACAACCTGTCGAGTTTATTAACATATGGTAAATATATAAAAGTGTATTTGACATATTATACATATCAATTTAAATATTTTACTAGCACATACTTAAGTGGAAATGTGGGCATAAAAAGGAAAGCATACCGAAGATTATATATTAGGTTGATTCTAAATTTTATTTTATTTTCTTATAAATACAAATCTCGGGTTTTGGTTTCATTTGCAAAGTACGATTGTGTGATAGGTAGAGACATGGCTTATCTAAAAGCTGAGTTCAGTTACACCTCACCTTACAAATAAAAAATTAAACAGAAAGTATTATTATAAGTCAATCTAATTTAGCGAAAACAACAAATATTAGCTTTTTCTAGAGTAAACATGCTATTCATGTCATTATAATGTTTGTTTTGTAGGGGCTATTTAGTTACAGGCAGAGCTTAAAGCTGTTAGTCGATAACCTATCATTGATGCAGAATGGTCTATTCTCGGATTGTTATTTTCTTACTCTGTCTGTGTCTTGCATTGGCACACAGCTTTGGGCAGTCCTGCAAATATCAAGGTAATTAAGTTCAAATTAAATTAAAAAAATAAAAGAAGTTTGCAATTAATTAAAGTTTTATTCTGGTAGTCACTTGTGACATAGGCGAGACTCAGCCATATCTACAATTCGGAAAGAAGAACTATATCTTAGGGAAAACGAAGGTCAGTTGGTTTGAGACTTACTCATGCCGTGGAAACATAAAACTTTATTTTTGGACATCAGGAAACGATCTTGTTGAAACCATTAAGGACGTCTCATTAACAAATGGATTACTTTTGACATTTACGGGACTTGAAGAGTCAGATTGTCCTGCCAGTGAGCAATGCGTACGTTTGTGGCTTAGTGGCTCTGACTTCGTCATGAACAATTGGATTGACACTAATCAGCCATATTACTCGTGCCAGAGACACAATTTCACCCGCGCCAACTACTACAATGATTATTGAAAAAAAAAATTGTTTCTTCATGGCTAACACGGATACAAATATATATTTTTAATCTAAAAATATGTGTTACCCAATAATAAAATAATATCTTCGAACAGCAAGTTTAATAAGAAAGTCCCATTTGAAACTTTCGGCAAAGTAGTTCTACATACACAACTGTAAACCGAAATACAAATCAAAAACCCATTATCCTAGTTCGAGTTCAGCACAAAATGTTTTGTAATCTGTCGATTATGGTTTCAGCAATCTAACTGCTCTAATGACAAACCCAATTTGCCCGAGTCGAGACAATAAATCACTGGCAAAATGACGCTGTCAAATGTGAAATGACAGAAAGGACTAAAACACCGCAGACAAAACAAAGGAGAAAAAATAAAAACAATGACACAAAACAATTTCGCAAGACAGGCACCCCAAACCTCTTGGTTGACCAGCATGTCACAACGACCACATAATATAATCGCACCCCAACACCTCAGACACACACACATACAAACACACAGAGTGGAAAGAGAGACTCATCCTTGAGCTGGCGGCAGGAATACATTGATAAAGGTGCGGAAACGTGCGATTTTGTAATTGATACTAAAAAGCCCTTAATTGGCACCTTAACGCTGCTGATGCTCTGACAAATTTCCCCAAAGGACCTGGCGTTGATATGCGTCGTGCGTGGGCTCAACTGGCCAGAAGTGGGTTTGGGATTGGGTTTGGGTTACAGTTTGGATTCGGGTTTGACTTGCCCGCATGGTAATCCGATACGTTTAGGTAATAGACAGAGAGCGAAACGAAAAGGAATGGCACAAATCTCTGTCATATAATGCCATCGAATCATCATTAGCATGATGTGATTGGGAATGGAAGTTTGAATGAAAATGTGATTCTATCAAACTTCGACCAGTCACTTAGCGGGTCCAAAAACAAATGGCACTAATCCATAATTGTCTGGTCAGGCGCTGCTGTTGGTCAAGTGGGACTTGAGCCAATAAATCTCATCAAACTAATTCGATACGTGTGGACCATGTGTGTGATTTTCTGTGCTTGTGTGTGTGTGTGTGCGTGTGTGTTTGTGTGTGGTCAGTAAGGATTCAGGATACGAGTCACCCTTGCGGTTTTTGTTGCTTTGCCTCTTGCTGCTTGTTTGCCAGCCTGTTGTCATTTGTTAACATTTCATTACATTTATTTCACTCCTCGCTCCGACTGGACACAATTGCAAAGTGGATGAATGGATTTGTCGTTTGATGTCGTCTCGAGTGTATAAATCGATGTATGTGTATGTGTGTGCACCAGTCCATCCCCTCCCCAGTATCCTGTGTGTGTATATGTACATATTTATTTTCGCTCAAACCAATTTGTTTTATAATTGAATTTGAAATTGAAGATGACATTCGGTTTCCAATTGTTTGGCGTGTGGTGCAATAGCCACAGGCTGGCCAATGGACTCAGGATTTACCATAACGGACCCAATTGAACACTGATCTGACCTCAGCTGTCTACGTGTTTGGCTAATGGTATGCACAGATTGTCTATCCGCCTATTTGTCTAACCGTGTGTGTGTGTGTGACCATAAATTCAATTATGTATAAAATTTCACAAATTTTTAACTCAATTTTGCCGAAAAACGAAATTTTCTATTTAATTTGCTTTCAAGTGTCAATCTGGTCGCTTGTGGCCATAAACTCGTAAGCACATTATGCACTTTGACCTTAAAGGTTATCTGCCTTTACAAATATTGTATGGCTTTGATTTCATTTATGCATCATTTGAGTTTAAGGTTTTTGCGATTGATTTCATTCACATTGTCTGATTACTCGAATTTTATATAACAGTATAATTGTAATCATTTATCAAAGTCAATGAAGTGCCAAAAACCAGGTCAATTGATACCCAACTGAGATGGAAATAAAGGAAGAGATGAGATTTATTTTAAAGTTTTTTTTACTTGCTTACATATATGAAATATTACAGCGAAAGTAATTTGAATTTCTACTTGCAACTGTACTATGTATGTATGAGATACATAACACATGAGGACAGAGGAGGTCTATCTTTTGATCGATCCTAAGATATGTTGTCGACCACATAATTCTCAGCGGCCTTAGATGGTTTCATTTTTGCTGGCTTTGCCTTCGTGTAGCTGACTTCTGTCGTGAACTCGTTGTCCAATGCCGCCCCAATGATCATCTCTAGTGCTCCCTTCAGCTGTAAGAGTTCAACGGTTAATCTAATCTCGGCCTGCATCGTCTCGCTTAGACGCTCCAGGGCGGCAAGCAGCTCCTTACTATAGGCAAAAACTTCAGTATCAAAGACATCCATCAATGTGGTGGCCGCATTAAGAAGCGGTCGCATGAATCGAATTTCGCCAATGCGAGTGCATAGGAAATCAATGAATCTGATTGTCGTCTCCTCAGGACGATCCGTGATTGCCCGTTGGAGGCCATCACGATGCAGTAGTTCTGTGATTAAGGCCACGATAATTTCAGGCTGATCCTCGATGTAAAGTGGAATTAAAACCGAGTGCAGGGCTTCTTTATAATTGTATTTTCTTAGATGATTATCGTACACCTTCAAGCCGAGGCTCCTCTTCCCCCTTGTGGCCACACGATCCACCACTGTGGTCAGATTTGCAGGTGCCATTTTCTTGCTCGGCTTATGTCCATGATTGGATTTGATGCTCTTTAGATGACTCGGTTTGCTATCGACAATCATGCGCTTTATGGACACCAAACCATCAACCATGCCGACAACAACAGCCTGATCCTTGGCAGCAACTCCCAAACTGACTACCGCATTGGGATAGGTCAATGTATGCACTGTTTTATACGTGCTGACATCATAGATCTTTACATGACGATCCAAGCCGCCGGATAACAATCGTTTGCCATCGGATCCAAGTCGCAGACAAGTCACAGTCTTGTGGTGTTGGGACATTGTGGTGAGTAATCGACAACCGCCGATCATATCCCAGACACGGACAAGTGTGCCGCCTGCCGTAATGAATATAGAACCATTTGGCAGGAAGAGCATTGATTCCACAGGACTGCCATGATTCAGAGTTTTGGTCATTGCGTTCGATGGATCAATGCGAGTATCATACAAATGGATTTTGCCATCGTATCCACCGGAGACGAACATGTGACTTGCCTGTGGATGCATGGCACCAGCACGTATGTAATCCGTGTGTGCATCCTCATAAGTCTGCACTACCTTCTCATTGGTCAAGTCCCACAGGCGCACTGATTTGTCATCCGAAAAACTGGCCAATTGCAATTTGTCGGCGGTGAAGAATGTCCGATGTACGGGCGCTGTGTGTCCCTTGAACAGACGGAGAATGTTACGGCTTGTAATATCAAAGATCTTCACATGTCCCTCCTCATCGCCGGCAGCCAAGAGACGGCCGTCCTGTCGAAATGAGGCTCCATATGCCGTCTTTTGGAAGCGTGATAAATTCTTAACCACAAGTTTCGTCACTAGATTATAGATTTGCACACGCACCGAGCATGTCAGCGCAAAGTTATCGGGTTCACTTGGACTGAAGTCCACATGGTCAATTGTGCTGTGTTCCTTTAGCAAATCGGGTTTCGCCAAACGACCCCAGTAGATTGTGTCGGGTGTGGCAACATCGGCTTTTTGTTGAAAGTTCCGTACATTTGTTGTCTGAAACCGGTGCATCTTGCTAAAATGTTAAGCCTATTCCTGCAACTGGTTTGAATTTGATTTGCTTAAAATTTGATTATTTTTAGCTCCAAATGCGAAATACTTACAACGTTATACATACATAAATCAGCAGAATATAAACATATATAAAATGTGGTGTATGTTTTTTCGGAGAACAGTCACAGAATGAAATCGAAGTAAAACAAAAGTTCTTTGAGCTGAAACTTCTAGTGCTGGAAAATTTTTCAAATTTGCTCTGAGCAACACTACACAATTATCGCGATGCTCGCACGTGGGAGAAGGCATAATGCTAAGCTCACATTCTGCCACAGAGCTTGGCACAGAGTGTCAGGGGCGCATTTGGGCATCTGAGCTTTCGAAATTTGAATTACCGATTTTAATCCTTAGATGAACCCCTGACGATTTGTGACATGCTCTGTGGTGAAATGTGAACCTATCATAATTCAGCAGTATTCACATATAAAAATTATATTTAATATTTATTCATAGTGTATTAAATTATTCTGAGACCATTCTTTTCTAGGAATAACCTCATGTTGTGACAAAAATCGAGTCGACTATACAGTATTTGAGCATTTGGGATGGCATCTGATTGTGAGATATTAAACTATGAAAAGAATATAGAAGTATACAGGAATTTTTTCTTCACTTAAAAAACTTTCTAGTTATGATAATGCATATCACTTCCTTTTAAACATACATATACAAATATAATGAATATCCGTTAACAAAGTATTTAAAAGGATTACGTTTGCACAGCTTTAAAGGAATATAAATATTTTTAAAATATGTTGAGCTTCTAAAATATGAGCTAGTTATGAACTATAAAAAAGCTATGTTTGGATTATAAATATACTCATTCTAATTTAGAAATGCCTAAACTACATGAGGTGTACATGTATTACAATTAAGTAGTTATGTTAGTTAGAATGATTAGAAAATTGAGGTACTTATTTTGGTGAGAAAAGCTATAATCAAAATATTTTAAGCCATTAAAATATATGCTAAAAATAATTCGATTAGAATCTCAATAGAGAAACGATTATTGCTGATGGTTCTAGCTCAACATAATTTGCAACTGGCAACTACTCTTACGTTATCCTCCATCAGGATCAAATGTAAATTAAAAGTCAATTGGAGTAAATGGACTTAAAGGCAGGCATTCACTCCCAATCCAAATGTTTAGTAGACATAAAATTAGCATACATGCCATAAAGCAAATTCGATTTCTATCAATGACCCAATCCGAATGGGGCACACTGTGCTACATAATAGAGGCACTCAGCTGTGCGTCAAGCACTTAACCCGCTTTTAGCAATAAAATTAACTTTGCTGTAGACCCGGGTTGCTGGTTGCTTTGAAACCAACACGTACAAGCCGAACGTATAGAAAATTAATGGTTTAAGGCAAAAGTGTTTAAGGAAAGTGGCAGGCGGGTGCCAACCCGAGGAGGGGACTAAAATAAGGAGCACACATAGTACACAGGATATATGGAAGGCAGTAAATTCTTCGACTATCTGTGTATTTCACTTTATTGGCGCATAAAAGCCAAAAAATACTGAAGGCACGACAAGTCAGTTCGCCTGTCAACCCAAGCTGCAAGACTGAGAACTACAAACTGGGAACTCTGACTGTTGGCTAAGGCATTGGTTGAGTTCAATTTGAAAGAGAAGCTGTGCTTAAGAAGGCGTGTAATTGAAACATTCAAAAGACAATTTCCAAGTCTTAGCACAGACACACTTAATGGACGCAAAAGACATGGACAAAGTTAAGAAGTGAAATGCGAAAGAAAAATGGCAAAGTAAAGCAGACGAGGACGAAGTCGAGGACGATGATGATGTTGAGGGTTAGGACAAGAGAAGCAGGACAAGGGCGAATAACTGCATCACAATCGACCAGGATACATGGCAATCAAGCGTGACCAGGGGTCAAATGGGTTGGCATGAAAAATCTATACTTATTTATGCTCAGTTGTTGTTGTTTTTGTTTTTAATCATGGCAATGGCTGTTGGCCAAGGTAGACAATGTGGCGGCCTGTGCGTTAATTAAACAAACATTCAAAAAGATTGATGGCACTTTGATTGAAAAACAATTGATGCAACTGTGTGGCAACATTAGCATGATATTGGCAAAACAAAATAGAAGAAAAACGTACAACAGTTGGGCTCTTATCAAAGTTCAATATGGGGTCGCTACGTTATCGCTTTTATACGGTATGGCCGGGCCAAAGTTCGCATAAATAAAACTCCAATATCAATAGAGACAGAACGATACTTATGTATACATAAGCTGATGATTGGCACCGTTATATGGTCCGTTATTGTGGTGTTTTAATGGATTTTTGATTTGCTGGCCAACTTTGCAACTTGGGGGTGACTTCTCTTCACTCTCTGTCATTCTTTTTTATCACTTATGTAAACAAGGGCCATCAACGGAACAACACTTGGCACTGACACGTTTCGCTTCGGAAGTCAAAAAGGACTCGCCACAAGTTATATTTGTCCCATTATTGTGCTTCAAATAAAGACTCGCATGTTTTTAAGCTGTTTAACACATAAGTATATATATATATTTCTAAGTAATCGGTGGCACATATGTACATACATATTTCTACATGATATTATATCTACATAAAACATCCCTACGGTTAGTAAAATACATCATATTTGGGGTAATTATTTGCTCATCTACAAACTCTGTACGAGTACTATATATCGTTGGCTTTTCTAAGTCCTCTTTATTTTCACAAAAATTATTGGTGTTTTCCTTAATCTATAATCCTGAAACTTCTAAATTGTAATTAGTTCCATTCCATAGTGTGGTGTATATGCTAGCCAAAAAATTGTGTTTCGTGTAGAAAAAATGTAGCTAAAGCCAAGTCTTTTGTTTGTCTTTGCTTGTCTTTTGTTTTGCTTTTAGTTATTAGTGTGTAGATTTTATTATTGTTACTAATCCAATGTACGTATAACTGTTTGCATTTCATAAGCATTGTGTTGAGTAAAGTCGCTATAATTGAATAATAATACTCGTTGAATCTAATCTAATGTAAGCAATTGCTTTTGGTGATTAATTGAACAAAGCATTTCGAACATGATGGCAAACTGGAATTATCTTCTTTCTTTTTTTTAACTTCGTACGCATAAATAAATTATTTAACGGACTACAGTAAAACCCTAGTAACAATCACAAACATTGCAAATATCGTGCATGTACGAATACCAATTTAAATATAGTTTCCCTAATCATGGAAGTGCTACGAAAAACACCTAGAATTAATCTTCTGCGCTTAAGCTTGTAGAATAATTAAAGAATAATTGTGTATATCACTGTATTAATTTATGTATCTTCAATCCCTTTATAGCGCAATCAGTTTTGTTTTACATTGCTCAGTTTCCCACATCTCCAACAAAACATCCCGTGTGCCGGGTCCACGTTCCGGAGGAGTAATATCTGCAGAGACGTTTGTGGGTGAGAGCACGCCGGTCTATAAGTAACAAAAGAATCTTTTATTAGACCATCTATTTGTAGAGATCCGTAGCTTACTCACCTTGGAAGCTATTTTGCGTGGATCCAGATTCAAACCTATGTTCTGCATGCCTTTTGCCAACTTGGAGAGTGGACTGGTAAGATTCTTCAGCTTGTTGGCCTCAAAGTTAGCCGGATGTCCTAGCTGCAGGTTCAGATCCTTAGCAACAGAGCTAAACAGAGTCAAGTAAATTGTGAGGAGAAAAACGCGGTATAACTTTTCTTATATAGATTTATTCTTTGAGCATTTCTGAGTAATAAAAGCACTTTGATTGTATGGAGAACAGGCACAAGGATTTCGCTATTTGTATAATAACACATGCTTTAAAATAATACATATATAATTCTTATATATTATAAACATACATAATACTTAATGAACACAAATACATGTAATTATAAACTCTATTTTAAATACTTTGACTAATATAAAACTAAAAGCTGGACACAATATAACAAAACAAATACTACAACCAAATATGTTAAATACAAGTTTTTATGGGTAGAATACAGACCTTGACAAGGGCTTTACCAACTCTTCATCGACATCCAACTCCCTTGCCTCCTGGGCCTGAATGCAAATTCGTGGATTTGGTGTTATTGGACGCACGGGGGGCGCATTCTCTAGTAAACCATTCGGCAAGGTAACATTATCAGTCACTGTAGTTATAGAGATTGTGAGCACATCCTCAGATGTTTTACACATGCTATCTTTTTGCTTCAGTTGCTGCATGCTATTCGACGAGCTTGGCGGCTCCTTCTGGCTGCCCATTACGATGCCCACCGAGGGCAGAAAGGCATTCTCATTGTAGTTGGATTTGTCTAAGGCAATCTCTACATCTGAATCTACATCGGGCTCATACAGGCTATTGTCATGCTCATCGGTATCTGTGCTGCTGGTGCTATTCGAGGTACGCTTCTTTCCTCCTACTGTGAAGATGGCCTTCACGGCCTCCTGGCCAACATCCACATCTGTGCCCTCTCCTTGACGCATCACTTGAGGATTTATTGTGGCGGCAAGATTGCTGGGTTGGGCAGCGCTTGGTGGCTTCTTGAAAGTCTGTCCTAGCTTCGAGAATTGTCCGGCTACGTTAGACAGCGCTTTGGAACTGAGTTGAACAAGCTGAGATTCGGAGAGGTTACGTGGCATTCCCTTGGGCACATCCAACAGGGGTAGCTTACTCTTTCGTCGCTGCAAGACGCCTCCGTTGATAAATCGAACATCTGGATTGCCTGCGTTCTCTAAAGCAATTCTAAACATATCCACAATCGCTGTCAGTGATTCGGCAAGCTCCTCTGGCGTCTTTATAACATACGCTGCATTGTTAAAGAATCGCAAATTTGCCGAGCGAAACATGTGAAAGTATCCATCTTGTTCATCAACGCAATAGTTCAGGCGCAAACAGAGATTAGCAGGTGCAGAGCCTTGAAAGATTTTGGTTTGCTGATACATGCCAAGCTCAATGAGTCGCATCTGTGAAAGATGCACCTTCTCAAAACGCACAATCTTGTCCAGGTGTGAATCATACTCGGCCACAATGTAACAATCGTCGGTAAGCAACAACACGGAGTCCACCTCGGTTTCACTGGCGTCACCAGAGCTACAAAAAAAAAGCATGATTAGAAACGGAAACTCAGTAAGTTGATACAATATCTACCTGGGATCTGCATCAATAAGTCCCCAAGCCCCAACTGGATACTGTTCTGAGCTTAGCAATAAACGACGACAATCTTCAACCAACATCTTGGCATGCTCTGCACTTTCTCCATCATTCTCATCGGGCACCGCTTGTCCACCCAAGGCACTCAGCGATTCCGAAGAAACTTGATTGCCCAACATAAGATCAATTGTAGCCTGACGATAGGAGTCCTTAAATCGGGCCAGATAATAGCTGTAACATCAATGACAACTCATGGTTTAGTTTAGATTGAATAAGGACTTTAATTCATAAAGAAGCAAGTGCAGATGCATGATAGTATGAATAAATTATAAAAATTATAGGAAAGAACGAATAATATACCATTCATAATGTTTGAAACAAGTAAATGATAATAAACGGAGAAACTAAAAAGGTTAACATTTCAAATCTGTAAGATTGGTCATCATTCTGATCTTCTGAACGGGTCATCTTCCTATTTCCGCACCTGTTCATGACAATCGATTCGATCAACTTTAGTTCAGGTCCCAGAACGCCTGCATTGTAATAGCCACGTAAAGGTGGCTGGGATTCGGGTGTGAGTATGTGCACAATGGTCTCTAGAACTTCATCCTCTTGCAGTTCTGTCGCCTGTTTCAGTTCACCCTGCATCAGATCAATAATGCACTGACGGAACGAGTCGGCAAAGTTTTGTATGAAAAAGCTACGAAGAAGTTGTCATGACATTAGCTAATAGTCAGATAAATAGCAGGGTTAGAAAGTGACTGGGCATACCCTTCACCCAAGTACAGAGCATGGGTATAAAGTATACGTTTAGTTTTATTTGCTACCCTTAACCCTTATCTTTGGGTGAAGCGTACAATTGAACATATACTGTTTTACTTATAAATTTAGTAAAAAGAGTAGAAAAAAGCATGCAGCATTATTAGTAAAACGTGTAAACAATTCTGAAATGCCTTCACATTTGTTATCATTTGTTATCATTAACGAAAAGGAAAATAACTTGAAGTTGATTGATTACTGTGCGATAGGCTGATGATGACCATTCTGAATTACTTATCATGTAAAGCCCAAGTAACTTTCGATTAATCATTATGAAATGAGGCTAATTAGATAATAAAATTATTGTTAATAAATTGTAGGCAAATAAAGGCAGAAAATATAAAGAATTGTATAATTGAAATAGGGAAATACGCACCGATTGGCCGAGTTCATGCCATCTTTCATCATGCCGCTGATTTTACGCTCTCCAGTGCGAGTGTAATCGCCCTGAAATAAACAAATACATCAACATTATGGGATTGTTTCATACATCTTTCTATATAAACCAACCTTAAGGGCATTCGTGCCCGCATACTGTCTGCTTATTATATCACCATTGTTTGCCCAGAGTACCATAAATGGTGACTTTAGCTGCTCAGGGATCGGCGAGTACGGCGGAGAGAGTCCTAGTTTAACCAGTTGAGACTCCAGCACAGCTTTGCCAATTGCTGTTTGCACAACATTCGTGCGATCCAGACAATCCATGCAGTTAACTCGAAAAACTGACTTCTGATTGCAAATCATGCCACGCTGATCTCGCCAATGAAAACCCATTGCACCTGCCTCTGGACCAACTGCATCAATTAAAGCTGAGACATTCTCGAAACGCATGCCACGACTAATAGGAAAATAGTTTTTATTATGAAAACTTTCAAATTTTAACTATATGTGCTCACCAATAGTCGTGGAAGTCGAATGTGACATAGATTAAAAGTTCGTTGTTGTATTTTATCACATGCTCCGCATAGGAATCTCCAATCAATTTCTCTTTGCCACTCTGCTCCACAAGATTAACAATGCACACCCTTTCGTAGAGGGACAGCTCTTTGGTAAAGTGCAGCTCAAAGGCTTGTTGTGTTTCGGCCACACCACGATCAAGGCGCGCTGGTGGGCGGTATTTATAGCCTGGTTGACTCCAGAAAATGGGAACCGAACCTCGCACCTGCGTGAAGGACAACTGATGATGACGGAATGAGAGAATTTGTTCAGTTTCCACATAGTTGGCACAGTTGCCCTTGTCATCCACTCCACGTCGCTTGTATCTGTAAGAGAAAGAGTGCAATTAGTCTTTGAAAGCTGGAATCTTTTGGAGAGGTTACCGTGTGCCCGCTCGGTGACGTGAACGTCGTGAGACCAAAGCCAATGTAAAGCAATCATTGCCAATGACGCATGCTTCGACTTGCACAAAGCCTTGAATGATGGGCAGTATCCATGTTTTATCCTGTAATTCATTTTATATAAGTAAAAACAGCTCTGTTTTTCCTACCTAACGGATACGTACATTCATCTTTAGAATATCCCTGATCATGTGCATGTTCCAGAAGAATCTTTCATCTGGCTGCGGTTGCGTATTGTCCGCCTTAACTTCGTGCCTCTGCAGATTATTGGTAATGTCGCAGTCAAAGCTGAAGTAGAAACTGTCCGTGTCATCGAAGATCTTGTGCAGCTCCTCGGTAATCCGTCTCTCAATGTGCCTTGGCTCTCGTATGCCCACGGAATTCTTCACCTGTTTGGTAGCCAAGTTAGCAGCCTGTTGTGTAGTGGCTTTGATTGTGTTTCCCGCGCTCTTTACAGCTCCCCATGTTTTGTTCATACCTTCGAAGAGCTTTGTGCTCTTTGAGCCTGGCACGGGAGCAGCTCTCGCATTATTGTTATTTGATGAGGCGCTGTGTGTGGGCGTAGAATTGTTGCTTCTGTGCAAGGGCATAAAAAGGATATTAATTTTAAATCTTTGTATAAATATTCACTAAAACTTACTTTGTATGTTTGGTACAGTTGGGCAACTCAGAATCTGGCTCATCAGCACTCAATATACAAATCGATTTGATTTTGTAGACCAGATGTGGAGGGTAAAGCACACCCACAGCTGTTGCCTCCTTAATGACCACCAAATGGGGCTCATAAACATTGGGCAGAGAGGTGACGCCCACAATTCCATGTGTGACACCAATACATTCAATGTCTTCCACCGAGCTGAGATCCCATCCTAAAGAAATTGATTGGAAAAAGTCAATTATAATATGTGTACACAGTAATCAAATTCTATGTCCTTGTTGGCCATTAATGGGCCTTTTAATGGGCCGTTAGCCACTTACGCAGTTACTGTCAAGAAGCAACACTTGATTATTGCTTTTGCTTTTATTGCCGACTAATAACAAAATGAGTCTACTGATAGTTGGCTATTATTGACTTTCAATTAACTATGCAGCGTTGCCGCCTCTTCAATATTATTATTACGTATACGCCCCCCAAATAAGCCACAATATCGAACCAGCTCCAATTAAGCAATGCTAAGGAATGTTTCCCTGATATTTAAACGTTAAAGATATCTAATTTATACACATTATTTATTGTTTCATCAATTGTTAAAAGCTAAGTTTATTATAGTTTAAAAATACTTTTTACGAAAGTAAGATTCGAAACAAAAGTTTTTATGATGAACAATCAAGTCGGAAGCACATAGTGAGATCAGAAACATAAACTTTTATGATTAACAATCAAGTCGGAAGCACATATAAGTATACATGTATGTATGTATGTTTGAAAACAGCGCGATGAGTAGCTCAATTAGTTGAAACAATGTGCTATATATAAGCTGCCAGTGAACTCTTATAATAACAATCTCTAACCACACGTTCATTTGTCAAGAGACCCAGCCTTGCCTTTAAACATGAGCTAAAAACAGAAATGGGGAAATTGTGGCAAATTGCACTTTACATGCCACCACCGGTGGCATCCTTGTGCTGAGGGACACTGAAAGCTGCACTTAAATAAAAGGGTGTGACCTTTAAATGCTCAGTATTCCCAGAAAACGTTTTCATATCACCATCACATAGCACCACATTGTTTTTTGAGTTATAACAGTATTCAAGTAAGTTAGCAATACGTATGCTTTTTAAGTAGCTATTCTATTTGTTCAGAACAAAACAATTTCCGGCTAATCTTATCATATTAGACTATTTATCTTGTTTATGCTGACTCGACATATAAACTTATCAGTTAAAACAAATAACTGACGATAGACAGATCTGGAAAAGCTTTTAAATAAATTGCAAAAGATTCGAGCTTGATACAAACAAAGTTGCGTGTTGACAAAACAACAATTATAGAGTCAAAAACCCCATTTTCATAAAACCACAAAATTTTGACGTGAAAAGCTGCTGTGACCTTGAATTTGATTTATGATTTAGAAAAGTTCTAAACAATGCCAAAAGTCAGGGACAGATACACTGCTGAATGAGTCATACGAACTCCATCAAGGATATATGGACAAAGGACAACAATGAATTTTAATATGAATGGAAAACTCGTATTCTCTGACGATTGCGTGTTTACAATTAACAAGCAATTACCAGTCGAAAATTGGTCTGTAGTTTCACAGGACTTAGGTCTACTAAAAGGACATACTAATTGACGGACTATATGTAGCTAGAGACTAAAATTAAATTGGGAAACGAGCGGAAGGGGAATAGTGACAAGAGTTGATTGCTATGTATTTGTTCTAATGATAAATGAGCTGCGTAAATTAAACGCGCAAAAGTCAGACACAGACAGACGCCTACAACAAAGCTGAGCAAACAAAGCAAACGCTAAACGGGCATTTAAAGTGAAAAACTGAAGCTGGATCCGAAATCTCAAAACAACCTTGACATTAAGCCCAAAACTAGAGCAGCTTACACACACACATACGCACACACCTATAGCATGTATTTACAAACATTTAAGTGTATCTTGGCCAGACCACAAGGCGTCTCGTTCTCGTTTTCAAGAGCAGAAACGTGAGCAAAATGCTGATAAGGTTAAATGAGACGAAGCAATAACAAAGTGCAAAACAGACGGCAATCAATTACAACAAAAACAGCAGCTGCATTCATTGTACACAAACAAACACACACAAATGATTCATCTCCGTCTGAGTGTTTTTACCTGGCTTTATTGTGAATTCCGATGATTTGCGATTCCACCAGAGACTTTTATCGCGCTTCACGAATATATAATGCGAATCTGTTTGAAAAACCTCCATGGTTGAATTGGTAATCAGCTTGCTATATTATTTGAGACATTTTACACCTGCATTGTTGTAGTTTAAACTATTTTCTTTCCAGTCAATTGTGCTCCATGGTTTTACACTTCGCAACTGTCTTGTAAGATCAGAGTTGCCAGATGACAAAACGGCTTTCCTCCTAAATGTTTCCGACCTGCCCTAAAAACTCACTAAAAAATCCAGCTTCGCAGCTCGTTCATATTTTTTACACAGTTGTGCAGTTTACACGACAAAATTGTAGTTCTAAGAAAGCGGCGCTAGCAAACAATAGATGGCGCCAAAATGTTTATTGCAATGAGTGTCTCAAATATAAGACATCAATAAAAATCATTAAATTTTTGCACTCATGTTTTATTTCAAAATTTTCTTAAACATTCCTGAACTTCCCAGATTTTTTAGACATCAATTAAAGGGACTAGGCCCCAGGAAGGGCTTCAAAGTCGATATACTTTTTAAAAGAATCCACTTATCGATATAGCAGGAATAAAGTGGCGTAACAAGCAGCTTGCTGTAGGTGTCAAACAGCTGAGTATGAAAATGACAGAAAGCTAAGCACAAATTGAATAACAATAACAAATACATTTCTATACATTATTACACAAATTAATGGCGCTGCGCAGCATTAACAAGTTGGAGTTGTTTATAAAGCGTTGTAGTGCACCCACGTTGTACCATTGCAGCTGCAGGGCCGCGCATAGTATTAACAACAACACAAAAGACGAAAACAACAACCACAACAACAACAAGAATGGCAACAACAATGGAAATGGCAAATTCAGTTGGCGTAGCGCTTTTCGCTTCTTTGTGCCTTTCTCGCTTGGAGCGCTGGCCAGCACTATGGTGACCCAGCGGGAGGAGCTGACACCAACAATTTCGGCTCGCTCGTTGAGCGGACGCCGGCGTGAGTTCAATTTCATTGCAGATGTGGTTGCCGGCTGCGCAGACTCTGTGGTATACATAGAGATTAAAGATACCCGTCATTTCGACTATTTTAGTGGCCAGCCCATCACAGCATCCAATGGTTCTGGCTTTGTGATTGAGCAGAATGGCCTGATATTGACCAATGCCCATGTGGTAATTAATAAGCCAAATACAATGGTGCAGGTACGTCTGTCCGATGGCCGTACATTCCCGGCAACCATCGAGGATGTGGATCAAACATCTGATCTTGCCACACTGCGCATTCAAGTTACCAATCTGCCCGTTATGAGGTTAGGTAAGAGCAGCACTCTCCGCTCCGGAGAATGGGTTGTTGCCCTTGGTAGTCCCTTGGCCCTGAGCAACACGGTGACGGCGGGTGTCATAAGCTCCACCCAACGCGCATCACAAGAGCTGGGACTGCGGAACAGAGATATTAATTACCTGCAAACAGATGCGGCCATTACATTTGGTAACTCTGGTGGACCACTTGTGAATCTGGACGGTGAGGCTATCGGTGTCAACTCAATGAAGGTCACGGCTGGAATTAGCTTTGCCATACCCATTGACTATGTGAAAGTGTTCCTAGAGCGGGCTGCTGAACGTCGCAAAAAGGGATCGGCCTACAAGACGGGATATCCGGTGAAACGATATATGGGCATTACAATGCTTACTTTAACTCCTGACATTCTCTTTGAGCTGAAATCTCGAAGCCAGAACATGCCCAACAATCTGACTCATGGCGTTCTTGTGTGGAAGGTTATTGTTGGCTCTCCGGCTCACAGGTAAAATTCGAAACCTTACGTATCAGAAGAGAATTTTATTAATACTTCTTTACTTTCATTACAGTGGTGGCCTGCAGCCTGGAGACATTGTGACGCACATAAACAAGAAGGAGATTAAAAACTCATCGGATGTCTACGATGCTTTGGGGGATGGCAGTAAGGAGTTGGATATTTCCATTCTACGGGGCGTTAAACAACTGCGTGTTACTATTACACCGGAAGATCCCTGATCTTTGATTTCAACCAAACACCAAGTTCTTAAAATGCTGTCTAATTTGGTCGAATGCTTTTGCATAATCTGTAAAATGTTTATGATTTGCAATATAAAAAGGAACTGCCAATAACGACAATTAGGTCACTGTCACATAGCTTCCAGCAATTGTCTGTCCAGCTGCGCGCGTTGACTACTACTTACTTGAAATCATCTTAAAAAATGTAACGATTTTACATATTGATTTAAAATTTCAGTATATGCACAAACCCATACAATTTTTCTGATATCAAATAATTTAATGTTATTGTTATAACAAATGCCAGATAAAACTAAATTCAATTAAACTTTATTCATGCTATTTCAGTAAACTGTTAACGACGTTGTCTATTGGAAATTCTCATAGATTTCGTAGAATGACAAAAAGCGTAGCTTCTCTTACGCATCATTTACGGTCTTAAAGTGATTAAAGATGTTCGATTTCTCTTTCATGTCTTCTCTTCCAGGCCGTCGTCTCACGGAGTGTCTGTCTGTCTTTCGTCTGCCAGTTTGTCCGATCGAACAACGACAAAAATGTATTTACGCTAATTGAAATATCTTGCGTTGCGATCAATCGATGCCATATTTTTTTTTTGTAGGCCAAACCTCGGACCGACCAACAAACAACAACAACAACAACGACAACAAGCAAAGCGTCAGCGTCGAAAACCGAAATGCAAATTTCAATAAATTTATGCAACTGCGTTCGCTTTTTGTGGGTGACATGGCAGATGATGATGATGTTGTTGTTGGTGCTGCCGCTGATGATGTTGTTGTTATTGTTGTAGTTTCTGTCGTTGCGTGAAAAGTGAAATTCTTGTGATTATTAATTTTATTTTCGCTTTTGGCCAATAAGTGCCTGCCTGCTACGCTTTTTTAGTCTTTGCACATAAATTCACTTATTGAATTCACTTTTGCACTGTTGCAGTTGTTGTTATTGTTGTTGTTTATGTGGCAGCAGCCTTTATGACACTGTTGGCACTAAGTTACCTTTATTGCATATAAGCCGCACGCATAAATGCAGCTTTATGTTCATAAATTTACCAATACTCGACGGGGTTAAGCAAACAGAGACCTTTCCCGATGTCGACGTCGATGTCGATGGCGCTTGGACTTTCTTCCACGGTCCATTATTGTAGCCCCACTTCCTCTACCTTTTCTGCGTCGTCATACCCATCTACAGAGAGTATAACTAATTGAAATATTTAAATGTACCACAAAAGTATCGCATGCAAACGTTTGCAATTAACTTGTGGTCACATTCTGCTATTGCGGTGCGTTTCAATTTCAAAACTGTGAGAAATCCATTTGCAGTTTGACAATATTTAGGTGGTTGTCCATGGACTATGTAATTGTGCTTGTAGATTATAGAGTTTCCAAGTAAAACTCAAATCATAAATAATAATTTTACTGTTATTTTATTGCAAAAGCTTTTTTGTAAGCAAATAATTATCTTCTTAAATCAGAATTAATCTTGAGCCAAAAACTGTTAATTTATCTAATAATAGAATATAATTACATTTTAAAACAGTAATGGAAAATACTATAAGTACATTAAATACTAGTCGAGCGTGAAATGTCAAAATGGTGAAACACACTAAATATATTGACGTTTTGACGGAAGACGTTAATCAACACTTAAGCAAGTTTACTGTCAGTCAAAATTAAGTATTTAGTTTTCCCCAACTGAGGTTATTTAAAGTGTTCCTGGCAAAGATTCAGTAAAAATGTCCGACCACGGTAATTCAGCAGAGGAAAATGATGAAGATGATTTGGAGCAGGAAGATCAGTTTATTATGCGATTTCCGAATGTAATATTATCAAAAACTTTAAAAAGCTGTAAACCAATTCATATTGGGCGGCCATATTGTTTTTTCCCTTTTTTTTTTTAAGGACCTTGCAGAAGCATTACGCGAATCTATTGAAGCCGGAAATGTGCATGAGAAACTGACTATACAATTAGATAGTGAAAAGCGATATGGCGAAGTGCGTATGAATGATCAGGTGATGCATGCCAAATTCGTTGACTTGCCGACAATTGTGGAGAGCTACAAGACGACTGACAATGTGAACTTATATAAGACGGCAGATATATCTCAGATGTTGGTTTGCTCTCGTAAGCCGTTTAAGGAGAGCGAAATAAAGGTGGAATTTGGGCAAGTGGGAGAGCAAGTGCTGGTTTCCGATTCAGAGCAAGATAAGGAAAATAATTTACCAAACAAAAACGCTATTGAGAACATTCCAAAAGCCGATAAGGAATTCCTTTTCCCCGATGGCATTACCCCTCCCACCAGGAATATACGCAAGCGTCGCCTCAAGAATAAGAAGAATAGAAATGTTGAGCCGCCCCAGTCTGATGATCTTAAAGAAGTTAGACATTTGTTACGCATGGATAGTGAAGCATTCCGTGTTGAATATGAGTTGATGGATGATGACGGATCCAACTAAACGATGGGCGATATCGTGCAAAAGTATGACTAACAATTTAAATAAATTTTAAATTTAAAAACTAATAAAAAGACTGCCAATCAATGATCGATTATATTAACTAAAATAAATATATAAATTTCAATAATTATATAAATATAAAAGAGCATCTGTGCATCGATTAATTCAATTGGAATTTGTTACATTATTTTGTTGTATTTTCAATTAAGATCATATTGATGCCAATTTTGCGGTTCGGTTGCGCTGTGCGTCTGACTTTTGTTTTGTGGCTGATCAAGTTCACACGCCTCGTCTATGGCTTACAACTATATAAAGATGTTTTACAATACACATTCATACTCTCATAAATGGCGATAATTATTAGTAGTTAACTGCGTTCGCAATTTGATGGTTCAATCATTATTTTAATCTGATGAGGGTCAGTTGGGCAAATGTGTGTCTGTCTATCTGTTTGTTTTTTTGGGGTCTTTTAATTGAGTTATTAAGCGTATTGTTAATTGCAAAACACCTGACAATCAAGACAAATCCGTGATGCTTTGTCGCGTTAACCCAAAAATGTCAGACATAAGATTTTGCACGTGTAATTATGTGTTGGCCTGCCATTTGACGCTTGATGCTTGATGTGACCTCAGCACGTCTTTGAGCTTTGGCACCTAACAACAACACTATTAACAACAATAACAACAACTTTCTCGAACGTTGTTCCCATGAACTGCTCACATTTAAAGGTATCGGCAGGCGGAATGAAAACTTCATAAAGCAACTGCTAAAAAAAGAAAAAATCAGGCAAATGCAATTGCAACAAAAACATGCTTAACATTAAAGTTCATGACACACAACTGTAAAACATTTCAGAGCCGGCAACTTTTACCGCCAGATAACAAATGGTTGCGACTTAGCGCCCCCAAAAGTTCATGTCCCGCATATGAAAAGTTCTCCACAAACAAGCAAACGATCGAACCGACACGTCGGTCATGGACAGGAAGTCATCGATGCCAACGCCGACGCCGTTGTCGACGCCAAGACATGAAATGAAGCCAAGAGCAAGCCAAAGCCGAAGCCAGGCCATACAGGCCCGGACAGGCCGATGGCCAATGCCGTGGGCCATAAATCATTTAAATATGCCAAAAACTTACATAATAATTCTGGCCAAAGCGATCAAAGCGCAAGAGAGCCTCAAGATGATGATAATTGACAAACAGACAGAAATGGAAGTGAAGGCAGAGGTAGATTTGGAGGTGAAGGCAAAAAAAGACACAATGGCCATATGTATGAATATGTACATATGTTTGTATTGCCTGGCATCTATCCCGTCATTGGCCGGCATTAATCAAGAAATCGAGGAAAACTTTTGCTTGGCCAAAAACGAGTTGGTTAATGAAGTCATCGTCAGAGCCATCGTCATCATCATTCGAACTGTCTAAATTGAAATGTGTTTTAATGTGCCATTTTATGCAGCGTGCCAAATTTTATACACTTCGTAATGGATACGAAGTGGACTTCACTTCACTGTAACTCATGCAAATGGAAAATCATGAAAAATTATGATGATTACGCGGAAATGTGTGGCAACTGTTTGGCCACTGGGCTACAAAATCTAAAACGGAATTTATGAATTTTGCACAAAGTTTTTGATATTTCTAAATTATTGCCAAGTCCATGTTGTTGGCCAGATCACTGGAGGGCTTAGTGCAGTTTTCATTTACATTTCGGAAAATGTCCAACAGCGCGCCAGCGGGCCAAGCTTAGTGGGTCAGTTTACACATCTGGCTGGGCTCGTTGGCTTGGCTGTATAATGGAGAATGGGAAATGGGGTCTGAGGTCTGCTCTGTGCTCTGTGGCCAAGTCTAGTGTTGGTCAAATATTTGCGCCAGCGTAAAAAGTCATCATCATTAATAATGATGAAAATTTCACCTGCTTGGAAAAGCGTTTTAGCTGCCCACGGCTAAGGCTGATGGCAGTTGCTTCTTTCATTAATTATGCTCAAGTGCGATAGGCATAAAGTTCGTTGCCTAAATCGTTTGTTTTGGTTCAGTGTCATATCTGTTTCGCTAGAGAATTTACTGTAAGCCATGGCTAAAACCAGATTCTAAACTTAACTCAAATCGATTGTGATTGTTGTAATATTATCTGTCAAATGTCAAATGATCCCCGCTTCCTTCCTCTTTACTTCTCCACGTTACAGCCGATTGATTGATTTGTCAGCATTTCGTTTGTGACGAGCACAACAAACAAATAATAGACAAACATCTAACGATTTATGTTTGATTTCAATGGCTAAATGCCTTTTGACCAATTTTAGACAAATTATGCAAAACTTACACAGATTGTTGATGTATCGAACATTTGAATTCGATTAAATGAAATGATGTCATCCCAATGTCGCATCAAAATGTGACCCAACATTGCCATACACAGCTGGAAATGTTACATAGAAATCGGGCCACCTAAATCACTTAATTGTTGCGATTTTTCACAAAATTGAAACATCTTCCGGCATTGCCATGGCAAGTCGGAGTTAGACCCACAGCCAGCAAGAGCAAGACATACGATGTGTGCGCCGAAATTAGTTTTTCGCATGTTGCCTGGCCCGAGGCGTGAAAAGATTTTCGCATGCAAGGTGCGGCATCAAGACGGCGGCAGCAACGGTGGCAAGAAATGGCAGTGGCAACAGCAACAACAGCAGCATTGGCAACGGCAACGGCAACGGCAGCAGCAACAGCAGCCGCTAGCAGCTCAGCAAGTGTTGCTCTAATTTATAAAATACTTTCTGCTACCAACTTGGCAAAAGTGTGGAGGACAAAACAGCACTAAGTCTGCCATAAGATACATATTTCTTATGTACTAATTGATACTCTGCACGATCTAGCAACATTGTTTTATTAATTGGAATAATTCACCAGCAACTTTGTTGCTACTTAGTTATTTTAATAAATTGAATCTATAATTTTAGCATTTAATTATCAAATTATTAAATTTTGCTAATAAGTGTTAGGTTTAATAATTAAGGTATAATTCAGTATCATTAAATAATTTTAAAACTAAGCGTTATTTGTTCTTATTAAATATAGAACGCTACTATTAAATTGAATTTAATTTAAGTATGTTAATCATACTATAATTAATTATCATTAAATAGGAGTATTCTCTATATTCCACATTCTTAACAGTTTATCCCAGCAGCTAATACCCTAGTTGTCGATTTTGATAGCTCTAGGGTATTTTGTACGAATTAATTGCTTTGCGGTTCTCACACACATTCAAAAGCAAGGCAAAAATTTCACTTCTTTTGAAATTCCGCAGCAGCCCGACGGGCGATCAAGCAGCGGTCTTGGAGCTTCAGGCATTTCT